>JARHKZ010000037.1:0-600000 GCA_029204075.1 Mycena capillaripes | reverse complement strand
CCCGCGAGCGCAAGTGCCGTATACGTTCTCCAGCAGCAGCAGAGTCAGCAACAGCAGCAACAGTTCCTCCAACAGCAGCAGGGCGGGCAGCCCGGCGCTCAGGAGCGCGTGCTGGGGCTCCGGACGTCGAACCCAAACCTGCAGTATGGCTACCAGCAGCAGCAGGCAAGCAAGGGCCAGCCGGTGCCGCCGATCCCGCAGCAGTACATGCAGCAGCAGCAACAACAACAGCGCGTGCCGAGCGGGCAGACGCCGACCCAGGGCTTCGTGAACACGCCGGTCGACGTGCCGTCTCTGATCGCCTCCAAGGGGTATAACCCCGCCAACTTTGACCTGCGGCCGTCTTTTGTGCGTCGCATCTTCGCCGAGCGTCTATTTAATTTATCTGACTTGTTTTTACTTTATTTTTTTAGGCGCGGTTCTTTGTCATCAAGTCGTACACGGAGGACGACGTACACAAGTCGCTCAAGTACGAGATCTGGAGCTCGACTGAGCCGGGGAACAAGCGCCTCGACAAGGCGTTCAAGGAGTGCGGCGGGCGGGGCCCGATCTATCTGTTCTTTAGCGTAAATGCTAGGTGCGTGTAAACGGTACTCTGTTTCAAGTGTAACTAACCGCACCACGCAGCGGTCATTTCTGCGGGATGGCGGAGATGCTGACGCCGGTCGACTACACGCGCAGCAGTACTGTGTGGGCATCGGACAAGTGGAAAGGTGTGTTCAAGGTGCGCTGGATATTCGTGCGCGACATCCCCAACGTCAACCTCCGCCACATAAAACTCTTGTACGTGCACGGGGTCTTCTTTCCGTCGCCGGTTCTTAATTGTACTTCGTAGAAACACCACGGAGCGTAAGCCCGTGACGAACTCGCGGGACACGCAGGAGTTGCTCGCGGAGGCGGGGCAGGAGATGCTGCGGATCTTCCATACCCACCCCGCGCGGACGTCGCTCCTTCAGGACTTTGCTTTCTACGAGGTGCGCCTTTCTCTGCTTATCTTTTGCGCTCACCGACTCACTCCCCTACAGCTGCAAGCGATGCAGAAGATGCAGGGGGGCCAAGGCAGCCAGGGCGCGTCCTCGCCGAGCAGCCCCACCACCAGCGGCGGTGCCTCAGCGCACTCGTCCCCGCCTCTCCCGCACCAGCAGCCTGCGCAGCCCTTCAACGTCGGCGGGATGGGCATGGGTGGGATGCCGAACCCCAACGCGCTCGCGTACCAGATGCCACAGATGACGCCGATGATGCAGATGCAGATGATGGGCATGAACATGGGTGGCCCCGCGATGGGGATGGGTCCTGGAGGCCCCGGCGGCGGAGGACAGTTTGGGGTGCAGGCGATGCACCAGAGCGTCATGCGGCATCCGAGCCCCACGCCGCCTGGAGGCGGCGAGGGCGGGCAGGGTTTTGCGGGCTTCTAGATTCCAGCTCGACGCTCACGTCCCGAAAGCGCGATTTCTTGCAACAACCAATGTACCACCACTGGGTTTCTCCTCTCTCTCTCTCTCCTTCGCTCCCATAACTACACCCATCTGTCTCCATGCACGCCCTCGCCTTTGTACGACCGCCACGTTCTTCCTTTCTCTCGTGCTCTGTCTCTGCGCCTATCTATCATACCTACCCTGCTTTTTTGCTTATATTCCGCTCCGCTCGCATGTCGTCGGATTTGTACTTGCATCGGACGGTGACGGACGCTCGTACTCGCTGCTCCAACGGACGGACCTCCAACGCTATCAAGTTCAATGTACTGTACCTGTTCTACCATCGTACTTATATACGCTACATGTGTCGCCTGTTGTGGTTGTGGTAGGGATGTAAAAGCTATATAGTGGATTTCTTTCTTGTATTGAATGTACTGTGTTTTGCATTTGGTCCAAGCGGGACCTTACGTAAGTATATAGAACAGTTCGAAACTTCCAACTTGAACGCAACGCAAACCCAACAAGTTCCACAGGTAACCTGCGATCCATCCGCAAGCTTCGCCCACAACATAAGCACATTTTTAGTGACTCAACAATTTGCGATGTCTTTCTGGAATTTTGACGATGTCGTCGAGAACATTGTCGACGAAGTTTTCCTCGATAAACAGGATGAAGACGGGGTATACGATTATGAACGCCTTCCAAAGGTGCCTGGAATTTTTTCAAGCATGTTTGAAAACTCACAGCTGGGACACTTGCTTAATAGAACTTCCTCAAATTGGCTCTGGTGTCGCGTATCTTCTTGAATCCAGTGCGCCGCAACCTCTATCGGGACATGCGAGTCGAGGGCACGGAGCGATTTCTACTGCTCACGGGCCAATTGCGCTTTTCGCCTCACCTTGCCAAGTTCGTCAAGAGCGCGTCTCTCGCGTCCAACTGCCTGCAGCGGACCCTTATCGATGGCGACGACGAGGACAATGTGGGATGGGAACCCAGGAGCGTGAGCGTCACCGCGCTGAGGTGGTTTCTCGAGGCATGTCCTCAGCTGGCGCGGCTCGAACTCTTCGGCGGAGATTTCCTGTCCGCACTCGTCGCCCAAGACCGCAAAAGCGTGAAGCTAACGGACATCACACTCATGGGATGCTCCCGGTGTGACCCCCAACATCCGACTTCGTGTACGGCGGGCCTGGGACGCGGCTGGCTCAAGAACATCGTAACCTTCCCGCGCCTCAAAGAGCTTGATATTACCGAATTCCACATCGGTGGCCCGAGCGATGCAGTACAGGGCGTCGAACGCGGCTCCTCCGTCTGCACCGGGCTCAGCATTTCCAATATGAATAAGCGCACGACATCGAGCAGCCTGAAGACCCTGCTGCGCAGCATGCCCGCGCTCAAAGAGCTTGTTCTCGACGCACTCCAGCCTATGCCGCAAGGAGAGCTCAAAAATTGTCTCAAAATTGCGGCGGGGACGCTGACGCTCCTGACGATCACTGACTACCACTCGACCGAGGACCGCCCCCAGCCGCGGGATAACGACACCGTCGCCGACCTGCACCAGCTCCGGACGCTGGCGCTCAACGGCGTGCCGGTTACCCCCCCGTTCCTCGACGCGCTTCCGCCGCGCCTCGAGCATCTGCGTCTCTCGCGCCAGGCGCTCACGTTCCTCCCAGTCCCGGCGCTCATAAAGTGGCTTCGCCTAAAGCCCTTCCCCCTGCGCGGCGTCCTCAAGAAGCTAGAAATGCTGGGTGAGCTGCGGGCAAACGCTCGCCCGCGGGGGCCTAAAGCGTCGAACGCACAGGTGGCCGAGATTGCCCAGCTCTGCGGTACCCTGGGTATCGAATGGATCCACTCAGCTGATCCATATGGGGGCGTTTTTTGAGAACTTCCAACGGAGCTGATGTTGGTTTGTCTTGATTCACCTTCCTGTACAATTTACTGCATGCGTTTGGCTTGACGTTCTCCTTCACGTTCGCTTATCAAAAGTTAGAGTTTTAAGCGTTAGATGTTGTCCGATTCTTGAGGTTTGAGTTTTCTGGCCGCATCAATATTCTTGCGAATTGGTGGTCGAAAACTCTCTCTCCAAAGCTTCGTGATAAATCCTGCTGAACATGCGAGAGCCATCGCTCGTTTGAAAAAATTGGGGGCAGAATTAAATCATTCAAAGTGCTTTGAATGATGAGGGACACGGACATGTAGAGAATTATGCATACCTCAGGTTGCGACAAATGTTCTTGTGTGGTGTACGCTCGTCTTCAATTTCACAATTGAGATGGTTACCTAGAACAGAAAAATGGTCAAAATTGAACTACGTGCGCTGTCAGTCCACTTGAAATTCCAAAAACTACCGATTCGTTCGAGATATAGGCGGCTTGATTTTTGGCTCGTATAGTAGTACATGACTTGATTTGTTCTATTCCTCCGTTTCTATCAGGTGAATTTGCCTTCCTTCCAGCGACGGACGTGGGATCCCATTTCCACGGCAGCCAGACCCCAGTCTTCGCCGTGGTTGTGTCCGCTCGGCGTCAATCCCGCACGCTCGAGCGCTTGTTCGTCCGTCAGTGCCGTCAGCACGCCGAATATGACCGGCACGCCTGAGTCCAGCTGAACTTTCATCAGCGCGTGCGAGACCGCGTCGGAGATGTATTCAAAGTGCATCGTGGAGCCTACACGAGTCCGTTAGCTTAGTAGTCAAGTAATGACCGCAGATGCGCAGTTTGATTCAAGAAAAATGTGCGCGCCTTTGATGAGGACGCCTACGGCGATGACCGCGTCAAATGGTTCGTTCGGCATCGTGACCACGCCCGCCGGCGCTGGAGTCCCCGCACGCGAGTTTCCGGTGCCAAAACTGAGTCCCCCGAGCAAATCCGTGACGTTTGACGCCGCTTGGACGTGCGCACCGGCGATGACCCTGCGCAAACCGAGTCAGATACAACCAAGATATCGCTAAGGGGCAAGCGAGACCTCGAGCACGCTAGAGGAAGCTCAAAACTACCGGGGACGGACTGGATGATGATATTGCTGTCCTTGACGCCGCGCTCCTTCAGTTTCGCGACGGCGCCGGCGACGAGAGCGTCGATGACTTTCGCGTTCCAGCGGGCGTGTACAATGGCTACACGGAGGGTCGAGCCATCGTACTGCACTTTCGATTCAGAAAGACCTTTGATGGTATGGCTCATGATTGAGTGGTTTCCTTTCGTGGAATCTCGTTTTGTTTGGCAGGGGTCTCACGCCAATCCTTTGATGGCAAGCACAGCCAAGTCTTCTCACTCAAAACACAAGATCGTATATTCCAGAATGGAGAGCATTAGATAGTATACATAGAGCAAAATTATATGAGTATAATTTACAGACCAGAACCGCCTCAAGTCAGCCCCTGCAGCTCCTCAAACTTCCGTCTCGCCATCCGAATATTCAGCTTCAGGGCGGCGGTTTCTGGGCAGCATGAGCAATAGGCAAAAACACAGCGGAGGAAGACGGGGTACCTATTGTAGGGTCGTGCACGATTATCAGCACGTACGTGTTCTTGGTCATTTCATCCAAGACAGCCGAGAACTCGGGAAGCTCCATCTCAAGCGAATGGAATTCTTCCCGGACGCGAGAACACGAATGCTTGAAAGCTTTGATGAGCTCTGACGTCCGTTCGTACCGCGTCGCCTCGAGCTCCTGGAACGGGGCCGCTTTGGGGGGAGGCGAGGTCGGTGGAGAGCTCGTCGCAATGACGAGGAAGGTCGTGCGCTCAAAGAGAATCACCTCCGTTGCGCTGCAAGCCTCGGCAAAAATTGTGAGGTGCTTGGATAGCACAGCGGCGTTCGGGATGAGCGTGTGTACGATACTGGACCACGCCTGGAAGTGCGTAGGTAAATGGCCAACTCAAAGAAAAGCAGGGTGCCTACCCGATACAGACTCTCATCGTAAATGCTCGTCCCAAACACGGTGACGGACGGCGAGACCTGCCCTTGCTTCTCACTGTGCTCCAGCAGCTCCTTCTTCTTGCGCTCAAACGTCGCGCCCTTATCGCGGGCAAGATCCATCTTGTGCACGAGGAGGAAGACGGCCGCTTCGGGACTGAACTGGCGGAGCCCGTCGAGGCAGTCGCGGTAGTACTCGAGGTCCTTGTGCATCTCGTGCGTCTCGACGTCGAAAACATAGATGAGCACGCCGACATGCTGGAAGATCGTCGAGCGCTGCGTCGTGAGATATGAGTCCATGAACGCGTCTTGTCCACCGCAGTCCCATAGATTCAGAATGAGGTCGCCCAGAAATCGGACGTGGTTCTGTTCAACGTCGATTGTCGCGCCCAAACGCGCCGTCAGCGACGCGGGGTTGTTGGAGCTGATCGCAGTTGGTTATTGAGAAATTGCCACCTCAATCGGTCAACATACAAGATGAGAGAACGCATGGAGGTCTTGCCGCTTCCCGAGGCGCCCATGAGAAGTACCTTGACGCGAAAATGAGCTCCGGAGAGCCTAGAGGACACAGACGACATAATCCGACCTTTTTCTTCATTTTTGGATCCGCAACGTTTTCAAAAACCCTTCGAAGTTAGATATTCGTGTGCGGACGCACTAGCACATCCAAGCGTGTCCCTCCGAGCCCGTAGTGATGAAGTGGGAGCTGACAAGAGGCTGAGAGAATTTGGAGTCGATTACGGGAACGGGAGTTTGGCTGTGCTTCCCATCAATGCTGTTGGCGGGAGGTGACTGCCAAACAAACAAATATTCCACCTTCACTTTTTCTAACGAGACGATGGACGGGAATCTGGCGAGTAAGCTTGCTGCCAATCGCGTTTTTCTGCAGCTAACATGCTCTGGTTAGCGACATATACCCTAATTCACGCCTTTCTCACAAAACGGTCGCATTCCAAAGTCGCAGAGGCTTTGAAAAAGGCCGCAAAAGATGTTGTCATTTTAAAAGACAACCTCAACATAGATGGACCACAACTAGATGAGATTATTCGGGAGTGGAAGCTGCTCAAGGAATCGTCGTTGTCGTCGTCCTCGTAAGCTTTCAATTGTATTCAATTCATCGCTAAATAAGTTTTGTATCGCAGTTCATCAACTTCCTCTAGTTCGAGTTCGAGCTCTAGCTCCTCGAGCTCTGATTCCGATTCCGACTCTGATTGTGCGTTTCGCCTTGTGGTGATCTGTACGGTGTCTGAATGACACACAGCGTCGTCGGACTCCAGTGACTCTTCTACCTCCTCGTCGTCCTCGGACTCCAGCGACTCGTCCTCTTCGTCCTCATCTCCGTCGAGCAAGTCAAAGAAGAAAAAGAAGACCAATGCAAAACCTTCCTCTTCAAGCTCCGACTCCGAGTCGGAGCTGGAAACAAAAACAGTTACCCCCGTTGCCAAAGTAAAATCTAATTCCACAAACCCCCCGCGGCCAGTGAAAAAACGTGAGTCGTGATGCGCAACCGATCTTTTAATTATAATTATTCACTTTTCCCGCAGCAGCGACATCCTCGTCCTCTAGCTCTTCTTCCGATGATTCGGGGTCAGAGTCGGGTGCGGACCTTGTCTTAATATCTTTTCCTGTCGTTCACGAATCGACGTATGCGCACAGACGACGAGTCAAGTGATTCGGACGAGAGCGCGCCACCACCGAAGCACACAAACGAACGCGACTCGAGTCGCACGCTATCCACGCCAAGTGTGGTAGGGGATGAGGGTCCGGCGGCCTTGGCGGGATCTGTTAAGCCACGCGCCTCATCGGGCGACACGGATTCGGACTCCTCATCTTCGGACTCTGATTCGGATTCCTCCTCCGACTCGGATGCTGAATCTTCAGTAGCACGGCCTGTCGCAGTACCCAAAAAAGAAAAAGGAAAAGCCGACATGACCGAGAAGACCGGCGGGGACGATATGCAAGTAACGAAGAAACGCCGTACGTCTGAAGGCGGCGCGTCCGTGGCGACGGCGATGGTCGTAACCGGCGGGGGCGACGTTAATGACAAACGAGAGCGGGCCGGAAAGCCAGCCCGCAAAGTCAATGCTCCGTTCCGACGCGTCGATCCCGACAAAGTTCAGGCGACTATCATGATGGATAACCGGTACCAGGCAAAGGCACGTTTTGTGGAGTGGAACAGGTGATCCTTGGGCGCTAATCGACGAATAGGCAGGGCCAAGTAACGACTACGGGCAACGTGCCCACAACGATCTTATCGTCACCCGAGGAGCAGGGTTCCGCAAGGAGAAGAACAAGAAAAAACGCGGGAGCTATCGTGGTGGGGAAATCACAGTACGTGCCTTTCTGCTTCTGTCAAATGCCGCCCCCTAAGGAACTTGGCAGTTGGAAAGCCACAGTTTCAAATTTACTTGATTTCCATGATCAGTGTCCGCATTTACGCATCAACGCGTCGCGTCAGGTCGCGTCGCTACTTGCTTCGGCATCTTAGATACATTAGAGTTGCCGTTAATCAATTCTTTCGCACACTCATGCTGTTCGGATTCTCTTCTTTCTCCTAAGACTGGCGGCTCAATAATGAACCTGATGGCACCCGTTCGGGATAGTGGCTGAATGGGTGTGCCTGTTTAAATTACCACTGCATCCGACCATGCAGAACTGCACCCGTCCCTGTTGAACCTATCTTTTCCGGGTGCAGAACGTTGGACAACCAGTCCGGCTGCAATACTGGTCCGCCGGCGCCGACTCTGAGTCTGGAGCCGTTAACATGTAAATATGCGGTACAAAGTGAGATCTCACCATTTCTTTTTGAGCCGGCCTCGATGGTGCACTCCACTTGCGTCTTGCCTGACGGCGCAGTGTTAGCGTATGAAGTGCTGGGTTCGACTCATCTTGGCAATGCTTTACCCCTAGTATTGGTCTGCGGGATGGCCATGGCCCGATCCGACTGGATACGACTCAGCGCGACCTGGGCACAATCACGACCTGGTTAGCGTCCCAAAAATCTTGGTTTCTACGATTTTATCTTATTAGAAAAGTGCTGGTTTTCGATCATCGCGGGATGGGGGACTCGACTTCGCCACCAGATGTTGCAGCTGGTGCCGATGAATTTACCATGGAGACTCTTGCTCGCGACCTTGTTTTCTTAATTGGTCATCTGCATTGGAAAGAGGTGGCCTTTCTTGGTTTCTCTATGGGTGGTAGGACGCCTCCTTCCACCTGTTTTATTGTATTTGACATCCCCAGGCGTTGTGGCGCAACAGATGCTGGCGCGTCTTTCTCGATAGACGCCTTATTGCTTCTAACTCCACCTCAGGTGCTTCCGTATCATCCGACGGATCCTACACCTCTGCCTTTCCGTCCTACACACGTCATACTAGCATGTACAAAAGCAGAGGTTCTACAAGATTCAAGATTCGGGTATTTCGATTCGTTCACGCTCCCTCCAGTCTCCGACGATAATCCACGCATAGCCTTCGAACCGTCGAGCCCGACGCTACCAAGAAGCCTCCTACCAACGCTGAAAGATACGAGAACGTTCGGCGAACGATAGAATCCACGGTGGATCCATCTTGGATGAAGGCGAACGGAAAGCACCTCGACTTTATGATTCAGCGTGTCGTTTCGGGAAGGTACGGTTGAAGCGTATCACCGCTCTTCGTACCCCATTAATTTTTTTCGCAGCCCACGGTCATTGCATACCATCAGTAAGCCAACGTCATGTTCATGATATCTATCTTGCCTCATTCAATGCTTCTTCACAGGCAGGCAGAAAAAGGCGGTGAGTACGGGATATATCTATTTACCTCGCCGATTTATGCCGCTTTTTAAAGCTGCAACTGTTCGACTTTGTGGACCTTCTTGAGAAGCTTCCAGCCGACATGCAAGTCCTGGTTATCCATGGCGAGGCGGACCAAATCATCCCGTTTGAGTGCAGTCGGGTAAGTTACTGATATCTCTCATCGTCGGCTCGCGCTCACTCTTTCTATTTCTTTCTGCCAGGAAATCCTGCGACGAATACCCGGCGCGCGTTTCATTGAAATCGGCCCCGAACCTGGGAAGCTGCCCACCTTGCAGTTTGGTCACAATTTCACGCTCTATTTTCCGGCCAAGATATGGGACGATCTCATGAAACAATTCTTACGCGTCCCTGATCCTCTTCCCGAGCCTGATTTATCGGCTAAGACAGAATCGGCGGCAGCGGAATTGGCTACTACTAGTACGACAGAATCACCTACGACAGAACTGGCAGTGGCTACTAATAGTAATAAAACGGAGGCAGCTACTATTTCATCTCCGGGACCATAGAAATTCACTTAACGACCTTCCTCTTTCGATTACTTAGTTACGTTTCTCTCCATGTGTATAATATATATTGCAGCAGATTGCAGCCGTGCTCTCTCACACAACTTGCGATCAAACTTACCACACTCCCTAATGGATATCCGGCTTTCCACCGGCTTGTTGTTAGCCGACTAAATTACGGAGGACGATCCAGTAAAGAGTCAAGACGATCCTCATTTGGCCCAACCATAAAAGCAAGGTTATAAGGCGACGTCACTCGGTCTTTCCCAACCATTTGAAGCCATACCACAAGCGATGCCTCACGTCATTCTTCCAGATGGCGCGGAACTGGACTTCGAGGTTTTGGGTGCTGAACACCTCGGTCGGACCGCACCTATTGTGCTCATCGGAGGCGTGAGCTCACTCCGAGGCGATTGGGAGCGTTTGTCGACGTCGCTGGCTCGTGTGCGTCCAGGTAAACTCTCGCTTGACTTCAAACCGTCACCGCTTTATTGACTTTTTTCCATGTGTCACTGCAAGTCCTCGTCCATGACCACCGCGGCATGGGTGATTCGAAATTAGCCAACGACGAAAAGTTCACGATTGAGGATCTCGCGCGCGACCTGCTTTTCCTCCTCGAATATCTACAGTGGAAAGAACTCTCAATTTGCGGGTTTTCCATGGGAGGTAGGGTCCCTCCAACTCTGTTTGAAAGTCCCAGAAATAACTAGATTCAAGGAGTGGTCACGCAACAGCTATTGTTGCTTCCGTATCATCCTGAACGCCCAACACCTCTGCCTTTCCGCGTTACACATGTTTTACTCACTGGGTCGCTCTGTTCGGTGTTACGTGACCCGCGATATGGGTTGCCCCTTCAACCGATGCCCGATGGGCCACTCACCGAACAAGAGAAGCTGGATTTAGCGAGACCTAATTTCGAGAGGGCCTTCGATCCCAACTGGCTTTCGGATCCTCGAAACGCAGAGCGCCTAAACACTTTGCTCAGTACCATGATACATGGGCGGTAAGCTTTCATGGTCGTACAGAGACATATACCTGATGTACCTCCCAACAGACCCCGGAAAGTGATTGGTGTGTCGAGTCCTTGTCATCTAAACTACTGTTAATTTAATTTCTTGTTTACAGTGAAACAATTGAAAGCAGTAAGTCTGCGAATTGGAATCTAAGAGTTTGATCCTTCATGTTCCCCCAGATGAATCGATTTGATTTCACCGGTCTGCATGCCAAGCTCCCTCGAAGCATGCAATTTCTAGTAATTCACGGGGATCTTGACGCTATCGTTCCACCTTACTGCGGACAGGAAATTCTCAAGCGTATTCCTTGGGCCCGACCTGTCGAAATCGGTACCTACGCCGGAGCCGTCGAGTCTCTCGAATTTGGTCACCACTGGTTCGAATATTTCGACGTGCAAGTGTGGCACGACGTTGTGGAAAATTTCCTTGCCTCTACGCACCTTACTCGTCTGTGAATGATTCTTTTTTTGCCGGGTCAAGTACGGAGTGACATCTTCTATCAAAGCGCCGCAATCGATCTAATCCACTCGATCTCTATCCAACCCGACATTACCTCCTCTTTTATCGGTAAAGACCACGAGCTGATTGTATCCCTGTCGAGCCTTATTGGATCCTGCGCCGGTAAGGATAACGTCGAGTGTACAACTAGCGGCTCCGGGGTCAAGCCAGAATCTGGGGGGCCCGACCTAGAGAGAACAACCTTGGGCCAGTACCACTTGGTATGTGGGTGAATATGAATGCGGTCGTCTTCATCCAGAATACCTTGAGCAATATCGTCCGGTATTTTGTCGATGTTGAGATGCAACAAAAAACGGTTATCCCAGAGAATGTCGAGTAGTCTCCCAGGATTTTCGTGTTTCGTTCGAAGTTTTTCACGCAGTCTGTCAGTGATATCGATCACCAATGGACTACTGAGGCCCATCGCTTCCAGTCGGTGACGAGGAAGAGGTGGTTGCCGGGTCACAAGCCAACCGGTGAATTCCCCTGGCTGTACTTTGGGCATTCGCTTCCCATCAGGCATCTTTATGCGTGTGCCTCCGCCTCCCAAGACGACGGGGATCCAATGGACGCCACCTCCTGCGACGAAGGGCCTAAACCCAGCCGCAAAAGGATCTGGTTCCCACAGATTCTTGACGATGCGGTCTAGGTTTTCTTTTCGACGGTCGCCATCAGCCCGTAAACCTCCCCATGCGTGGAAAGAAATATAGCGCATAATGCGGAGGACAATACTTCTCCGGAGGAGAGGGTCTCGGACGGCGGAAAGACCCTGGCAGGAAAACAAGTACGTGCCGGCCGGCGACGGCACATGGCACCGGTCGAGGGATGTATCAACTGAAGACGTTCAAGGCTGAGGTATCGATTTGATGTTGAGAAAAGAATAGCTAACCTAGAGTGTCAATGTCTTCCACTTGCTCAGTAAGCACCGTAACGGAGGTTCGAAGTTGCTCTAACCCTTCCGCCGGATTCATGTCGACGGATTGGAGAGAGGATATACCGGTTTGAATTTTACCCAAGCCTTCTGCGATATCAGGGGGTAAATCTAACCCAATTGACTAGTTGGAAGCTCCAGTAGACGTCGAAAGGTCAAGCAAAGCTGATCGTACCTGCGGATCGAGCGTGTGTTTAGATAGCAAATGACGGATTGCATTTCGTAGTGTTAGCTCAGGCTGAAAATTGGTGGAATCTGTCACGTATTCGAGTTTGTTCTCGGCGCAAGTCGCAAAAACTCTATCCTTGAATACACCATCAACGACGCATTAATCGATATTGATGATGCGTACCTTGGAAACCTCTAGTAACGGACGAATGATCCATCTCTTCATTCCCTCTATTCCAAACCATCCCAACGAATTCTGTTTGTTGTCCGCGCCCATTCCCCATCTCCGGCACCTCCGCATTCCTCCTGCGCCAAGTTCTGAGCTTCCCCTAGCGATACGCATGAGCGATGTCTCAACTTGGTCGTCCCCGTGATGCCCCAGTGCGAGGATCTCTGAGCCTGCCTGAGTCATGCCCTGAAACATAAGGTGGTACCGTGCACTGCGGCCTATTTCTTCGAACGCTTCACCGGGTTGCGGTCGTTGAGGAAATGGCGCTTCAGACCAGGGGATTTTGGAAGTAATATGTGGAATGCCTAATGATTTCGCATAGTTCGAGCAATGCTTTGCCATGGCGTCCGACGACGCTTGTAATCCATGGTCTACGGTCAGAGAAATCATGGCAGAAGGACGGGAACGCGGAAAGTCTTTGTGCAAATCTTGGAGATACCGATGTATCAGAAAAAGAAGGCAAGTGGAATCAGGGCCGCCCGAATAGCCCACAGCTAAGTAACGACTGGTCAGTCGACGCGTTATTTAGGTGACATTCACGCGCCTAGGACCTTCGACCACCCGGTCGGAGGAACACATCTTTGGATATATCGCGCAAATTCGTCTCTGGAAATCGGCGCAAGCTTCATGTTCGTATGTGACGATGTTTTTTTCACAGGCCAATGAACTCGTATTGCCGAACTCGGCAATGCTTTGATGGCATCTCATCTTCTCTTCAATTTCCATGTCGTATTGGAACTTCTCTGAATATTTGACAGGAAGTGTACGAAGGTTGTTGAACTACCATTACGACAATGAGCTTGAGACGAACTTGAAAGGATACATGGACCATTTTCGTGCAACCAAGTGAGTTCGCAGCCTGCGATCTTTTTTTTCAGCAGCGAATACAAGTTGCTATTCCCGACATGATAGGAGGCTAACAAAGAGGCTGTAATGCGTCCCTTCTATTTAAAATGAGCGATTAAGTCCATCCCCTTCAACTTGGAACCCCCTCTGCCGCAAAATCTGAACCGACTCGGCATTGTATGGTGGCGCGTCCTTCAAGTTAATATTATGGATCTCTCGCTTGGCCGCCGGACCAGCAAGAACGCGGAGACGAACACTCCCTTGCGCATCGGGCGAAGTCTGGCAATCCATTGGGTCTGCCTCGTCCACGAAAACGTAGAATATTATCCACGTACAAGGACAATCGCCGGCCAGTATACCGACCGTTTGCTCGTTCCGGTGGGATCGTTAACAGGAACTGGAGCCAACACAAGGTGGTTACTATCGCCGAGGCGAAGGGCAGATGTGGCTGAGGCGGGATTGGCCTCAAGCGGCGAGATCTCCTGGAAATGTGGAGAAAACTGCTTCTCCTTGCGTTCCTTGCTGTGTCTGTGCTCATATGAACACAAATACGATCGCAGCTGAGTGCCATCCTGCACGTTGTCTGTAAAAAACTGCAAGGCAACCGTAAGTATCAGGTTACCCACCTTATACTCGACGATGACAGGTCTGACTATTTGACCAGTGACCCAATCCGAGAAACTGTCTGTAGCGGCGTTCCAGCGGCGAATGCGGACCATCTCGCCAGTCTGGACAACACCTCAGGCTCAAGGTCATCTTTTCAAATGAGACAAACCTTGAAGTAATCTACGCCGTCGACGAGGTCAATCTGTGGGTACCCACTACGTCGGCCCAGCGTAGCCTGAGGTTGCACCGATGTAGATGTCTGGGAGCTAGAGCTTTTGCCACCGTCGTTGTTGTTTTTGCGAGGCTGGTAGCCGCCGCGCCACGGAGGAGGATTAGGATTAGAATTCGCGGAACTCAGTGGCGGAGGTCCGGGGGGATAAAAATACGATTGCTGGGGATGGTAGCCTTCAGGATACCAGGTAGCTGGCATGATTCAGAGGTTATGAAACAACGACGAGTGATCAAGGTGGCATTTCAACGTTCTTCTCTATTTTTATACCGTAGCTGAAGTCGCGCTTTGGCTCCCGCCTACAATTTTAACCGGATTTAGAAACTAGAGCTGATTGCGCATTGTCAGGCCACCAATTGTCCTCGTAGGCGCGTGTGATCAAAGCGCATCAAACGCTTGGAATTGTTAGCCGCCGGGAAATTTATGCTTCAAAATGGGTGGCAAGAACCATTTCATCTTGTGAGATGCCAGATTTTTAAATCAGAAACTTAAACTTGCCGTGGTTTGTCAACTGAGTTGCTCACGTGATCGTGTTCGACTTCAGCACAAAAAGGAATCCAGGACAACCTCCCAACAACTTGTCACAGACCCGCCCATTAGTTTTGCGCTAATTTAAATTGAACAGGAAATACAGTCGATTTTGTAACCCATTCTAGCAAACTCCCCACGAGGTCGTCAAAGAATCTCGACAGTTGTGCTAAAAACCCCTGCGCTCCATAATGTCGATAGCTTCGTTCCCGATGGAGATTGGCGTTATTGGGGAGGGATACACCAGCTCCACCTCCCGCACCGTCACAGGTTGATTGTCAGCCCACGGGTTGCCAAATTTTTCGTTGATTAGAGGGACGGGGATATCGGGGGGGCCCAACCCTGGCGATGATATCTCGTTGACGGAGCTGATCGAGCCTGCGGGCGAATGGAACGCCGCAGGTGAGTGGTACCCGAATCGCGCCGCCGCCTCGTACCCCACCCCTCCGGTGTCGCTCTCCGAATTGGAGAATCTCTGGTGGCCGTATTGCGGTAGCTGGTACATCGCCCGGAGATCGAGTTCCGATGCACAGCGCGGAATCGGCTTATGGAACATGCTCTCCGATGACCCCGAGGAACGAGAAAAGTTGTCGGCGCTGAACACAGATCCAGTAGCAGACGTGGCCTCGGAGCTGGTGGCACCAATATCAGTAAACGTAAGGTCCAAAAGGAACAGAATTGGAACGAACCCCGAGCTTCCGTCATCTTGATAGCTATACAACCCTCCATTTGACATGCGCGTATCGAATTCTAACAACGACGAAGGGCCTAAACGAGACAAGGTTGGATTTGTGTGGTGTCGGTATGCCTCGGCCGTTCCCAAAGCCGAGTGACTTTGAACGCGTCGGTGAGTGAACTGCGGCATTGCCGACAGCTGTGCAGGGTCGCGCGCGGGGGAGCCAGCCTGTGAACGCGGCTGGGAATACTGAAATTCGCGCCGCGTCGGAAAGGCCAACTGTTGGTATCGGGGCTGTGGCTGGGGACCGTATTCTAACGAGTACATGACCGACTGAGCTGGAGCTTCTTGCTTGATGATCGTAGCGTCACCACCCGAGTCGCCCGCAAAGCGAGTATCTAGCGAAGAGGAGGACATCACATTCCGTAATCGCGCCTTGGCTGGACCGCGGGGGCGCTCTCGGCCAGAGTAGTGGCAGATGAGACCTCGGGCAGTGCAGCGTTTGCAGACGGGGTGATCACCAGAACACTGCAATGACCGGTAAGATACGGATTTTGGATGGACAGACGCAAGGGAGCGTGCCTTGGTTTTTCTGTCCCTGCATTTATCACACTTTTAAAAATTTGAGCTTTGTTCAATCAGAAAGACGGTCACTCACTGCCTGCGTCGTCCTTTGACGCGTATGCGGAGCCACCAGCTGGGTGTCAAAGTCAGGGTTGGAGAGCGGTGTCTGTGAGCTGGACGAGTAATCCAAGTCAAACTGGAGAGACCCTCTCCGCGAAGTCGGGGACTCTTCGGAGGCTAAATCCCACTGTTGAAACATGGTTGAAAAACCAGAGAGCTGGAGAGAAGGCCTCTGGCAAGACTGCACGGAGGGGGGATGTACGGGGGTTGAGGGGAAAGACATGGGGGATGGGCGGAAAGATTGCGGTGCACATGCTACAGAGTTATACCAAGTCGCGCCCCTGTCTCATCAACTCCGAGTTCATTATGTCTTCGATCCGGGAAGTACTTCGATCGATCGGACGCTGATTACACTCCGCGAACCTTCAAATGCCATCACTGAATTAACATCTTTTTTTGCAAGCTACCTTCTCCTGTGCTAGTGCCTATACTTTATTCAACAGCTGCTCGTTGAATTCGCGGCCTATCAACATGCGTCGAATTTCTTGCGTTCCAGCTCCGACAGCATATAGTCTGGAGTCCCTGACGATTCGCGCCATCGGATAGTCTATTTAAAAGTCAGCGCATGTGGAAAACTAAAGGGAATAAGATTCACCGTTGATGTAACCGTTTCCTCCAAGGCTTTGCATGCCCTCAATGGCGACCTCGATGGCCCTTTCCGTAGAGTACAGAATAGCCCCTGCGCAATCCTGAAGGGCGCTCAGCTACAGTAAACAAATGATGGGAAGTAAGTTACCCTTCGGCTAATTTTGCCTTGGTCGCAAGCTCTCGCCACGGCGTACACATACGATCGACTGGCATTCAAGTTCGTGTACATATCAGCGATCTTGCCTGTCCAGAAGTCAATTCAGGTTTGCAAAAGAAGAATGAAGCACACCTTGCATCAATTGAAAAGTCCCTATGGCATGTCCGAATTGTTTCCTGTCGTGTACATACTCGATAGCATAGTCAAATGCGGCCTGCATTAATCTGGTCATTGGTCAGATGTGTCATCTACGGCCAAGAAACAAGACACACCCAAGTGGCCCCTGTATCCAGCCGCGACGTCGGTGGGACGAATAAGGGGCATGCAAGAAGGACCACGCACCCCACTGAGAACGAGACGTTCGAGATCCAGACCCGACATTAGCACCGATGCTCCCCGGTTGACCTCGCCGAGCACATTTTCTGCACAACGTCAGTGAAAAGGTGCCGAACAACGACCAGCACACAATAACCTTCTGGAACCAGGCAATCTTCGAAGACGAGCTCGCACGTATCGCTGCCTCTCATGCCGAATTTGTCCAGCTTGGGGCTTGTCGAAAATCCGGAGAAACCGCGCTCGATGAGGAACGCTGTGATGCCTTTGGAACCCTTCTCCGGTGCAGTCTTGGCGTAAACCACTAGCGTTGACGCCGATGGGCCATTGGTGATCCTGAAAAAAATCAATTACTCGGCTCCCTCACATATTAAAGCACCCACCAGAATTTGTTCCCATTTAGCTTCCAACCCCCGTCAACCTTGTCCGCACGCAGCCGCATACTGACGACGTCGCTGCCGCTGCCGGCTTCACTCATAGCCAGGCTGCCTACCTTCTCCCCACTGATCAAATCGGGCAAGTATTTCTCCTTCTGCGCAGGCGTGCCATGTCGGTGGATCTGGTTGACGCAGAGATTCGAATGCGCGCCGTAAGAAAGGGCAACAGAGCCGGATGCCTTGGACAAAGCCTCCATAGCGAGCGTGTGGTGGAGGTATCCGAGTCCCAGGCCGTTATATTTTGGAGAAACAGTGATGCCCAGCAAGCCCATTGCGCCCATTTTAGGCCAGAGATCCTGAGGCATGCATTTGGTATCATTGGTCGGGACATTCGGCTCAACGTACCGACGGAAAATTGTTCGACTTGTCGATTTCTGCGGCCCGTGGTGCTACCTCTTTGTCCGCGAATTCATTGACCGCATTTCTAAACTGTCCTCGACGTTGTGCCGGGTCAGGAAGCGCGATCGAAGGGACTCACTTCGGCTTCTTCATCTGTCAAACCTGCGACCTCTACGTTGTAGAATGACGCATAGCGTCGTGCAGTGAAACTGGGTAGAATCCGGCGACGTATGGCGCGCAAGGAAGCCATGAAGACGATGGTAGACGGAGACGATGTTGACGGCATCGGTCCGGATCATGTGTCATGTGATGTGACGCGTCCAAGTTCAATTGACAATTGACCGGAATTCTCTGGCATAGTTTTTTAGGAGAGCATAACTATCTGTTTATCGATGCCTAGCTCTAAGGAGACGATTGTCCAAAATGTTTCCAGAAGGTTACAGACTTGTTGCTCGGATGAGATAAATAAGATTACTCAATGGGGGCAAAGGACGATGCACTCGGAAATCGATTGCTTCCAATGCATTCTGTCAGCATTTGGGCAGATCATGGAAGAAAGGTGTCAATCACCTTTATGGCACCTTTGTTTCCAAGGGTTGACTCAAGGAAAAACAAAGGTGCCATAAAGGCAACTGGCACCTTTGTTCCTCGGGATTCCTGCATGCCAACTGAATGCATTGGAAGCACTCGATGTCCCACTGTGCGTCGTCCTTTGCCCCCGGTGTTACTTCGCGACTGAATTTTTTGACCAGATAGTCAATTGCCATGAACGCCGACCGAGAGCTATTTCCGCTAACAGCTATTCCTGTACTAGAATCCCGACGCTTCGTAAGTACTACAGCCGCATTACGGCGCTTGTAAGTGATGGACAGATACCGGAGGCCCGGAGGATTGAAATAAGGGGAAGATGTGAATAATAACCCGTCTTTACAGCTAAGCTCAAAACGATAGGGCAGGCACAGACCAACGCGTTATAGCTCCACCAGCCGCCAGTCTACGGCTGCGCTGCTATCTCTTTCCAAAGGGGTTGAACCTAACCGAATTTGGTAAAATCCGTCACATGATATGCCAAGTCTAGATCATGCCGAAACCCAAATGGGTAATGCCGAATCCAAAGGGGTGGTGGAAAGGACTTTTACACTCGGAAAAGTAAGCGCTGCTCCCGAAAAGATCGCAAGCTATTTGGGATTGATCCTGTATTACTTCCACGTACACTCCCATTTTCTCGATTTCCCCTGCAGTGGTTGGCTCAAATGCTTCCACAATTCTACCCAGGCTCAGACTCTGCGTGGATTCCGCTGGCGATACTGCTCGGACTGGTCAGTTTCGCTCCCTGAAAAGTTTTGGAGCTGAATCTCATTTTATTCCAGATAAACCATCTCTATTTCCATCGTTTTGAACCGAAGAGCGCGAATGGTCCACTTCTCGTGTTGACTGTTCAACCTCTTCTGTTAATCGTCGCGCTCAGGATGCCGCTGTCTATTTTCCGCATCGTGGCAGCTTACATCGTCTTCCTTTATACCATATCTCTTTCCATCGCCCTCTATCGGATCTCGCCTTGGCACCCACTCGCTCACATCCCAGGCCCTACGATCAACAAAATAACGAAACTTTGGGGAGCATGGGTCTCGATCAGTGGCGACCAACACAAGGTCAATAAGGCGCTCCACGACAAGTATGGACAGTTCGTCCGAACTGGTATTCTCTTTCCCTTGTTTTCTTTGTCCAGTTGAGGTTAAATTTCTACACCCAGGTCCGAATGAAGTATCCATCATCCATGTCGACGCGGTCAAAGGTGTGTTGGGCACCGGTGGATTTCAGAAGGGCCAATGTGCGTATTTGTAAATCAATTGTCGACTTGTTCCTTTCTGATTTCCGTTGGTAGACTACGAGCCAAGGTCGGACCCGAATCTTTCTACACGTAGCTTGTTGTCCCTCCGCGGTGAAGCACATGCGAATCGACGCAGAATTTGGAACCGAGGAATGAGCACCGGGTCCCTCAAGGAGTACGAATCGATCTTGGTGAAGCGGGTGACGCAGCTGGTAGATCGGTTGGATGGGCTTTCGGGGCCAGTGGACATTTCAAAGTGGTTCAGTTATTTCACGTACGCGTCCAATACTCCTTCGTCGCTCCAGTCGTTCAACTAACTGATAGGTTTGACTTCATGGGAGATATGGCGTAAGTTCGATCTTTGGTTTCGCAAACTTGGTGCTGACCCAATTGAACCAGTTTTGGTGGCGGATTCGAAATGCTGAGGGATGGCGGAGATAAAAATGGTTTTTGGGGACTCATTGAAGATGGCGCAAAGTAACCTCGAAATTTCCTTGGAAGTTGAACGTCTAGTCTAACCGATGATTCAGGAACATAACCGTCGTGTCACACATTCCTTGGCTGGCGCCAACTCTATCCAAGATCCCCATGGCGGGTCGCGGGATAAAACAGCTCCGAAAATTTGGCGCCAGCTGCGCTGCAAATCGCATCAAGACCGGGTCGCAAACCAAGGACTTGTGGTATCATCTCGTGTGTCTTCGCGGACTGTTCCCGAACATTGAACCGCTGACACTCTCGCACTCAGATGGACGATGCCGGTCTGGAGAAAGGGAAACCCACCTTCGGAGAGGTGGTGGCGGACGGTGTGTTGAGCATCATCGCCGGGTCAGACACGACATCGACAGCTATCAGCACGTACGTCGCGTCGCAGTGATATTAGAACTCCTCTGATTCTCCGCAGCTTCCTGTGGTTCATCCTCTCCAACCCGGAAATTTACCGTCGTGTTCAAGCCGAGGTTGACGCCGTCTATCCGGACGAAGAATCAACTCTGGATGACTCTAAACACGACGAACTGCGGTTTTTAAAGGCCTGCCTGTGAGTGAGAGTGTCTTAATGTTACGTCTTCTCATACCGATATTCAGTAATGAAACATTGCGCCTCCAACCGCCGGTTCCAACGAACGGTACCCGCCAAGTTCCCTCCGGCGGCGGCAGGCTGATCGCTGGCCGGTGAGACGCGTCAACCTTCGGTGAATGTGGAGGGCTCATTGCTATTGGACAGCTTCATCCCCGAGGACACACAGATCTACATCCCGCCGTACGCGCTCCACCGCAGCGCGGAGAATTTCTTCCCGTCTCCGGACAAGTTTGACCCAGATCGATGGCTTCGCGAGCAGGACGCTGACGAAGTGTTGAATATGGTGGCGTTCATTCCGTTCTCCTACGGTGCTGCAAACTGCGTCGGCAAGTCCCTCGCGTGGCGGGAGATGCTTATAGTGACCACCACGATCGTCAAAAGGTTCAGGCTCCGTTTCGCGGACGGGTTCCAGAGCGAGAACTGGTTAGACAACCTGCAGGACGTCTTCGTGACAAGCATCGGAGGGCCTCTCCTGGTTGAAATATCTCGTTGATAAGCTGGTTGGAATGTGCTTGGAATTCGTCGACCTTTGTTGACCGTTGTTCTACAACTGCTATCGGTCACATTCAAATGAAAGTGTTGCAACGATCGAATAAGTATGCCTCCCATTCGCCCTCCCAATCGTCGCCGGCCCTGCCTGATCGTTGTGTTTCCATTCGATGGCAAGTCCGCAACATAGCTGAACAAGCTCGGCGACGTGCACATCTGACGCCCTCGGTCCCCCTCTAATGCTGTTCGCCCCAAACTCGCCCGCGAATTCGAGGTTTTAAGGTTTCCGCGGAGGGAAATGGCTCGCGACGGAGCTACGCAGCGATCTCGAGAGCTGGAATGAATTTCAGCGTGTTCCCGGAGAACGTGAGACGTTCGAGGTGGGAAGGTAGTATGTTGAACAGTGAGGGGGTGACGGGAACGCCGCGGAACCGGAGTTCTTTCAAGTGAAGCAGCCCCAAAATAGTGCTGTCTTCCCATGGCTCCGGCCAGTTTTCGTTTGAACGGCTGTCGTTGAAGCGTGGGCATTTTCTGCAACAAGGCGGTAAGGGTGAGAGGGGAGATGGGCTTGTACCGGTTGTAGATGCGGAGAGCCGAAACCGAGGGCGACATGGCACGGATTCAACGAGTCGGATCGCCTGGCCGACCGTCCAACTCGTAATTGATAAGATTCAGCTTTTTAAGGCCAGGAAAGGCGAGGATACGCTCCATCCGAGTTCAGCAGTGCAGTGCATTTGTCAGTAGAATGGGCGCAATGTAAACACTTCTGCAGTCTGAGGTACTTCAGGCGAAGGGCACTGCTACTTTCCATGTCTAGTGACAAGAGTGCACCCAGGTAGTCTCCGCCGTCAAGATCTAGCCCTTCGAGCTGCGGACAGGCGTCGAAAAAGCATCTCATGGCCACCCTCAAAGGGTCGATCTCCACCTCGGCTCTCTCCGCGCTGCTCGAATACAGCCTGGCGGTTTTCACAAATCGTGCAAGATGTGCGGACACCCGGAGTTGCCCTCGGGGTTAGATAGGCATATAGATTGCGACGGACTGGGTCCAAGAACCTCCGTGACACAAGAGCCAACAGACAAGGTTCTATCAGGGCTGGTGTGAGATGATTTCGTTAAGTTGGACGACTCGAAAGCCCGTACCGTCAAGTATGGCCATTTACCGTCATCGTGAACCTGACTCGTCTATTTCGCTGACGAACAGTGCATCCACGATGTTGTGGATGATGTCGTCGATTTCCGGAAAAGGCATGGCTGCGGATTTGTGCGATACAGCCAGTTTCAAAAGTATGTACGGGTTTCCTAAAATATCACCATTCGATTTTTGCTTACCTTTGTTTGCTGTTGTGTTGTGCTCCACATCCAATTTCGGAACACTTTCGTCTTTCTACCACCCAGCCATGCCCTCCAAAAAGCGAATTTCTGATGAGTTAAAGAGACGGTCATCCACCTGCGCTATAGCCGACATCAGAAGCAAGCCGAAATCGCCAAGGAACTTCGAATCTGTCTCAGCTCTGTCGCAAAGATCATGTTATGGTATCGCGATAACCAGGGAATCCATGCTCCGCCTACACTCCGACTGTATGAAACAAAGGTATGTGTTAGAGCCAGGCTTGTGCAAACGGTGGAGTCACAACACCGTGTGTTGCCATTATGACGTCGGTGGAGCGGGATGCGGTAGCAAACAAAGCTAAGCAAAAATCGAATGGTGATATTTGAGGAAACCCGTACATACTTTTGAAACCGGCTGTAGTTTCCGATGGCGGTGACAGGCTTGAGATCTAGCTTGAGATCTGGCTTGAGACCTTTGCTTAGGTGATTTCCGCAATCGACTGATCTCCCGTCATTGTCAATGTCCCACGGTTCAAAATCATATGAACTCGAGTTGAACTTCGGGGTTTCGTACACTTTTTCGGTTCAAGAGGAGAGCATCGATTTATGGCGTGCGGCTGGCCATGCAGAAAAACTTGATGGAGACACAAGCAGTTGATCAGCATCGATTTAGAGTGCCCGTGCGCGTAGAATATCTCGCAGTCAGCACCGAATAGCACATTTATTCGCAAACGCTTTAGGAATAAATACTCGACGTTTCAATATTATGTACCGCCAGGCATTTAGTGTACCTTCTCCTTCTGAATCTTTATCATCGGAATCCCCTCATCCTCCTTCCTTCCCTTCTTCTCATGGACGCCCCACCCAAACAAGATGAAAAAGAACCTAGAACCATTATCTCTTCTGATCGGCACAACATTGAGCATCAACCACTCACCAGCGCAGTCTGTCGAGGCGGAAGAGGTGGAACATGACCACCCAGATAGCTGTTGCGGAATTCAACGTAAGAACAAGAGGGCTGCTGGATTAAGCGACGACTCACTGAGTTCCGCGTAGGTGAAGAAGCCCAGTGGCCCTCCAGCGGCGCCGCGCTTTATGAAGCGGACGACGTCGACCCACAGCTTCATGTCTTTGGGCGACGGGCGAGCGTTTTCGTCCAAGAGAAGGGTAAGCAGAATGCGGGTGTCTAGTACAAAGGTTAAGCTTGGCAAGGCGAGTATGTAGATGCTCACATATTCCTATGTGGCTAATGGGGAGTAATCAGCATCTTGCACTCCAGAAAAGATGGAGGTCCGACTTACAAGTGGCCGCTATATCCGCGAGAAAACTCAGCTAACGGCTCTATGTGATACATGGCGACACTTACACGGTACCTGCAGAAACGTGTCAGTTACATTACATACATCAAAGGAAGGCAACCAACCGATTCCGCTCATGTAGGAAGAGTTGGTCAAGAGCACAGACCAATCCTCAGTCGAAAAGTTTTGGAGGTATAAATCCGGCCGCTACAGTGAAACCGCATCTATCAACATCACCGAGAGTTAAAGTACAATTCGAGCCCACCTGATAGTCCTCAGGAAAGAGGGAATCGTCCAAGAACGAAATCTTTGGCCTCTCGAAACCCGTTGCCAGAACGATAACCTCCGCATCAATCGTCTTTCGCATGTATATGTGATTAGAAAGGTTTCGCAATTCGAATTGGGCATACCTTCTTGGTACCTTCAGACCCGGGCTTCGTGTCGCGTTCCCGGACGTTGGTCAGGACACCAGAAGAGGTCAACCGGATGGGGTCCCCACGGACGTATTTGCACTTCCCATGCTTAACGTGACGAAGAAATTCGTCATTTACGACCTACATATAAAGGTGAGAGTTAATAGTTAAGGATCAGACGAATACATACAGGAGTGCCTTCGAACAAACCGGTATGTGCAGGAACAAGATCTGTCACGCCATGATAGTGCCAGTGTTTAAGGAATGACTCCCATAGAAAGCTGCAAGCCATTTAATGAGACGAAAGGAGAACGATTGGCGGTCAAACCTGAGAGGCATTTCTCTACCAAATGGTTGGCAAGCTAAGAAAGTGTCAAAGAATATATTCCTGCGCCAATATTCGGTTCTAGTTGCGAGCAACAGCAACTTAAAGGACGAACCTTGGTATAATCCACTGTGAAGAAGGTCAAACTTCGTTCAAAAAATAAAACATTCAATCGCACCTTGTCAGTCCTGGCAATCATTACTATTTCTCCTGCTCCTCGCTGAATGGCGGTTTCGACGGCTTCCACTCCACTGGCGCCGCTTCCGATTACCACCACCTTTTTGCCTGATAGAACGCTTTAAAACACGCTCGTCAATCTAGAGCAGCGCACAAGTACCCTTGATCGTTTCTTCTGAGACTGATTCCGAATCGAGGTCTGACGAATGGATAATCGGTTTCTCGAACACGTCCGTCTGCTCCTTGGATTCATCTTCATCAGAGTTCTTCGAGTCGGAGTCTGCGGGGCTTTAGGAATTGCGGACTCTCTTGCAATGCGACTTACCTTCGCCCACTCCTTTGGGCATCCCATCGAAGTGAATCCATTTGGGCTTTCCGCAGGTGCCAATAGTGACGATGACTGCATCGAAGGGTTCTTCAGTGCCGTCATTGATGAGCCATTGGTGGCTTCCAGATTCTGACTCTACACGCTTCACGGATGTTACAGGCGTCTGTTTCGACGAGTTCGACTTTAGCTTTTGCATGTGCGCATTTTTCAGAATGACCCACATCGAAGCGAGTCCGGGGTTCGAGTTGATATTCTTTCCAGATTCTGGTGATTTCTGGCACCCGCTTAAAATACAGCCACTGAGAGGCAGGGAAATGCGCACCGCTGACGATCTCATCCTTCAGAGGAAATGCATGCCGCCAAATAACAGCAGGGTGGAAACGATAAAGGTGGGAGTTGAGTTGAAGGCCGCTGGTAGAGTTGACATGGGACCAAATTCCACCGAGACCCGAGCGCGGGGCGGCCTCAAAAATGACAACTTCGAAATTATGAGAGATGCAATGTGCGGCAGAAGAGACGCCGGTAAGCCCTACCGAGACATGAGTGAACTTCAGAAGAGAAAACCAAAGGGAACACACCGGCCCCAATAACAGCAACGCGCCCGTACGGATTGCGAGGCTCGTCGGGACTTTTTGGGGGCGGGGCTTTGAATATTGCAATGAGCATATACTGAACCAGAACGTAGCAAACTCTCCAGACCGCCTTGACGGCGGTCATAGGATTGAGGTACTCTGGTAGAGAAGACATGGTGTCGGAAGGAAAGAGTAGGGAAAAACGGCTTATGTAGATTGTCGCGTATGGATTTATGACGCGACGAGTGACGTCACGCGAAAATCACATGTAATTAGGTTGAATTGTTGGGAAAAAAAAGTAGTACACCATCCGAATCGCCGCGCTGAAAAGACTCGAGAAAAAATGGGATCCGCCGTCCCAGCCCATTTATGCCATTTGGACGACGTGGGCTTCCAACTGGAGGTCGGAGCCGCCCGCCGAGTCGCCTTGACTCATCAATACCTGGTTGACCGCAACCCTCACCCCAAACTTCACAGTAATGGCCCAAACCAATATTCATCCCCTTCTACAAACACTCCAGATCCCGACCAAAGTTCACAGTGTCTACCTCGTTGGATCCAGGCTCTGGGGAACACATTCTGCGAAAAGCGACGTCGATCTTCTCATCGTCGTAGCGGACCCCGTCTTCTCCACATCTCCATTCCAAAAGAGCCAGCACAAAGGCCAATACGACGCAACACTGCTCACCGAGACTGAGTTTCGCGAGCAGGTCAGCGGGGGGAGCCTCATTGAGACCCTTTGCTGTTTGATTCCAAATTCGGAGGAATCCGTCCTCGTGAACGAGGAGGGACATCAAAGACGAGAATTGATTGGAAAGAGTCATTTACAGAGCATGCGTATTTGGGCGGAGGAGCGAGAGAAGAAGGATTGGGAAAAGGCCATGAAGTTTTGGGCCAAAGGTGGAGAGATGCGCGAGAAGGGATGGAAGATTCTGCAGCATACCATTGCTGCAGAATGCATCTTGCAAGGATTGCAAAGTTTGGTCGACGAAAATAAACTCGACCTGCGGGATGTCCTTTTGACGGGAGAAATACTGCAACGGTTCGTTGCAACCGGCCGACAAGCCACTGACAGAGCGTGGCTAGGCTTGAATTGGGAGGAGGTATGGGAGGCGCACAAACGCCGGATAGAGAGCATAAGGACAAAATAAGGTATTTGGCTGATAAAGTTTCTCCTAAAAAGTTTAGACTAGCCTTGTAGTCCGGAGTTCAACACATTTGCCGAAGGTTCTTTTTCGGCGCTCGCGGTAATAGCCTTTAGAACTCCTCCGAGTCCGTATTTGCGTCTGGTTCCGGGACTTGCCTGACTAACGGTCCGACGCTCACGAGTTAAATTAAGTTAAAAAAAGACAGACAGTCCGACGTTATTAAACTGTCCAAAGCTCCCGAACCCAAGTAAAAAATGGGATCTACCGCTCATCAAAAACAATTATGGCGGCGGGTCAGACGGATATCCATAGGCCCCCGCGCAACGACGAAGAAATCGTGTATGTGTGTGGGCCATGACTCACTGTCGAACCCTTCCGCAAAATTCAAGTCGAAGGACTTGAACAGGATGCTGAGCACCATCAGCATGTTACGCTTCGCCAAGTGCTGGCCGACACAGTTCGCGGGTCCCAATGAAAATGGGATGAACGCAGACGTTTCGTGTTTCTCCAACTTCGAGTCGGGAAGCCACCTGTCGGGAATGAACTGGTCGGGCTGCGAAAAGTAGTCGGGGTTACGATGCAAGGAGTAGGGAGGCGTGTAGATGCTGGTCCCTTCAGGGATGTATCTGGTCACTCAAAACTTGAGAGGTTTCAATATACTTAACGATTCATAATACCTTCCCGCAATGTTTCTTCCAGGCTGGTGAATGTGAACTTGTCTGGTACCATTGGTGGGAAGAGGCGGATGAAGACGCAATGTCTCATCTCTACTGAAGATGAACTCGAGAAGAGGGAATGGAAGAGAGAGATACTGACATGCATGCCGATAAGAAGTTCAACTGGTCGTGTTTGCTAACATCCAAGGGATCGTCCCCGTCCACAAACACGCTGTCCAGCTCCTCCTGAACACGCCGATAGCACTCAGGAT
The DNA here is from genome assembly GCA_029204075.1 of Mycena capillaripes. NCBI lineage: Eukaryota > Fungi > Basidiomycota > Agaricomycetes > Agaricales > Mycenaceae > Mycena > Mycena capillaripes. The sequence continues at coordinate 572,197 of JARHKZ010000037.1, read as the reverse complement.
TTGAGAGCAGAAACCACACGAGGCTGCTCATTACATATGCCGTCGTGTCGGACGCCGCAATAACAGCCAAGACCCCATCAGCAGTCGTAACTTCGAAACTCGGCTTTTCTTTTTCGAGACCAGCCTCATCGGCCTACAGAGACATAGATCAGAAGCGTCCGCCCATGTAGGTAGAACCGCAACTGACAAGATGATACCAGAGGTCTTTCGTACCGACCGCGCCATTTTTCATGCGATCAATGGCCAGACCTTGCGTGAAGTCGTTGAATTCTTGGATGGTTCGCCCCACCTGAGGGATTATGTGAAGGGTCTGTACCATCCAGGGTATTTGGCCCGTCAAGGCAGCTGCCCTATCATCTTGTCAGGACATCGTCGACAATAAGGATATTCTCACTTACATCAAGTAGTCTCTGATCCGTTGTCCCACCTGAGCCACGTCCCCATCCCTCATGGCTTCAAAGCCTCCACCGAAGCTAAATATTGACCGCCGTTAGAAATACTTATTGCACATACAAGGCAAATATCTGACGCGAGATCACCCATCAAGTCGAGTCTAGTGGTAATTAAGTTAGCACGATGCAGATAGTGGGCGAGAAATGGACCTTACGCGTATCGGTCAAACCAACACACAAGGTCGATGGTTCCATTTTGATTACCCAGGTGAGAGACAAATTGGCCAGAGCGTTTTGCAATCAATGGCTCGTACTCTCGAAGGGCAGAAGGATGCATGGCCCGGTTCCAGACTCGACGCCTCGCAGTGTGAGCTTCCCCAGACATACTCACAAGGGAGGGCGGGGTGGAACTGTGTCTGCCGGCTTCATAGTCTGGAGAGATGTCAAAATATAATTTGTAAATGCTGGATTGCAAACTGACATCGTCCCTTCTCGAGTCCATTAAACTTTAGGATCTGAGAAACCGCGGGTGCGTCGATCACGGAGAGCTCGTTGGGGCCTGGCATATAAATATCAAGAAATCAGCACTTTTCCTCGTTATAGCATAACTGCGAACCTGTCCGAACATAGGGCCCGTACATATCGTGGAGTTTCTTGAGATAAATATACTTGTAGCCTCGGCACGAGATCCACACGCTCCACAGTTTTGTCGCCTTCCCGATAGCTGGTCCAGGATATTGCGCCAGGGGATGGAAGGGAGAGAGACGGTACGCAACAATTGAAAGACTCAGGGACCCCAGAAACGCAACGTAATTCCAGAGCAAACGAGTGGAGGAAAACGAGCCACCGACGAACAGCAGTAAAGCTATGGGTTCGACCGCTAGCGGTATCATTGCAATATTGGCACTTGAAGGTTCATATCTGTGAAAGAAAGCATGATTTATCTGTCGCCGCAGATAGAATACAGGTATGTAAGAGCTTGAGGTTGAATAGTGGTTTCATACACACCAATCCGAGCACAGCAGAGAAAAGAAGAGCTGAATCCATGGGGCGGCAGACGAAGGGCACGGTGGTCTTAACTTAAAGAATGGGGCAAAACGAGGAAGAGTGATGGCAGTCGATCCTAACGGCCGCCTTTTTATTATGTACATAATGCTTGAAACATGCTTCGTACATGCTGCCCAATTTGGATCTGAACCCGAGGCACTGAACGCGATAAACAGCCCTGGTTACGTTAGGCTATAAGGTACATGACAACCGTTAAAACTTTGCGTCTGATTCAACCGGAGATACCCACCTCAGGTTCAACTTATCACCAGTGTTGCCTGGCAATTATACAGGGACGCATACCTTTCGAAGGCTTCGATTTCGGAACAAAATCGCGCTTTCTACGAGGATACAAAGCAGACCGAAGCTGTTATGCGTCTAATGGATTACTAGGATTGGTAGCTATATGTAGATGCGACCGTCGCGGACGGGAATCCGAAAAGGGGGTCGGGAGTCGTGAGCCGACATTAGATCAAGGGTCAGAGTCGCCCCAACTCAAGCAGATTTCATCCAGCGGTTTAATGTGGGGCGGTGCGGACGACGCCTGTCACGACGGTGCCGTTAGAATCGTCCATGACGGAAGGAATGGAGGACTTACAGGTGGTTGTTCGGATCCCGAGGCAGATTGACGAGCAGCGTCGTCTGGAGAACGTGTTACCGAGACTTTCGGATATTCAGTGGATGAAGGAGAGCCGTATGCTCGGTATCTCGGCCGTCCCACTCGTTGTGGCAAATTGGTTTGAATTGTGTTAACAAGTCGAACGTTCAAAATGGGATTAGGAGGATCGTTCTCGTTTCGTGTGAGAGATATAGAGCGAGATTTTGAATGCGACGCATTTCTTTCAGAGCCTAACAGTGGCGATGGAGGTGATCGGAGTTGTACAGTCAGAGGCTCTCTTGCGTCGAACGTCGAGGCCACGACGTTAGTGGGGTCGAAATGTCCTGTGGACAAAGAAACAGAGCGAGATAGCGAAGGATTGGGAGTTATGACTCGATTGTGCAGATTGAACGGGATTTGCGAATTTACATTGACCATTTTCCTGTTAGCCGAGTAAAAATTACGCGTAGAATCGACGGAAAAGGAAATTGCGCACCGTTCCTTCGCACGGACAATGGTCACTAACCTTTCCTGTATTCTCTGATGGTCTGTAAAAACGACAGTTGGCCTTCGGGGGTCGCATGATCAGGAGGTAACTTTTTTTCTTTGACAAGGGCGACATACGACGTGGACTCCAAGTTGGAGGGAATAAGGTGCGAGGTTTCATCAACAGTGTCCTCGTCCCGTACGCGATGGTGGCCACAACAGCAGAAGAGGCTGAAGAAGGTAGACATGTGGGAGCTGGCTGGTCATGCGTTGTTTACTGTGTAGCAGGGACGGCGTTGCCAAATACGAATCATCAAGCCTCCATATTTCCGCTTTGACCGGCCTATAAAAGGTTTGGAGAGAAAAAAAAAATCCAATTGAGTTGAGAAACCGACCACATTCAATCAACACTGGAAGCGCCACAAAGATTCTATAGATAGACGAACGATTTACGAGCTACTCCATACAGTGATCATTCGTTGACTAGTAAAAACGATTTAAACGCAAGAAGGCACCGACTTGCTCTCCATTATCGCAGCCCACATAGTTTGCATTTTATAGGCCACATCGAGCCAAGCGAACCACCGTCATGCCCAGCTCGCTTGTACGCCGCCGCCGCAGGTGGGAGAATGCACAAGAGGGACCGACAGTGGAAACATAATCCGATAATTACGACGGCTTGAATTTGGTATTCCCGTCCGACGTTGTAAGTAACTGATAGGAGAACGGCGCGCTGGTGTAGGGAAAGAGCTTTAAGGATCGTAACGGGCTCTTGGAGTCACTGGTACAAGGTGCTTCTCAATGGCCATGAGGGTACTCGGGCGTTGCAGGTTTTGAAAAGATCCACAAAAAATCTGACAGTTTCAGCAAGCTTTCAAGCTTGCTAGTTCGAGTTCCGGAGATGAAAGAGTAAGGAAAGCAGGAATCAACAAATACTTGATCGCTGATCGCATGGCATCGATGATGTTTGACGCCCACCTTGGCTTACTTGGCCTCTCGTCCGTACAATTACGACCAGGATTACTTTGAGCCTATATCGGCCATCCTGTAACAGCTCGGAAGTTGAAGGAACTCTTCAAGATGTCTCTGAACTTAACGGACACTCTGCCGACGGACTGGGCATATATCTCAGAGGGTGGCGCTAACATCGTACTGGCGTACAAGGGACCTCCAAACCCTCTATTTGACGGGAACGTCCTACGCGTCAGGAAACGCGCGTTAGCAGACGGCGATTCAGAAAATGGGTCAACAGCCGAGGAGTTTCCGACAATCGAATATCAGGAGAAATGCTTGGAACGTTTGATACCCCCGCTGCATCTTCCGCGACTGAGGCCCATCGCTGTAGGAGCAGGCACTGGGCCATGGTTGGAAGCGCTTGCCCGACATTGCGAGGCTCATCGTTCGGATGAGCGCAGAGAAAAGGATCGCATCGATGAGAAACGGCCCAGGGGTCTTTTAGCTACCGGTCTCGTTGGCGGCCAAGGGATTGCGGTCGAGATCAAGGTGTGTTTCTCCTTCGTTCCAGCTTCACCGTATTGACCTATGCAGCCAAAATGGGGCTTCCAGCCGTCTCCGATGTACCTTTCGGAAACGACGCGTCCCATCAAGACCCAGACCTGCAGATTCTGTATGCATTCGCATTTCAGGGCGCAGCAAGGGAAGAAGGCTTCGTTGGGATACTGCCCGTTGGATTTGTTCTCTGGCGACGAATCGCGTATGAAGACTGCGCTGAACGGTCTATGGGACGCGTGGGTAAATAGCGACGCTACGATCAATAACTTCAAGGTGTTTGTTCGCGGACAGAAGATTAGCCCTGCAGACGTGCGTTCCTCTTCGTGCAGTTTTCTTGCCGTGGCTCATGTCCCGCAGCAACTTTCCATCGTGGGGCTCGTCAACGACATAGCAGACCCCCAGGAAGCATTAGCATCGGCGCTCCTTCCTGTCCTCATGAACACCCCCGTGCTGCGCACACTTTCCCGTCTTCAGCGGACTCTCGACGCGCTGGACATCGAGGGCCTCGCCACCCTTTCGGACCTAGCCGCTGTCGGCGCAGACCCGACGATCGCCGAATGGGCTGAATTCGTCTCTGCATACCTCTCGGCTCCCTCTCCGCCGCCCGCCGACGCCGCGCATCTGCGCTACCACGTCCTCGCGTACCTCCTGTCCGCGACGTTCAAGGACTGCTCTGTTATCGTCCGCGTCCCAGACGGTACTGCGACGGTCATCGACCTCGACCCGAAGAGCGTAGACCGGCTGCGAAAGTGGGAGCGGATGGATAAGGAAATTGTCAGCGCGTACGCTGCCTTACCAGATCGGAAGGTGTGCGTTGATGCAGCCTTCCTCTAGTGAGCGGCAGGAGCAGCGTCAAGCTTCGCAAAGCACCTTGCAAAACTTTGTATCGGAATGAAATACATATGTTAAATGTTACGTTTCAGTGTAGTGTAAGTACATCTCGTCCATCGTGTCCTGGTCCAAATCTCATCCTATCCTTGTGGCAGTCTTAGTCACCCAATGTACCAAGGACTTGCCGCCGAACTCCTCGACGCGTTGTTCGCTCCAAGATCGACCATCCCCTGCGACCAGCCCGCTACATTCTCCGCTCCGTCCTTCCTCGACACGAGTCTATCCATGGTGTCGGATGGGGTGTTAGGCCCGCGGCCGCTGGATGTGGAATCCCCAGAAGAGAACGCATCGGTCACAGCGCTTGGGGTATTCCACTCATATGTGCCCGGCGCCATGGCAGCAATTTTATGGCCCTCTTCCGCATCGCCTTCGGTGTACGGTCCCTCAGACGGCGTCGCAGCGCCGTTTGCCGAATACGCAGCCCAGTCCTCATTGAAAGTGGTGCTATATTCCACCTCGGGCGTCTCGACCGCCAGCGCCTTGAAGATCTCCCAAAGCTCCGCTTCATCCTCAGGCGCATCTGCCAATACCTTCCCTTCGTGCACGATTTCCGGGTGGTAGAGACCGTGCTTGAAGAAACCACGCCCCGTAGTAATATATCCGTCCAACGGAGAGGTGTGGGCCTCGACTTGGTGGTGCGACGTCTCCGTTGCATACCCACTGGCTCCTGCGCGAACTGCTGAAGGACGAGGTTGCTCAGGACGGGAAGTCTGCGGCACCGGAATCCTGAGCTCAGGTCCGCTATTGCCTGGTCCGAACACATTCCACGTATGATCCAGCATCTCCGTCGGATGAGAACGCTGCCTAGGATCATTGATTCGGGACGATACAGCGTGCAATTGCCGGAAATTGTCCGTCTGAGACGGTGTACTGGCGCGCGTATGTGCGTTGGGCGTAATTGGAGTCGATTGAATTTGTGGGGGATAATAAAGTTGGTTGGGTGCGTATCCGGGCGTATATCCAGGGTGCAATCGCTGCGACGAGCCCGCATGGGATGGCGTGCTCGTCTGGCTATAGATGCTGGGAGTGGAAACTCGGGATATGGGAGTGGAAGCTTGGGATAGGGATTGCGAGGGACTCCTGCCTTGAGGTCCATAATACGCCTCGAAGACCGCGTTCCTCGCCTCCAACGATGGATTTGACGTTGGCCCGATTTCAGTGGATCCGAGTCGGGGAGAGAAAGCTGGTTGGCTGTACGCATGCGAACGATGAGCAGACCCGGCGCCGTATCCTCCGAACGAGGTCGAAGCCTGCAGCTGCTGGGGAGTTGGCTGGATGGCCGCCGTTGTGTACGAACGATGCGCAGACCCCGCGTTATAACCTCCAAACGACACCGAAGCCTGCAGCTGCGAATGCGGACCTGCGTGCGGTGGCATAGACGTCGAGGGAGAAATGATGAGAGGCTCTGTCATCGTCCTCTCAAAGGCGGCTCTGTACTGCTGGTGCTGGCCCGGAGCAACAGCGAGAGGCGTACGAGGCCCACTGCTACTGGGACTGGCGGCCCACATCTTGCTCCTCCCACCAGCCTCAAATCGCTCAGAAGAATCCTTCAAGTTGACGAGCTTATTTGACCGGATGGACTCTTCCTTGTTCGCGGCCATCTTTTTCCACGCGTCGTCGAAGCGGTATTCAGTGATCAGTTCTCGGTCTTTCGCGGTCTGGAAGCATCTGCGTATTCCGATGTGGTTGTTGCGCGTGGTGAGCGACGCAAAGCTGTTCTCCGAGGTAAGGATTTATAACGAATGCCGAACGGGAAAGCTTACCCTAGGTGGCATAGCGGGCACCAGGCGTTTTTGCCCCCGGCTCGTTGTTTCTTTTGCTTTGCAGGCTCTTCCGAATCATTTCTCTTCCGCTTGTTCTCGCCTGCCTCGGAAGTTGTATCCACTTCTGATGTTTGGGACCTGGGGGCAATAGCAAGCAAAGAGCTGCGAGCCTCCAATACCGGAGGTTGAGGAGGCTGCGTGGGCATCCTGTTCCCCCCGGATTGGGAGCGAACAATAAGAGTCGTCGGGTTCGCCATTGCAAAGCAAAAGTGAGCAGAGACAAAAATGGGTGGAAGTTAGAGACGAAGAAAAAGAGACACAAACAACGCGTTTAAACGGCCCGCGCTTTGGGTCAGACGCGTTTGATGGGTCAACTTCTCAAAGCGTTAGCAAGGGCCGTACGACCACTCAAGTATCATCGCTTCTGATGCATGGACCCTCGCATTCAATGTTGTAACCTGAATTGACGTGTACTGTCTCTTGACAATAATAATAAGTTCCTACCATGGTGAGTCTTGAATTATATGAATGGCCAAATGCTCCGACTGACGTTTTAACAGGAATCGGCACAATCCTTCATGGCCTCGTTCGAACAATAGACGATTGATGGATTTTTAAATCGACCTTTTCGTCCTCGTTTTTTTTCTGCATTCCATGTCATTTGCTGTTTGCGATGGTGGTGTACCTGCGGACCAAGCGCATACAACGCAATCGTTGCTTTGATCTTGCCGGATCAAAGCGAGAACAATGTCGGCATCAGTGGCTCAAGCACTATATAACTCGCAGCTTAAAGCGCCGCTCTTCCTTCTCTACCTTCTACGATGGCACCCATTCGAACTACATTGCGCTCGTCGTCCCGGTATGACCCCAAACCTCCCACTGCCTACAACCACAAACGAACACTGAATGGCTTCACTGCTGGTGCTCGATTTAAACCGTACTACGAAGGCGTTCACGAAGGGCCAGAGCCATACTACTACCCAGTAAGTTAATCAGATACCCCCAGTCGAAATGAATATTCAGGCATGCGTAGCTGCCTCTACCCGTCCCCGAAGGAATACGTCCAGTCGATCCTCGCGGCCCCTCTCTAACGCTCGACGATCTCGAATGTATAAGGCCACTCGGAGACGGCGCAAATGGCCATGTCCTTCTTGTCCGGCCACGATGGCGTACGGCTTCCAAGTTTTTCGCGCTCAAGGCTGTCAAGAAAAAAGATATGCGTCAGCGGGAAACTGTAAATATTTGATGCTCTTGTGTCTGCCACCGCTCATACCGCACTCTAGGGATCCCTTGCGGGCACCATATCTCGTGAACGGACTGCCCTAGCGAACATGCCGTGGAACCCGTTCGTCGCTGGGCTTCTGCAGACATTCCACGACAGCCGCAATGTGTACATGATGCTCGAATACAGCCCTTGTGGCACGTTTTCCTCGCTGATCAGCACCGGCGAGTCCTCCATATCACCCGCCAAGATGCTCTTCTACTTCGCGAACATCGTGTGCGGGTTGGAGCACCTCGAGAAATGCGGGCTCGTCAATCGCGATATCAAGCCCGGAAATATCGTCGTTGGTGTGGACGGGTACCTCTCTCTTTGCGATTTCGGTTCAGCGCTAGAGATCTCCGGCGGCGGGAACGCTCAGACGTGGATCGGGGAGGGCACGCAGCCCTACCAGGCGCCGGAGGCCATCTCGGTGGACGGCCAGCCGGACGACCTGCGATACGGGACCGCGGTCGACTGGTGGTCGTCCGGCGTAGTACTCTACGAGATGGCGACTGGCCAGTTACCGTTCGTAAGCCCAAACGCACACCCCAAGGCGCAGAATGACTTCTCAGACTCGAGCCCCATTCCCAACGACGAACAATTGAATTTGATCATGGCGGGCCCCCGGAGCTATCCAAGCAAGGCTCGTGTTGGCCGCAAGCTCAAGGCGCTCATCAAGGCCCTCCTCACGGTGAACGCCAACGAGCGGCTCGGTGCGCACGGTGTCCAGGAAGTCATGCAGCACCCGTGGCTTGCCACCGTCGACTGGAGCAAGATGCGTCGGAAACGGTACATTGTAAGCACCATATTTTGTTTCCGTTGCCTGCGCTCATGTGTCCCACAGCCGCCAGCACTCGGGTTGCCTCCTTCGGGCCTCTCGTTCGCCGAGAAAGCGCTGGATCCGAAACATTACCCGGGTCTCCATTTCGCCAAGTAGACCGACAATTGTCTGTAAATGCATTTCAAATTTTTCGACCTGGTCGGAGCTCATCTCTGGAGAATGTTTCATCGCACCGCCGTACTTGGACTAAAAATGTATCACTACTTTTGCACATTGTTTGATTTTTTCTACGAAGTGTGGAGCTGCTGTCGAGAGATGTTGAACAACTGACGCTCGTATGGATGCCAACTGACACTGTCGTATGGATGCATCTACGTTCAGCCGGCCCGGTTATTGTCTTGCCCTTCGAAGTCTGATCGCGATCAAGATCGAATCGACGATTCGAACGGGTAATAGCCAACTACGTCCACGCTAGCCTCGTGTCAGTCGTGTTGTAATCGTTCGATCTGATCTTCAGGCAGCTCAAAGACTCAAAAGAATGCAGGATTCTACTGTTTATTCGATTTAATTTATGCTACATACAGGCTATCATACGCTATGCAAGTGTTCCTGGACGAAGAATGAATGTGTTGTGTGAGGTGAAATTAAGCTCGGCTATCGTAGTGGTGGTTCTCGTAGCACGATGCATTGAGATGAGACTGCGCTCGAAGACTGAAAGAAGGGAGCGTGGTGGGCACTCCTCAGCGGAGGCGGGTACAAGACGGAATAATGATAAGTGCGAAGATGCGAAGGCGCGATATACAGGTCGGGTGTCGCGAAGAGCGGCCATAAGCGGTGCCATTTTGGGACGAGAGACGAAGGGAATGAGCGAGAGGTAAGAATTAGGCGCTGTGCGAAGAGCAGGTGGAGAGTGGCCGAGGCGTCCTGGTTCTGCCCCGTTTATGCCCGTCGTCGGAGGCGGAGTCATTCGCAGCCAGGGCTGCGTCCAGATCAACATTCGCGGGCGCCGGACAGGCTTCCGCAGCGTCGTCGGACAGGTCCTCGTTGTCGGAATGATATACAGTGTCGGTGTCGGTGTCGGTGTCAGTGTCGTCCGAGTCTTCCTCCTCCTCGTCGGAGCCATACCGCCCCCCGCGCTCCGTGTGGAGCCAGTTCCCGTACCATCGCCCGAGAAACACCTTGATGTCCGCGGGTAGCCCGAGGTACTCGACATTCCGGGCGATGCCCTCCCACTCGACCGAGCCGTTGTTCAGACTGTCCTCGATATAGGAAGTGCTGCCAAAGTACATCCAGTGTACAAGGAGATGGATGGACGACGGGTCGGGAATGGGGAGGAAGAGTATGGGGTGGTCCGGAGAGCACGGCATTAGACGCGGGAGGCGGTTCTCTGGGACAGCGAACTGCCCTGAAGCACTGGGGCGCGAGGGTGCTTGGGATAAGGAGGCGCTGCTGATGAGGTCGAGGGAAGAGGCACCGCTGAATAGCCCTCGGAGGAAGGTCGAGTGCGCGGATAGGTAGTCCATGTGCAGCTGGAAAGAGAGAGCTAATGAGCAAGGGTACGGGCAGAGTAGGGCTCGTTCTACCTTCAAAGATATTCGAGGTACCGAATTCAGCGCAGGCTCTGTGACCCGTCGGCCTAAACTCGAGTCGCCAGACATCGAGAAGGCGGGCAGATCTGAGGGGAAAGTGGAACCAGCTTTCCCGCGTGGATGAGGGACTGGAATAACTGTAGGACTACCGTCAGACGGGAGCGAGTCAGAGTAGAAAAGGACATACCGAGAGTGCAGTCAGCCGTCTCTGACTTGTCCCAATACTGTGGCGCAAGAGTATGCAGCTGCTCGATAATATACTCGACGGGCACGCCAGTCAGAGAAGGATGAGGGAACGCTCGAGGGGTAAACAAGGACGCCGTCGAGATGGGGTCGGAGGGTTTCAAAGGGGGCGAAGATGAGGTACCAGTCCTGTAGCGGGGCATTTTGGGCGGGGAAGGAACCTGATCTCCTCGAGGCGTGGCTTTAAGTTCGCGCTCGATGTTATTGTCTAGCGAGGGCGGAGGGCCGAGAAAGGAAACAGCGACCCAAAAGAGGGGCCGCTGAAGCGCTCCCAACAAAAAGCAGCAAAGCTCGATCGTGATCCGGAAGATCGACCATTTTCGCAAAAAAGACAATAAGAGCCAATAGGCGCCTTGAACGGAGGAAATGCCCAATTTGGAATGCCGTCATTCCCGTAGCTTGTGTAACCGGCTAGCAGAAAAAAAGGATTGGGTCAGGGCAGTCGCGTTGTGTGCGGATAATCACATTCCTCATAGGCTGAGTTTTGAGGGCAAGGAAGACAGACAGACAGAAAGAAAACTGAGACAGAATTGAAGATCGACTCGTTTCAAAGAACAACAATCGAATTTCATCATGACAGGAAAATAATCAGAAGGTGCGAATGTCGGCAGAGGCTGAAAAGGGGAGAAGAAGCAAGCAAGGAGTTGGTCGAGGGAACGTAATAAGGACTGGAAGATGTCATATTTCCGTGGAACCACATTCTGGCATACGCGAATGTTGGCCGAATTCTTGCTATCCGGTGCACTTTTGTTGCGAGGGAAGTTAATCACGCGTCGCCGAATAGGCGGCCACACAAGGTCAGGTTCGTCTGTGTGTTGTAAGAAAAGCAGCTGTCAAAAGATCGAACTCCTTTGGGGAGCATGATTTCAGAGTGATGTAACAAGGCACATGAATTAGGGCAAGGTTAAGTTTATTACTTCGGGTGACGGTACGCTGCTACGAAAGCTCTAGATAAAAGCAGGAGTTTAGCTTGAGTTTTAGACACAATAAAAACTTACCAAAGTTCAATGTTGCAGCCCACACATTGGGCAACACGGCTCCTCCGGGCGGAGACCCTTTGTGGGATGGGAACGACACCATAACCGGTAAGATATCGCGCAGCCTGCCGCCCCGTGAGATTCCGAATACAGTCGACATTGAGGAGAGCAGGCAAGGCTGCACGGCCGGGCTGAGATCGAAATAATGCGAAGTGGCTAGATAAAGACATAGACTAGTACTCACGACCGCCACTGAGGGCTGCGAGCCATCCACGAAGGGTACTTCCGTGTACGGGATTTGATATCCTGTACCTTTCTTTATGTTCCCGTTCTGTGTTCGCAGCTTAGTTCTCGTCAATACTACACAGATGGAGACTTGCGATGACGGTCTGCCGATGCAAACCAGCCAGATTTCGCTCCAAATCATCCAGGCCGATATTCAGCTTATGTTCCAAAGCTGCGAGCGCATTGAGGATCAGCGCTGTACCTGCATACAGTGGGATTAGTGACAAAGAATGAGCCAGGTCCAAGAAAATACAAAATGTGGTGGACCTGCTGGTGCTGCGGGAGCCACGGCCGCGGGGGGACCAGGGGGGGGAGGGGCGATCTGACGCGCCGTTGGCATCAAGGTTTTTTTTTTGGCGAGCTGTTTAAATTTCAAAAGAACTGAATATTCGTCCTGTGTCGGCAAGACTTTCGAGACTTCAAGTTTGTCGCAAATTTTGGCAATTTGTCGCGGCCGGTGACTTGAAATCCAAACTTTGGACGCGTCAGAGATCTCACAGGCAATTATTGTGGCAGAGATTCGGGCTCTTCGCGTCCCAAGATGCTGAGCAGAGCTAAAAACCCGTGAATGCAAACGGGAACGCGTAAGGAGGCGTAAGGACTTAGGAGAGCGCGTGAGGTCACAATCGTCACATCAAGATCGAGTATTTGGCTACTCCTTTTCAATCAAATAGTTCCTCCTTGCATGTAACGCAATCCGTAGGGATGGTTAATTCACCGCCACCGCCCGATGTCCTCGTCGAAAATCCGTACAGCAATTACCCCAGAATGTCACCGCACCTGGGGTTCTACAGTTGTGGGCTGACTTTGGGTTAATAGAGTTTCCTCCCTGTGTAGGGATGGTTAATTCACCGCCACCGCCCGATGTCCTCGTCGAAAATCCGTACAGCAATTACCCCAGAATGTCACCGATAGAGAAGGAGGCTCTTTGGGAGTACGCAAAACTTACCAAAAATTGAAACCTGGTTTGTTCCTGCTCGTCTTGTGCTCGTGACGACTCGTCTGTAGATCTGGACCAAAGGATTTTCAATAAGTGAAGTAGCTTGAGCATATACATGGTCTAATTATCTGTCTTCACTTAAAAGCTTCGGTACGGGGTTTTAAATCAGCAGAACGTCGGGGAAGCGTCGCCGAATACCCTAGACTTTACCGACAATACGTTCACGCGATGATTGTGCTTGGGACTCCGTGTGGTTTTAAAATGGAGATGACCGTAAGTTACATCCTACTCGACACCAGCATAATGTCGGCAACGGTTTCCAGCACTTTTTGAGCTTGCTTCGTCTGGCTAAACATTTGGGCACGTCCCGCTATTGTGCTCGCCTTGTGAAAATTCAATACAGGCTTTGACGTCCCCCGGATTCAAACTGTGTGTGCACCACGTCTAAAATTGCTGAACAAAACGCAATTTTATAGCATGTTTAACGGCCGTATTTTACAAAAAACGAGAACAAATCAAACACCCTCACCACTCGAACCGAACTAGCACCGACTTTGGGTTCAGTCTCCCCCACTCCTGGCAATACTCCTGAAGCGATGTGGCTGTATATTTTGCGGCTTCGTCAAGAACTGCAATACATCAGTCTTGAATCGCAAAAGCCCGAGTGCAACTCACTCATCCAGTATGTGTCCCGCGACAAGAATTTCCAGTCCTTGACAAGCCTGCCGATCTCGTCCTTCAATTCTGGCATATCCCACTCGTCCGCATCACCAAGCAACTCGAGGAGATCTCGCAGGAGTGTCATGTGTCCATCGTCAGTCTCTCCCGGATTGGGTTCGATCTTTCCAGTGTATATAAATTCTTAGGACGGTGGTCAGCATCGGCAGTTCTCAAACCAGCTTTTACGTACCAAGGACCGCGCGCGCACCGAAATAAGTACCAGGGAACGAGTAGCTCTTTGAATTGGCTTCAGCCCAGTCCGAAAGACCATCTTGTACGTGTGGGATGGCTGCAGCCAGGAAGGAGGAATGGGCACGGAGTGTTTCGGCATCGATGACTTCGTCTGGCCTCGTCTCACTGGGCATGAGTACCACATCCGTCAGCTTTCCTGCTTTCCGCATGGCATTAAACATGTCGCGCAAAGTATTCCCGTCTTGTGCTTTCGTCTTGGGCCTGAAATCTACGGCAGCCTCGATGCCTGCTCCTGCGGCGAGCAGTAGAGAACGATAACCCTGAAGGAATTTGTGCACTCGGAACGTCTTGGTCTCAGGATAATCGTATTCGATGTCGAATAAGAGCTGTGCAGCTGTTCTCCATTCCCAGGGCAGAGAGCTAGGATCATCGACGTTCAGGAAAAGGGCGTCATCTGGTGTGCTCAGAAGATGTATCCTGGCTTCTACGCTGTTTTCGTTGAGCCATTTGTATGTTTCACGGATTTGCTCAAGCAGGGTTCGATTTCCGGGGTGTTGAGGTGCAACCTGCAGAGCCAGAATCCCAAGATGCCTGACCTAAATGGCATGGTCAATCATAAAATAAAAAGTAGAGGTATGTTGAATATCTACCACTTCTGCCGCAGTCGGAACTCCGAGTGTCCCATTGAGTGCGACCAGACCTGGGGTCGGCTCCACTTTGCAAAGAAGGCGCTGCGTCCAGGCGATCTTCTCGTACTTCTGTTGAAGGATCTGACGAGGAGCCACAATTCGGGGAAGATGCTCGCAATATGAATCTGTAGCATAAGACGACGATGGGCTCCGATGTTCACGTCGAGTTATAAATCGAAGCCCGTCCAACTCCCTCCACCTGTTAGCATTCGTCATAATGATCCCCGGGAGGCTTGAGTTGTAGAAGTCGTATACAACTCCGGCTCTTGACATGATGTCAGATTCGGGGAGGTAGCGAGTGGTGAGATCGTCGTGAACTGTTTTGGCACAGAGGAGGAAGGACTCCCAGTAGACTACAAAATTCAGGCCTTTCGCACGCAGCGACTGGTGCATGTACCGGAAGTCCAGATGCAAAAAAAGGCTTCGTGCGACGCTTTGGAGGGCTGCTGCAAACAAGTCGACTGAATGGTCGTAGAGCTCGCTCACCAGCCGTAATCGGAGGTTTCCATCGGGCACGGGGATTGCCCCCATGCCTCCCAGGTTCAGAAGCGCTGTTAGCAGAGTCGAGTAGCTGGTCCTGTTGGAAGTATCGAGAACATCAGGGAAAATCAAAAGCCGGGCAAGCTGTTCCGAGGTCATGGCCGGACTTCTGAATCTCTGAGACCAGGACAGAACAGTTTGCAGTTCATGGCTGAAATTCGCGATCGCGGTTTCCGATCGCGCGTACCCGTCAAAAATTTCTGCGCTCAACCCATTATGATCAGGAAGCATCTCCAAGCGACCGGCCTCAATTAAAACGGCCCTGCCATTTTGTCGAGCTTCCCATATGGGAAGATCTTTGACAACGCTTCGGGAGTCGGAGTCTGTACATGCCCACACGTTCGACCGGATCCAACTGCCGATCTCGCGAGTCTCGTCAGGAGAGAGGGAATCGAAAGGGTAAGATTTAGACCGGATCGCCTTCAGATATGACTGCAAGTTGAATGGTTTATCGAACGAGGCGCGCAGTGGTGCTGGAACTCGACAGAAGACGAGTGACATTTTTTGCATCGCAGACACAAGGGCGGGTCGTTCAACGGGTTCAGTTATGACGTCGTCTCTGCGGCAGTATTCCAGCGATATATATTCGCCACTGGCAGTTGATATTAAAGGAAACGGATCGAGGGAGGCTGGTGAAGGGGGGCCAGGTAAGTGAGTGTACATCTCCCAGAATCTGTCAATCCAGCGTTGAACTTCGGCGGAATGATTGCATCGTGGTTCTGGCGGGACTTGTTCCTTCAGAAGTGCCAGGACGCCGATCGCATCGAACAGCTTCACATTGATATTTGAGCTTTGGATGAGGAGATCTTTGGTTTCTTGGTCCATTTCTTCATGCAAAAAATGACCACGCGAAAAAATGTTCGGGATGTTGCCTTTGCACACATACTTCGTCGGTTGTCGAGAATTTCCATGAGTAAGGGCTCCTTCTGCAGTAATAAGGAGAGGGAGATCAGATACGGCGGCACCCCCTTTCAGCAGGAATGACAAGACCGCATCGATAGTCGGAACGGAAATGCCATCATAATCATGTTTGTTAAACAAGATAGCGAGCTGGTTGGTTCGGGTTTCAAGAACGTTCCGCACGAAGGATGGATCAACGAAACACAACTGCTCCACTCCCCCAGCTGCAGAGGAGGCTTTCACGACAAGCGCGTGAACTTTGTACGGAAGCTCCACGAAATTTGGTGTTTGAATCTTCCGCAACACCTCTTCTACTCGGAATGGAGTTCTGACTCCGGAAAACATGGCATCCGTTGGCGCAATTAATTCTGCTGTGACTGTGAAACAGATGGGCAATGCTGACTTGGGAACCAATTCATAAAAGGCCTGCACCAGTATCCGTGATATGGGGTCACTGTTGTTGTTGTCTACGGGCCACCATCCGAGTCGAAAAGGATTTCTTGGTACACGGGGGTTCCTCGCGATGGCGGCATAGTGGATGGTTGACATGTAGAGAGGAGGTATAAGGGTATCAAGGATCCAGTTATTAAATGCCGCCTGTGGGATCCGATGGCCAGATGTGTCCGGAGGCTCAAAGCGGATATGGCGCCTGTCGGACGAAATGGCGAAAGGGGCAGAAATGTGTGCTGACACTGAAGTCGGAACGGGAAGGCGCAAGGTGGAGAACAGGAAATGAGTTTTCGGATCCGGCGCGGGATGGGCTTTGAAGTGAGCTGTGCTGGTTGATTCCTCCAAAAGAAGCGCCATTCGAACCACTAGTCCAACCTTGCTCTCGTGTAAGCCCATTCCCACGAGAACAGAGGAGTTGTAGTCGTAAGGGACGGAAGAAACCGGCGTGGTTGATTTTGTGACAAGCCAAAGCTGCGAATATGCGGGAGAGTCGCGGCTGCTTGCTTTCACATAAACGATCTCGTGATCAAGGTGCTTCTCTTTTGGAGGTCTTTCGGCAAGTACTGACCAAAGGTGAGTGCTGGGTCCCTTGAGAGCGTTCAATCCTGGTATAATGAAAACAGAAATGAGGGAAACCCACCATTGGCGGCTGTTGGACAGCTGAGATACGTTCCAAAGATGTAAAGTACATTGCATCTTTGGCAAGGGAAAAATAGGGCCCTTGAAGAAGATTCAAACAATCGGACATTTTCAGCACTTTCGAAGAAAGTGGGCTGGGTTTATCCCGCAAAGGAAGCCTGAACAGAGTCTGCAGAATTTTCGTGAACAGTCAAATTCTGGACCGGTTGCTAGAAACCTGTCACATACCCCAGAATACGATGTATCGGATTTCGAAAAACCGTGGATCGAATCAAACGCGGAGAGTTGGTCAGGATAGCGCCTGTACTACGTGTTAGGTGTATACCTTGAGGTAAATATACGGGAGCTCGCACCGAGCCACGTCCGAAATCCGCTTTAGAAGTGATGTCCTTGGTATTCCTTTCACCGGAGGCAGATGTTTCCCGGATGGATCCAGGATTAGAAAAAACTGATCCGAGACGATTTGAACCACCTGGACGAACATCTCACGTTAGACGACAACGTGAAAATGCAGACGGAGACATACATCTGTGAAATGGAACAAAGATAATGCACCGAGACCATATCGCCCAATACTGTCTGGATTTGAGCGTTTCCCGCCTTGTCCCACCTGCCTTAAACCACGGAAGTCGTCGTCACTGAACGTTGAATCATTGTATAAAAGTAGAGATGGTCGTCGCTGTAGATCCGAAAGTGCGGGAGCTAGAACTTTTGAGCATTCGAAGGTTCTCTCGTCCAACAAAACCGAAAATCTGTTCGCGTTGGCGTCGATGGAATTGGCAAGAAATTCGTTGAGCGCGTGCTCAACGTCGTGCTCCTTCAGAACTCCTTCGACCCGCTTTGTAAAGTCCTCCCCCATCTGCAAGTCGTCTTCATCGCCGTCATCTTCGCCAAGTTCGAGGGCGCTGAGGAATTGAACCTCGAGATCACGGGCAAGCGATTCGGACACGGCCGGATGAACAGGAAACCCTGTTTCGGGGAGAAACTCGGATGCGGAGTCAACGAAGTAGACCTCGACGATGGGATGAAAGATGCCGTCTTTCCCAGGAACGAAAATACGTTCGTAATCGCTTTGAAAACGACCCGGAAGCAAGGGAGCTATTTCTTTCAAAATCTCCATGACCTCCTTCAATACTTCACCGTTTCGATTTGCGTGCCCAACGACGACATCAAGCTCGGTCAGTAAAGTTTCGAGACATGGGCTACAACATAAATTGAATAATTTCAACGGAAAGTATAAGCCCACTGACCTCTCGGTGCAACCCATTTTTTGCAAAAACATGGTTCCGTGTCCGCTGTGAGCTTCCAACAGGGACCGTGGTACAGTTCTAAACCGGCCGCGAAGTGTTGATTCCAATCGAAGCAATGCATGCCGTGTTTCTACGATCACGGGCGGTTGTTCCCGGATGGGAACCCACGGTTGGTCTGAGACGGTGCGTTTCAGGGTATCGATTTCTTCACTGGAGAGTGTCGGGGAGCGTCGCGAAAATTCCGTTATCAGTTTAAGTAGTCGGATGGGGCGATTTTCGGTATGAGTGAGCGCACTCTGCAGTTGGTTGCGCAGCACATGCGTTGGAATCCCATCCCAACCTAGAGACCTTCGAAGACCTTGGTTTAATATCCTTCCGTTGACGATAGAAAAAACCAAGTCGAACAGGTAAGGTAGATCGCCTTTGTCTCGACAGTTTACGGGGGCAGCTAATGCAAGGTCTTTTCGGATAGGCATCCACGGCTTTGTAACCTCAAGACTGTTCGCTACGCCAGGAATAGCTTGAATGGATGGCCACGACTTGTCCAATAATCCCAGAAATATTTGAGCTTTGGTAAAGATCCGCGGATATTCTTTTTCGGGCCACCTTTTCGTCAAATATGTGATACGCTCCGTGACAATATCAGCAGTTAGCTGCTTTTTGAAAAAACCATGGGACGTCAGGAGAGAAAGATATGGTTCATTGCCCCAATGCCCACTTGGCAGCTTCCCGGCCTCGCCTTCGTAAAGAGAGGCGAGTTCGGATCGAGGATCGATGACCTGGGATGGAGGGATTCGTTGAGTACTGCCTATGACCGGAACGAATGGCACATGGTGTAGTTTGCTTGTTGCCGATGGCGACAAATCAGAAAGTCGGTGAATTATCCGCGTAAGCAAAGCATCGAGGATAGATGCTGGTTGAACGACCAACTGGTCAATGGCCATCTCGAGTACGCCGAGCTCATCCAGCGCCTTTCTCATTCCAGCCGGATTGATAATAGTGCCAAGGACACTGCTCTTCTGTGCGACGTCGAAGAATGTTGTGTCATCGCGTGTCATGGGGACTGGGCAAGATTCGTCAACGCGCATATATATCAATGTTCCACAAGCAGGTCCAACTTCGCGCCGAGAAAATTTCTTCCCCCCTTTCGGATCAGGAATAGCAACACGAATTGGGAATATCGGCAGCTGCAGGAATTTCTGTTGGTTCCGGGCATCGAGTCGGAGCGGGGATCCACGAGAAACCAGCGATTGAACCAAATGGTCCTGTATCAGCAATGCCGGAGTGGATCCAAGACAAGGTATGGCTTGAGACGATATTAAGCTGATCAGGAAGGTTATGTCGTTGGCGGCGACAGTGAGATCACTGAATGCCGAGGCGTATGGCACAATATTTGGGTGCAAGAAACCAACCCCCAGAACACCCCATGCAGCCATTATATTGGCTCCATTTGGCCCCGGAATAGGGAGGATAATGCGACTCTCCATCTTTCGCAGGGTTCCATGGGCAGTTGGGAGCAAATGAAACCCATTTACGAGCAGCAATAGTGCGCGTTTGTCCTCCCATGTCGACTCGAACATCCATTTCCAGAACCGTGTTAGCCAGTCGACTTTCGACGAAGCGTTGTCGCCTGAGACTTCGTCGATCGCTGGATTAAACACGCCGAATACGATGTTAAGATAGTCTCGGACGTGCATCTTGTTCAACCGAGCAACATTGACCAAATTGGCAGCGCAGAAGACCGCTGCAACGCCGGGAGGCATGTTGAAAAGCGAGATTAGATCACCGTTGCAATTCGAGTTCCCGAAAATTTCCCCCTCCTGCCGTTTGACAAGTACATATTTCTGAAACGGCAATAGCGAAGTTCGAGTTCCGTCAACGAGAGGAACAAGTGGCAGACCGATGGCGAGGGTAACAGTACCAGGGGCGAGGACGAGGTACCGAAGGATGTGATCTTTATCCTCCTCGCTCGCGGCTGTTAGTTTTGAAATGCGGCTCTGTATAACCATCGAGTCAATCAAGGTATAATGTTTGAGAAAAATATATACCATTAAAGCGACATGCACACGACTCGGATGCAATAATCCAACTGAATTGGCGGGGAGCGCATTGCGGAGATGCAGCGGAAATTTTACAACGGCCAACCCGACGTTGGCCAAAGCCCGCAAAACGGCAATATCGTCAGTCTCTGAGGCTATGAGTGCTGTTGATAACGAGACATGCTTTTCGGCATTCGGAAAGGTTGGAAAGACAGGGAGATCCAAATCCACCACTCGCTGCATCAGGTTGGGCAGAATTCGGCTCCAATAAGCCGAACCATTCGTAATCGCATGATCTGAGGATGGCCATGCTGACCAGATATCTTCCGTCTCGTTTTCGGCGACGAGAATGCGCAGCAAGGCGGACCACGTTGCTGGAAGAAATTCGTCGAAAATGGTTCGGTTCCATGTTACAAGCAACCTGTGGAAGCAGGCGAATATGTAAATTGAAAAATTGAACCAGAACTGCAAAAAAAAACTAACCTTTCTCGTGAGTCGGGGCCTGTTCCTGTTTCTTCGATGTTCCGAAGGCTCTGTCTATCTTGCGTGAGAGCCAGAATGGCGTGCATGTGGACAGGAAAATTCGTGTGGATCGGGAGAGGGAGGACAGTGAAAAGTCTTCCATTGAAGTTCGAGACTGAGGGACTGGTAGGAAAGGCGAGTGCTACATGCGAAAACAATTTGTCGTTCGCCAGTTTAGAGCCAATGTCGTATCCAAGTTGATCCTTGATGATTTTCGACGTCTCCGCCGTACTCCGAACAGCGTGGCAGATGCGCCAAACCTGCTGCACGATCATCCCATTGGAGGATGTAACATTGATGGCGCATCTGAAAGTTTCCTCTCGAGCACCGGTATTGCGAGCGAAGGTGCGTTTTTCTGCAATAGAAAGATCGGGGATCTCTGCGCTGCCTATGAAGCGTTCTTGACCGCCAGGAGAAATTATCTTGAGACAGATAAAGCGTATATGCTTCAAGAACAGCATAACTACACTGAGTTCCTTTTCGACGAAGTCTTTGAACAGCATCTCAATGACGGACGGGTCGACAACGGTTGGCTTGATCGTGCTTTTGGCCGCCTGGCCAACAGTCCGCAACGGCAAGCGCACGACCGTACCTGGAAAAATTCCAGCATCATTTGGGTTGAGTGATTTATGGAAGGCGGCGAGTTGGTCCGAGTATTTCTCGCCTTCCTCAAGAAGGTCAATTCGAACTCCCCCCTGATGACCTGCGGAAAATCTTTCGTGTGGGTCGAATATAACCAATTTCCCACCGGAAAGGAAGTGAGGATTGTCGGTGATCTAGAAACAAGTCAATCCTGAGACCGATAGAGAGTTGGAGATAACCTACGTGGTAGCAAGCGCGAACACCAATTCCAAACTTTCCAACCTTCCTAGCGAGAAGTCAGAGACCCGGAAGGATTGTTGAAGATGAGGATCTGGGCTCACGTTTCGTCGGTAGTTTTACTAGAGCTATGGAGGGTGCTGATAGCTTTCCAATCCGAGTCCGAGAACAGAGTATCGTTGACCGCAAGCAACGCTGGGCCTTGACATGGAACGAGGTCTGGATCGACCACTGTCATCGACGGATGGGTACGCAAGTCCAAAATGAACGTCTATATTTTCGAGTCAGCGTCAGTAAAGTATCGAGGCACAAAAGAATAAGGATACCCACTTGCTGTGTAGCTAAAGCGTCATCCGAGTTCTGAAGCAACTCGCGCAGGATTCCGTTCCCAAGAGGATACGAGTCCAAAATGCTTTTTATGATTTTTGTGAGGTCCGCACGTTCGCGGAAATTTTCAGGCATGGTTTGTGGGAAGCTTTGAGTACAAGATGAATGTAAGAGTCAATTGGGGGTGAGTTGGGGGTGAGGGTAGAAAGCAAGGTGTCGGCGCCTCACCTGGACGGTTATATCGAAGTTAGATGCACCATGAGGCTCTAATTTCCGAGAATAGCTCAAAAGGCGAGGCTCCGTGGAATAGAAAGCGTTAAGAGCGGCAATGTACACACAATAGCATAGCTGTTGAGCTTATCATAAGCGCTCGTCCAAGCCAGAAATGGCCAAATGATTTGTAGAGCAGTCAGTGTCAACACAGGGAGAGCGCTATACTGAAAGCCAGGCATTGGAGCTAATTGAACTCTCCCTGTGGATTTTCGACGAGGCGCAAGCATGTTGAAGCGAAAACCCGGGCAGTGCGGCAATGACCGGCATCATGGCTGAAGTCCTAAACCCATTTGGCTTCACTCGATCTGGCTGACTTTGATTCTTTCTTTTGTCCTTTTTCGTCGCGGTTGTCGAAGAAACTTGGGCGCCTTCGGAAGTGGATAGAAACGGCCCCATTACACGACATTGATTCCTACATCAAATCAAAGGCTTCCGTCACCGGATACTTTTGAGTCGCAACCGCTGCCTGATATATCAGTCGGATTTATGGGCCTCAGCTGGAAATGAAACATGCAACAAACACGGAAAATGAATAACCAACAACCTCGTGAAAGACTGTTGGAACTCGAGATTTGTATTTGAACAGAGTTTTCGCCCAGAAGACAGATCAAGCCATCCGCTTTTCGACTAGATTTCGGCAGTACCCTATTTGTCATTATGATTTGAATCTTCCCCGTTGATATATATGATTTCGCGTCCATCGCGTTTCGGCATTATACCTGCACAAAATAGGCTCGAACCGTTTTGGGGCGAAAAGCGGATGTCCAGAAGGCAGCGAATTCGGCGAGTGACGGCGGCATAATTGACCTGGAAGCGCCTGTCAGTATCTCCACACCAAAGTTCAAGTTAGGACGTACTTCACGGAGGAGTGTATGCACGGGGACGTGAGCCATCACGTATGGCAGTAGATCGGTGAGGACCCAACCGTAAAGCGCGGCACATTTTGAGGTGCGTGATACCAGAGGAACGGCTGAGGTCTAGGGCGGTGAAGCAATCTGCATGAGCTCGTTAAAATGCGATGAATTCAATGAGGAGAGAAGGGAGTGCACTCATTTATCGTGCGTCGTTATAGAGCTCTAGCAAGTGCGTGTCGAGAGAGCGGAGGTATTCGGATGTGGGGGAAAGAGGTAGTAGTAACCCAACTTTCAGCTTGCGTGTGCGGATAGCACACATAACAGCTTCAAGAGAGAGGATAGAGTCTAGATGCCAATGCAATGCCAGGGACAGGAGGTCCAGCCGCGGGAAGATGTACTTATTCCCCGTTTGAAGGCTCGGTGGTCCACGAGATACTACATATGGAGAGGGCAGAGCTTCGCCAAAAACCGCCCAAGCAGGAATAGGACAGAAGTTTTGTTTTGTATAATGCCAGTTCCTCAAGCTGGGGAAGCGGTGGCTAGTAGTTCCTCAGTGACGAAGTGCCACAATGTCAGCGAGCGCAGAGGGACAAATTCCGGGAGCGTCTGCAAAACGGCGCGAAGGGGAGCAGTGTAGCTGCAAGATGGCAAATGGTGGTGACTAGCGTCGCCATTGGGGCAGCCACCGATCATCGTTTTGTCGGATCAGAATATAAGTAGCGAGATTGCATCAGCACAGCCTGCCCGTCAGACGGCACCGGAACGTGTTCTCGCTCTTTTCAGCTCACTACCTCAAACTTCAAAGCGTCGTTGCACGTAGTCGTAAGTGCACCCAATTTTTTAACAGTCCGATTTTGACCACTTTGAAGAGAACTGCACAGATCCCACCGCCGCGGACAGCAACGATGTCGTCCAACTTGACGCCGTTTTCCGCGCTTGGCCCTCTGTCCAATCGAGAACCAGAATATCAGAACCAGGACACGCCGGTGCCGGAAAGAAACGGCCAACTTCGATATGCCATTATCAGGCGACCTGTCCTTACTTTACCACTTGAAATATTGACCGAAATATTCCTCGATTGTTTACTCAATGACGACTTCTTAATCCCCGATCCCACTAGCGCACCTCTCATTCTGTGTGGCGTGTGTCGTCGATGGAGAGAGGTTGCCCTGTCGCACCCAAACTCTGGAGCTCCTTGTTTCTCAAATTCGATCCTGGTCAGGGTTACAGCCCTCCCCAGTCAGACGATGACGCGGACGAGCCGGACTCTGATGACGATGGGAGCGACATGTCCCCGCCGAGACTCTGGAGCTTCAGTTTCGATAAAAAGGTAGCACGCGACACAGGCTTCTACCAGATGTGGCTTTCGAGGGCGCGGGACACCCCCCTTTCGCTCTCATTACGAGAAGCACACGGGTTTGCTTCAGGTCTTTGGAAGCCACCTGTAAGGGCAACCCTGGCGGCCCGAAATATCTCAAGAGTCCTGGCAGGGGGGATCCGAAGTCAATTGAAGTACACTACTACAGGAAGAAGCGCACCTGGCAGGGGGGATCCGAAGAGGAGAAAGTCTAAGGATTCCCCGGCCAGGTGCGTGCCTATATACCAGCTAGGGCTAACTACGGGTTGCGCATGGTTTGTTGATGGCGTAGTGAACGGCAGTGATCCCGGGCACGATCACATGCGGAGTGCCATGCGGAGTGCGGGGATCCGTCCAGATGGGGTTTGGCTCGGCGGGGGGAACGTCGGAGGATAGCGGAGGTCTGACCGGGGGTCGGATCGGAGGATCGATCGGAGGATCGGGGGTTGGAAACGGGGGTTCCCCTGACATCACCCCCCCCTTGGAATGCGGCGCCTCGACGCACAGCTCGGATGTGGGCGGAGGATGTGGCGGGGTCCTGGAAGGGAAGGGCGTCGAAAGTGGCAGCGGCGATGGCTCGGGGCTTCCCAGGGTATTTGCGGTAGAATTCCGCGATAGCATCAGGGGCGAAGACGTCCGAATGTTTTACCCATTGATCATGCGAGTTGTCATATCCTTTGAACCGGACAAAGTACCAGAGGCTTCGGTAGCGCATTTTCGCGTCCAGGACTTCCTCCACTTCCCACTCGCTGTCCGCTCCGTCAGCAAGTACGGGCGGGGGTTCCTCGTACCCCGGACGACCTCCGAAGGGGTCAACCTCCGCCAACTCCAATTTCACCACGGGAAACACCGGATGTAATCGGGAGAGGCGTGGGGGAAGGTCCAGTTTGAACGCGCCACGTCCGATAACCTCCGAGACACGGAAGGGTCCGAGCCGGCGATGTGAAAGCCCCGGGGATGGGCGTGTGGTATGGATATCTGACGCGTCAAGCCACACGCGATCTCCGACCTTAATCTCCGGTGCGGGGGTTCGTCGGCGGTCGTAGTACCGCTTGTACTCGTCTTTGGCCTTGACAAGTGCGGCTTGGGCCTCCGAAACCCCCGAGGCAATCCGATCTCGGAAGTCGTTCACGTCCTCCAGTCGCGAGCGTGGACCGTTCGGCTCGAACCCCATCCGAGGGAGCCGACCGGTGTCCGTCATGAACGGAACCTGCTGTGTCGACGAGTGGATGTGGTTGTTGTACGCAAACTCCGCGGCTGGCAGGAGCTCGTCCCAATCGTCCTGCTTGTAGTTTGTGAAAAGCCGGATGAATTGGTCGAGTTCCTGGTTAATGCGCTCGGTCTGCCCGTCGGTCTGCGGGTGGTAAGCGGTGGAGGTCGCCGGTTGAATCCCGATGAGACGGAACAACTCCCGAGTGAACTCCGCGACAAACTGCGGACCTCGGTCGGAGATGTAGCGGACGGGAGTTCCGTGGTGTCTCCAGACGTTCCGGTAGTAAAGGCGCGCGGAGCCCACGGCATCGATCTGCGTGTGGCATTCCATGAAGTGCGCCCGCTTACCGAGAACATCCGCCGCGACCATGATCGCATTATACCCGTGGGCCTCCGGAAGTTCGACGATGAAGTCGACGGAGACCGTATGCCAGCGCTCGGGGGAACCTCCGTCGGATGAAGTTCTCCGATCGGAAGTTTCCGGAGGGCCTTGGTACGGCAACACAGGTCGCAGGTGGCGACGTAACGGCCGACGTGTCGGGACATCTGGGGCCACCAGTAGTTCCGGGAGACAAGCTCCAACGTCTTGAAACGGCCAGCGTGCCCGGCAATCCGCGTATCATGGTGCTGCTCCATTATCCGACGCCGGAGGTCAGTATCTCGGGGGACCACTATCTTCCCTCGGAAGTAGAGCAGCCCGCCCTCGACATGCCACTCGGAGGATCGGGTGGACCGGGTGCCGCGGACCTTGAGGACCTCCCGTGCGGCGCGGGCAACGGGGTCTTCGAGGTCGGCCTCTCCAGAGAGCGCGTTCCGGATGTCTCGGAGGATCGGAACCTCCGGGCCGGCGACGACGAGACCTTCCATTGCACGGACATGGAAGAGTTCGGGACGGAGAAGGGTGACGTCGCGATTATCCTCCGAACCTCCGTGATCCGGACGACGGGAGAGGGCGTCCGGGCGACCCATGGAACTTCCGGGTTTGTGGTGAAGGGCGAAGTCGAACCGGGACAGGTAGAGGGACCACCGAGCCTGCCGGCGGTTGAGGGTTCGCGCTTCACGGAAGTACTCCAAGTTCTTGTGGTCGGTCCAGATCTCTACCGGATGCTCCGTGCCTTCGAGGAAGTGTCGCCACTCCTCTAGGGCTCGGATGATCGCGAGCATCTCCTTGTCGTGGATTTCGTAGTTACGTTGGACTTCGTTCAAGCTCTTGGAGAAGAACGCGACCGGATGCCACTTACTGTCGGCATCGGGCTGAGACAGGACAGCCCCGGTGGCAAAGTCGGAGCTGTCTGCTTCAAGCCGGTACGGCTTGGACGGGTCCGGAAGGATAAGAACCGGGTCGGAGGTTACGGCGTCCTTGAGAGCTTGGAAGGCCGCATCCTCCGGGCTTCCCCAGGACCACCGCATGCCCTTTTTTGTGAGATCGAAGAGGGGCCGGGCAATATCCGAGAACCCCCGAACAAACCTCCGGTAGAAGTTCGTGAAGCCGAGGAACTGCTGCACGTCCTTCTTGTTCGCTGGGGTCGGCCAGGCGGCAACTCCCGCAACCTTGACGGGGTCCATCTCGACGTGGTTGTGGGAGATGATCACGCCGAGATACTCGATCGAGGCCTTCTCGAACTCGCACTTTTCCGGTCGGAGGTAGAGTTTGTGCGCACGCAACCTCCGAAGAACCTCCGAGACGATCTTCCGGTGGCGCGCGAGGTCCGAGTGGGCGACAAGGATGTCGTCGAGGTAGACCATGACATCTCCGGACAAGATGAGGTCTCGGAAGATGTCGTTCATCATGGTCTGGAAGGTCGCCGGGGAGTTGGTCAGGCCAAAGTACATCACCAGGGGTTCGAACAATCCCCGGTTAGTCCGGAAGGCCGCCTTCCATTCATCACCCTCGCGGATCCGGACGTTGTTAAACCCCCACCGGACGTCAAGTTTCGTGAAGTACCGAGCTCCTTTCAACCGGTTAATGAGGTCATTGATCAAAGGGAGCGGGTACCGGTTTTTCACGGTCATGGCATTCAACGCCCGGTAGTCCTGGACGAACCGGAGAGCGCCGTCCTTCTTCTTCACAAAGAAGACCGGCGAGGCCATGGGCGACTTGGACGGACGGATTCGGCCGGTGGCTAACCCTTCCTCTATGAAGGCATCGAGCTCCTTCTGTTCAAGGGGGAGATCGGGTAGACCTTGCAGTTTGCCGGCTTCGAATCGGGAACGAGTTCGATGGCATGGTCCCACGTCCGACGCTCCGGAAGAGAGTCGAAGGATTCCCGATTGAAGACATCCTCGAACTCCCGAATCCAGTCGGGAACTTCCGTCGGAGGAGGTCCGGAGTTTTTAGCGTGAGCCTCCGCAAGCCTCTGGGAAACGGTGGAGGTCGCCCGGATATCCTCCGAAGGTCCGAACCGCGTATAGAAGATGCGGTCGCCATCTTCGATCGGGTCGTCCTCATCCTCCGAGTCATCCTCCGAGTCGGGGGTTAACTCCGGAAGATCCGGATCGTCGTCGTCGTCGTCCTCATCTTCTCGGTCATCCGCGTCGACGACGCAGATGGATGGGAAGGGGCCGGCGCGGACGGAGCGGAGGATCTGAGCTACGACCTTGGCCTCGCGGCGTTCCTTTCGGACTTCGTCGCGGCAGGTAGCGCAGGAGGCGGGGCAGCGGGTCATTTTGACATCCCGCGTCTCCCAGTCAATCTCCGGGTTATGTTTCCGAAGCCACGAATACCCAAGGATGAGCTTCTGCTTACCAAGGCGCGTGACTGCGAACTGGACTCGTTCGGAATGCCCCTTGTACCGGAGGACTACATCCGCAACTTCCGAGATCGCTCCAGCTTCGTTCGGAGACCCGTCCACATTGAAAACGGGAATGGGTTGCGAGAGTTTACGAAGCGGAATTTGGGTGGAGATGGCATACTCCTTGTCGATAAACTCCGAGGTGGCGCCGCAGTCGACCAAACCCTTGAGCGAGAGTTTGACAGCGTTATCGACCGACTCAATCTCCACCGGGAGATGGAGGGAGTTAGAGCCAGGAGTGGCCGCCACCGTGTAGCGTTTCGGAAGCCTACGTTCCCAGCCGGGTCGGCGGACTCGGGGGATCGTCGGAGGTTTCGGAAGTTCCGGAGGTTCCGGAAATCCTTTCGAAGCAGGGGGTGCGTCTCTCGTTTCAACTGTTGAATCAACTTTATTATCGGACTCGTGATACAAACAGGCAAAACGATTGGAGGACGCGAACGAGGGCGCACCGCTCACTCGTCGCGGGGGACAAAATCCTCCGGCACTTCCACTTCGGGGTTTGCCATCGCCGGCTCGGAGGTTACGAGTCGGGCGGCAAGCTCTTCCAACAATTCTCCGCTGAGCTGCCGGATCACCTCATCGAGGACGTCCACCGAGCGGATGTCCACCGGGGTGGTGCAGTCTCGGGCAAGGTGTCCCGGATTGCCACAGCGGAAGCAGGTGCGGCGTGGGACCACGCGGGCACGGGTCCGATCAACCTCCATCGGGACCGGAGGTGGGAACGGAGGAGCCGCCGACCTCGGAGGTTGAGCGACTGCCGAGACGGGGGCGACCGTGGTCGGGCGGGGGCGGGGAACAACCCCCGTCGGAGGTTGCGATGATCCTCCGGCGGCTCGTGCGCGGATCAGTGCCTCGTATTGGCGGTAGGCACGGGAGCGCCAGCCCGGATAATCCGTGAGGCTCGGAGGATCGCTCGACGTGGTGATCGCGTGGTTGATGGCGGGGGTGAGGCCGGTCCGGTATTTGGTGACCTTCACCAGCTGGTCCTCGAAACCGGCGAGCTCGACGAGGTCCTCGAAGTCGTCGGTGTAGCGGAAGACGTCCCGGGCACCCATGTAGTACCCCCGGGACTCGAGCTTGGCGAGAGCATGGTCCTGCTCGTTCTCCTCGATGAAGCGGAGACGGAATTCCCGGACAAATGCATCCCAGGTGGAGAGTGGGAACGGATGTTTCCCGGCCATGCGCTCTGCCCAGCGCTGCGCCGAGTCCTTCGCCATAAAGGACATAGCGAATCTCACGGCCTTCTCCTCGGAGGTTTCCCCGTTCTCGAGGAAGGCCTCCGGGATGAGCCGGACGTAAGTCTTGACAGCGTGTAGGAAGGCCCGACCTTGCGTGCGATCGCCGTCGAAGACAAACGGAGGGTTCGGTCGGAGGACCGATTTTGAGGCTGGGCTGAGGTTTGCGAAAAGACCTGGACCTCCGACCGGATCCGGATCGGAAGGGGCCGGGGCAGGAAAGGAAGATTGTGCGGTGTTTTCAATTAGCGCTGCGAGGCGCGCGACGGTCTCTTCGATGCGGGACAGGCGGTCCATGTCGGCGGAAGTCGCGGAAGTAGGATCGGCCATGTCGGCTTCGGAGGACGGGGAGGAGGGGGCAAGATTCGAATTCGGAGGTTGCGGAGGATCCGGAGGTTGCGGAAGATCGTCTTCCGAATCGTCGCTATCCAAGCCGAACTTCGCAATCTTGACCGGTTAATCCCTTAGAGACTTTCTCCTGCTGTAAGGGCAACCCTGGCGGCCCGAAATATCTCAAGAGTCCTGGCAGGGGGATCCGAAGTCAATTGAAGTACACTACTACAGGAAGAAGCGCACCTGGCAGGGGGGATCCGAAGAGGAGAAAGTCTAAGGATTCCCCGGCCAGGTGCGTGCCTATATACCAGCTAGGGCTAACTACGGGTTGCGCATGGTTTGTTGATGGCGTAGTGAACGGCAGTGATCCCGGGCACGATCACATGCGGAGTGCCATGCGGAGTGCGGGGATCCGTCCAGATGGGGTTTGGCTCGGCGGGGGGAACGTCGGAGGATAGCGGAGGTCTGACCGGGGGTCGGATCGGAGGATCGATCGGAGGATCGGGGGTTGGAAACGGGGGTTCCCCTGACACCACCACTCAATACTGTCGTCGGATTATCGCATCAATGGCGGAAAATCGAGTTCGATATCGGACGGTACATAGCCGACATCATATCCAGCGCGCGGGCATCGTTCCCGGCACTGGAGAAGCTGGTCATTTCGGACCCTCCCATTTCAGGGCCCCTCAGCATTCCATTTGATTACTTTGCGGACGCGCCGAAACTGCGTGATGTTTCGGTCGATACATTTGACGCACAGATGCAGGTCCCGTGGCACCAACTAACCACATTCCGATCCCAAAGAATCGACATCTCCTGTTGCCTCAATGTTCTCCGCAACTCCCCCAACCTATTGGACGGCAGTTTTTTAGTTCAAGGCAATACTTTAGCTCTGCCCATGTCCCTTTTCGAACACGTTCACCTCCAATCTCTGGCTCTCGCTGTCGTCCCTTTGTTCCTCGAGGACTGCAGCATGGGAATCATCCTCATTCTTAATTGCTTGAAAGCCCCTCAGTTGGAAAGCCTTACGCTCGAGTTTGCAGACGACTGCCTGTTTTGGGGCGATATCTCACCATTTCTATCTTTCCTGTCCCGGTCTTCCGCTCAACTCCACACACTGGCGTTGTCAGCAATGCCGACTACAGCGGACGACCCGATCGAATGCCTGAAAGCCGCCCCCTCACTCGTTCATCTAAAACTCCACCTCTCTTACTGCATTCGCAATGCGACCCCCATATTCATCCTGCTGACCGGGCAGTCGGATTTTCTTCCCAACTTACAATCATCACAATTCTCACTTTCCCGAACCGAGGTGAAACCTGACGCAGCGATTGAAATGCTCCGCTGGAGATGGGCGTCCGTCAGGATTACTGGGCTGCAATCCTTTCGCTTGACGCACCCCGATCCAGTGCCACCGTATGCTGAGGATATCAAATCCCACCCAGAGTTCCGCCGATTGAAACAGGATGGCATGATTTTGCACATTGGAAGGATGAGGCTGAATGCCCCTTCACCAGGTGAAGCCTTCCAATTTGGAGGCCTGTATCACTTTTACGATTGTCCATAAAACTTCAATGTTATTCTTCTTCCACGTGCATTCTCGGTTTCCCATCTCCCGACTCTAAATCCCATCTCAGCCAGGAAGGCTTCTCTCAACCATGTCAATTCAAGTAAATTGGATATGTTCTATGCCGATTTTAAGTAAACTGGATGCGGCCCATCGTCCTCCCTATAAGAGGCGGCGCTGTTAAGAAACCCGTTTCAGCCTATGGTCAGTCAAGGCCACACCTGTGGTCTACTCCTGATTTAATGGCGCCGACTTCAAGCTGGCGCAGAAAAAAAACGCGTTTTTTCGACATTCCTAAATCCAGCCTTGGGAAGGTCCTCCAGGAGCGCTGAGAGTAACTACGCGTTTGAATCGGTGCATTAAATGTCAATGAGGAGATTGAACGGGAGTTGATATTGTCATGTGAGATAGCAACTATGTAGACATCCAGAAATCGAAGTATCGCATTATCTAGAATAACATTGTTGTTTAGTAAAGAGGTAAGGATCGTAGAGTTGCATACATTTCGAGGACTGGGACGCAACGGTACTCAGCTACGTATCCTCCTTGTTCACAGCCCTTCATTGAAGTGCGGCGAGTTTGACAGCCTCCAGCTCCGCCCAATCAGGTAAGTCAAATATTGCGGGAATTGAATCTTGCTGTTTTTTCTGGGCTGATCGCAACGCCTCCTTGAGGGCCTTACGGCAGACAGAGCAGACATGCAACTTCCCCATCCTGATGGGCAAATCAAGTGGGAAAAGATTACCTCTCTGTCCCTCTGCCCATCGCCTGGCGGAGTATCGCGCTGGAAGACAGGTGCTAGGTCCGCCACATCCCTCAATAATCTCCGGATTCCAAAGGAAGTCGAGATATTCCGTCATTTTATGGGTGCGGAGGTCTGAAGCCCCGGACAACGCACGTAATTGATCTTCTGGACAGAGAAATGGGTGACCATCGGGAGTGAGATGTCGGAGTAGTATATCTGCCTGGTCGAATAGTTTGGCATAACTATAGAATGCGGATGGGAATATCCACAGAGCGGAGACTCCCGACCAAGGCGTATCAGCGCGGGAAGTTGATGTTTCTCGATAGTCCAAGAGGACTTCAAGTTTGCTGGTTCGGGGCCATGTTGTGTGAACGCCGACCCGAGATGTATCAAAGCGCGCTTGCGGAGGCTGTCGACTTGGTATTTGTTACTGAGCCGCAGAACACCTACGACTGTCGCGTATTCGGTCCGCGCAGGGTATGGCTCAAAGAAACTATATACAGAAAGTCAGTGATATAGGACCAGTGGATGGCAAATAAATCACGCACTCGTGGTTAAACAAAGCCCTGAAAAATACTGCAACCTCCTCAGCTGCATCGGGGAGATCAACAACCGGGCATCCGTCGATTTTCTCGGCATCGTCGGGTTGCGTAAAGGCTAGCATATCAGCAAACACTGGGGAACGAGCTGCCAACATTTCTCGCGAAATTCGGAACAAGAGGTTGCCTGCTCTGACGATAAGGCCACAGTCTGCGAACCAGAGGTCCGGGCAGCGGTCTTGTACAGACGGCGCGTCCGACATCGTGGTCAGAAGCAAGTGTCAATGCTGTGCACGTCGGACGCCAATCATATCCAAGTTTCCCAGCCTCTCGGTGCCGCAGGCCACATCGAGGGACTCTACTTTCCGCTGAGCGTTTCCTCGCCACTCGAATAACGCCACGGTGTCCTGATACAACGGCCTAAAAATTACTACATCATCGGATCAACCTTACAATAACAGGGAGACCCGTGTACTGTACAACTCTGGGAAAGATACCGTATCGACCCTTTCAAGTTTCAAATTCAAATGTTTCTCCGATAAAAGAGAGCAGTATTATCATTGTGCGAGGCACAGAATCGGAAGGTATGAACGTTTGAACGACGAATTTCAACTGTGGGAACTTGAGGCTGTGCTGGAATCTACGTCCTACAGACTCTGCAACACCTAAGCGAACACCGCCGCGATGCCGTAAAGGACCTCTTAGGTGGGGTCTTCTGTATGAGTAAACCCCCCCTAAGAGGTCCCCATCCGTCGCGCGGACTGTCGTCATCGATTAGTCATATGCTCCTTTTGGGAACTATTGCCGCCGCTGCCGTCACATCGCACGCGTCGGATGCCTCCGCCGCGCGTATGCTGGATGCCCACCTTTGCGCACTTATGCGCTTTTTTTTATAGCTCCGTTGTGGGCTGCAACTCC
This sequence comes from Mycena capillaripes, assembly GCA_029204075.1. Lineage (NCBI taxonomy): Eukaryota > Fungi > Basidiomycota > Agaricomycetes > Agaricales > Mycenaceae > Mycena > Mycena capillaripes. Next base: position 538,520 of record JARHKZ010000037.1, on the reverse strand, counting down.
AGTAAATTTGGCACAATAAAACATATTATTAACAGGTATACAAATTCATTGCACTGCGTGTCGGATGCCTCCGCCACACCTTTGCGCGTCTGTATTTCAATTCCAGTTTCAGCTCCATTTTAAGCTCAGCAAATTAATTAATGTGTTGATTATCTTTCTCTCTTTCCAGCCCCAATCACTAGCCAACTGACAACCAAATCATGGCGGCGGATGCATCCGCCACGTTGATGTTCCATCAATTTTTGCGCGAGCTTGCTCCAAATCTGTCACCCGCTGCATATATGTACTCATCTAGAGTAGTAGTAGTCCAAGAGGTCGTTAATGGCAGTCAAGATGGGTGTCACAATATAGAAAAAAAAGAGTGGCAGAGGCCTCTGCCTCAGACAATATCACTGGAAAATGGACATATATGTGCCTGCTCCCATTCACTTCTAGACCCGGTGCTCTTTTTGGATTACCCTGGCCCCCAAACAGGGCCTACACGTTAGTGCTGACCTGGACAAGGGCCACAACACCCATCATCCTCAGCCTCCATACAGGCAGGGGAGTGGCAAGCAACAGGAGGATGGGGGAGGAGAACTGCTTGCCCAACAGGATGGTGAGGTGGTGGGAGCTTTGGAATATGACACAAGGAGTGCTGGCCAGGGGCCATTGTGTTGACAATTGTATTGGCTACTGCAGAGATAGGAGTGGGAGGAGCATTCGGTGTAATGGCAGAGCACATCCTATGGGGAGGGACCACCACAAATGTAAGGGCAACCACGAAGGCCCGAGGTACTCAGGGACTGACGTGGGGGATCCAAAGATTAATTGACAGTAGCTAAATATACAGAGAAGCATACCTGACGTGGGGGATCCAAAGAGAAGAAACTCTGAGGATTCCCACGTCAGCCGTGGGTATAAGTAAGCTACTAGCTAAGACCATGTGACCGGAGTGATCGGCAGATGTCCCGGGCTCGGTCACATGCGAGGTGCCATCGGGGGTCCCCCTGGCGGGTCACGTGCCGGCTTCCGGTACCGGTTCCGGTAGGCCGGTGACCGGGAGAGCAACCGGAAGGACCGGAGGGGCCGGAAGGGCTCTGAATGGGGGTCGGGACGGGGGTTCCCCTGACATCACCCCCCCCTTGGAATGCGGCGCCCCGACGCATAGACCGGATGCGAAGGGAGGGATCCCGGAAGGGCAGGGAGTCGAAGGCGGCAACGGCAATGGTGCGTGGTTTGGCTGGGTATTTCCGGTAGAACTCGGCGACAGCTTCCGGGGCGAAGAGGTCGGAGTGCTTGACCCATTGATTGTGCGAGTCGTCGTACCCTTTGAAGCGCACCATGAAGTAGAGCGACTTCTAGCGCACCTTTGCATCAAGGATCTCTTCGACTTCCCATTCCGGAGCATCACCGGGTGCGTCCGGGAGGACCGGGGCCGGCTCGTCGTAGCCGGGCCGTCCCTCGAAAGGGTCGTCTTCCGCGAGTTCCAACTTCACGACCGGAAAGACCGGGTGGAGCCGGGAGAGCCGGGGCGGGAGTTCCAGCTTGTACGCACCACGACCGACGACTTTGATGACCTTGAAGGGGCCAAGCCGTCGGTGCGAGAGACCGGGGGACGGCCGGGTTGTCTGGATGTCCGACGCGTTGAGCCAGACCCGGTCGCCTACCTTGATCTCCGGCGCAGGGGTGCGCCGGCGGTCGTAGTACCGCTTGTACTCCTCTTTGGCCTTGACCAGCGCGGATCGGGCTTCGGAAACGCCGGAGGCGATCCGGTCGCGGAATTCGTTTACTGACTCAAGTTTCGAATGCAGCCCGTTCGGCTCGAACCCCATCCGGGGGAGCCGGCCGGTGTCGGTCATGAACGGGACTTGCTGCGTGGAAGAGTGGATGTGGTTGTTGTAGGCGAATTCGGCGGCCGGCAAGAGGTCGTCCCAGTCATCCTGCATGTAGTTGGTGAAGATGCGGATAAACTGTTCCATCTCTTGATTGACGCGCTCGGTCTGGCCGTCAGTCTGCGGGTGGTATGCCGTGGAGGTCGCGGGCTTGACGCCGATAAGGCGCCAGAGCTCGGTGGTGAACTCCGCAATAAATTGCGGACCCCGGTCAGAGATGTACTTTTCCGGCGCACCATGGAGTTTCTGGGTGTGACACTCCATGAAGTGGGCGCGCTTACCAAGGACATCGACCACGACCATGATCGCGTTGTACCCGTGGGCCTCCGGGAGCTCGACGGCAAAGTCGACCGAGACCGTGCTCCAGCGATCTTCGGGAACCTCGGTCGGGTGCAGCTCCCCGACCGGAAGCTTCTGGAGTGCCTTGGTCCGGCAGCACAGATCGCAGGTGGCGACGTACCGGCCGACGTGACGGGACAGCTGGGGCCACCAGTAGTTCCGGGAGACAAGCTCCAACGTCTTGAAGCGGCCGGCGTGACCAGCGACCTGGGTGTCATGGTGCTGCTCCAAGATCCGGCGGCGAAGGTCCTTGTCCCGGGGGACAACAATCTTGCTGCGGAAGTAGAGCAGGCCGGCATCAACGTGCCACTCGTCCGACCGGGTAGACCGGGACCGGCGGCCCGGAACCTTGAGGAGCTCGCGAGCCACAAGGGCGACGGGATCCTCAAGGTCTGGTTCGTGCGAGAGCGCGTCACGGATGTCCCGGAGGATCGGGATTTCCGGTCCGGCGATGACGACGCCTTCCAGGGCGCGGACGTGGAACAGATCGGGGCGTAGGAGCGTGACATCCTCGTTATCCCGACCGGAACCGTGGTCCGGTCGCCGGGAGAGCGCGTCCGGTCGACCCATCGCGCGGCCGGGCTTGTGATGCAGGGTGAAGTCGAACCGGGACAGGTACAGGGACCACCGCGCCTGCCGCCGGTTCAAGTTCTGCGACTTCTGGAAGTACTCCAGGTTCTTGTGATCGGTCCAGATCTCAACCGGGTGCTGCGACCCTTCGAGGAAGTGTCGCCACTCCTCGAGGGCTCGGACGATTGCAAGCATCTCCTTGTCGTGGATCTCGTAATTGCGCTGGACCAAACTCAAGCTCTTGGAGAAGAAGGCGACCGGATGCCACTTCCGGTCCGCGCCCGGCTGAGAGAGAACGGCACCGGATGCGAAGTCCGAGCTGTCTGCTTCCACCCGGTAAGGTTGCGACTCGTCCGGAAGGATCAGGACTGGGTCGGTGGTCACCGCATCCTTGAGGTTCCGGAACGCGGCGGCCTCCTTCTCGGTCCAGAGCCACACCAAGCCCTTCTTTGTGAGGTCGAAGAGCGGCCGGGCGACGTCGGAGAACCCCCGGATGAACCGGCGGTAGAAGTTCGTGAAGCCGAGGAACTGCTGCACGTCCTTCTTGTTCTCCGGCACCGGCCAGGCGGCGACGCCGGCGACCTTAACCGGATCCATCTCGACGTGGTCGTGTGAGATGATCACCCCGAGGTACTCGATCAACAATTTCTCAAACTCGCACTTCTCCGGTCGCAAGTAGAGCTTATGCTCCCGGAGCCGCTGGAGAACCTCCCGGACGATTTCTCGATGCCGGGCGAGGTCCGAGTGTGCGATGAGAATATCGTCGAGGTATACCATGACGTCGCCGGACAAGATGAGATCTTGGAAGATGTCGTTCATCATTGTCTGGAAGGTCGCGGGGGAGTTGGTCAGGCCGAAATACATCACCAGCGGCTCGAAGAGTCCCCGGTTTGTCCAGAACGCGGCCTTCCACTCGTCGCCTTCCCGGATGCGGATGTTGTTGAAGCCCCACCAAACGTCGAGTTTCGTGAAGTACCGGGCTCCCTTCAAACGATTAATAAGGTGTTGATGAGAGGGAGGGGGTACCGGTTCTTCACGGTCATCGCGTTAAGCGCCCGGTAGTCCTGTACGAACCGGAGCGCTCCGTCCTTCTTCTTGACGAAGAAGACCGGGGATGCCATCGGGGATTTCGAAGGCCGGATCCAGCCGGTCGTCAACCCCTCCTCGATAAACACGTCAAGCTCGCGTTGCTCGAGGGGGGAGATGGGGTAGACCTTGCAGTTGGCCGGTTTCGAATCTGGAACGAGCTCGATGGCGTGGTCCCATGACCGGCGCTCCGGAAGTGAGTCAAACGACTCCCGGTTGAAGACATCTTCGAATTCTCGGGCCCACTCAGGAATTTCTTCCGTACCGGGCGCGGAGTTCTTAGCATGCGCTTCGGCCAGCCGCTGCGAGACGGTACCGGTCGCTCGGATGTCCTCCGGAAGGGAGAACCGGGTGTAGAAAACCCGATCACCTTCCTCAACGGAGTCATCCTCGTCGTCCGAATCTTCCCCGTCGTCCGGTCCGAGTTCCGGTAGGTCCTCGTCGAACTCTTCGTCATCGTCCTTGCTGGAGTGTTCGTCCGTGTCGACGACACATATCCGGGGAACCGGGCCGGACTGGAGCTGCCGGAGGATCCGAGCGGAGACCTTGGCAAGCTTCCGGTCGGCGCGCGCCTCGGCGACACAGGTAGCACAGCACCCAGTAGGGCAGCGGCTCATTTTTACCTCGCGTTGGGCCCAATCGATTTCCGGGTTGTGCTTCCGGAGCCAGGAGTAGCCTAGGATGAGCTTCTCCTTCCCGAGGCGGGTGACAGCGAACTGAGCACGCTCACTATGGCCCTTGTAGCGAAGGACCACATCCGCGACCTCCCGAATGAAGCCGGCCTCGTTGGGAGAGCCGTCCACATTGTAGACCGGGATGGGCTGTGAGAGCCGGCGGACCGGAATCTTGTGCTCGGCAGCGTACTCCGTGTCGATAAACTCGGAAGTAGCCCCGCAGTCCACCAAGCCACTGAGCGAAAGCTTCACAGCGTCGGTGGTGGATTCGATCTCGAGAGGAAGCCGGAGGGAGTTACTGCTCTCCGAGGTGGCGGCAAGGGTAAAGTGTTTCGGGAGGCGGCGCTCCCAGGCAGTTTTCTTTTGGGGGCGCGGCGTCCGCGGGAGAGGTGGCCAGGGTTCCGGCTCGACCGGAGGGACCGGAACGACCGGAGTCTCGATCGGTCTAGGGGGTGCGTCTATCGGTTCGGTGGATGCAAGAGATATATTGTCACACTCGTTACATAGGACAGCGAAACGATTAGGGGACGCGACAGAGGGCGCACCGCTCACTCTGCGCGGGGGAGAAAATCCTCCGGCTCGGCGGCGGTGGCATGTTCCGCAGCGGTCTCCGTCGATGCCAGACGCGCGATGAGCTCGTCGAGCAAGTCGTTCCCGAGTTGCCGGATCACCTCGTCCAAGACATCGATTGACCGGACATCGACCGGCGCGGTACAGTCCCGGGCAAAGTGGTTCGGGTCCCCGCAGCGGAAGCAACCGCGGCGCGGGGTGCTACGGGCGCGCGTCCGGTCGACGTCCATCGGGACCGCGGGCAGAAGTGCGGGGGTAGCAGCCGCTCTGTGTTGTGGCGCGGTAAAACGCGCCGGAACGGAAGCGACTGCGACCGGAAGGGTTCCCGAGCGTACGGCCGGTTGGTGGCGACCGGAACCGGTCGTCTCGCGGGAGGCTTCGCGCGCGCGGAGCAGCGACTCGTACTGCCGGTAGGCACGGAGGCGCCAGGCGGGGTAGTCTCGCAGGTCTGGAGGGTCGCTCGACCCGGTGATAGCGAGATTAATCGCCGGGTTAAGACCGGTCCGGTACTTCGTGACTTTGATAATCGGGTCTTCGAAGCCGGCGAGGTCGACCAGGTCTTCGAAGTCGTCGGTGTACCGGAAGACGTCCCGCGCGCCCATGTGATACGACCGGGACTCAAGGGTGCGGAGCACGTGGTCCTGTTCGTTCTCCTCAACGAACCGGAGCCGGAACTCCGTGACGAACGCGTCCCAGGTCAAGAAGGGGAACGGGGTTTTGGCTGCGTACCGCTCGGCCCATTTCGACGCAGAGTCCTTGGCCATGAAGGACATGGCGAACCGGACCGCTTTCTCCTCGGAGGGGGCGCCGTCCTCGAGGAACGCTTCCGGCAGCAACCGGATGTACGACCGGACAGCGTGGAGGAACGCCCGGCCTTGTTTCCGGTCGCCGTCGAAGACAAACGGGGGGTTCGGCCGGAGGGCCGATTTTGAGCCGGGAACGGCTGGGGGGAATAATCCTGTACCCGGGTCCGGAGCCGGACCGGCAAGGGACGGGGCAGGTGAAGCGGCGCGGGAGGGGTCGATTTTTCGTGCAAGGCTCTCGAGAATACCTTCGAGTCTGTCCATGCGGGCGGAGACGGCCTCAGCGGCTGCTTGCGCAGCGGCGGCAGCGGTACTCGCGGCGTCCATGGAGGGCTCTACAGGCAAGGAGGAGGGGGCAAGATTCAGGGTAGGGGAGGCTGGGACGCTATCAGAGGAGTCCGAGCCGTTCACACCGAAGCCTGCAATCTTGACCGGTTAATCCCTTAGAGAGTTTCTTCTGCTGTAAGGGCAACCACGAAGGCCCGAGGTACTCAGGGACTGACGTGGGGGATCCAAAGATTAATTGACAGTAGCTAAATATACAGAGAAGCATACCTGACGTGGGGGATCCAAAGAGAAGAAACTCTGAGGATTCCCACGTCAGCCGTGGGTATAAGTAAGCTACTAGCTAAGACCATGTGACCGGAGTGATCGGCAGATGTCCCGGGCTCGGTCACATGCGAGGTGCCATTGGAGGTCCCCCTGGCGGGTCACGTGCCGGCTTCCGGTACCGGTTCCGGTAGGCCGGTGACCGGGAGAGCAACCGGAAGGACCGGAGGGGCCGGAAGGGCTCTGAATGGGGGTCGGGATGGGGGTTCCCCTGACAACAAATGCCATATTTGATACCAAGCAGAGAGTGTCACTGTAGGGCCATGCAATGCCACGAATGCCTTCCACTCAAAAAAATTATTACTACAGCAAATGTATCCGCCCTGCAAGTGGCTCGGTACTGTTATTCCAAGCATCTACTGCTCTAGTTTTCAAAACACTACATTTTTGAGGTTGGATAATGTGTCTGATGCCCCATCAGAAGCTGGCGGATGTATCCGCCCGCCGAGGCGGAGGTCTCCGCCGCAAACTTTTCTGACCTTCAAACATTTGGAATGTCTGAAATCTTGATTGAATAATTAATACAGCCTCAGGCTTCATTATTTCCCCCCATTGAACATGGCAGATGCCACAATTAGGCTCTCACCATGGGGTGAGATTGAATTTCGATATTTTCCTCCCTTTCACCCTGCAAATCTTTCTCCCATCTTTAGAACAATGGCCAATCAGTGGCTCAATACACACTCTAGGGCTGAAAAAACACATATATAGACAATCAGAGTAGAAGGAAATACTTGAACTCTCGAACATGGATGTTTCAGTCATTTGCCCAGGATTCAACCATGAAATGAAGTTCAACTTGGCCTTTATTCTTGCACCGTAAAATGTTCGTCATAAATATTGAGTAGGAGGATGAGTTGTGCATCCATTATTAATGGGGTGATGTAAAGCTTTCATTTGATGCCTGGAACATAATATTTGGCATGGTATTGCTTGCGTAGGAAATGTTTTTCATTACACCGATCTTTATATGACTTCTGATTGGCTGATCAATCTCCGGCGGCCGCGGCGTGTCTTTAACCGATTGATTTTTTATCTCAACACAGATGATTCAAGGCAATTCAACGTTAAGGATGGTATTCTAGTCAATCTTTACATGGTTTGAAAGTAGTCTACTTTTTCATTTTTATCGGTGAAATTGGCGGAGGCATCCGCCACGTCGGACACAACCTCCGCCACTAGCAAGAGGTCATCTTCGAGAGCTCTCTCTCAGCAGTAGTGCAATGTCCGTAATTCTGTCTTGGTTTTCCATTGTTTTGTTTTTAGTTCCGCAGGAAACACATTTTTTTCGAAGCCTGTGAGCAGTGGCGTAGGCATCCGCTGCACATCCGCTGCACCGGCGGCGACGTCCGCCACCATTAGGTGCCCATTTTGAAGGGTCAATAATGAGGATCCACATTAGGTTTTCGATTCCAATTTATTTTTGTTGTCCCTTTCATTATTTCCATAAAAGAGACTAAGCAGCAGAGACATCCACCAATGTTCTAATATCTGTTTAAAAACAGTAAAATGAAGGCTAGATGTCCTGAAGCCATGAAGAGTGCTCCAAAGCTAGACACATGGAAGCAGGAAACCAATAAATACATTGAGAATGTGGCTCAAAATTGCGCTGAAATAATACTGCACAAAGCAACGGCGGAGGCATGTGCCGAACACAGCATAGTGGAGGTAGCAGGAGTAATACACCAGTCAACTCAAACCCAGATGGTTGAGAATGCTCGCCAGAAAATACCTATTCAGATGGTAAGAAAATCGAAGCCAAAAATGGTGGAAATCGGACGCGGCGGATGGTTCCGCCGCCTTGGTTCAGGTGGGAAAAAACCCACCTAACTCAGGATCAGCAAAGGCCCCGCAAGAGGTTAGGTGGTACAGGCAGAAAAAAACCAGCTGCTACAAGAAACAACACTATGTTAGGGTGCGGCGGTAACATCCGCCGCGCACAATGCGGCATGGCCAGTGGGAAATAATTACCCAACAGGGAACATGACTAATCGATGACGACAGTCCGCGCGGCGGATGGGGACCTCTTAGGGGGGGTTTACTCATACAGAAGACCCCACCTAAGAGGTCCTTTACGGCATCGCGGCGGTGTTCGCTTAGGTACTCTGCAACCTCCAGCATCCCTAATTTGCCTTCCAAATCTCTTTTCGGTTAGCGCTCCGTAGGCTGTCGGATTCAGGATTCCGATGGCGTCAGTTTTTGGCCAGTTGTTGCGTCCGTGTTTTGATTTTTAAAGTCCTGCGACCCCTCGAATTCCAGCCGTCGCTCGGGATTGCATGGTGCTCTCCTATTATCCCAGCGCCGAGCCCATCGTTATTGAAATATTCGACGAATCACAGTGTTCGACTGGATCCTAATGTCCACGCGATGTGCAAACCACCAAAAAGTAAGTATCTTCGGACACCTCGTAGCCAGTAGGTCACGGAATTTATGCCGTCCCAACCACTACTTATTCTTGGCGTTTTTCAAAGGTTCAACTGAAGTTTCGAGCCTTGATTTGGAATAGCGCCCGTATTTTCGCGCTTTTTCTCTGCTCCTTAAAGGCCTTAACCCTCAAGAGAAATTGGCGTCAATAATGATTATTATATCTCGCACAAGGTTTTCATCTCAATCCCCTGGCCATCCTGAGGAGGATATCCTGTTCATCTCCCTCAAACTCATCTCCCTGTTGCTACTGCACCGGCCGGCACCGTCTAAGACAATTGGTAAGAGACATTCTCCGCGACGACTTCAGTCAACTTACCGTAGTATCCTGAGACCCCCTCTGCGCATCATCAACAGCGATACGCTTCACTGGGCCCTACGAGTCCACCGAGATTAAATTGAAGGCGCACTCTGCGACAACTTTGAGCAACTTACCACCTCAGACCTTACAACACCAACCCGCTTCATTGGCGCCTGTGAGTCCAATTACTCGGATGCAGCAACAGAGTTCAATGGACTTGCCCTGCCAGCGTCAATGCCACGCTGCTTCGAAACAGGGCCACCGGCTACAAGAAGGCCCAAGGCGCAGACGACATAAAGGACAAAGTGAGCCCCGTGCATCTTGGGTGAGAGATGGATTGGGGATCGTGTGATGAATTTTCAGTCTTTTAAGAAATAACCAACTATAAATAAAAGTAACGGGAGCAACAAAAGGATGCTGCATCCGCGCTCGCTTCCCTTTGATGCGCCCCCAGGTGGGCGCTGATTGTGAAGAACATGACAGGAGAACCATACTTTTCTTTCCGTACTTTCATGACTACTAGTAGTGGATATGAAATCATCGAAAACGAGGACGGCGACGAGAAGCATTCCCGCCGCCCGCAATATCGAGTCTCCTCCGGAACATTGGCTCTCATCGCAATTATATGCGTCCAAAGTATGGCGCTGGTGACCATGACTATAGTTTTTCATCAGAAGGGAGGCACAAATTCACACCCACGAATTTACTGTGCGTGCATTTAATGGTGCTCCTCGACCAGCCTCCGCTAAAATTTTCCAAGCTCCGGCCCAAGCTGTCGCGGAAGAGATCATCCGGGTCTACCCCATCGGATTTGGCAATGAGATATCGGAATTCCAGGGCCCACCGTCCCCTCCCGTTGACCGCGCGTGGGACGACTTGTATCAACGTTCGCACCTTCAAACAATCCCCTGTATCCACTGTGCTGATTAGATGTCGCCGTAGACGGGATTTCGCGCATTCCCAAAAGCGAGGCAGTGCTGCTCCCAAACCGGACCAGCCCCATCCCGGGTGATCCCGGTTTTTATATCGCTGAATTGGACGTCTTCCACCAGCTGCATTGTCTGGTGCGTACTGAATACTGAAGGCCATGAATTAACTGTGACTAACACCGCGTGGGCAGAACACGATTCGCAAAGCGCTCCATCCGTCGTATTATCCAGATTGGGACATCAGCAAGGGTGGTTACCCCCAGGACCATATTAGCCACTGTATCGAGTGGATTCGGCACTCTATCATGTGTCATTCAGACACTAGCGTCGTTGTGTGAGTTTCCATTCATCTCGCCGGCTCCACGGGACTCAATGAGGTCAGCTGGCAATGGAATACGGAATTGAATCAGACATCACCGAATACGACTGTTCCGCATACGTGCAGGAACTTTGATTCCATTCAAGAGTGGAGCAGGAAAAACAGTCTTACTGGTGAGATGGACCTCACGGTTCACCTCCCGGACGAGCTTCCCGCCTTGCGCTCATTATAACGGAATAATGGGTCATATATGCCATGAAGTCTAGATGTTGGTCATCTTGATCACCGCACACTGCACCTCTGAAATTGACCATCGTTTTCAAAACAGCAGTTTAGCGACCACTGAAAGATGAACTTACGCTGAAAAGCTAATTGATGTTGCGGTGGAGTTGGTGCGAGGGGGGAACTTGAAGGTGGTGAAGCGGACCGCAGCGTTGAAGACCGAGCGGTTGAGACGGGAATGTGAAGTCCATCGTGACGACATAGTGTTAATATATCGAGTTCGACGAATTTCAACTGTGGGAACTTGAGGCTGTACTGGGATCTCAAACTCTGCAACCTCCAGCATCCCAAATTTTACTCCCAAATCTCTTTTCGATTAACCCTCCGTAGGCTGCCGGATTCAGGATTCCGATGGCGTCAGTTCTTGGCCAGTTGTCGCGTCCATGTTTTGATTTTTAGAGTCCTGTGATCCCTCAAAGTTCAGCCGTCGCTCGGGATTGCATGGTGCTCTCTTATTATCCCAGCGCTGAGCCCATCGTTATTGACACGCTTGACGAATCACAGTGTCCGACTGGATGCTGATGTCCACGCGATGTGCAAACCGCCAAAAAGTAAGTATCTTCGGACACCTCGTAGCCGGTAAGTGGAATCGATATCTACGCCGTCCCAACCACTACTTATTCTTAGCGTTTTTCAAAGGTTTCTCGGAGCCTTGATTTGGAATAGCGTCAGTATTTCGTGCCTTTTCTCTGCTCCTGGACCAGTCGGCGACAATAATGGTTATTGTACCCCGCACAAGGTTGTCTTCTTAAGCCGTTTGCTATCCTGAGGAGGATATCCTGTTTATCTCCCTCGAAGCCATACCGAAAGGGAAAATCATTTAAGAGGAAGTATCAACTGAATCCGGGATATATACAAACATAGACTCGCAAGCCAGTCCGTCCACTCAGTTACAAGACAGAGGTGAGAACGGCGAGTCGAATTGGGATAGAAAGCAAACAGAGCCAACATCAGAGCAAGTAATGATGGGAACGTCAACAGTAGGTAACCTCGTGGACGGACTGGGCCGGCACGTCGCCTGTTTCAGTGATGGTCGTTTCCCCCGCCATTCAAGAGGGTACGACTTCGAAAAACGTCGAAATCTGAAATTTTCGGTCTCTAGGTGTCATAGTAAAAGTTGGATAACTTTCAATTCTCTTTCCAATGAGCCTAACATGTTTTGGGGGTGTCAGAAAAATCAAGTAGGGCTCAATCAATAGAGAGTCAAAAATTATCCATCCTCAACCAAGAGTTCTCGGGACCCAAATTTCAAGATTTCAGTGCTTTTCGTCGTTTTTCTAGAGTCGTACCCTCTTATTTGGCAGGGGAAACGACCATCACCAAAACACGCGACGAGGGAGCCCAGCCGGTCCCGGTTGTTGTCGAGTTTTGCGATGGCATTAAATATCACCGGGCCGGCTGGTCCACGAGCCTAATACAAACAAGGTCTTTTATCTCTGTTCGTCTTTATTTACCCTAAAAAAGCGGCGATCCAGCGATCTCGGGTACATTCTCGTGAATTGCCTACTGGCCCGGCCCTTCTCAGCTCCTCCGCAAATTCCAACACGGAGAATTCAACTGTGGGAATCAGAAGCACATCCGGCCTTCCGCGTGCGGGTAACCACGCTCATTTCGGACTCGGTGATCTTCAGCGATTGAATCAAGTAGCTGAGAGGGACGTAACCCCGAATTCATTCCGCATCGGACTCCCGTACAGTACCGTTATTCTCAAGGCATCATACAATTCTCCGCAGGTGCGTAGAAGCAAGTATGGCCAAAGTTGACCGTAAATGCGCAGTTTATGACGTAGTTGGCGGCGATTAGCCCAGCCCATTGCATTCCGCAGTAATATTGGTTCGGTGCAGTGCTCGTTTCCAGAGGATAATTCCCAGAGGAGGCTAAAATTGACCGTAGACTTGAAAGCACGCCTATATCTGCGCAGAGGAAAGTACTTGCAATTCCGACGGGGAAAAGTGAAATCTAAAGGCAATAGCGTTAAGTAAGTCCAAACTCCACAGCAAGATTGGAGGGAGAACATCGTGCAGGCACTACGGAGCGATGTACATAGCAATTAGCGTCCGTAGGGCATGAAATTGAACAAGCATCCCGCCCGCAGCACTGCGTCTCGTGCCTATTATGGTTACAACTTCCCAAGGTACATAGCCAGAGTGAACCGCACATACTTGTTGGGTAAGCCATTGGGTTGCGCAGCACCAAGTATTAAAATTGGTATATATGTCGTTCCCCGAGGTGGCCAGAGTCGACCGCACACAAGTAGACTTGAAAGTTAGCCCCGTCGCAGCGAGTTTTTATTTATTATTCCGTCTCGTTGTCTGGTACCGCGCATTTGCAAAACATACGTACATACTTGATTCCGAACCATTTCTGGAGGAGGCTAGATTCAGAGTCAGTAGTAGAACAGCACAGCACAGGGGTTGGCGATGCGGAGGTAAATCCCGGTGGCGAGGGTAGAAACCGTAGGCGTCGAGGGGCCTAAAAGTGGATCCTTATAGTATGGGTTGGATCCACTTGATTCAATAGACTTGGCTATGCGACGGATAGCCGGATAGATAAGCAGCAAACCCTCGGAGACAGCTAAGTAGAAACTTGAGGTTGAACGAGGAACGTTGAACCGAGGAGTCCGCGTCTGCTTGCGACGAAAAAGAGCAACGAAAGCGTGAAACAAAGCCAGTTGAGCTAGGTTAGCTTTTTGCTTGCTTAGTTGCGCGGCCTACTTACTTGCTCTGTTGGTTTCAAAGTTGATCCGGTCCGAGTTCCGTCCCCGGTGGTCTCGCATGCGGCCGGGTATTAAGCGCGCACCCTTGCTCACGCCGCCCGACCCGGGCCCGGTGCGATTTCGAGCGGGTGTTAAGCGCTCAGGCTGGAATAATTCCAGTGAGATTTGCAGTGGGACGACGTAGAGTGGTGCGATTGGCGTGAAGGGGATGGACGAATGGACCTCAACCCTGCAGACTGTCGAAAAAGTGAGTGGTTAATGCGCCACCGAAATGCCGCGATGACGCGCTGCTCGTATGTTTCTTTAAGAACCCGTCGGCGTCTGTCGGCGTTCGGAGATATCGCTTGATTCATTTTCGCTTACAGTACGCCTAAGCAGAGAAAATGCTCTGGCTTGCTGGCAGAAAGTGGTGTGAACGCAGGTCGGGGCCTTTGCGTCTTCAGGACCTGGATCTTTGCATTGAATTGGAATCAGGAGATGTTTGATACCATCTGGCATCCGTTCGACCCTCGGCATTCCGCTCATCGCGTAGTGTGCGAAGCACTTATTTGTGCGTGCTTGGGTTCGGATAAGTCGCGAAACAGTGCACGTGGAGATGTGGATCATTGAAGCTGTGGAGCGGTTCTATTTTTATTTTTAAAAGCCAGAAAGGAGACCTTTGAACAGAACATTTGAGGAGAGGGGAAGCTGGCAAAGGACGATAGAGCAGTCGAGAGGTAGGTAGAGCGGGAGCCGGTACCGAGTGTGCCTAGCGCTCGCACGGGGCATCTTCCGCGCATCCATTGATCACCATTTGCAATACAGCGCTTGGAGCCACACACATGGCGGTGACGTCGAGTGCGGTGGGCCAGTATCCAGACGACAACCGCGGTGCTCGAGAAGATTGACTCAGTTCATTGTTGTATATCAAGCTGTACATAAAGAGGACGAGCAATGCGATAAAGCCGCTCTTTTTTCGAGCACCTTGAAGGAATGAATAGAAAAAAGTGCCGACGTCGGTGATCATGATGGAGGAAAGCGAAGATCACAGGATTAACAGGGCCTGGGTAAAGCCAAGGATAAGCCGGTTTTTGTGGTTGTAGATAGTGGTGAAGACGCGGAGAGCGCCACAGTTTCTAAGGACATAGCTTGTGCATTGGAGTAGTGCGGTGAACCGGAATCACTAGCTGAATAGGACCGTGGGACTCCGAAGTGACCCTTACCAAATTTGGATTACAAGTGGTCGATTCCTTCTCCTTCTCCTCCTCCGCGTCTCACAGCCGCCTCAAAAGGAGCAGTTTGCAGCTGGGAAAAGCTCGCGGACCTCCACCCAACGCTCATTTAGAGCGGGTTTCAACACCATTAGAGGTTCTACATGGTCTTCTTCGTCCTTACCCTGGTCTTATCCTCTTCTTAGGTCTCTTTTGCCGTTCAAACCATGCATCAACGACCATTACCCACTGTACGCTCGTCGAGCTCGCTGTCGTCGCACAAGGCAAAATCCACAAGTCCACGCATGACGCCTTTGCTGCCGTCTGCCGCGATGAGCTATCCCAAGGTCGTTCTACCGGCCAACGAACCTTCAATACAGTACAATGACCAGTCCCCAACAATATGCGGCATGCCTCTCAAATATGTCTCGTGCGTTTACTCGGTTTTTTTCTCCGTTCCCCTCATGAACTTTCGATAGACTGGTCACATTGGCCGTCCAAAACGCAGCATTATCAATAGTAATGCACTACTCGCGTGTATCGACACCCCCTTCATTGTCCTACTCGCCTGCCTCTGCAGTACTTCTCAACGAGTTGCTCAAGGGCACCATCTCATTTCTCATCGCACTGGCGCGCGTACCACAAGTAGCAGAGCGACCCTGGCATCGCATGTCCTTCTGGACAATCGTTCGCGAGCTGCCGTATCCGTGGACGTCCCCATTTTGGTGGTTATGTGGCGAAATTCTGAGCCCCGACTGCTGGAAGCTCTCCATCCCCGCCATTTTATATGTCGTGCAGAACTCGCTGCAATTCGTCGCCGTCAGCAACCTCCCCGTCGCGTCCTTCCAAGTCACATACCAAATGAAGATCCTCACCACCGCCGCCTTTTCGGTCGCGCTGCTCCGCCGGAAACTCAGCCCGATAAAATGGCTATCGCTCTTCTTCCTCGCGATTGGTGTCGGCATCGTCCAAATACAGACCTCCACTGTGGGACACGTCGTTAAAAATGTTGCCGTGGGCAGCGCGCACGACTCGGCGCCGCTACATATACACGTCATGAGCCCGCTAAAGGGCTTTGGCGCGGTCACTGCAGCGTGCTTCACGTCCGGGCTCGCGGGCGTGTACTTTGAAATGGTTCTCAAGAACTCGCGCGCGGACCTGTGGGTACGCAACGTCCAGCTCTCGCTGTTCTCGCTCATCCCCGCGCTGCTTCCCGTGCTCTACTCGTCCCATGCGCCGTCCCACCTCTCACGCGGCTTCTTCCTCGACGTCTTCCGGAATTTCGGGCCCTGGGCCTGGGCTACCGTCTCGATCCAGGTCTTCGGCGGGCTCGTTACTGCCGTGGTCATCAAATATTCGGACAACATCCTAAAAGGTTTCGCGACGTCCCTCTCCATTGTCCTCTCCTTCCTCGCGTCCGTCGCGCTCTTCCACTTCCGCATAACGCCGTCGTTCATCATTGGCGCGACGACCGTCCTCTGCGCGACGTGGATGTACAACCAGCCGCCGGGCCAGGAGCCGCTCGCGATCGTCACCCTGACGGGTTCGTCGGGCAAGTCGACGCCCTTCCCTTTGACGCCCATCGACGACTCGGACCCCATTATCGGGCATTTCCCCAGCAAGCAGCGCGGGGGGTCACCGCGGCTGTTTGGGATCAGCAGCACGACGGATCTGCCGCGCGCGGGACTCGCGGCGGCGCCATCGCCATGGGGCTCGACGGAGGATTTGGGGCGGTACCGGACGTCGCCATATGGGACACCGTACCCGTCGCGGCCTGCGTCGCCTCTCCCGGGGCCACCACGGCATCCGCCCAGTCCGCTGCACTCTGACTCTGGCGCCGACAGCGCATGACCCCACCCGCCCGACTAATGACGACCGACCGACGCACGCCCCACGCCCTCTCCCACTTCCCCACGCCGCCGTCCTTGCCCTGCACTGCGCTCTTCAACTTGCGTCCCCACCGCATACCACGCATCTGGATTATTTCTTTTCCAATTTTCCTTTATTTCCGACAGACCAGATACCCACACTTAGACCGTCAACCCCTGCACGTACGCTTTAAGTTATACTCACCTCACCTCCCCTCCCTTCACCGCACCCGACCCGCCCCGCCCCTGCTCTACCGGACCATTTCCCTTGCGCACTCGAGTCACTTACATATCTGTGACCACGCCAACTTCTTTTGGATATATTGCCATTGGATTTACAGACACCTACTACCACTTGCACCTTACCTTACCTTGCACAATTTGCACAGACAGCCCGAGATCCACCATTGCTTAGCCGTTAGATTACCTACACCATTACCTCACCTACATACGTATACGATTTTTGGTTTATAGCTGGAGGAGGGCGCCTCCGTTGTAATTTACGAATGATGATGACCCTGCAGATTTTAACAAAGTTCTGGATGGATGGTATGAGGATGGAGTGGGTAATCGTATTAAGTCGAGCAAGGGCTTTCCAGTCGGACCGTGAACGTGACGTGATCGACCGTTTTCGGCACTGACTCTATTTCCTTCAGTTTCATCAAGTCGATCGCGCGGCAAGAGTTAGTGTCTTGTAAACTCGGTCTTGTCTGTTGCAAGGAGGAGGAAGCGCAGGAACCTTACCAGTACTCAACCTTTACCGCATCCAAACCGCGATGGTACAAAAGACAAAAACGGAGGGCCCCTCGCAGGCGGAGCAGCTCCTGCGCGTCACGTCGGGAATCGCCGCGGAGCTCATCGCGGCGCACGACGCGGGCGAGGCCGTCTCGCTCAATACCCTCCGCGCGAAGATGAGCAAGAAATTTGGGTACGGGGGCGTCCCCCGGCTGGTCGACATTATCAGCGCGATCCCGGAGGAGTACAAGAAGGCGCTGCTGCCCAAGTTGCGCGCGCGGCCGATACGGACTGCGAGTGGGGTGCGTTGCGTTTCGCTGTGAATTCAGGAAGATGGACGGATGCTGATTCCTTTCTTCGGATTTTTTTTTTATAGATCGCGGTGGTGGCGGTAATGTGCAAGCCGCATCGGTGTCCGCATATCGCGATGACGGGGAATATATGCGTCTATTGTCCTGGGGGGCCCGACTCGGACTTTGACTATAGCACGCAGAGCTACACGGGGTACGAGCCCACTAGCATGCGCGCCATCCGCGCTCGGTACGACCCGTATGAGCAGACGCGCGGAAGGGTCGAGCAGCTGAAGAGCCTCGGGCATAGTGTCGATAAGGTGCGGTTACGGGCACTATTTTATTTTTTGTAGGTTCTCATTGGGAAGAACAGGTCGAGTTCATTATCATGGGCGGGACATTCATGAGCATGCCGGAGGATTATCGCGGCAAGTTTATTGCGCAGCTGCATAATGCGCTTTCGGGTTTCACTGGAACTGACGTCGACGAGGCTGTTCGGTGAGTTGCGTTGTTCACAAAGCCACATTTTTTTTGCTAAGTCTATCAGTTATTCGGAGCAGAGCAAGTCAAAAGCGATCGGAATTACCATCGAGACACGACCGGATTACTGCCTGCGCCCCCATTTGAGGTGAGCCGAGCTAATGCTAAATTTTATACCAAGCACTAATATTCCCAGCCAAATGCTCCGCTACGGCTGCACCCGTCTTGAGATCGGCGTCCAATCCGTATACGAAGATGTCGCACGGGACACGAACCGCGGGCACACCGTGCGCGCGGTCTCCGAGTCCTTCCACCTCGCCAAAGACGCGGGCTTCAAGGTCGTCGCGCACATGATGCCCGACCTCCCGAACGTCGGGCTCGAGCGCGATCTGGCGCAGTTCAAGGAGTACTTTGAGAACCCCGCGTTCCGCAGCGACGGGCTCAAGATCTACCCGACGCTCGTCATCCGCGGCACGGGGCTCTACGAGCTGTGGCGCACGGGGCGGTACAAGAACTACACGCCCAACGTACTCGTCGACGTTGTTGCGCGCATTCTCGCGCTTGTGCCCCCGTGGACGCGCGTATATCGCGTGCAGCGGTGCGTCAGCCCAAGTAATTTATTTACCTTAGGTGCTCATACTGTCCCCACAGCGACATCCCGCTTCCGCTTGTCACCAGCGGCTGCGAGAACTCGGGGAACCTCCGCGAGCTAGCGCTGAACCGCATGAAAGACTTTGGCGCCGAGTGTCGCGACGTGCGGTATCGCGAAGTGGGAGTGCGTCTCTTTCCCTTTCCCGCAAAATTCCCATTCACTCTGCCTAGATCCACGAAATCCACCACAAAGTGCGCCCCGAGTCGGTCGAGCTCCTGCGGCGCGACTACACCGCGAACGGCGGGTGGGAGACGTTCCTATCGTACGAGGACCCCGAGCGCGACATCCTCGTCGGGCTCCTCCGGCTGCGCAAGTGTTCTGAGGATGGGACGTTCCGGCCCGAGCTTGTGAGGAAGGAGGGCGCCGAGGGGGGATGCAGCATCGTGCGCGAGCTGCATGTGTATGGCACGGCGGTTCCTGTCCATGGGCGCGACCCGACCAAGTTCCAGCACCAGGTGCCTATCTCGTCTCCAGGGGCTGCTTCATTGGTTGCTGACTTGTGCTTTTAGGGATTCGGGACTCTGTTGATGGAGGAGGCGGAGCGGATAGCGAGGGAGGAACACGGGAGCGTAAAGCTGGCTGTGATTTCTGGTGTTGGAACCCGAGATTATTACCGGAAGCTTGGATACGAGTTGGACGGGCCGTACATGAGCAAGTCGCTGCTGTAAGTGCGCAGCGGGCTGTCATTTGTATCGTTAGACTACATATAGCATTACATTACTTGTACAGTACGGTTAAATGTGGGGTAGATGTGGACTATGGGTCTGGCTCGCCCATGACCAAAGTGTGGAAGTTGGGGAAGACGAGCTCCTCTTCTACGGTTTTCCGAATCACGTCTTGGATGAAGCGCTCGACGCGCGTCACGTTCTTCAAGACGTGCTTGTCCGTCTGCCCGATTTCGCTCTCGATGTATATCGAGGGGAGAAGCCGCTGGCCTACTGGGAGCGGCTTGGAGGAGCGCGGGTACGCGCCGGACATGGGCGAGTCGAGCACGTCGGGGTCCGTGTCCGGCGAGCTGTCGACGGAATCGCGCTTGCGGCGGTTCCCGCCCGCCGCGGGGCCGTACGGGTCGAGGTCGTCGAGGATGCAAAGGTGCACTCGCTTGCGCTCGCCCTCGTACGCCACGGCGATCTCGCCTGTGAAGATGAGCCCAGTGACGGAGAGCTTGATGGGGAGCGACATGAACATCGGCGAGGGGTAGTTGATGAGGAGGGAGGTGGTCAGGGTGATTCGGAGGTCAGAGGGCCAGTGTATGTAAAAATGCATTTGAAGATTAGGGTATGCATTTGGAGGCGGGGCGGCGGGGTCGGGCGAAGCGTGTGAGGGGTCGGTGTTGGCCTCTCGCGTCGAAGGACTGTCAAGGGACGGTTCACGACTGGGTCCACGGGGAATGGGGACGGATAATGGCGGCGCGAGCGGACTGCGGTACATTGGCGAACTGGGCCAAGCAGAATAAACTGGCCCGAGATTCGGCAGGCTGCTCATGCCGCCATTCCACATATCAGGCGGCGCATGCAGAGACGGGGTCGAAGAGAACATGTCCACTGTCCCTTGCCGGCCGTACCGAACATGCGGAGGAAGATGGTGGTAACCCAATGTTTCCTCTCTGCCTGCAGCTCGGCGGGACACCCATTCGAAGCCGTCGTCGTCCTCGGCGCCCTCTGTGACCTTGACTGGCTCCCCACCAGATTCAGACTCGTCGTCTTCGAGAAAATCCCGGTATATGTCCCGCAAGTCGACCAATTCTACATCGGGGGAAGCAGACCCAAAGTCCAGCGAGGTGACCTCCACTGGGCCTATGAAGGAAGGTCTTGGTGTGCTTGAAAGTTGTCTGTTGAGAAGGTCCACTAAGGAGGACGACAAGGACGCATCTAGCTTGCCCCAGTCGAGGTCAATTGACATTGAGGATGAAGTTTGAGAGCAAGTCCGACAACCTTGGAACCAAACAACGCCAGAGGCCCAATTTGGCAACTCGGGTCAGATGGGGTTCGATTGCAAGATGAAGGCTTTACAAAGACGAATCAATAGATAGAGCCATTCCCTCCTCTTTAAATCGTAGCAACGCGGGATGGGATAGTATGTCCCAAGCAAACTCTGGGACCCCTGGGTCGTCTTCCTCGTCGTCGTAGTGGTACACCAATCGAAACCGTTGGAGCCGGGCAATCCCGACACTGGCAGCTCATCTCCAACACAGCATTTTAACCACATGGATAGCTTCCACAGCAGCCATTGAAAGCCAAAGATGTAAGGAATGCAGGTTGGGAAGGAAATTCGAATGTCCCGTCAGCTGGGCAAATATGGAGGTTGCATCGAGGACAAAGCCCGGGAGTTTGGTTTTTAGATGAATCAGTGTAGGCGTGGCTTCCAAGCATTCGATTAAGCCGTCTATTTCGGTTGGCATTGAACGTAATTCCAATGTGTGGAGTTTGAGGGAGGACTGGGACAGGAAAGACAAAAATTGCGAAAGGTCCGCAGGGTAAGGGTCCATATACTCTCTGAATTCGAGCGTGAGGTTTTTTAACTGCGGGACTTTTAAGGAGTTGAGTAATACGAGGATATCAATGATTTCTTCTTGATATGAGAAAAGTCCGCTGAGGGCGAGGGATTGCAGGTGAGTGTGTTCTAAAACGGAAATGGGGGGAGATGAACGATATTCTCGAACATCAAAAGTTCCATCTAACAGGTTCGGAGCGCGGCGGAGGATGTCAAGACAAGAGGAAATGTCAGTGGTAGATACACACTTCAACGTGGTTAGCCGGTGCCATGGGAGGTGGATGTTTGTGTCGTATCGAATGATTGTTTTTCGTTGGTTCGTATAGAATATTTATTCAAGTAAATAATGTACTCTACAAATCGTGGACCAGCTATTGCAGAACATGTCGAAAGAACGAGCCAAAGTCACACAAGGTTCACTCGAAAGTGCCTGCCCCATACATTGCAACAAGGAAAAAATTGCAAGTTGGCACAGAGTTCGGTGCTAATACACGCCGATAAATTAGCGCCAAACGGCAATTTTGAACGTTATGTTCAAAGCTAGGCTGCCAATGCATTCTTTCACGAGACAAGACACCAATCGACCTGTGTACCCGGGAAGCACCATTATTAGAATCATGACCGCTTGTTAAATCATCTGAAAGAAAACGGCTATCCTTAGAAGAAGCCCATCTGCTGTGCTCTGGTCTAAGAAGAATGAATATGTTTCTTCAACGAGCAGTCGGCCAATAACCGAAGTGATTCTTCAGATGGAGATCGAAAGAAACAAAGCAATGTGGGAATAAATTCTAGACATATGTGCCAACGTGAAGATCCATGCCTTGAGCCTTCAGTCGCTGAAACTCGGGATGCGAGGTCATTGCCTCATCAAATTGCGGCCGGCTGCCATAATGCGATAATCGGAACGACTGCAATCGGCTGATTCCGGCAGCGGCCCGTCTGTAGCAGAGCATTTGAATCACAACTGACGCAGTTATGCGGGGATCGTCCTCAGAAACCGGCGCAGCTGCATGGAACGATTCCAAGACGGGGAGAAAATCAGACAATCCTGTACAATGAGCAAATATCGCGTCCAGATCGAAGAGAGGGGGTACAGGTGTGAGCTTGAGGACCACCAGCGAAGACGTCGCTTTCAGACACTCGATCAAGGTGTCCGATGTTGTTGGCATGTATGATAAGGCCAATGTGTGGAGTCGAGCGGAGGAACGGGATAGGAAAGACAGAAATGGCGAAAAATCTATGGCTTGGGTCCCATCATAGTTTGTGAACTCAAGTGTAAGACTTTTCAAAGCAGGAGTTTTCAAGAAATCAAGGACGGGCATGGGATTTGTGGTGGGTAAATCCTCGTCAATTGCAGACAAAACCAGATGATGGAGATGAACGTGTTCTAAAACGGAAATGAGGGGAAGTGGAGGGCCCTTTCGAAGATAAAAAGTGCCATCCAAGAGGTTCGAGGTGTGGCAGAGGATATCGAGGCAAGAACCAATCTCGATATCTTGGCAGCAAAATGTCGTGAGTTGGTGCCATGGGACCCGTATCTGTGAGCTATATCGAAGAACCGACACATCGCGCAGGTTCGGCGTGTCATAAAAGAATATCGGGAGTTCGCCCAGGGACATTACGGAAAGATTGAACTTCTCGAGTAACGGGAACGCTCCCTCTATGGGAAATATGAAGTGGGCCAGGTCTCTCCCAATGTCGAACTCGACATTTCGCCATTGTTGCGACAGTCCGACGATCTGTTTGAGTAGTAGACGTATAGGACCCTTGGGAACCTGTTGCTCCTCTAAATCTTCTAGACACAATGAAAGGGGGGCACCGCGCGCTCTTGAAAGCCACATCTGGTATAATTCCACCATTCCGTCTTTTGGCAACATTACATCAAAATCGAGAAACAAGGAACTCCAGAGTCTTGGAGTGGATAGCGCAAGCCCTCTCCATTGACGGCATATGCCACAAAGGACGAGAGGCGCCGTCGTGAGAGAGGGGGTTGTGAAGTCGTCATCGGGGAGACACTGGGTGAATATCTCTGCTAAAATTTCGGGTGGCACTGTCGGACTGCGTCGAACGAAAGGTGGTGCAAAGCGGAGCCGGCCATCTTCATCAATTACGAGTATGTTCTGGTACTGAAACTCGATTTCTCGATTCGAGAGAGGCCCGAAAGGCCCGAGCACCCCAGACGACATCAGCGCCGATTCGGTGTAAGCTGGTCGTGCCTGTGTGATTTTCTCAGCTCGGGAAGTTATTTCTCAGCATAAAGCCTGACCGTAGCCTGGGATCGAAAGCGCAATGTGACGGGGAGAAACCTGACTCGTGGGAGAGGAAAAAAGAGCAAAACACGGTCACAAGCCACACCGCTTTGAGGTTGGAAAGTAAAAGACAAACGCGGTCACGCCGCGTTACGCGACCAATCTACACCAAACAATACACCCCTATTTAAGGCAGCTGAAAGCTGACCGTTGCTCGTTCACCACTCTTTCTTCTCTACCACCATCTTCTCCCTTTCCAACTCCTCCCAAATTTCCCATCCCTTGAACCTCAAGCTTATACATCTCAGGTGGGTCATCTACTTCTCTGATTCACTGGCCGTGCCACTGAGAGCCTGTGGGCGGCGACCCGGGAGATGTTGATGATCATGGGGTCAAATGCCTTTAAGATCGCGGCAAGCATGGAGTTTCGTACCCCTCCCAGTCGATGACCGTCATTAAGCGCGACCGTCGATAGTCGAAAGTGCAGTTGATAGCATGTGCGTTAAACCTCGTTTACAAAGGTGTGCCTCACTGCTTCAATTAGCTTCAGGTGGCGTCTGTTCGCGACCAAGAACTCTTTTAGATACGAAAACCTGCCAGAATGGTGTCGAGAATCATCAGCGATCCTGAAAGGCCGAAACAAATATCCAGCCGTTGTGTTCAAGATTAATCATTTCATTCAAAACCTCAGTAGACTAATAGCACCGTCTTCAACGGCTCTCAGTTCAGCAAGCCACTCCTTCATTTTCCGGCCACAAGTTCGCCTTGAATATTCAGGGCAGTGCGTAACAAGCTGAGTGAGTTGGACCTCTGCATCTGATACAGGTTTGATGCATTTGTGCCGAGATTCACGGAGAGATAAAGAACAAGGAGGGATACAGTAAATTGAGCAAACTATTTTCAGGGATCAAAGGTAGCCCCAGCGGGCTCAAAACTTTAGCTGAATCTTGAGGAAGTTCAAAAAAGATTGGAACAGTATATCTTCCAAGGGAACGCACCTCAGCAAGCACTTGTTTAATTTGTGGCTCCAACATGTTGCAGACAAAATCGGACAGTTGATCGTGCACTTGGTCGCGGCACGTACCGCACTGGGTCGCCTCCCTGAGTGCAGGATTCAAGATTTTGATATTTGTCAGGCTCGCCCCAGGCGTTGCGCCCAGTACCGCTCCGACGCTCGTTAGATAATTTATGAACCAAACCCTGACTGGGTGTGCGGTACCATCAGAAAGAAACCAGTGAAGTGGGTGCGCCGTGCAGCTGGTGCAGCTGAACCACACATGGGTGCTGGGCCATGTCACCCAGCGCAAGACCGACGTGGCGCCCTTCGCCGCGACGCCACAGAGGTGATGGTATTGCAGAAGGCGGTGGTATGCACGGCCTGTGATGTTATTGAGTTCCGATGGGGCATCATAGTCGAACACCCGGAGAGGAAGTTTCAGCGAGTCCCATGCAGCGTCCCGTGCGAGGTCCTCCCATCCATAATTGCAGGCGATAGAATAAACAGCTACGGGGTGGGTCTCTCGGTATTTCTGAAGATATGCTTGGGCGGTGTGGGCCACCGATTGCACATCATACTTAGATATCAGGATTTCGAGCACGTCTTTTAGCTCGTCGAATGTTTTAGCAGGGGCTGGCTCGGCTCCGGGGTACCAGAAGCGCAACATGGAATCCAGAGTGATGGCAGATTCGGGCATGGGAATTGAGGGGACATCGGGTTCTGAGCCCGGTTGAGGAAGAGTGAACATGGACGCAAAGACCGGGGATGCAAGTGACAAAACGATTCGGTGGACGCGAAAATCGACGCCATCGGATGACCGAAGAATCACGTCCCCGGAGTTGAACGGGGCCTGGGCAGTAAATGCAGGAGGAGAGGAGGGCTCGGATGCGGAGTCGGAAGTCGAAGGGGCAATGTGATTTTGGGACATCCCGAGGATTAACAAGTTGCAGGGAGGCTGCCCTGGAGACAATCAGTTCGAAGTACGTTGGAGTTAGTTCGACTCGGTGGGTCGGGGCTGACCTTACACAGACAATGTCTTGGTGCTTGTCTTGGAAAGGAGGGGGTCACGAGGACAAAACCTTGACCTTAAAATAACGCGCCCATGCTTTCATTTTCACAATTCTTTCAGAAATTCTGATATTAAGCTTCGAACTGAGTTACCTATTTTTGTAATCCAAGGGTCGTGCGGACTCCCAACTTGCATACGATTGCAGATAGACGACGCCCATTTTCGACCTGAGGCTCCTGAGTCCTCTGAGTCCAATGCCCAGGAACTACAAGTGGGAATCGAGACTTTCATTTTGGATAATAGAACTGAGAGCCTGAACTAGGAACGAAATAGCAGTTTTCACCATTAAGATTGTACAATTGAGTTATCACGGTTCAGAACGAACGAATATTATGATTTGGAAATAGTAAACTCACATCGCGATAACAACGTAGCTTTAGGAAAATGTATCATCACTGAGCGTCATTTGTCCAATGTACAGTGCCATGCCGTTCTCCTTTAATCGTCCAAACTCGGGATGGGATTTTACGGCATCAACAAACTTGGGCTTGTCGATGCCTCCGTGCGCCAACCGGAAGGATTGCAGTCGACTAATGCCGACCGCAGCCCATCTCCAGCAGAGCATTTCAACGACAACCGACGCAGATTTTGACGTCACATCGGCTACGTGAGAGAGCGAAAAAACCAAGTGAAAGGATTCCAATTTGGGGAGGAAATCAGAGGGTCCAGTCAATCGTGCAACAACGGCGTTAACGGCGAAGTGAAGTGGTTGAATTTTTAGGTTTACGAGTGTGGGTGTGGCCTTCAAGCACTCTATCAAGGTGTCCGATGTAGCTGGCATGAAGAATAATGTCAAGGTATGGAGTTGAAAGCAGGATCGGGACACGAATGAGAGGAATGGTGAGACGTCAGAGTTGTATGTGGAATGAAAATAGGGGAACGAGAGACCGAGACTTCTCAAAGCCGGGGTTTGCAAACAATTGAGGACGGCCATGGGGATCACTCGCAGGTTCACATCTGTTCGGAGGTTCCCCATCCCAGTTCGAATCGCTCCTTTGAAACCCAGAGTTAGAGATTGTAGGCCAATTAGCGGAAGGGCAGAATTGGGCAGTGCCGCGCGGGTACAGCCTCGAATGCTAAATCTTCCGTCCACGAGATTCGGAGTGTTACGGAGGATCCCAAACATGGGAGAAGCTTCGATGTCGAGGGCGTGAAACGTGGTCAACTGGTTCCACGGAAGCTGTATCTGCATTGCTTTTGTAAAGAGGACAAGTTCACGCAACTTTGGTGCATCGAGGAAGGATATCGGGAGATTGCATTCTGGTGACGCAATGGACAACTTTTCGAGGAAGGGATAACTTCCACGGTCTGGGAGTGACAAGGCTTCTCGTGAAATCTCCCCGAGCTGCAGCTCGATATTTTGCCATTGCTGGGACACCCCGACGATGATTTTGAGCAGGGAATATGCAGAGGCATGAGGTTTGAATGCCTTTACAGAAAGCGATAGGGGAGTACTCTGTGCTCGAGCAAGCCATAGGCTCTCGTAGGGTTTGCTGTAAGTCTGCTCGCTCTCGAATCGCAAATCGAGAAACAAAGAGCTCCAGAGTCTAGGTGTGGATAGCGCAACCTCTCTCCATCGGCGACATATTCCACAAATGACTAGAGGCGCAGTTTCAGGGCTGGGGATTACGAATCTCGAATTAGGCAGACAACGGATGAATATCTCTGCCAAAATTTCGGGTGGACATTCGTGTACGATGTTGGATGGTTGGATCTCGGTCCGCTCATTTACGAGGGGCTCGAGCACGAAAGACGACGTCGACGCCATTCAGATGGGGTGTAAGGCTGATCCAGAGAGCCGGAAACGTTGATAAAGAAGAGCGGAGATGATGTCGAGAACAAGAATTGTGACTCGCGTGACTTGACTTCACAAGCACATCAACCCAAAACAACCTCAGCTAAGATAATGTTCGACTACCTACGGTTACAGAATAATACATCCAATCCAAGAAGACCAAGGTTGCAGTAAGATTGCTGCCTCCCAGCGTGTCCGGGTCCGTAAATCAAACGACCGCAGTGGTCAGCGCCACCGTGAAAGGATCCTCGAGTTCTCCCATTCCAACACTAACCAGAGGCGGATCTCTCACCCCAGCGAGTGCACGGACCTGCACCTCCCACACCATACGGCTCAAGTCAATGAGCCGATCCAAATTCTTCGCCTGGCGCACCTCCATCGTGCTAATGATAAAGTCCAGATCTTCCTCGTTGAGCACACGTCCCGCCCCATCTGCCCCACCAATCGTCAAGTCGACCCACAACTCCTTGAACGAGTCGATGAACCCAGGCAACCGTGCCGCCCCGCGGCCTTCGCCCACGCCCTTCACGACTGCGTAGAAAGTGCCGCGGGTGGCGTGCATGTACCGCGGCTTGAAGGTCTCCAAGCTCGCCGAGAGAATATCGAACATGTGCAGTAGCTTCGCGGTGTTGACCTGCTCAGTATCGGCGAGCTTGATGACGAGCGTCCCGCCTTTCTTAGCAGCTTGCAAGCCGATTATGATCTGTGAGACGAGTAGGCGGTCCCAGTCCCCGGGCCGCTCGGAGGGCTGCCTGCGGAGCTGGTAACCATCGAGGAGCACAACGTCGAAGAGCTTAGTGGCGTCGAATGGGAGCGAGTGCAGGACCTTGCGGTCAGGCGCGACAGAAGTGGGGAGTGGACCGAGACGGTAGTAGGTGAGGTCCGCGTAATAGATTTTGAATCTAGAACGATGGCGGTCTTCGAGAAGAAACCTGTGCCCGCCGTTCTCGATTTCCGAGGAGATCCCGAGGCCGTGAGCGCTAGAGTTCTTGCTCAGGATATACGAAGTAAAGCCTCCAGGGCAACAGCTGGATAGCGACGTAAGTTTGGCGCAGCAAAGATAAGCAAATACTTAATCACCCCAGGTCGAGAAATCTCAGCGCGCCTTTCCGGGGAACGCAAGCAGTTTGAGCGTCCATCTCCCTAAATACTCCTTTCATCTTGGAGAACCAATAACGATTCTTTCTGGCCGACGCATTTTCGGCTACTTTCTTCTCGTGCTCAGTATAACCGTCGCGTTCTGGGGTATCTTTGCTCTACATGCCAGCGTCGTCAGAGGGGCATGATGTGCCAAAATAACTTGGCCACACCTGTTCTCGAAGGTCTACCAGCCTTTGCAGTTCATCAGCCCCGCGTGCGATAAGTTCTTCCGTTAGAATGCGCGGTAGACATGCGTCGGACCATCCCTCGATGGCCGATGGAGAGGTAGACGGATAAGCAGAGCTGTAAGGCGAAGAATCGGTGCTGTAGGTGGAGGGGGAGCTGGACGGAGAGCGTGAGTGGTACGGAGAAGCGTAAGGTGAAACGGTGGAGGGGGTGTCCGGGGTGGGCATTGAGGGTGGAGGTAGAGAGTGACTCGAGCGAACCTGTTTGACGCCAGCCAGCTTATAGACGAACCAGAGAAGGTCATACATAATAGTGAAGCAAGCTAAGAGAAGAAGGCTAAGGCGCCTGTGCACGAGGTATGTATGAGGCTGAATGACGGGCTTCACGGATGACCCTTCGGATACGAAAAAATCGCGCTTAAAAGGAGCATCGCGGGTACGCTACCGCAGCCACAAAATATAGACTTCGTGGAGGAGTGGCATCTGCTTGAAGGCGGGCTGTGACAAACCACGCTAATCAACTAGCGTATCCCACCCATCGGCCTATTATAATGATAATCCTAACATTCTTCTGGAAGGGTCGGTTCCTGAGCACCATACTCGAGCATTGAGATTCTTTCCAGCCAAAAAGAGTGGTACCACTGCGTAGCACGTCAACGATGCCCCAGACTCGGAATGGCAGAGCTTGGTTATCGCCGGTTAGTACATCTAAAATGTAAAGCCCATAGAAATTACGAGGTCCGCTGCTGAGCTGTCAAGACGAGAAATTCGAACGCGAGGGAGTTGGAAGAGTTGTTGTTTAGCTCAAGTCCGGATTTGGAAGTCTTGCTCCGACATCAAAAGCGGCCATTCAACGTTCTCCCACTGCATAGTCGTACAACACAAATCGAAAGAATCAGTGTGTTACAATTGTACATGCCAGGCATAGGAGTAGAAGTAGTTTGCGCAATGTTTTACTACATTGTCTTCACGATTTAGCGCCTTAACGCTTTCTTCGGCCGCGAAACCGTCCCGCCTACCACCGTGTCCTTGCTCCTCTCCTTCTGGAGCTGCTCCTCCTTGAGCTTCCGCATGCGCTGTACGTCAAACACCCAGTCAGTCAGCCTCATCTGATGGGATCCAAGCTCGTGCAGCGCCGCCTCCTCCGCCTCGGGCAGCAGTGTCACGGAGGTGCGCTGCCCCTTACGCCACACTTGGATTTGAATCAGCAGCTCCGGAAGGAGCACATTTAAGCAATACTGACAACAACAAAAGAGCGAGAGAATCAGTTTCGGTACATGAAGAGATGAGACGAACGCACATCCTGTTTTTCCAACGTGGAAAGTGCCTCGTAGGCCGCGCATCCGAATTGGCGGGGCGGCTGTTGCGATGAGATTAGCAAGGAGACATCCGACGCATCGGATAGAACGGAAACCGTGTCGAATGCGTCTCCAATGGTGTCGTTGACGTCGGGCGCAGGCACGGACCCGTCACGAGAAAGCACTTCGACTTGCGCGTCGTCCACCTCCTCGACCTGATGAAGGGCTTCAATAATGATGCCACTAAGGTGAAACGGATAGGATGTACCTCCATCGGAACATCGCTGTTAATACTGAACGACGAAGAAGGTGGCGGTAAAGGCGGAGAAGAGGGAGCCTCATCTTGCACGGTCGCGCTCGGGGACGGCGGATTGCAAACGGTCTCCTGCAGAACATAATTTAGACGTAGTCTAGCTGGATTGAACGATGTATGCGTACCTGCGTCGCAGGATCGTCACTCCCTTCAATATCTTGCATCTAGACGAAATGGGAGTAAGATTTCAAAGGCGTACGCTGGAAGTGAATACATACCGGCTCGTCGAGGATCTTCGTGATAGCGGGGGTCAGAACTATTTCTGTGTCGACAGTAGACTCGAGAACGTCTGAGTCGAGGGTGCGTGCTTCAGGGCCATTTGGCTTCTCCCCACCGCCGACCGCCCTAGCGACCGCTTCATCGTGCACTTCCGGGGCGATCTCTCCGACACCGGCGTCCCCAGGCTGTTCTGTTTCCTCCGTTCGTCGCACCACCTTGGCGGCGTCCCGCAAACACCACTCAATCACGCAGTTCTGAAACTCCACCAACTCGCGCGGGTCCATCAAGCCCCGCAGACTCGCATTTTGCACCACCTGGTCCCTCCTCTTCCCTCCGGCAATAAACCCGTCGTGCCTGGCCCGCGCAGGGGCGTACTCGTCGCGCAAGATAGCCTGGAGCACAAGCTTCGTGTACACAAACTGCTTGTGCACGCTAAGCTCGCAGAACTCCTCCGTGCTGGGCGGGGGGTCGCGGGGTTCGGGGCTGATACCGCGCGGCTTTTTCGGAGCGTCCGGTTCGTCCTTGTCATTGACGACATCCTCATATTGGCTTTGGAATTTCCCCAGTAGGCATGTGCCGAATCCATCCTCCTCCATTGAATAGAACCAATCCCGTGGAACCTTAGCTGTTGTTCTGTCCATCCATTCTATCTCGTACAGCCCAACTTTCGAGGGATTCGGAGGCGGGATGTAGGCGAGGATTTGGGCGGGCCAGTGGTACTTGGCGCTCTTGTTTTCGCGTGCGATGATCTGCTCGCCGGGGATGATCAGAGTCTCATCCTCGGTAGGAGGGACCCAGTCCGGATCGACTGTTTTTGATGAATGCGACGTTTTGTTCTTCGGAATGACTTCCTCCTGCGGCCGTGGGGCAACGTCGCGCACACTGTTGAGAAACACCGTGCTCGGCATCTCTTCCTTGCAGTACTCGACGACGTCGGACAGCGCGGCGTTCCATTTCGCCTCGAGGTCGGCCCTGTCAAGTTTTTGGCGCTTCTTGGGGGACGCGCCATCATGCTTCACAGACTGCACATATTTGGGTTTGGTGAACCGGATTTCGTCGTCGACAGCGAGTGACATAATGTTTCTGCCCTTATGGGCGTCGAATGTGATGACATTGGGTGTGCGAATGGTCCCAAACAATCGGACGCGACACGCGGAGTTCTTGTACGGCAGAATCTAGGCAATGTTAGCCGGTAGGTGGAATATCCGTGTTATGCGCACCTGGCCAGGCCACCATATCCGCTCGTCCTCGTCGTCCTCGTCCTCCAGGCGGAACACCTCTCCTTTGAAGTCCAGAAGTACCCACACACAAGAGTCTGCCTCGAGTTCCGCGTAAGGAGGCTGTCTCGAGGGTGCTGTCCTCGATTTGGGGCTTGGGGATGCCCTTGGACTGGACAGCGAGGTAAGGTCCGACTCGGCATCATCAGACCTGCTGCGAGAATCCAGAGATACAGGGCGCTTTCGCGAGCGCGCGCGAGGAGGAGTACTCTTCGAGAGGCCCCGAGTCCGCCTGCCCGAGCTTGGGACGACCTGCTCCTTCTTCAAGTTCGGACGACTCCTCGTCCTCTTCGCTGCTTTCACTGGTGTGATTTTTTCGTCGGCTTTGACTGGGGAGGGCCCGAGCTGGGCTTCAAACTTGTCGGACGCCTTCTTCGCCGCCTGCCTCGGGGCGCGGGTGCCGATGGATCCGGCGGACATGAAGGTTCCGTTCAAGGACCTGACGCGTTGTTTGTTCCCCAAACAACGCGGCTATAATTCCTCATTACATAAATGTACCAAGAAATGTACGCAGAAATATTCAAGGTGATACACAAGGGTTCCTCGTAAAAACACAAATGAAGAGGGCGGACGCTACGAAAGTCTACAAAGGTAATAATCCGCAGCGTCCACAGCGAATGATGAGGGTCGCCCAAGTTGTCGGGTTGCATGTTCTCTCGTGTACGGCCCGCCGGAGGAACTTCTCAGAAAGAGGTCAGACGCCAACGTTTCAGGATCTTCTGAATGGAAAGAGAATCGATGCGCTGGCAGTAGCCGTAATATTTATGGAGAGAAGAAGTTGCGTAGCCCAAAACAGAACGAGGAGGACCGTAGAAGCTGAGGCAATTGAAAAGGGCCAAAAGAGTGAGGATCCAGAAGACCAGATGGAGCAAATAACCTGGTCCGACTGGAATAAAAACGCCGCGAGTCTGAAACAACGTCTTGATGAGGTTATCTCGAACGTCCGTGCGAGCTGGCGCCATTGCGGAATCCAAAGGTGAGGGAGGACAAGGTAGGATAAGGATATGGAAAAACGAAGAATCATGGAGATAAATATTGAAATAATGAGATAAATAAGAGCATGCTTCACACTGAGCGAGACACGACCAATAGCCGAGGGGCACATTGCTCAAAGCTCGGCAAGTATACGAAATCGACTTCTTCCTGCGGAGAAACAACACCATGACTGCCGCAAACGCGCGCGTTAGAAAGGGATCTTCATTCCAGAAGACGAGACCAAAAGCATACCTTTGTGAGACATTTTCCACTACGTGGGCATAGGTATCGACGCGGCGCCCGGTTGCACAGTCACCGCACATCCATACCGGACAATGGTTGCACATCCATTTGTTGTGCTTCTCCGTGCGAGAGGGGAAACGATCGGCTCCTGGCCGCGGCGCAAAGAATGCGACGTCAGCAGTGGGGATGAGAGACCAAGAAGGCTCAGTGTGAAGCGGACTGAGCAGGAAGTGGACCACCTATAAACTGGTTAGACAGGGTCTATCTAGCGTCAGGACGAGCATACGCAGCCTCTCCAGGTATAGGCGGCATTGTTCTTTCGGCAATGGCCGCACTTGAAAAGGGAATTGCGCGCATCGAGCTGGGCCGCCGTCGTACTGGCAGGATCGAGGCCCTCCAAGGTAAGAAGACCACGCACGGCCTTTGAACCGCGCTCAGAGAAGACCATGATTGAGTCGTCGGGTTTCCTCATATTCATGGCGTCACGACCAATAAATACGATTTTCTCGTTAGGGAGTTGCGGGGTGTGGCCAAAGGAGAGCGGGTCAGCAAGGTGACCAAAGAGCGACGAAGTTGAAACGGTCCACATCCAATTCACGTTCCGGTTCCAGTTCATATGGTAAACGCTGCCACCCGACTTCCAAGTGTCGACGACAAAGACAACGATCGCAAGATCGAAAATCGTCCCGAGTTCGCCAAGGCGGCGGACACGGTCAGCAAATGGAGTCTCCCAGGTTACCCAACCCAAGGCTGGAGGGAAGGGGAGGACGAGCGACGCGGCTTTGGCAATCGCCCGCAGGTGGTCGAGTGACCAGGCGGAGGTGTCAGCAAGGAATAATGCGAGAAGAGTGTCGAGCTGCGCCTGAGATAAATTGTCAGTGCCAGGGGCATCGATGAGGGTCTGGATGTGCGGAAGCTCGGGGGCCACAGAGCCATAGTCTGTGGGGAAAAGTTCCCGCGGGAGAAAGAGTCTCTGGATCGGTAAGAGTGTTTCAAGAAAGAGATTGTAGGCGGTCGTAATTGTGCACTGGCGCAGGAGCCGCGTTCTCTTCGCACGCGCAGCATCCAGTTGTCCTACGAGTCTCGGCCGCATTTTGACCCACGCTGAGCGACAGGGAAAATCCGTGAGGGGAAAACTAGAGGCGGACCTGCATGGCACGCACCTGCCTCCGTAAGTGGACGGCTGGAATCCACCTGAAGGTCTCTTGGATAAAGCTCACGAGGGATAATCTCGGATCTATCGTAGCCTGCTGCCAGGAGACGATTGACAATACTTTTTTTTTTGAGATTAGCAGTAATATCAAGAAATCGAGGCAACACCTCACGTATTATACCGCTGTTCCCTTTTCTCATTGTCGATGGATGTTTCAAGTACGAGTTGTTCCTTCTCCTTAGTCTGAAACCATGCCTCCAGACCCTCCACGATCTGTGATGGTGGTCAGAAAGACCAACACAGAAGCGTCACTGTGTACATATACCTCCATGATGTTTTTGACGGCTACGCCACGAGCTTGTTTGAAGTCGTCATATTCTTCACGCGCGTCCGGTTTTCCCGCCTTGATGTTTTCTATGAATCGTGCCACCTCACTCTACATAGTTTCGAGTTGAGGCTTCCAAAATGAACGCGGGGCGTTTTTCCCTGCGCCAAAATTACCGCCAGCTGAATGATATATAGTTATGGTCGTCCAGATAAACTGAGACAGCACACACTGTTGGTGTAAGGCACCAAAGCCAACAGCTCTTGATCGAACCAGGATTTCTCGCGGCCCGTACATCGGAAGAGACTGCGCGTAATGTTTATACAAGACCAGCCAGAACTTCAGCTACGCACTGTTTCCTGCGGCAGCCGAGGCAGAGTCTTCGGCGGAAAGCAAAATCAACGTAGCTGGTACCCCATTGGCCGCATTCCTGGTATTTCATTTGTTAAGATTGCTTCAGAGGTTGACGAGCAAACGAACTAACGAAACAGGCTTTCTGAGGGGTAAAGAGCAAGTATGCCCACACAAGCTCCGTTACGCCACTCGGGGGGTCGGGAGTTGGTATTCCAGGTACGTTCTGGCGCGCCGCCTTCCATACGAAATTCGCCGCGGGTGCCATAAGAGTGGTGCGGAAATGCCAGTTCAAATGCGCGAGGGCGACGACGTACTCCGACGCCAAATACCTTGAAATCTGCGAAATCTGTATTAAAGTTATCTGCACAGCATATGAAGTGCCGCACTTCGTAAAACACGTCTATAGGCATATTGAGCAGGCCGACCAAGCTCCCTTGGACCCGGCTCCGTCCTTTTCCCTTGGCCGCCGAGCCCATCTTCTTTCCCTTGCTCGAGTTCCCTGGCCTCTTACCGGTCCCTTCGGTCGAAGCCGCTATCTCCAACTTGACTTTGGCGGTCTTTCGCCGTTTTGTTGCGGGCTCGTCTGAAGGGGCGTACTCGGTATGAACGAAATATCTAGAGGATATCAATGCACCTAAATATTTATCGCCCTCTGGCCTGTCTTGATCGTTCAAGGGGTCATAGTGCGCGGCTCGTTCCCCGAGACCCTGCTCAGCCCGGGACTCGGCCATTAGCAACTCCATTCCCTGCCTGGTGAACGCTTGGGTACTGCAGTCAGAAACGACTCAGAAATGCAGAAAAGCAAGAGTCTAAGTATAGTCTCCAGAAGATGCTATTGATCCAATCATTAATCTCGGAGGAATTGATGTGTCTGCACCTGCTTTGTTCTAAAGCCATTGCCTTCCGGTCCGATTTCTCGAATCCCACCTTCGCGCTCTGCCACGTTTGCCGTCTTTATTCTGACCGTTCGAGTCGAGGCGAAATGCCCCCTTCAACGCAATTGGACCCATGGTTTAATGACCGTCGTTTTGGCATAGTTATTGACGCCGGTTCGTCTGGATCCCGGGTTCAAATCTACAGTTGGAAGGACCCGCGGACAATCGCTGTAGAAAAGGGGAGCATTCTTTCCAAATCCCTGCCCAAGGTAGAAAAGGGTGCGCGCGACGGTGAGAAGTGGATGACCAAGGTGGAACCAGGTTGGTTATATTTTATTTCTCTATGGGTTCAAGAATTATGCGTATCTGACACCTCTGGAAGGTATTTCCTCGTACGCGGACGCACCGGAAACCATTTTTAAACATCTGCGACCTCTACTTGAACATGCGCGTACCCTGATTCCACCGTCCTTCCAGTCGGCGACCCCGCTGTTTTTACTAGCGACCGCCGGGATGCGGCTACTGCCCCCGGAGAAACAGGCCCTGGTGCTTCAGCACGCGTGCACCTTCCTTGTGACGCACTCCGAGTTCAAGATAGAAGGTCCCTCGGTCGCGGGCCCATGCGGATCGAGCGTACGGATTATTACCGGCGAAGAGGAAGGCTTGTTCGGCTGGATCGCCGTGAATTATCTCATGGACGGCTTTCTCGAAAGCCAGACCACGTACGGCTTCCTCGACATGGGCGGCGCGTCGACTCAAATCGCATTCGAGCCCCAGGCGGCGCACGTCGACGACCAGATGACGCTCATCGACGTGCGGCTGCGTCTGCTGAACGGCGAGGAGATCCACCACCAGGTTTTTGTCACCACTTGGCTGGGGTATGGCACGAATCAGGCGCGAGAACGCTACGTCGGGAGTGCGATTAACGACCACGAGCAGACGCGGCCCGAGGGCGGGGACGACGTCGTGCACGATCCGTGTCTCCCCGTGGACCTCGAACTCTCCGAGCAACCCGTCCACACGGGCACCTCGACCGACCACGCAAAGAAGACCCACCGCATTGTGGGCACGGGCTCGTTCGAGCAGTGTATGCAAAAGACCGAGCCGCTGCTCAACAAGACCGCGCCGTGTCCCGACACCCCGTGCCTCATGAACGGCGTCCATGTCCCCGCAATCGACTTTTCCGTCTCGCACTTTATCGGCGTCTCGGAGTACTGGTACTCGTCGGAGCATGTCTTTGGGCTCGGCGGCGCATATGACTTTGTCCAGTATGAGCGTGCAGCTTCCAAATTTTGCTCGCGGCCGTGGAAGGGCATCCTCTCAGAGCACGAGGAGGCGCGCGCACGTCACGTCCCGATCGGCGATGGGGAGGTGGAGAAGGACGGGAAAGTAGTGGAGATCGGGAACTACAGCGACAAGGTGGAGATCTCGCGGCTCGAGATGCAGTGCTTCAAGGCCGCCTGGATCGCGAATGTGCTGCACGAGGGCATCGGGATGCCGCGGATTGTCGACCCCGAGGGCAACAACACGACGGATGGCGAGAAGGTTGTCGAGCAGGCGAAGAACAAGGGTCTGGGGCGGCCGACGTTCCAATCGGTCGACACCGTCGGTGACATCGCCATCAGCTGGACCCTGGGCAAGATGGTACTCGAGGCCAGCAAAGAGGTCCCGCCCCTCGTCAAGTCCGACCCCCCGCTCAGGGATCCCCTCGACGAGCCCGCCAATAGCGCCTCGCCGATCAAGCCCATCCGCCCACCGTTCATCGACTTTGGTGCCATCGACGACAAGCTAGAGCCGCACCTCCCCGCGGCACTGACGCGGGACTCGCTCGGCTTCTCACCCGTGATGTTCCTATTCTACTGCACCCTGATCCTCCTTGTGGTTCTCATCACCCTCCCCCTACGCCGCCGTCTGCGCGCCGTCTGTCTACGCACCATCCGCGACCGCAAAAGTCTCCTCGAGGAAGGCAAGGCCCTCAACGGCACCCCCTTCTCGCGCCCTCCCTCCCCCACCACCGGTGCTCGCCGCTGGACCCAGACCCTCCGCCGTTTCTTATCATCGCGCCCCGGGGCCCTCAGCACACCCCTCACCACCAACTTGAACGGCTTCGCCAGCCCGACCTTTCCCCCGCCGCGGCCGCCCGTGCGCACGTATTCCAACTCCAACTCGATACCTGCGCCCGCGTTTGGCTCGACGTCCGCAAGCTCGCGCTCGCCCTCCCCTGCGCCGCCATTCATGGACATGGACCTGAACGAGAGCTCCCCGAACGGGCTGAGTGCGCGCTCGCGCAACTCATCGCAGAAGAATCTGTCGATGATGGTACCGCGCTCGCGCGTACCATCGGGGTCGGGGGGTGACCACTACTAGCTAGGCGTGCGTGCGATGATTTAGTGCAAGGATTGCAGCACGCTGTGCCGCGGTGCTGTTGTTCCCATGCCTGTGGGCCGGGTGGGAAGAGCAGAGATGGCGCTTTGACCACGAGATGCCCTCCCCGCGCCGAGAAGCACGCTGGCGTAGATCAAACTTGTGGGCAACTTCTGGGTCACTCTCGCGGGCTGGAGCGCTGTCCCCAGAGACGCCCGTGCATTGGATGATGATGTTCTACGATATTAACTTACGATAAGTAACGTAATCTGGTGCATGTAAATGGGTAGCATGAGTGCTCGAATAGACGGAAGACGCATTCTATGGGACTTGGAGGAAATATAATGCCGTGGGAGTACATTTGGGATCAAATGATGAGATCACTCTCATCATCAATCCCATCACCGCTGTTTTTGGATGTAAATCATTCTGGGCTGAATCCTCACTGCAGATCTCTCTTGAAAACGCGACAATGTCTCTTCAGATTTTTCATTTGAGAAGCTTGAATTTTCGATGAAGCGAAAATTTTCTCAAGTCAAAACAATTCACCTCGGCAACTCCCGACCGCACTAGCCCGCCGTTTAGAATCCCAGCCGCTTGACCGTTAGCTTTGATCGAGTGTCTTGAAAAGGTCGGTCTGGTTCGAGCCTATGGACGTATACCCGTTCATAGTTAGGCATAACAAGGAGGCGGAGTGATTTCGCACCGACGAGGATAGAAGGGACCAGCGTTACAGTACAGCGCGTGAGATCATGCCCTATCATGCCTCGATTCTTTGTGTTCATGCAATGTTCATGCTTTCAGTTTGAAAGCATCGTTGATCATCTCGTGTGAGCCGGTCCGGGTTACGATAGACGCGAAGTGCGGTCCGGCTTGGGTCCGGCCACTTACGGAGGCAGGTACGTGCCATTCAAGTCCTCCTCTCGTTTCCCCCTCATGGATTTGTTTCCATCGCTTAGCGTGGGTCAAAATGCGCAGACTCATACAACTACTGGACGACGCGCGCACACAGAGAGCTCGAAAGCTACGCCAGGCCACAATTGGGACCACTTACGGTGTTTTCCTCAAGACACTCGTGCCTATCCAGATACTCTTTCTCCCCAGGGAACTTTTTGGGCCCGCAGACCTGAGTTTCCGCTCATCCAAGCACTCATCGACGCCCCTGGCACTGCCGATTTATCTCAGGCGCAGCTCGACACTCTCCCCGCGTTATTTATTGCCGACTCCTCTACCTGGGCTCTTGATCACACGCGGGCGATTGCCCAAGCCGCGTCGCTTACCATCCCCTTTCCTCCATCTGTGGAATGGGTGACCTTGGGGACCCCACCTGTGGAACGTGACCGCCGTCTTGGTGAACTCGGGAGGATTTTCGATCTTGCAACAGCTGTCTTTGTCGTCGACACTTGGATGTCGGGTGGTAGCGTTTATCATAACCGGGACTGGAACTGGACGGTGGCTGTCTCACTTAAGTGCTCTGGCTTGGGCCCTGCGCCGCTACTCACTGATGAAAAATGGGTATTTATTGGACGGGAAGCTATGAATATGAGGAAACCCGATACCTCTGTCACGGTCTTCTCTCAACGCGGTTCAAACGCCGTGCGTGCCCTTCTTTCCTTGATAGGCCTTGATCCGGCCAGTACGACGGCGGCCGAGCTCGATGCGCGCAATTCCCTTTTCAAGTGCACCCACTGCCCAGAGAGCGATTTCGCCTATACCTGGAGAGGCTGTGTATGCTCATCATAAAAAAAGATGGACACCTAGCTAATCGACTTTTAAGTGGTGCATTTCCTGATCAACGAGCTTCATACCCAGCCATCCTGGTCCATAGTCCCCGCTGCCGAGGCCGCATCGTTTGCGCCTGGACCAGGTGCCCATCGTTTTCCCTCTCGCGAGCTTCATCGCTGGACGTGCAATTATTGTACATCGGCGAGCCGCTTCTGTGCCTACGCCGCCGTGCTCGATCATATTTCACAAAGGTGCTCTTTTCGGAGTGAAGTGCCTTTCTGACGCGTTTGTGGTAGCCATGGTGTTGCTTCTCCGCAGGAAGACATCGATCTCGTATACCTGCCGAACTTTGAGCAAAGTGCTCCTCGGTTATTGTCCATGGCCCGCGTAGTCATGCACCTACTACAGCGTATGCCATTGTCTCGATTACATGTCGGCTCATGTGCCGCTCAAAGTCTTCCGTGTACCCATACAACCTCGTTCAAGTTATATTTATAACTATGTGAAGCCCGAAAAAAAATATCTATGTATGAACATGCCCATTTGAGTGATTCCTTTGAGAGATTATGAAAAAACACAAAGACACTAACAAGATTCAGTGTGACAGTGTATTCAACAGGTTTTTCTCCGCCGATTGACGGCACGACATATACCAGCCCAAGTCCGCGACACAGACGCATACGCAACCCCATAGACCATATCCTCGACCGGAGTCTCCACAACAAAACCATGGATTTGATTCGCCTTTCCCCAGCCACCATCTCATACAGGGCTGCCAATGCGACAGCCTGTTGAATACACACAACTCTTAAAACAGTCCAGGGACCAACATCACGCCTCCAGTCAAAGCGCTTCTGTCCATATCAGTGGAATGTTATATTGAAATGCTAGCCTAGGTCTCTTCAACTCATCCGTAAAATACAGGACATGAGGACAATCACATTTTGACCGAGACATTTGAGCCGTGGGAACTCTGGAAGACGACGTCTCGGAATGTTTGGCTCAGCCTGTCAATGAAACCCAAGGAGTTAGAAACAGCCCCTCGGATTTTTATGAACTAAGCAGCAAAGCCTCCACCCAGCGCCTGCCTGGAAAATTCGATTTTTACAACAGATGTCTAAATCAGCTTCAAGTTACGTATCACCAATAAAATGCATGCCAAAGCCCTACCCATGGACACCAATATTCTTCAAGATGAATTGGTTTCGGAAGTTGCCAGATGAAGGGAAGGGTCGCTCGCAGATGGAGGTGGGCCATCCCGGGGGCCGCTGCGAGGTACAAGTGAAGAATGTTGTAGTCTTTCTTTAGAAGAGACTAGCCGTCGACACGAAATTAAGCAGAGAATCCCACCCATCTGTCGAGAGAGTAATAAAAAGAGAAGGGGGGCGAGTGCTGTTGGGCTATTTCTTTCATACCTCGTTTAGCGTGGCGACTCGGCGCCAACGGTGGGTCTGTGACAAATGATTGAATTCGCCAAGCTAAATTTAACTTTAAATCCACTGTGTAAGCGGGAGCGAATTCTGGCGCAAGAAACGTTGGATGTCCGACAGTTATGGTTGTGGTACATAGGAGAGCCGTAGTTGATCGGCCCGAATTGGGCAAATCACTTGATACATTCTGCTTACCACCATGGAGGGATTCTCGTTCCCTCTCGACCTCGAGCGAGAAATCTTTGAAACGGCGGCGGTTAGGAGTCGAGCCATGATTCCGACGCTTCTACGTGTTTGCCGCCGGGTTCATGTTTGGCAAGTCGTCTCGCAAATTTTGCTCCCGTTGAACAAGTTGGGCGATTAACTGACTTCTCTTCAGGCTTGAGCCGCTGCTCTACAGAGTTATTGGCCCTCACAGTCCGCGTTCTGTATCCGCCGCCGAATCCAAGCCAGCGACGTTCCTACAGAATGCTGTACGCCATTTCCTCTACCCGGGATTGATGGTGGACTCGGAGGAACAGTGGCAAACGACCCTTCTATCGAATTGTCCCGATACTACAAACCTCTTTATTGATGGAAAAATGGGGCCTGACCTCATCCGCCTCCTTGACAAGATGCATGTTCAGAAACTGTATCTTATCGTGCCGCAGTCGACTCCGGACGGGGTTCGTTTAGTGCATTCTAAAACGTCGCAGTCGGCTTCGGACTGGACTCGTTCAACGTTAAACCACCCCCTGTTTCAATCGGTCACCCATCTATCCTTTTACCAACATAGCGTTAGCCCGGTACCCTCGAATTGGAATGATTGGTCCCCGCTTGCGTCTCTGCCTGCACTGACCCACCTCGCTCTCTTCGAAAGTCTCTCCAGAGACATCCTCCCCCACGTCATCGCGGAATGTTCTGGACTTGTCCTCGCAGTCACTCTTTTTTCGAGAAGGGAGCGAAAGCAGGCCGCACGGTTTACTCAAAGTCTCCTCCCCATTGCCGATCCCCGAGCAGTTGTGATGGTGGTTATGCCGATGTTTGTGATGGACTGGATAAAAGGTGCCGAGGGCGGCGACGACTTTTGGGTGCGCGCAGATGCATTCGTTGCTCAGAAGCGTAAGGGCGAAATTGAGAGTGGGTATCTTGACCTTCACAACTCTTCCCAAAAAGCTAAAGTTGCTGGCCTAGGTACCCGCTATTTACTGGACGAAATCATAAGGATCGATGTAGAGACATGGCCCTCTAGTTGGCCATGACGGAGGACCGGGCATTTCCAGGGCCGATAAATTGCATCTGTTTGAATTATGTTGCCTGCTCAGTTTGTCTACAATTTTCATCGGGTATGGTGCACATAAAAATCATTGCAAGACGAAGGCAAGTGAATTTATTTTTGCTCAATGCATGGGAGGTACAAGTGAAGAATACTGTACTCTGTTTAGAGTAGACTAGCCACCGACACGACATCGAGCAACAACCCCACTCTTTTGTCGAGAGAGCAATAAAAAGAGAAGGGGGTGAGTGCGACTGGG
The DNA here is from genome assembly GCA_029204075.1 of Mycena capillaripes. Lineage (NCBI taxonomy): Eukaryota > Fungi > Basidiomycota > Agaricomycetes > Agaricales > Mycenaceae > Mycena > Mycena capillaripes. Next base: position 495,816 of record JARHKZ010000037.1, on the reverse strand, counting down.
CTATCAAATATTTCTTCCATACCTCGCTTAGCGTAGCGACTGGGCGCCAACGGTGGGCAAGTCGCCAAGATAAATCTACTTTTAAATCCACTGCGCAAGCGGGGCGAACTGCTGGCACAAGAAAACGTTGGATGTCAGACAGTTATGGTTGTGGTATAGCCATAAGTAGTTGATCAGGATCAGCCCGGATTGGGCCGAGCAACCAATGATGGAGTCACTGATGTACATCCTTCTTCCGCTTTCACCACCATGGAGGGATTCTCGTTCCCTCTCGACCTCGAGCGAGAAATCTTTGAAACGGCGGCGGTTAGGAGTCGAGCCATGATTCCGACGCTTCTACGTGTTTGCCGCCGGGTTCATGTTTGGCAAGTTCTCTCGCAAATTTTGCTCCGTTGAACTTCAAGTTGGGCGATTAATCGACTTCTCCTCAGGCTTGAGCCGCTGCTCTACAGAGTTGTTGGCGCTGACAGTCGTCTTCCTATATCCGCCGTCGAATCCAAGCCAGCGACGTTCCTACAGAATGCTGTACGCCATTTCCTCTACAATAAGGGATCCACCCTGCGCTCGAAGGAATGGCAAAAGACCCTTCTATCGAATTGTCCAGATATTACAAACCTCTTTATTTACGGACCACTGGAGCCTGACCTCATCTGCCTCCTCGACAAAATGCATGTTCAGAAACTGCATCTTATCTTGCCGCTGGAGTCGCCAGTTTCGGCGTTAAATCACCCCCTGTTTCAATCGGTCACCCATCTATTCGTTTACCAATATCAGAATGTTTGGTTCCAGCTTGTGTCTCTGCCTGCACTGACCCATCTCGCTCTCTCCGAACGCCTCTCCAGAGGCATCCTCCCCCACCTCGTCACAGAATGTTCCGGACTTGTCCTCGCAAACACTCTTTTTCAAACGACGCAGCTACGGCAGGCACGGCTCTTTACTCAAAATCTGCCCATTGCCGATCCTCGAGTAGTTGTGATGGTGATGTCGACCGTCATGGTGGACGACTGGAAAACAGGCGCTGAGGGCGGCGACGACTTTTGGGTGCGCGCAGATGCGTTCCTTGCTCGGAAGCGCAAGGGCGAAATTGAGAGTGCGTATCTTCGCCTTCATAATTCTTCCCAAGAATCTGAAGTTGTCCCAGGTACCTGCTATTTACTGGACGAAATCACAAAGACCAGTCCACCCTCTAATTGGCCATGATGGAGGACCGAGCATTTCCAGGGCCGATAAATTGCACCTGTATGAAATATGTTGCCTGGTCAGTTTGTCTACAAGTTTCATCGGGTATGCTGCGCATATAATCATTGTAAGCCAGGACGAAAGCAAGTGATTTTTTTTCGCTCAATCCATTGTCTTTCGCGAGGTTTTCGATAACAGCCCGTAACGCTCTTTCTAGTAGACATTCAACCAGAACTACACTTTGGGTCACTGAAGGGGCTCGAGCTTTGCTCGTCAACCGGTGGCTTGAATCGTCGCACAGTAAGTTGGAAGAAGTAAAAAAGTATTTACATACTTCGATCTGAGGCCAGATTCCACAGAGACAAAAGAGTAGGGGTGAAATTCGTGATACAGGTCAAAAGATCCCCGTCCATGCTATGTTTTTCGTTCTCGACAACTTGCCTGGAAGACGACGAGTAGAAAAAACCGATCGAAGTCATCATGATCTCATTCATGATTCCGTGGAATGAAACCTGGCCTGAACTTCGGTTCAAAGAATTGCTTCTGGGGCTACTTATTACTTGTAATACTAATAAAGGACTAGGCGTTTCATAAGCAGAAGATTAATATTCATTAATACCAGGATTATGGCGCGCTACGAGGTCCAGGCTCCTGTCTGAGCAATGCGCGGCGTATTGATTATGCCGTATGCGTAGCTACTGCGAAGTCCGAGAAGGCGTGGAATTTTACGGCCGCCATGGCCTTCGCGGGTGCATTTTTAGATATAGACTCGCGATTAGCGCCGCGCGCGTCTGAATCGAAGAAGCACAACTTTTTTTTTTCTTTGACAAGACGCATTGAATTATTCTTGAATGATTGGAAAACTGTTCAAGATTTGAACCGTCTTCGTACACGTCTAGACGTTTTCCAGGATTTTAAGGTGCTGAGAAATGCCCGGTGGGCGGTAATCACCGTAGATCACCTGACTCCAAACCCTCTTTAGGGCTGCCACCACCCTTCCCCGGACTATAGCGTCCAAACGCGCCATACGAGTTTAATTCTCCACCTTTTGGTCTACGGTGAGCCCTTTTGCTGCTTTGCATCGTATTATTTCGCGGTACTGACCCCTGGATGACCAGCCTTGGTCGGTTTAAAAGACGCATTTGTCTCTCCCAAGACCGTTAAAGTAGCCGCTGGTTCAATCGCCATTGCTCTGCTTTAACATTGCATTCCACTAGATTATTCAAGACCTCACCAAGCCCGCCACAAAAGCGGTCCAACGATTTTCACTCGCGCGATGAGCTCACGACCAAGCCTGGTTCTGCAGCCGTCGGTGAGCACCACGACGTAGGTTCAGTTTTGTCGGTTTAGACGCGGCTGACCCTTGTACAGGGTGGTCACAACGACCACCACCACCACTACATATGCTCCGATCCAGTTGCCCCCCTTGCCCTCGCCAACGGAGCCGACGGATCCCAAGGAGTACCCGCTCCTGCACGCGACGTTGCCCAGCAATTTGCGCCAATTTCCTCTGGTTTTTCCTGGTGGCACGCGCGCGACGTTCAAGGAGGGCGAGGATGCGAGCGAGGAGGAGCACGACTCGCGGGGTGAGGGGTGGCGTATGTTGCGCCGTGATGACCCGCCAGAGCCCGTCGTCGGACTCGCAGAGGCAGTCGATCGGTACGGAAAGAAGCGCGCGTGGGAGGACGAGCCGCAGTCGAGAAAAAAACCCCGCCCCCCGCCATCGCCCCCTGGCTCGCGCCAGGGCTCCCCCTTCGAGCCCGACTTGGCCCTCACCACATTGCTCACTCTGCCCTCGCTGCTCTCCCATTTCACCGCCCTGCCCCCCTCCCTCCAGTCCCACTTTCTCCTCACCCTTCTCCGCCATTCTCCGCTGCCCGTCCTGCGCACGCTCCATTCCGTTCTCACACCCACCCTCGCACGCGACTTTCTCACCCTTCTCCCTCCAGAACTCGCCTCTCACATCCTATCCTTCCTCCCCTTCCCCGCCCTTGCGCGCGCGTCGCGTGTGTCCAAGTCGTGGCGCTCCCTCATCGACGCCGATCCCCTCGTATGGACTTCCCTCCTCAAATCCTCCGGCATGCACTGGGGCTCCGAACAAGCCTTCTTACGAGCCCACCACCGTCTCCCTTACCCGCACAAATCTCTGTTCCAGTCCCGGTATCTCACACATACGCGCTGGACCTCCTCTACGTCACCCACCCACCGGAGCTTCCCCGCGCACGGAAGCAGCGTCGTCACCTGTCTCGTCCTCTCCAAAGGCCGTGTCATCTCTGCGTCCGACGACCACTCGATCCACGTCTACGACCCTCTCGCGGGCGAGCTGCGGCTCGCGCTGCAAGGCCACGAGGGCGGCGTCTGGGCGCTCGCTGCAACACGCGACATCCTCGTCTCCGGCTCGACGGACCGCACCGTGCGCATCTGGGACCTCGTCAGCGGACGTTGCACGCACGTCTTTGGCGGGCACACGAGCACGGTGCGGTGCCTTGCGATCGTGCAGCCCGAGTGGGTTGAGATGGAGGACGGCCGGCGCGAGAAGTGGCCGAAGCGCGCGCTGATCGTGACGGGTTCGCGCGACCACACCCTGCGCGTGTGGACACTGCCGCGGTCTGGAGATGCGGGCTATTCGTGTTTTGATGACGGGGATCCGGATGTGCGTATAATCTATTTATTCAAGTGAAGGTGCTGATCCCTACGTAGGATGCGGACGACAATCCGTACCATCGGCTGTTCCTCGAGGGGCACGACCACGCCGTGCGTGCACTAGCTGCGCGCGGTCGCACGCTCGTGTCCGGCTCGTACGACTGCACTGTGCGTGTCTGGGATCTGGTAACCGGCGCCTGCCGGTGGATACTGGTCGGGCATACGCAAAAGGGTGCGTAGCTCCCCCCTTTTTCATTCCCTCTTCCAACGCCCCGCTTGCAGTATACAGCGTCGTCCTCGACCCGCCGCGGCACCAAGCATGCTCGGGCTCTATGGACGGCACGGTGCGCATCTGGGACCTCAAGACGGGGCGCTGCGCGTACACTCTCACAGGCCACACCTCGCTCGTCGGCCTGCTCGGGCTCTCGCCGCGCACGCTCGTGAGCGCCGCGGCGGACTCGACTTTGCGCGTGTGGGACCCGGACACAGGCGCGCTACTGCACACCCTCGCGGCGCACACGGGCGCGATCACGTGTTTCCAGCACGACGAGTTCAAGGTGCTGAGCGGGAGCGACGGGACGCTCAAGATGTGGAATTTGCGGGACGGGAGTGTGGCGAGGGATTTGTTGACGGGGATTACGGGCGTTTGGCAGGTGGTGTTTGAGGGGAGGTGGTGTGTTGCGGCGAGTAACCAAACGAGGGGGGGCGCGTTGCAGACGGTGTTGGATGTGTGGGACTTTGCGGAGGAGGGAGAGGATTGGGTTGGGGAGCCGCCGGGGGGTGTGTATGATGAGAGCGATAGCGGGGAGAGCGAGGAGGAGGAGGAGGAGGAGGAGGACGATAACGTGTATGGATATGCGCGTGGGGGCACACGAAGGAGCATGGACGTCGAGATGGGGATGCTAGTCGAGGAGGAGGACGAGGACGCGCAGGAGCAGGCGGACGTGGATGCGATGGACCAGGATTTGCTCATCCCCGCATCGGACGACGGCTCGGGCTCGGAGCGCGGGCGCGGGACGAGTCCGGATATTATCGAGATCGACCCGATACCGTCCGACAGCGAACCCGACGGCGTGCGCGCGTCGCGGTGGGCGCCACCGCCGCCTCTGCCGCGCGCGGGGTCGTCAAGGGCTGCCCAGCAGCAGCATTCGGCGGCGGCCTCAGCAGCGGCGGCAAGCACGAGCGGGAGCACGCGGAGTAGGAGGAGTGCTCCAGTGCAGAGTGCGGCTGCGGCGTCGCTGGGGATGGGGCCTGGCCCGTCCGCGTCCACGTCCACGTCCACTGCTACGAGCGCAAGCTCAACATGGCGCCGCTCTTCGCAGGCGCCGGCGTCCGCCGCGGACGAGACGCCTACGCGCGCGCGCACACAACGACGCGGCAGCCGGCGGTGATCCCCTCCCTCCCTCGGCTTTCTTCTCCCTTTTCCCTGTTCGTGTACACCTCTCAGACCCACCCGCCCACGGCCACCTATGCATGAAACCAAGCCACTCCCGCTCCCCTTGCTCTCGCTGCGCTGCTACGATATATAACTGGTCAATCCGGTCGTGCTTTGTCGTTTTTTACCTACAGTCTGTTACGTTTGTGTTTTTATCCTCTCTTTTTCTGTCTCTGAATGGAATGGAATCAATCAATCATTCAATGGGGACGTACGCGACTAGGTACTACACACATACATGCATTTTTTTCACGCTTTAGTTATAGCTATAGGTATAACTCGATCAGGGGGTGTATGGGAACGAGATGATAGGAAAGGAGCGGTCACAGAATGGAATGATAGAAATAACGGGATGAATAAGTGCATTTATACTACGCGGGACATAGATAATAATCGAGGCGCGCATTGCTCAAAGTCCGTCAGGTACAAGAGACCGTGTCCACATACCACAAACGCGTCAGAAAGGCTCTTCATTCAGAAAGAAAAGACGAGACAAGAAGCGCACCTTTGTGAAATATGTTTAAGCACGGAGGCGTATTCATCGGAGTGGGGCACTACTGTACAATGATTGCACACCCAGTTGGGATGCCTATTATGGCGGGAGGGAAAACGATTGGCGCTTGCCGTGAATAATGCGGCCTGAGCTGCGGGGATGACGGACCAGGAAGGCTGGATGTGAAGCTCCTTGAGCAGAAAGTGCACCACCTAAAAAATCAGTTAGAGGGGTGTCTATTTGGCGTCAGGATGAGCATACACAGCCTCTCCAAGTATAGGCAAAATCGTTCTCTAGGCAGCGGCTGCACTTGAAACAGAATTGCGCACATCGAGCTCGGTGGTCGTTATACTGGCAGGATCGAGGCTCTCCAAGGCCAGAAGCGCGCGCACGGCGTCGGAACCGCGCTGGGAGAAGACCATAATGGAATCGCCGGGTTTCCTCATATTCATTAGTCTCTCTTGACAGACGCTATATATCAGTTCTAACTCGTACCTCGTTTGATATAGAGTCTGTTGGTTACCGCGCTTGATACCCGGTATCCTGTCTTATTATGTAAGCCTTCCTTTTCAGGCACTCACGTGAACAGGTCCTTGACGCGACTTGGACGCGTCGTGACCTCCCTCGAAGACTGAAGACAAATATTACACCTCAAAACTCAACCTCAGTCCTGAAAAAGGTTGTCTGAATTTTGTGGATCACTCAAAACTAGTGGAAGGCCTTATCTGAATATCTTTGCCCAAATTCCGCGCTTCTTCCTGGAAAACATCCTCTTGCATCTGCAAATAAAACATAACGGCGCCTAGTGTTTTAAAGTAGGAACATGTAGGGTTTTGAAACTATCTGGGGGTGTGCCTACAGTAGGGAGAGTGGGAAACGCGTCCAGACGCGTCTCGCTAAGGGCTTGTTTGCGCATGCATCCGTGATGCTTATATAATAACGCAGGATACCGGGTATCAAGCGCGGTAACTAATAGACTACATATTCATCACTTCACGCCCATTGACGCCATTTTAGCCCACGCTAAGCAACGAGGAAAATCTGAGTAGCAGACCAGAGGCGGACTTGTAAGGTACGTACCTGCCTTCGTAAGTGGCCGGACGGAATTCATCTGGAGGCCTTTTTCACAACTCAGAATACGAAGAGAGGGCACTTCGTGTCTATCGTAACCAGCTGCCACGAGACGATCAACGATGCTTTTTCAAAGTATGAGCAGTGATAATAAGACAAGAAATGAAGGCATCATCTTACGCGTTGTAACCTTGGCTCCTTCTATCCTCGTCAGTGTGGAATTGCTCCGCCTCCTTGGTCCGAACCCAGGCCTCCAGGTCTTTGACCGTCTGTGATGGCGTTCAGAAGGACTAACCAACGACAAATCATTGGCACATACTTACATGCATGGTGTTCCTGACATCGAGAGCACGAACCCTTCGAAAGTCATCATATTCTTGGCGCGCGTTTGGTTTTCTCGCCTCCATGTTCTCTTTGAATTGTGTTACCTTGGTCTGCATGGCTTCAAGTTGAGGCCTCCAAAACGAGACCGGGTTGATGCTCCAACCGCCAAAAATTGCCCCGGCTAAATGAGATACGGTGAGGATCACTCAGATGCTCGGAGACAACACACTCTTGGTGTGAGGCCCTAAATCAAACAACTCTGGATCGAACGAGGAGTTCCCGTCGGGTTTGAATCGGAAAAGACTGTGCCACAGTTATTATACGAGACCGGCGGTCCACAACTTCGGCTACGCACTGTTCTTTGCGGCAGTTAAAGCAGAGCCTTCGACGGAAGCTAAAGTCAATGTGGGTAACACCCGTGTTGGCACATTCCTGGGATTTATTCAGATTGCTTGAGAAGACAGCGAACGACCAAACTGACCAAACAGGATTTCTTGAGGGGTGTAGAGCAAGTACGCCCACACGGGTACTGTTCGGGGGGTCGGGAGCTGGTGTTCCAAGTACGTTCTGCGGGCCGCCTTCCATACGAAATTCGCCGCGGGTGCCGTGGGGGTGGTGCGAAAATGCCAGTTTACATGCGCGAGGGTGACAAGGCACTCTGACGCCAAATGCCTCGAAATCCGTCGTAATTAGGTCTGCACACGGATATATATGGAGCAGCGCACCTCATAAAACACATCCGTAGGCATATTGAGCAGCCCTACCAAGCTCCCTTGTCCCCTACTCCGCGCCTTCCTTGCTCACCGCCTTTCCCCTTGGTCAGTGCTTTGCCACCGACTTGCCCTTTGCGGTCTTTCGCCGCTTCTGTGCAGGCTCTTCTGGTAGAAATATTCAGGAGGTGCTCTATATGCAAATGAAATATCTGAAGACGCTATACACCTGAATGTTCATCGCTCTCCGCCTCCTCCTCACCTGAGGGCATGTCGCAGTACTCGCCTTGTGCCTCGAGGCCTTGATCATCCGAGAGCTCGGTCATCCGCTTCGCCCGCCTAGTTCTGGGCATTGTCGCGTTTATGGAACGAGAATGAAAATTCGATGATTGTGCGCTATGAGATGGGATTGATGACGCTGACAGCATCGTTGCGGTTGACCTTCCAATGTGGCCATCACCGAGGATATTCGCACGGCACTTTTGTGCTGCGAAGCTCAGACAAAGTATTGGCTGGCAGAGAAACGGTCCGAGTCGGCCTGCACCGAGCATAACGGTGGTATTTGAAGGTACGCGCATGCGTCAGGCTGAACAGGCCGCCAGTGGGTTTTTGACCTGACGCGCAAAATCCTGATACAGTGATTCAACCTGATCAGCCAAGTTTGCTGCTCAAATCCGATTTCTTCGAGAGATATTCCAACCAGCCTATACGCCACCAACACAACGCTGGCCAATGCGCTACCCATAGACGCCGACATACTCCAGGATGAATTCAGTTTGGAAGTCGTTTCAAGGGTCTTCAGTGTGTCTGATGAAAGAAGGGTCGCTCGGGGGAGAAGGTGGGCCGCTTGGAATGCCGCTCGAGATATCGCAGCAGAAACCCCACTAATTTTTTCGAGGAACTAATAAAAAGAGAAGGGAACTTGGTGCCAACAGCTATCCAAGAGCGCACCTCGAAGGATGGAATGTGAGCACTCGTCCGAATAAAACGAGTTCCATCATCTGCGAATCACGCACGCCACCCGCCGCTGCCCGCAAATTGAATGTGTCCTGAAACCGTAAGATATGGCTCTTTCCGAGTCATTTGCATTATTAACAAAAATCCTCGCTGTGTGAGCTCCAACCGGTCCAGACTCACAGTATTGTCGACGGTCAAGCTGAGAGGCGCCAAATGCTGATGGGCTTAAGCAAAACACTGCACTGGCAACGTGCCAAGACCCGAGTGAAGCGAAGCCGATACCACAGAGAGCTCTCAAGATGGCCAGCGAAATCTTCCCATGAATCCGAGTCCGAGTCGACTTGTCCGATGTGCTGAAGAAACCTTTGATCCATTGTCTTCGATGTATTGGTTGCGACGTCCACTTTTTGGTTGTCAGCCGTTTCTCTGGCTATCGCAAACTTGAACTTACTTGAGTATAAGGAAACTTTGTATGCAGGATCAGATAGAGTTTTCGTCCGCACAGTAACTGGCGCATGCCCATTTTTTTTCTCACTTTGCACCGGTGATCGTGAAGCTGCCGAGACCTGGGCCACATGCAATCGGAGGAGAAAGATGAGAGGAGAAATCTGATCTTTGGACGCTTTCCAGGCCACATTTTGGTAGGCCTCCGTGTGTGACCGGGTTTCAACGAGGAGATTCGTTCTGCAATGCCGTAAAGATTCCCACGGTTCGATTCCAATGTTCCCTGAAAAATCAATGTGGCTTGTGTTGATCCTGGAATCGCAAGCTGTGCTACAGGAATTAGAACGAATGGGTGCTCATTACGGAGTCATAAAGAACGCACAGATAAGAATGTAGCTATATAGGTATGCAGCGTAATCCAGTCTAGTTACATTACATCAACAACCATAATTTACTTCTTCAAGTTTGATTTTCACGTTCCGACGGTGATGCAGGGAAGGACAGGAACAATGAATTTGTTTCCAGGTGTTGGGAACGTCGATCTGTGTCGATCAAACGTATGCGCATTGAATGAAGGTAATATATAAAAGGAAGATTTGGACCCACTCACCCTTCATTCTTCTTTATTTTCACTTCTTACCAGCGAAACGGTTGGCCATGCTTTTCGATTTCTGCCGCTGGCGCTGGCCATTTTTTCTACACAATGTTAGTTTACCAAGTCCGTCTGCCAACGCACCAACACTGATGTGTTCAACTCCCCACAGACGTTACTGCAGCCCCGGCTCTCGCAACTATCCCGGGGCCGGACTTTTTGGAGGGCACCACACCATAGCGACAGCTGCTGTCCCGGGGGTTAAATCACAAGGACGGAAAACATACGTTATCAACGGGGATGAGCGTCGAGCTGTCGGGGGAACCACGTACGATACCTGTCCGAGGTAAGATTGTGTGAACTCGCTCTGTCTTTGTGAGCTGAAACCACTGTTAGCCACCGCGATCGTAGGCCCCGACCATTTCTTCTACACATTCGCAGATCCCTCTCCGACCGTCGATGTTGTGCCTCAGTTTGGTCCCGACTGCGCACTTCAGGGGTGGAGCCATTTGCTCGGATGTTCCTCGGGCGACCTTCACCGCCGCCTGGATTCGATCGTTTGTCATCGATGTCGTGTCGTTCAAGCGGTCCGAAGAACAAACCGAACTCAACACCGAGAGTATCAGCAACTATCGGTAGCGCATTAGCCTTTTTGTTGGTGGCTTGTCAGTTGGTTTGAATAATACTTGTACACACATTCAGTGGAAGCATTGGTATTTTTAAACCATCACGATGTTGGACTGCCAAAGAGTATTTCGTGCGTGGGAACCCGCTGAAATTTATTTAAGTAGATGAGGGTGAAAGTCTCCAATGCCGAGTTGTCTTCTCGCCCGTCCGAGCAAATGGCGGTTCCGTCCTCAAGATCGCATCCAAAACCGAAGGCAGGAATGAGCCCCGTGGCTGTGATGGGGTCTGAAAGTGTGTCGAGGAAATGGTCAGCGCCACGACCACGGTGGCTGGTAATTCGGTCTTTCAGCCAACTGACACAGAGGAAGTTCACATAACCTTACCTGTCGAAGGGAAGGTCGTATAGGTCCGAGTCTCAACCCCGTCGAGTGCATATGTTTCCCGTCCCTGCGAGTCGACACTCAGGAGAGCCGCAGTCAATGTGGTACTACCAGAAGATTCGAACCACGGCATCGGGATGGTTTCTAGAGTCGGGGCGGCGGTAACCTTTATTTAGCAGTCGAGCTCAACTTTCCTGACAGACGAAAGAGAAAAATAACTCTATACCAAAACAGTGGCGAGCACCAGTGAAAGCTGAAGTTGCGAGGCGCGGCGAGCTATCTCATTGGAGAGATGAGAAAAAGTACTGGATACAGTCGCTCAATCGAATCCGTGATGCTTGTGCCAAAATTGGGTAAAGGGGAGCGTCGCAGGCAAGTCAGGGGGCAAATGATGGGGAACTTCGTTGTAATCCGGTAGTGTAGATGCTAAAACTAGACTACTTTCATATTAATATCAAGCACACAGTCATATGCACTGATCTACCACACGGTACCTACATATCTACCAAAGCTTCTGTCGGAGTCCCACTCATTCTTCGTGTTCTGACGTACCCGCGGGAATTGTATCACCTCGTTGCTGAGCGGCCCGCGGTGGTACATATCCATCGCGGTAATTCATGTCGGCAAACCAACTGAATTAACCAAAAGACCTTAACAGCAAAGCCCTAGTCGCATAGCCAAGCTATCGTCAACTTTTACTGTTTCGAATGGTGGACTTGTCGAACCGTGGGAATTTATTCTGATCAATCTGTATCATGAGATAAATTGTCCCGTTGGACTTATCCACCGCCTCATAAGCTGAACCGAGGCTTTTCAGTCCAGGTAATACCCGCAAGCGACAGTAGAGATATAAGACATAATAACTGAAAAAAGAAGATCAAAATTATGAACTAGTGGATTCAACGTAGTGAAATACGGATCAAATATGATAGCTCTCCAGCTCTTTCTCAGTCCAGTCCCACAACTGTGAGGCTAACTTCTGATCGCGTGATTTACGCCCATGACCGCCAGGAGCTCCAACGGGCTCGTAGTACTCCCCATTTTTCATCTTCGCTTTATCCCCTGTCGCGGCCCACAATTGATTGTAAGCACCCTCGGCGGGCGTCAACATTGAGAATGGGTGAGTCAAGAAGGCCAATGTCCGCGTCACGACACCCTGCTGAGCTAGTAGATCTGTGCGGACAACACCAGGGTGGACGGAAAGCTGTCGCAAATAATGAGCCAAATTTGAATGGACAGAATTACTTAGTATAAAACGGACCGAGGTGATTTGAGGCCCATATCTTTTCGCCAGCTCACTGGCGTACAGGATGTTCGCGAGCTTGCTCTGCCCTGAAGATCGTCAAGATATGATGGAGCAGAGACTGAACGATAATAACCATAGCGCATCGACTTTACAAGTCCAGACGCCTGGGTGGTGCGCAGGTCATCGAATAAGATGCCTCCACGCGGATGCATAATAAACCCCTGGGAGGTTAAAGAGACTACACGGACGTCGGCGCCGGGTACCTCGGCCGTTCGAAGGAGAGTCGGCAGTAAGAGCTTGATAAACAATGCATGTGCGACATGGTTTGTTCCAAAATGAACTTCATAACCCTCCTTGGTCAAGGCGGGAGGAACATTCATGACACCGGCATTGCACATGAGGATGTCGAGGCGATCGGACTGTGAGTTGAACTGTTTTGCTGCCTTTTCAACAGATGCTAAGGACTCGAGGTCGCATTCGAGGAAAACGATGGCGACTGAGGGAGCAGCAGACTTGATTTCTGCGATGACCTGATTCGCCCGTGTAGAGTTACGGCCAGTGAAATAGATGCATGCCGGATTGTGCTTCGCAAGAACGAGCACGGATTCTTTGCCAATTCCTGCCGTCCCTAGACAAAGTTTAAGAGCACGAATTCCCAAGTGGTATTTAAGTTCTCACCTCCTGTAACGAGAATAACTTTGCCAGAGAGGTCGTGAATATCTGTAGAGGGATTGAACTTCATGGGAACTGATCGTACTCTCGGCCACTTCGACTTTAAGCTGGTGCATTTAGAATACACTTTAATACCCGCAGGAAGTCCGGCAGGATGAAGACGTGTTCTAGTGCCGTGAGGGCCGTGTGCGTAAGCAGAATTGTTGGACTGCGCACGAGTGGATAAGCGAGGTGCGAGCTAGAATCGATTATAGCGTTTGTTTGCTTCTTCAGGATCACTTGTGAGCTTATTTTCCCCGTAAGTTCGTTGCGGAATGGAGTACTTAGATTGGGTACCCTGGCCTCGTAATCAACGTAATCGGGTGGCTGTGTGTATTTAAACTCCGCCTCAACTTTTAAAGTTCCGCTCCCTCTCGGAGTCATGATCTCTTCGGTGCTGTCGAATTCTGGAACTGCAGACGACCCAGCAAGACGGGCCATCTTGAAATATAAGGTTTATTTGGCAGTAAATTTCTTGGCAGCTACACGTACCACCATTTAATCATTTAATAGCCTGTCAGTGGGAAGGAGCCTGTATGCTTACCGATCTTCCTGGACTCAACAATGGCATCGCGCCTTTCCTTCAGTCTCTGAACAAGGACATCGGCTATTAGATTTAGAGAGCAGTGTGCAGAAAGATCTACCGAAGTTTGTTGACCCTTGTATTGAAATGCGGGTGTTCAGGCTAGAAATGAACTGCAATTGAGAAACCATAAGAGAACCGAGATGGTGGGTTTTAAATGCTAATGAAACACAGCAAAAATGAATTGAAATGCCTCTTCTCCGTCACCGTTTAACGTCCAAGTCCATGCTCTACCTCCAGTCGCTGGAACTCGGAATCCGATGTTGAAGCTTCAGTATGCGGGTTGGTTTTAGGAAAAAGAAACACTTAACAACTGTCGGACATTGCTGCAGGGAGTGCGAAAATTACAAATTGGATCAACACGCACCTTCCGAGTATTTGCCAAGTACGTCCTCCTTCCAACGTACAAGTCCATGCCCTCCGCTTGCAATCGCTGAAGCTCGGAATAGGATGTTACGGCCTCGTCGAACAGCGGGCCGTTGTAGGAGTGTACCAATCGGAAAGACTGTACCCGAGTAATCTCGACTGCTGTCCATCTCCAGCAGAGCATTTGAACCACAACCGAGGTACTTATGCGCGGTACATTAGCTTCTTGAAGGACGGAGAGAAATTGTGTGGAGTGCTTCCAGTTTGGAGGAAATGGGACTCACATGAGGTGGGAAAATACGACCTCCATCTTAACGACACGGGCGGGGTACAGGGGGCTCGAGCGTCAGGACCATGAATGAAGCAGACATTCAATCAAGTCGTCCGTTGTTGTCGATATCCGTGATAATGCCAAGGTATGGAGCTGAGCGGAGGACCGGGATATGAAAGACAAAAATAGGGATATACTTGCAAAAGGCATCGGACCGTACGGCGGAAATTCGAGTTTCAGGCCAGGGATTTTCAAGCAGCTGAGGATCGGCGTGGGATTGGTGTATGCTTCATCCTCGTAAACTGCACCTAGCACTAATATGTTCTGGTTTTGAAAATCGACTTCTCGATTGGAGAGGTGCCCGAGTTTGGGCCCAAACGCCAAAGATGATATGCATTGTGTGGTGAGTTGGGAAAAGCTGGGAAACAACGCGGTCACGAGAATTGTTGATGCAGACCAAATCAGAGTCAACAGCGCGTTCGGGTCTTTCGGCATGTCGCCATTTATTGCCATGATGTGGGCGCGTAGTGTTACCAGTACCAGAGAGATAATCCCGAGAATCTGAACGGCTGTTGCCGTTTGACGAGGGAATTCCGAAGGAAATTATTGGCGTTGAAGGCGGCATCTAACGGGAATTCAGAAAGTAAGTCGATATTCAAGCGGTATAATGCGAGTTCAGAGAAAATCGTGGCAGCACAGGGTCCACCGAGAAAATAAAAAGATTACCTGAAGACATAAATCCCATTTCGAGGATGGAACAAGCTTCTTACCACAGTATCGGGCCGATGTGGTTGGCAATCGAAAATATACTCTCTCTTATCTGCACGGACCGAGATTGTCATAGGGCATCCTCCTGCCTTTGTCGGAAAAACAGGATTTGTCTGATCAGGACCTGACTGTACCTGACGGTCTAATCAGGTCTGGTCAGATATGACCAGGTTTGAAGGCGAGTCCTATCAGCCATTGTCATGAAATACCCCACAGTACAGTAGAAAGTGATATTTTGGTGGCTAGCAGTGTCTGCAACTACGTGATCTCCTAAGAACTGGATACACTCTGCTGGAAGTTGTGGACTAGGGTAATGTGGATTGCTGTTTTGCTTTCAACGGAACAACAAAATAGTGTCCGATTTCAACACACACTTGCTCGACCCTACTAAATCAACATGCAATTTTTGACCTGTTCTCCCCATCTACTGTACACCACAGCTTCCAGGTAGTTCCCAGCAACATTCAACATATTCAAATTTTACTTACTTCTTGTTTATTTATCTCTCACAACATCCAATACAGTCCGAGATCATATCAATGCCACAACAATTTATGAACATTAGTTCTTGTCTAGGAAGTACAGTTGAAGTGGTGGGAGGGGGCCATTGGTCATCGCTAATCAGACCTGATCAGGTAAAAAATGTGCAGTATATATGACATTGAGTTTCTTCCACCAGTATGGTTTTCGTGACGGAGTGGTTAGAGTGCATGATCTCCGAAGTCTCGGCTTGTGTTCAATCCCTGCTTGTAGCAATAATTAGAATCGGGTACAAAGTAGATTAGTTACACTACAAAACATCTGTGACGCAACATTAGAAGTTGAAGCTGGTGAAATCGAAGGTTGATTTTTTCCCTTGCCCTGGACTTTCCCTGATCAGCTAGTATCAGACTCCGTCAGCCTGATCAGGCCAGTAAGGCTAGTCAGCCCTTATAACCAATTTCTGTGTCTGGTTATCCCCACCTCGCCCTGATGGTCTGACCAAACCTAATATGCCCAGATCAGCACATATTGTAAGGGCAACCCTGGCGGCCCGAAATATCTCAAGAGTCCTGGCAGGGGGGATCCGAAGTCAATTGAAGTACACTACTACAGGAAGAAGCGCACCTGGCAGGGGGGATCCAAAGAGGAGAAAGTCTAAGGATTCCCCGGCCAGGTGCGTGCCTATATACCAGCTAGGGCTAACTACGGGTTGCGCATGGTTTGTTGATGGCGTAGTGAACGGCAGTGATCCCGGGCACGATCACATGCGGAGTGCCATGCGGAGTGCGGGGATCCGTCCAGATGGGGTTTGGCTCGGCGGGGGGAACGTCGGAGGATAGCGGAGGTCTGACCGGGGGTCGGATCGGAGGATCGATCGGAGGATCGGGGGTTGGAAACGGGGGTTCCCCTGACATCACCCCCCCCTTGGAATGCGGCGCCTCGACGCACAGCTCGGATGTGGGCGGAGGATGTGGCGGGGTCCTGGAAGGGAAGGGCGTCGAAAGTGGCAGCGGCGATGGCTCGGGGCTTCCCAGGGTATTTGCGGTAGAATTCCGCGATAGCATCAGGGGCGAAGACGTCCGAATGTTTTACCCATTGATCATGCGAGTTGTCGTATCCTTTGAACCGGACAAAGTACCAGAGGCTTCGGTAGCGCATTTTCGCGTCCAGGACTTCCTCCACTTCCCACTCGCTGTCCGCTCCGTCAGCAAGTACAGGCGGGGGTTCCTCGTACCCCGGACGACCTCCGAAGGGGTCAACCTCCGCCAACTCCAATTTGACCACGGGAAACACCGGATGTAATCGGGAGAGGCGTGGGGGAAGGTCCAGTTTGAACGCGCCACGTCCGATAACCTCCGAGACACGGAAGGGTCCGAGCCGGCGATGTGAAAGCCCCGGGGATGGGCGTGTGGTATGGATATCTGACGCGTCAAGCCACACGCGATCTCCGACCTTAATCTCCGGTGCGGGGGTTCGTCGGCGGTCGTAGTACCGCTTGTACTCGTCTTTGGCCTTGACAAGTGCGGCTTGGGCCTCCGAAACCCCCGAGGCAATCCGATCTCGGAAGTCGTTCACGTCCTCCAGTCGCGAGCGTGGACCGTTCGGCTCGAACCCCATCCGAGGGAGCCGACCGGTGTCCGTCATGAACGGAACCTGCTGTGTCGACGAGTGGATGTGGTTGTTGTACGCAAACTCCGCGGCTGGCAGGAGCTCGTCCCAATCGTCCTGCTTGTAGTTTGTGAAAAGCCGGATGAATTGGTCGAGTTCCTGGTTAATGCGCTCGGTCTGCCCGTCGGTCTGCGGGTGGTAAGCGGTGGAGGTCGCCGGTTGAATCCCGATGAGACGGAACAACTCCCGAGTGAACTCCGCGACGAACTGCGGACCTCGGTCGGAGATGTAGCGGACGGGAGTTCCGTGGTGTCTCCAGACGTTCCGGTAGTAAAGGCGCGCGGAGCCCACGGCATCGATCTGCGTGTGGCATTCCATGAAGTGCGCCCGCTTACCGAGAACATCCGCCGCGACCATGATCGCATTATACCCGTGGGCCTCCGGAAGTTCGACGATGAAGTCGACGGAGACCGTATGCCAGCGCTCGGGGGGTACCTCCGTCGGATGAAGTTCTCCGATCGGAAGTTTCCGGAGGGCCTTGGTACGGCAACACAGGTCGCAGGTGGCGACGTAACGGCCGACGTGTCGGGACATCTGGGGCCACCAGTAGTTCCGGGAGACAAGCTCCAACGTCTTGAAACGGCCAGCGTGCCCGGCAATCCGCGTATCATGGTGCTGCTCCATTATCCGACGCCGGAGGTCAGTATCTCGGGGGACCACTATCTTCCCTCGGAAGTAGAGCAGCCCGCCCTCGACATGCCACTCGGAGGATCGGGTGGACCGGGTGCCGCGGACCTTGAGGACCTCCCGTGCGGCGCGGGCAACGGGGTCTTCGAGGTCGGCCTCTCCAGAGAGCGCGTTCCGGATGTCTCGGAGGATCGGAACCTCCGGGCCGGCGACGACGAGACCTTCCATTGCACGGACATGGAAGAGTTCGGGACGGAGAAGGGTGACGTCGCAATTATCCTCCGAACCTCCGTGATCCGGACGACGGGAGAGGGCGTCCGGGCGACCCATGGAACTTCCGGGTTTGTGGTGAAGGGCGAAGTCGAACCGGGACAGGTAGAGGGACCACCGAGCCTGCCGGCGGTTGAGGGTTCGCGCTTCACGGAAGTACTCCAAGTTCTTGTGGTCGGTCCAGATCTCTACCGGATGTTCCGTGCCTTCGAGGAAGTGTCGCCACTCCTCTAGGGCTCGGATGATCGCGAGCATCTCCTTGTCGTGGATTTCGTAGTTACGTTGGACCTCGTTCAAGCTCTTGGAAAAGAACGCGACCGGATGCCACTTACTGTCGGCATCGGGCTGAGACAGGACAGCCCCGGTGGCAAAGTCGGAGCTGTCTGCTTCAAGCCGGTACGGCTTGGACGGGTCCGGAAGGATAAGAACCGGGTCGGAGGTTACGGCGTCCTTGAGAGCTCGGAAGGCCGCATCCTCCGAGCTTCCCCAGGACCACCGCATGCCCTTTTTTGTGAGATCGAAGAGGGGCCGGGCAATATCCGAGAACCCCCGAACAAACCTCCGGTAGAAGTTCGTGAAGCCGAGGAACTGCTGCACGTCCTTCTTGTTCGCTGGGGTCGGCCAGGCGGCAACTCCCGCAACCTTGACGGGGTCCATCTCGACGTGGTTGTGGGAGATGATCACGCCGAGATACTCGATCGAGGCCTTCTCGAACTCGCACTTTTCCGGTCGGAGGTAGAGTTTGTGCGCACGCAACCTCCGAAGAACCTCCGAGACGATCTTCCGGTGGCGCGCTCGGTCCGAGTGGGCGACGAGGATGTCGTCGAGGTAGACCATGACATCTCCGGACAAGATGAGGTCTCGGAAGATGTCGTTCATCATGGTCTGGAAGGTCGCCGGGGAGTTGGTCAGGCCAAAGTACATCACCAGGGGTTCGAACAATCCCCGGTTAGTCCGGAAGGCCGCCTTCCATTCATCACCCTCGCGGATCCGGACATTGTTAAACCCCCACCGGACGTCAAGTTTCGTGAAGTACCGAGCTCCTTTCAACCGGTTAATGAGGTCATTGATCAAAGGGAGCGGGTACCGGTTTTTCACGGTCATGGCATTCAACGCCCGGTAGTCCTGGACGAACCGGAGAGCGCCGTCCTTCTTCTTCACAAAGAAGACCGGCGAGGCCATGGGCGACTTGGACGGACGGATTCGGCCGGTGGCTAACCCTTCCTCTATGAAGGCATCGAGCTCCTTCTGTTCGAGGGGGGAGATCGGGTAGACCTTGCAGTTTGCCGGCTTCGAATCGGGAACGAGTTCGATGGCATGGTCCCACGTCCGACGCTCCGGAAGAGAGTCAAAGGATTCCCGATTGAAGACATCCTCGAACTCCCGAATCCAGTCGGGAACTTCCGTCGGAGGAGGTCCGGAGTTTTTAGCGTGAGCCTCCGCAAGCCTCTGGGAAACGGTGGAGGTCGCCCGGATATCCTCCGAAGGTCCGAACCGCGTATAGAAGATGCGGTCGCCATCTTCGATCGGGTCGTCCTCATCGTCCGAGTCATCCTCCGAGTCGGGGGTTAACTCCGGAAGATCCGGATCGTCGTCGTCGTCGTCCTCATCTTCTCGGTCATCCGCGTCGACGACGCAGATGGATGGGAAGGGGCCGGCGCGGACGGAGCGGAGGATCTGAGCTACGACCTTGGCCTCACGGCGTTCCTTTCGGGCTTCGTCGCGGCAGGTAGCGCAGGAGGCGGGGCAGCGGGTCATTTTGACATCCCGCGTCTCCCAGTCAATCTCCGGGTTATGTTTCCGAAGCCACGAATACCCAAGGATGAGCTTCTGCTTACCAAGGCGCGTGACTGCGAACTGGACCCGTTCGGAATGCCCCTTGTACCGGAGGACTACATCCGCAACTTCCGAGATCGCTCCAGCTTCGTTCGGAGACCCATCCACATTGAAAACGGGAATGGGTTGCGAGAGTTTACGAAGCGGAATTTGGGTGGAGATGGCATACTCCTTGTCGATAAACTCCGAGGTGGCGCCGCAGTCGACCAAACCCTTGAGCGAGAGTTTGACAGCGTTATCGACCGACTCAATCTCCACCGGGAGATGGAGGGAGTTAGAGCCAGGAGTGGCCGCCACCGTGTAGCGTTTCGGAAGCCTACGTTCCCAGCCGGGTCGGCGGACTCGGGGGATCGTCGGAGGTTTCGGAAGTTCCGGAGGTTCCGGAAATCCTTTCGAAGCAGGGGGTGCGTCTCTCGTTTCAACTGTTGAATCAACTTTATTATCGGACTCGTGATACAAACAGGCAAAACGATTGGAGGACGCGAACGAGGGCGCACCGCTCACTCGTCGCGGGGGACAAAATCCTCCGGCACTTCCACTTCGGGGTTTGCCATCGCCGGCTCGGAGGTTACGAGTCGGGCGGCAAGCTCTTCCAACAATTCTCCGCTGAGCTGCCGGATCACCTCATCGAGGACGTCCACCGAGCGGATGTCCACCGGGGTGGTGCAGTCTCGAGCAAGGTGTCCCGGATCGCCACAGCGGAAGCAGGTGCGGCGTGGGACCACGCGGGCACGGGTCCGATCAACCTCCATCGGGACCGGAGGTGGGAACGGAGGAGCCGCCGACCTCGGAGGTTGAGCGACTGCCGAGATGGGGGCGACCGTGGTCGGGCGGGGGCGGGGAACAACCCCCGTCGGAGGTTGCGATGATCCTCCGGCGGCTCGTGCGCGGATCAGTGCCTCGTATTGGCGGTAGGCACGGGAGCGCCAGCCCGGATAATCCGTGAGGCTCGGAGGATCGCTCGACGTGGTGATCGCGTGGTTGATGGCGGGGGTGAGGCCGGTCCGGTATTTGGTGACCTTCACCAGCTGGTCCTCGAAACCGGCGAGCTCGACGAGGTCCTCGAAGTCGTCGGTGTAGCGGAAGACGTCCCGGGCACCCATGTAGTACCCCCGGGACTCGAGCTTGGCGAGAGCATGGTCCTGCTCGTTCTCCTCGATGAAGCGGAGACGGAATTCCCGGACAAATGCATCCCAGGTGGAGAGTGGGAACGGATGTTTCCCGGCCATGCGCTCTGCCCAGCGCTGCGCCGAGTCCTTCGCCATAAAGGACATAGCGAATCTCACGGCCTTCTCCTCGGAGGTTTCCCCGTTCTCGAGGAAGGCCTCCGGGATGAGCCGGACGTAAGTCTTGACAGCGTGTAGGAAGGCCCGACCTTGCGTGCGATCGCCGTCGAAGACAAACGGAGGATTCGGTCGGAGGACCGATTTTGAGGCTGGGCTGAGGTTTGCGAAAAGACCTGGACCTCCGACCGGATCCGGATCGGAAGGGGCCGGGGCAGGAAAGGAAGATTGTGCGGTGTTTTCAATTAGCGCTGCGAGGCGCGCGACGGTCTCTTCGATGCGGGACAGGCGGTCCATGTCGGCGGAAGTCGCGGAAGTAGGATCGGCCATGTCAGCTTCGGAGGACGGGGAGGAGGGGGCAAGATTCGAATTCGGAGGTTGCGGAGGATCCGGAGGTTGCGGAAGATCGTCTTCCGAATCGTCGCTATCCAAGCCGAACTTCGCAATCTTGACCGGTTAATCCCTTAGAGACTTTCTCCTGCTGTAAGGGCAACCCTGGCGGCCCGAAATATCTCAAGAGTCCTGGCAGGGGGGATCCGAAGTCAATTGAAGTACACTACTACAGGAAGAAGCGCACCTGGCAGGGGGGATCCGAAGAGGAGAAAGTCTAAGGATTCCCCGGCCAGGTGCGTGCCTATATACCAGCTAGGGCTAACTACGGGTTGCGCATGGTTTGTTGATGGCGTAGTGAACGGCAGTGATCCCGGGCACGATCACATGCGGAGTGCCATGCGGAGTGCGGGGATCCGTCCAGATGGGGTTTGGCTCGGCGGGGGGAACGTCGGAGGATAGCGGAGGTCTGACCGGGGGTCGGATCGGAGGATCGATCGGAGGATCGGGGGTTGGAAACGGGGGTTCCCCTGACACATATCATACATTTTCGATTTTTCCGACATTTTATCACAGGACAAAACTTGGCACAAACTAGCTGGTACTGCTTCCCCCAATATAAAGGCGTCGTTTCCTCGATTCTCTCAAACACCAAACACCCAACCTACACACTCGCCCACCAATGCGTTTCTCAGCTGCTACCGTTGCGCTTATCGTCGCGCTCTTCTCTCTCTCGTCCACAGCCTTCGCCAGAGCCGTACCAGTAGGTGGTTTTTCGAATGGTCTTTACCATACTATGCTAAGTAACAGTCACTATCTGAAGTGAGGAGATGGAAACGGGAACCCGCGCCGAGGGGATGGAAACGGGAACCTGCCGCGAGGGGACGGGAATGGAAACCTGCCGCGAGGGGATGGAAGAGCGAACCCTCCGCGAGGAGATGGAAATGGGAACCTGCCGTTGATCGGAGAAAAGGAGGAGAAAGGACGCGGTGAAGAAACATTAAAAGAGTTGGCGGCGCATTTCAACTTGAAACGTAGTTTGAGTCAACTTGATTTCTTTTCGTCAACTATGTAGTTCCTTTCCTCTTAGATACACCATGAATTTTGTATTTGTTAAAAGGTGCGGTCAACCCGCGTCCGTGCTCGTAAATTGTTCGGTGAAAAAAAAAAGCTGGAATTGGCCGAATTTCTTTGGCCCAGGCACCAGGCGTGGCGGAAAACTTGAAGTATTGGGAAGGGCATTCATTTAATAAGCAGCCCGCCAAGTTCAAACTGCGAGTTCCGATAGGGACACATGTCAACCGTCTAAGCCTGACGATGTGGCCCAAGTGCGGCACTGAGAGACAGCTTCTGAGATTCCTTGAAGGCCCTGAACGACTTACCCCAACACAACCCTCGCTCGCCCACCCTACCAATGGCCCGGGAAGTTCATATCTCTGTGAGATATGTTCGCGGCTTGTAAATTAATTTGAATGCACGAGTGCATAAAACTCTTTTTGGCGCCAGTTCACCAGCGGAGCAGGCGGCAAAATCGGCGCGGAAACTTGAAAGCTGAACGGAGGAGACGTCGGCGATTCAACGGAACATAGAACGTCAGATCTCTCGCAGAAATCGCGCTGAGGACCATCGGAATTGCCAGTGGCTCATGCGAGAGCAACTTGGAGTCTGTAGTTTAACCAAGGAGAAGGATCTTTCCAGAGCGAGAGCAAAACAGTTAGTGGCAGTTTCTAGTCGTTCAAGAGGAAGGCAGGAATTGCCGATCAACTGCCGTGGTGATGCGCAATCAGTCACTGATCTATTTTATCTCATCTTATCACGTCCAGGGACGCGTTCGCCACAACGCGCGACTTGCGCGTGGGGCACTTGCACCGCGTCTTTTCAGTTAGATCTCAGGGACGGAGTGTCGTGCGTGACCGCGGGCAGGGACGTTGACTTATATTATTTGACGTGCGGCAGCGGGCCGTGTGCACTGGTACTGAGCTTGGCACTGAGATGCGCGCAGGTGGGACAAGGAGCCGCTATGCCAGCGACTATGACGACGAGGTTTTCATCATTTGTGAATTGTGAAGGATGCCTACGCGGGATGCCGACGGAGAAATCCATCGAGGGAGAATAAGCATTTCTGTCAGATAGCGAGTGGGAGATCTTTTAATTTCCAGTTGCCCCGTTCCCACAGACGCACACCTGTGAGACGAAAAAAATCCAGATTGGCGCACTATTAAGCAACCGGAGGATGTAGCGGATGGCATAGAAGGATTTTCAGCGCTCTGCAGATCGAATGGAAGTCGTCGTTGCATCATCATTGTTGTATTAACTGGCGAGATCCGGGTACAAAAATGTGACGAACCTTTCAATACGTCTTGTAAGCCTGTGCCTGCCGTCTTGGAATACTATGAGGCTCTAACAATATAGATATATAGATCAGTGTACTGCAGGGTTCATTACTCGGCGTACAACCAGGGTCTTGATCCCCGCCTCACTTGACCACCTCCCGGAGGTTATTTCCTCGATTAACTGCGGCCCTTCTTCGTTCTATTAAATCACTCGTGAGTCACATAACTCTAAAACACTAGTACTTTCTCATCGCACCCTAGGGACCTTTACGCGCGCAATTACATTTAGACTTGACTTGACGACAATTGTAGTGGGATAGACAGACAATACAACATGCAAGGAGGGGAGTCCGCAGAGCAGCAACAGCAGTAGTAGTAGTAGATAAGTATTAGCTTGAAAGGGGAGACGTGTATCCGAGGCAAGAAAGAGCGCACGAGCCGCGAAGAGGGGGACTGGTCACGGGCGACAGCTTGAATGAAAAAGGTGGTGATATGACGGAAGTCATATGCCTGCGCTACTCCCCCGGCGGGCTGCTTCTGCTTCGCCCAGACCCAGATCCGCCGGTCGAGTGTCGCCTATGTAAGCGTCTCCCCCCGCGGGAAGAGCCGCGGGACGAGTCACCAGACGAGGAGAACAGCCGCTTCTCTGCGAATCCAAGGAGGCGCTGGAAGAGCGCGGGCTTCTTCAAGCTGCTCTTTGAATGTGGGGAGGTGGGCGATTGGCCATGGGTGCTGGATGACGCGGTGTACGCGCTCGTGTCGGTGTGCTGAGCAGCGGGAATGATGAGTCTTCAGAGCGATGAGGCAGCGGCGGCGCGGCACTCACGATAACATGCACCTTTTGGCGGCCAGTAGGCATGACGTAGTACGTGCTCCCCGAGCCATTGCTGTTAAATGAAGAGGTGGACGACGCGGGGCTCAACTGCCTCGCCGTGCGGCTGCGAGATTGCGATCGATCGCGTCTATTCGCAGATCGCCGCTCTTCGTTAACCGATGTCATATGAGTTGACGGCGCGATCGCAGACGGATACGGCGTCGGGAATTTTGGCGGGTAATGAGAGGAGGGCACAGGCGCAGAATGGCTGTAAATCACCCCGTTTGGCCCCATTTTGGGAGGGTGGGTATATATCGCGGGGGGTGCATAGTGCGGTCTAGAGCGATGAGAAGGAGCATAGACGATGGGAGGCGGGGCATGACGGCGACTGTGGGACGCAGCTGGGTTCATAGCGGGGTTGTGCCAGGCGGCTTGCGGCGGGGGCTGTGAGAATGTGACCAACGGACCAGGATGGGGAAGGGGGAGGGGGCCGGGGAGCCCTGGACCATTTACTGGAAGGTTGTGGTGGGAGGGATGGGGTAAGGGTAGCTCGGGAACTGGGTCTTGTATTTGCGAATAGGTGTTCCTCGGAAGCGACTTTGAGCGGGCATGGGAGTGGGCTGCCGAACGTGGCGCATCCACGGCGTGAGATGGTAAGATGCGGATTTCTTCTGGCACACGTGGTGCGCCATGCGAGCCTGCCCTCGAGCGATTGGGAGTGGGCAAAGTTTGAGACCTTAAGGACTCGCGAGGATGTAGCTTTGAGCCGCCTCGTTTCAAGGGGACACTACCATCATATATCGGCTGGTCGGGTCGGCCGTCGCTATACCTCAGGACCATCTTCGGGGGAACAGAGTGGGTGCTCCCAGCATCTGAGCGTGGCGCCGGGACGAAATCTGGGTCATTGAAAATCGAAGGGGCGACAGACGGCGAGTAGCATTGGTCGGGGGGCTCGACGCGACTATGAACCCAATGCTTTGTCCTCTCTTTGCTGGAGCGATAGTCCCGGATGGCCTGAGACGACGTGGTGTATTCCGTCATCAGAAGTGTGGGTCCCAGGAGACAAAGGCAGCAGAGATGGGCCAAAAGTCGGGGGGATGTTGACCAAAGAAGAAAAGGGCCTAGTTCACCGGGGTCTGTTTTATACTCAGGAACAAAAGGATATCTTTGTTGACCGGCCCCATTCTTCCGGAGGGAAGCTGATGGGGTGCGCACCGTCTTGGACCGATTATCAATGGGCAAGTCTGGATAACATCAGAAAACGTGTTTTACGCAAGGCGTTCGTGGCAACTGAGGACAGCTGCCCAATCTTGTTTGGGGCTAGAGCAGTCATATTTTTTTTTGGAACACATGAATCCGCCGGTCAGACAATAAACGACGGCTGTTAGTGGCCTCAGCTATTAGAGTGGAGTGAAAGAAGGAAGGAGTAGACGTGACTCACGAAGAGATCCACGCGCGAATTACCTAAGTCCGAATCGGCCTAATTCGGACATATGTACCCTTGACCCAAAAAAATATTCGCCCATTGGTTTTCCAGCGCTGGAGTCGGATGATAAAACGGTAATCTGATCCATCTGCCGTTAATTGAACATTCATACAGTCATCGACGAAAACGGGTCAGCCACGGTTGACCGGGGCGTTACTTACGTTCGTCCTGCACAAGACGCCTGCAGAGCAATCAACAAGTAATCAAGTACCTTGATATGGTTATTGTTGTTTGTGCATGAGGCCACCAACAGGGCGCGCGTGCCAAGTCAGCTTACGTCGAGAAGGCACCCATTGCTCTCTTCGGTCCTGGACGCACATTATACACTCGGGCATCGTGAACGGGATACGCAACGATGTAGGTGTCAATCAGGATTAATGAACGCACGGTCGAGGGATGCGCTGCGCATTACCATTGCATCCGTCAGCTCCTCTGCTAATATGGTCGTGGACTTGGGCAAAGGGCGAGCTGATACCCGATGGACGGACAGCGAGGCTATACTATGGCCAACAATAAACGTCGAAAATGAAATCGCTATGCTGATTCTCAGTCCATTATTAGCGTTTGTCGCGAGTGGGGAAAGATCGCCTCGACTTTTTTGTGTACATCGAGTCGGACCACGCGACGCGCAACAAATGGAGCCCGAAAAAGTATTGAGTCGACGCCGGGGGACGCGGTTAGCAAGGCTTTAATAAATTGGCAACCGCATTTCCGACCATGATATGTCTGACCAAGTTCATCTCAGCGGAGCCGGAAAAGGGAGACAGGACGTACAGTTCACAGCAAGTTTGCCTCCGCCGTGTTTCTCGACCCCCCAGGAAACAGGGACCTGTGAAGTCATGCAACAGAGGGATGTCGCGAATCCATCAGGACAATGTCATGTAAGTCGTTTGGGGGTCATAGACAAAAACATACTGTACAACCATGAAACAGGTTACCTCCGAGGCTTTCTTCGGCAACCAAGCTTAACTGACGTCCGACGAATAATTAAAGCGCGTGCCAAATGGCAGTTAACCAACGTATAGGTGTGCACGAGATAGGTGGGTGTAATTTTTTGTTGGGAGCCAATTGGGAGCGGCTTCAAACGAAATGATAGCCCCGCCATCGCAGCAACGTCCGATGCGGACGTACGCGAGGCCGAGCCCGACGTGGTGTTCTCTGGCGCGCTACTGGACGGGGATCCAGAGCCTGAGGATGCGCCAGTGCGCTTGGACCCCGCGCCTGAGCCGGAACCTGCCGCGGCGCCTGCGCCCGCGGGTACGCTCGTGGCGGCAAGCTGCACGCGCGTCGCGGTGTCCGTTTCGGTGACGTACATCTCCACGCCGTCTTTGATGGTGCACTCGCCGCCCACAGGAAATGCCCCTTCGGGCGCCGCGACAGAGTACGTGAA
The DNA here is from genome assembly GCA_029204075.1 of Mycena capillaripes. Taxonomy (NCBI): domain Eukaryota; kingdom Fungi; phylum Basidiomycota; class Agaricomycetes; order Agaricales; family Mycenaceae; genus Mycena; species Mycena capillaripes. The sequence goes on along the minus strand of JARHKZ010000037.1, from coordinate 468,496 downwards.
GGACGCGTAGGAACGTGGTCATTTTGGTGCTTGTTGCGCGGCAGTGGAGGCTTGGTCTGGGATGTTGCAAACGTCTGGCGGGATGGTGCAGCTATAGTCGACTACGTGAGACCATGGTGACCCATGCACGGCATCGTGTCCCTGAGTTCTTGTTCTTGGACAGGTGGTCCAGAAAGAAACTTGACTCAAACACAGCCACACATTGCCTTTTCAGGTTTAACAGCTTATTATAGTAAGTTACTGGCTCACCGAACATATGGACCCCTTGAGCGTTACTTCTGGAGTCGCTGGGTTCATCTCGCTCGCCGTTCAAGTTGCTCAAGCAGTCTCAACTCTCATTTCTGACATCAAAGACGCGCCCAGCGACGTTAAAGACCTCGAAAACGACGTTAAATCGCTCGCTGCCCTTCTCACCACGACACAGTCATTATACGACACCTATGGTAAAAATTTGGCTCAAGACGCGGCCGTATTTGGCGTCACGCTGGAAATTTGCCTCCAGAGATGCGTAGGGCCGCTAAAAGAGTTGGAGGAGCTCTTACAGCAGTTTGCGAAAGTAATGACACTCTTCTAAAAATAGTTGAAAGAAAGCAATTTAAACAGTCCGGATTTCCTTGCTCTGTTCTCACTCATTTCTCAACGGATTTTCTCGAGTATGGACGCGTTCGAAAGCGGCGAAGCGGGGCTTTCAGACCATACCCTACTCACTGGTTAGATTACGTAATTTGTATGACCCAAAATTCGGGCTGCCTGGTTTGAACCAGATGCGGCAACGGCCATATCTTCGCCATCTGTGGATGGATTTGGATGATTCTTAGTGATTCCCAAAGCTAGGATCGAGGCAAAGCTCTGGAATATGATATATTTTGGTCTGACCCCAAGGCAATCTACCAGGAATGGATATTCAGTCCAGATCCGTAAATCCATTCTTACGCGTGGGAATCATGTGTGTTTCATTTTAAGAATGCGCAAAAATGGTTGCCTTTGTTCTAGCTTTCAGAAACACCAAGAATCACCCAAATCCATCCACAGATGGCGAAGATATGGCCGTTGCCGCATCTGGTTCAAACCAGGCAGCCCGAATTTTGGGTCATACAAATTATGTAATCTATCCGGCGAGTAGGATATGGTCTGAAAGCCCCGCTTTGCCGCTTTCGAACGCGTCCATACTCGAGAAAATCCGTTGAGAAATGAGTGAGAACAGAGCAAGGAAATCCGGACTGTTTAAATTGCTTTCTTTCAACTATTTTTAGAAGAGTGTCATTACTTTCGCAAACTGCTGTAAAACCGTTTGGGGCGGCCTCTGCGAAGAAACGGAATTTGTTGCGGGTGATGAGCTCGTTGAGCTGGGTTATGAAGAAGGGAGAAATTAAGGGACTGAAGGATCGGTTGAACGATGCTAAAGCGAGTCTAACGCTCACCGTTTCTGTTCTGAACGGGTGCGTAAAACCGACACGACGAAGCTCATCGTTCCAAGCTGATTTTTTCCTGAATTGTAGCTACATCTCCGGAAAGGGCCAGGAGCAGATTCAGCGTGACATCGCTGCTGGCTACGACAGGCTTCAACGGGATTTCCTCAATCTCGAACGAGGCACGGACTTGAAACGACGCCTTGCTCTTGACGTCGCTAGTGTCCATGGAACCGAAGATTCTCAATCTCTCTCGGAATATACGGACGCTGGCCTGCCATTGCGACGATTCTTTGCCTCTGCTCATCAATGGAACTCGGGATCTAGTAATCTTGATCCGCCTATGGAATCGATGTACGTTTCGGCTCTACGATCATTTATTCTGTTGTATGCTCACACCCCACTGTAGTGCATCGCGATCCATATTCGAAGACGATGCTTCCGAGCACTCAGTTGCGACCCCCTCTCCCCTCGTCCTAGCAGTTCTGTCGGGCGACCAAGCCACGGTAGATAGACTTTTAAAAGCCGGAAGCTCCATTCTCGACAGATCGCCCGACGGGCTGTCCCTCTTACATCGTTGCGTCGTCACCAACAACCGCATCATGGCTGCGTACATTTTGGATCAGGATACGGAGAACACCCTCCTCAACTCCAAAGATGCCAGTCGGAGAACACCCTTCATGCTTGCAGTGGAGGAGAAGTCTATAGAGGTGGCGAGTCTACTTGTAGAGAGAGGGTGCTCTCTCGGAGACTTCATGTCGATCACGATGGATCTCCTCGAGTCTGGTGAAGAGGATGAAGAGATCAGGAAGTTGCTGAAGCCCGTTGCGAAGAGGATGAGGGAATCATCTCGTGGACCATACCCTGTGCACCAAGCGGTTAAAGGAAGCAAGCACGACCTTCTCAACTTGCTTCTCGATGCTGGTTTTGACCCCGACGCGAAGGATGAGAAGGGTACGTGTTCAGGCTCGTAGATCATAAGTTTGCAGCTAAGCTCCGAGTCTGGTAGGCATACAGGCAATATTTTATGCAGTTTCGACCCGGAACGCGAAGGCAATCGTGCGCCTTGGTCATTCGGGAGCCAATTTGAATGTATACCTTCCTCAAGCCCGACGTCCGGAGGTTGGAGTGGAGGAGGCCAGGGAGATCACACCGCTGGTATTGGCCGGACATGTCGTCCAGGACCATGCAATCGCTCGAATGCTACTTGACCTTGGAGCTCGTGCAGATTTTATCTGCCCCAAGTATAGTGAGTATGCCCCTAGTTATGGGATTTTTGAGCTGACAGTCACGAGCGGCAGATGATAGTACAAGATATACCAAGTCACAAGACAACTTGGCGGTATCATTGTTAGAATATCGGTTAAACATTTGCAACAAAGCCAAAGATGGATCTGAGACCCTCTGGAAGGAGGCATTGAGTAGCATGCGGGACATTGGTGATCTACCAGTAAATGAGCTTCGGATAGTTACGTGGAGGGTTCGTGCATGGAAGAAAGCAGGTAAAATGTCCAGCCCCGAATTTGAATGTGGGGGACAGCGATGGTGTGTCCTATCATCGGAACTTACTCTGATTACTTAGTCACCTTTAGGCGAATCACGGTGGACCCTTCTGAGTCAGCTGCAGCTGACGGGAGGGTGGTGTCAGCCTATCTTGTTGCAATTGAGCCAAACATTGGCTCGGGACATTGGCACAGCAATGCCCAGTTTTCGCTTGGAATGTCAAACATCTATGATCCAAGCATTTTCATTGTGAAGCGTAAGGTTCTTTCCAAGGCTCCAATGGTATATGAGGCTGAAAATGATTGCTAGATTCCCACCACCGTTTCACTGAACAGGCATCCAGCTGCGGATTTGAGAGGTTCACATACAAATCTTTCATTATGCAAGCAGGTCAGAGCCGGTCAATTGTTCAGGATGATGCTGTCGATGTCTCTGCTGTCATTCGGGTTGCAAAAGATCCAACTGGGGTGATATGGAATAGATTTGTGATGTGAGCTACCTGTTCTAAGCTTTCTTCTGTTGGCTTATTCAGTTATAGCACTAAAAAAGAGACAGGTTATGTCGGAATAATCAATCAAGGAGCCACTGGGTATATGAACTGCACTCTGCAAGTCATGTTTTTCATCTGCAGCCTGCGATCTGTATGTTCCTGTTGGTCTAGGGTTAAAGATACCTTCTCACCTCACATATGAAGGCCATTTATCAGATTCCAACTGAAGATGCAGATCCAAGGGCCAACATTGCACTTGCAATCCAGCAGGTCTTTTATAATTTACAGGTATCAAGTAATGCTGTTGGTAAGTAGTAATATGGGCTCTGACTATGGGAATCTGACAATCTTGTATTTCCAATTAGAAACAACAGAGTTGACTGCATCATTTGGCTGGAAAGCAAAGGACTTGTTGCTTCAACACGATATCTTTGAGTTTCACAAGGTTCTGCAAGATAAGTTGATTAATGTCACGAAAGTCAGTCTGTTTTACTCACTTCCAGGTTTGAAGACTGAAGCTCTTGCCAGGGAACAACTGTTGAAACAGCCATTGATGATTTATATTCAGGCATTTTCAAATCCTGTAAGAAATGCATATCAGTGGATTATGAATACACGAGAAAGGAGAAATTCTATGGTACAGTCCCTTGAGCCCTTGGAAAAGCATTGTAACACTGCTGACTAGTTTTAGTGCTTGAATTGAAAGTCCAAGGAATGAGGACTCTACGGGACTCATTTAAAGATTATGTTTCCGTCGAGCTTTTGGATGGGCACAACAAATACCACACTGAGGAATTTGGACTCCAAGACACAAAATCAGGTATCATATTTGATTCCTTTCCCACAGTGCTCAACATAAAACTTCAACGGCTGGTGTACGACATCCAGAGGGATGAAATGGTGCCGCTCCACGACAGATATGAATACCCATCCCAAATTGACCTGGCAGAATTCCTGGATGTAACTGCTGAAAGGTCACATTCCTGGGTGTACAATCTCTATGCGGTGGTATCCTATTTCAGAGAACAAACTGGTGGTTTCTACGTTGCATTCATCAAACCTAGCCGTACAGAAGGATGGCTCAAATTGCATGATGATCAAGTTACACATGCAGCTGAGGAAGAGGTCTTTGAAGGAAGTTATGGTGGTAGCAGGGACTCGATGGATGAATCAAACTCTCCAGATGCCAAAAAACCACAATGGGCATATCTCCTGGTCTACATCCGAGATTTAGCTATGGACGAGGTTCTTAAACCTGTGGAGGACTGGGAGATACCTTCTCATCTTAGTTGTGCCAATTTTCCAAAGACAATGGGCTACACACTGATTTTCTTTTTTAGAACCTTTGATGATTACCTTTCGATCTCGGTACGGAAAATCACCAGATTTTCAACTTGGCATCAGTAAGGAAGAGCTTTATGATGAGGTGAACTATGGTCTTTTATCCTAATTTTGGCTACAAGCTTTGCTAATGTGATTTAGATGGCATCCAAGGTTAGCCACTATCTACAACTTGCAGATCCATCCAAGCTACGGTTTTGGACAACATACCCAAATTACGGAGGGTTGAAGGCAGTTATAAATCCCCACCTGAACCAGAGCTTAGAAGAGATACTTTGCTCAGATGACTCGGAAGACGCAGTGGTTCGTCCTCCCGATAGTGCAATTATTTTATACCAGGAGATAGCAACATCGGCATAGTGGATTTGTATCACAGTTGTAGGATATCACCATGGTATTTACTCCGCAAGAACAACCGGAGGAATTCACAAGAATCAACTGAGGTAGGCAGGTAGGCAAAATTACACGGCACGTTCCGAATCACGAACGCCGGTTTCTAGAATAGTAAAGACGCGTTCCGAATCGGGCTGTAACAAATTTTGTGCCCGAAGGTCGCGACTATGCTTCTCCTCGGACCTCGATGATTGTCAAGTTCGCGATCTGTCGGGCGTTACTTACGTTTGTCCCGCACCTTAGACGCCTGCAGAACAATCAAGAAGTAATCAAGTTCCCTGATATGGTTATTGTTATTTGTGCATGAGGCCACCAACACGGCGCGCGTGCCAAGTCAGCTTACGTCTATTCGGTCCTGGGTGCACATTATACACTCGGGCATCGTGAACGGGATACGCAACGATGTAGGTGTCGATCAGGATTAATGAAGGCACGGGCGAGGGAAGCGCTGCGCATTACCATTGCATCCGTCAGCTCCTCTGCTGATAACTTATGGTCGTGGACTTGGGCCAAGGGCGAGCCCAGACCGGATGGACGGAAAGCGAGGCTGATACCATGGCCAACGATAAACGTCGGTTCGGAGAATGAAATCGCTGCGCGGGTCTCGATCCATTATTAGCGTTCGTCGCGAGTGGGGTCGACTTATATAACTTAGCAGCTGCATTTCCGACAGGCCATGGTATGTCTGATCAAGTTCGTCGAAAAAGGGAGAGGAGTTACAGTTCATAGCCAGCTTGCCTTCGCCGTGTTCCTCGGCCCCCAGAAAACAGGGACCCGTGAAGCCACGCAATAGAGGGATGTCGCGAATCCACCAGGACAATGACCTGTAAGTCGTTTGGGGGCCATAGCCAAAAACATATGGACAACCATGAAACAAGTTACCTCTGAGGCAACAAAGCTTAACTGATGTCCGACAAATAATTAAAGCGCGTGCCAAATGGCAGTTAACGAACGTATAGGTGAGTGCACGAGATTACATGACGAGATAGGTGGGTGTAATTTTGTGTCGGGAGCGGTTTCAAACGAAATGATAGGCCAAGAGCAGTCCCGCCATCGCAGCAACGCCCGATGCAGACGTACGCGAGGCCGAGCCCGACGGGGTGTTCCCTGGCGCGCTACTGGACGGGGATCCAGAGCCTGAGGATGCGCCAGTGGGCTTGGACCCCGCTGCCGCACCTGAGCTGGAGCCTGCGCCTGCGCCCGCGGGTACGCCCGTGGCGGCAATCTGCACGCCAAACGGCGTCGCGGTGTCCGTTTCGGTGACAGTCCCGTTGGAGTCCGGGTCGTCGCCCCCCTCCTGCGAGGCGACGCAGATCTCCACGCCATCTTTGATGGTGCATTCGCCGCCGACAGCAAACGTCCCTTCGGGCGTCGCGGCGGAGTAGGTGAAGGACGCGTAGTCCGCGCCCTCGACGAGCGTGGCTTAGGGAGGTGTGCGCGTAAGAACACATGCGTGTAGCACGAGGGCGAGACGTACCGGTGCCGGGGAAGCTGCCCTGCGGGTCGGTCCACGTCCCGGTGAACGCGCCTTGGCGGAGCTGCCAGGTCGTGCGCCCCTGTGCTGTGTCTACCCCGAGAATATCCGCGCTGATGGGCTGCGGGTCTCCGAAGGGAACGATGATAGTGGTTTCCGAGTCTGCGGCAACATCTGAAAAACAGGTAAGCCTCGGCCTCGAATCTACAAGAATAACAGGAGAAAAAACGAACAGGACAGGGCGGCAATGGCCAACGAAAGGGCAAGGATGCGGGTCATGTTTGTGTTCGTGAAGGAGTGGTGGTTGGGGGAGGTCGGCCCTGGCCGTCTTTATACGCGAGGTCGATTTGCAATTGCATGCGAATTGAACTACAAAACACTGAACAGTTCAGGAACTCGTCGTCTTTGCTTCATTCTACTTAGTGCGTTTTGTACCAGTTGGACCATAGCATTTTTACTGTAGCAGAGGACAGGCAAGTTGGACGAAGGCCAACGAGGAACAGCGACTCGCGAGGAACCCAGGGAGGCGCCATGGTAATCGAATCAACATCGATCTGCTTGGCTTTGATGATATCAGGATGATATCACGGCAGCCGCAGATCATTGATCCTGGTTGCGCACTTCTTCCAAGTGTTATGTAAATTTCAATCCTCAGCCCGGCTGTTCGAGGCTGTTCGCGGATCCTGTTCAAGAATGTTCAATCAGTATCGCCCATCCTCCCTTGGAGATGAGTCTGGATGAGTAGAATCATGGAGGATAAGATATGCCGAGGGGAAACGTGTGGTCGTGACTCGTCGGCACCTAAGCGAACACCGCCGCGATGCCGTAAAGGACCTCTTAGGTGGGGTCTTCTGTATGAGTAAACCCCCCCTAAGAGGTCCCCATCCGCCGCGCGGACTGTCGTCATCCATTAGTCAGCTGCTCCTTTTGGGAACTATTGCCGCCGCTGCCGTCGCGTCGCGCGCGTCGGATGCCTCCGCCGCGTGTGTATTGGATGCCCACCTTTGCATGCATCTCTGCAGATTTTTTAACCCTGTATTGGGCTACCGTGTTCAAATAAATTTGGCATAATTAACATACTGTTCGCAGGTGTACAAACCTATTGCACTGCGCGTCGGATGTGTCCGCCACATCTTTGCTTGTCCTATTTCAATTCCATTTCCCACTCCATTTTTAGTGTAGTGAAATATATTAATGCAGGGGGTATGATTCCCTCTTTCTAGCCGCCAATCACCAGCCGGCTGTAAGGGCAACCCTGGCGGCCCGAAATATCTCAAGAGTCCTGGCAGGGGGGATCCGAAGTCAATTGAAGTACACTACTACAGGAAGAAGCGCACCTGGCAGGGGGGATCCGAAGAGGAGAAAGTCTAAGGATTCCCCGGCCAGGTGCGTGCCTATATACCAGCTAGGGCTAACTACGGGTTGCGCATGGTTTGTTGATGGCGTAGTGAACGGCAGTGATCCCGGGCACGATCACATGCGGAGTGCCATGCGGAGTGCGGGGATCCGTCCAGATGGGGTTTGGCTCGGCGGGGGGAACGTCGGAGGATAGCGGAGGTCTGACCGGGGGTCGGATCGGAGGATCCGGGGGTCGGATCGGAGGATCGATCGGAGGATCGGGGGTTGGAAACGGGGGTTCCCCTGACATCACCCCCCCCTTGGAATGCGGCGCCTCGACGCACAGCTCGGATGTGGGCGGAGGATGTGGCGGGGTCCTGGAAGGGAAGGGCGTCGAAAGTGGCAGCGGCGATGGCTCGGGGCTTCCCAGGGTATTTGCGGTAGAATTCCGCGATAGCATCAGGGGCGAAGACGTCCGAATGTTTTACCCATTGATCATGCGAGTTGTCATATCCTTTGAACCGGACAAAGTACCAGAGGCTTCGGTAGCGCATTTTCGCGTCCAGGACTTCCTCCACTTCCCACTCGCTGTCCGCTCCGTCAGCAAGTACGGGCGGGGGTTCCTCGTACCCCGGACGACCTCCGAAGGGGTCAACCTCCGCCAACTCCAATTTCACCACGGGAAACACCGGATGTAATCGGGAGAGGCGTGGGGGAAGGTCCAGTTTGAACGCGCCACGTCCGATAACCTCCGAGACACGGAAGGGTCCGAGCCGGCGATGTGAAAGCCCCGGGGATGGGCGTGTGGTATGGATATCTGACGCGTCAAGCCACACGCGATCTCCGACCTTAATCTCCGGTGCGGGGGTTCGTCGGCGGTCGTAGTACCGCTTGTACTCGTCTTTGGCCTTGACAAGTGCGGCTTGGGCCTCCGAAACCCCCGAGGCAATCCGATCTCGGAAGTCGTTCACGTCCTCCAGTCGCGAGCGTGGACCGTTCGGCTCGAACCCCATCCGAGGGAGCCGACCGGTGTCCGTCATGAACGGAACCTGCTGTGTCGACGAGTGGATGTGGTTGTTGTACGCAAACTCCGCGGCTGGCAGGAGCTCGTCCCAATCGTCCTGCTTGTAGTTTGTGAAAAGCCGGATGAATTGGTCGAGTTCCTGGTTAATGCGCTCGGTCTGCCCGTCGGTCTGCGGGTGGTAAGCGGTGGAGGTCGCCGGTTGAATCCCGATGAGACGGAACAACTCCCGAGTGAACTCCGCGACGAACTGCGGACCTCGGTCGGAGATGTAGCGGACGGGAGTTCCGTGGTGTCTCCAGACGTTCCGGTAGTAAAGGCGCGCGGAGCCCACGGCATCGATCTGCGTGTGGCATTCCATGAAGTGCGCCCGCTTACCGAGAACATCCGCCGCGACCATGATCGCATTATACCCGTGGGCCTCCGGAAGTTCGACGATGAAGTCGACGGAGACCGTATGCCAGCGCTCGGGGGAACCTCCGTCGGATGAAGTTCTCCGATCGGAAGTTTCCGGAGGGCCTTGGTACGGCAACACAGGTCGCAGGTGGCGACGTAACGGCCGACGTGTCGGGACATCTGGGGCCACCAGTAGTTCCGGGAGACAAGCTCCAACGTCTTGAAACGGCCAGCGTGCCCGGCAATCCGCGTATCATGGTGCTGCTCCATTATCCGACGCCGGAGGTCAGTATCTCGGGGGACCACTATCTTCCCTCGGAAGTAGAGCAGCCCGCCCTCGACATGCCACTCGGAGGATCGGGTGGACCGGGTGCCGCGGACCTTGAGGACCTCCCGTGCGGCGCGGGCAACGGGGTCTTCGAGGTCGGCCTCTCCAGAGAGCGCGTTCCGGATGTCTCGGAGGATCGGAACCTCCGGGCCGGCGACGACGAGACCTTCCATTGCACGGACATGGAAGAGTTCGGGACGGAGAAGGGTGACGTCGCGATTATCCTCCGAACCTCCGTGATCCGGACGACGGGAGAGGGCGTCCGGGCGACCCATGGAACTTCCGGGTTTGTGGTGAAGGGCGAAGTCGAACCGGGACAGGTAGAGGGACCACCGAGCCTGCCGGCGGTTGAGGGTTCGCGCTTCACGGAAGTACTCCAAGTTCTTGTGGTCGGTCCAGATCTCTACCGGATGCTCCGTGCCTTCGAGGAAGTGTCGCCACTCCTCTAGGGCTCGGATGATCGCGAGCATCTCCTTGTCGTGGATTTCGTAGTTACGTTGGACCTCGTTCAAGCTCTTGGAGAAGAACGCGACCGGATGCCACTTACTGTCGGCATCGGGCTGAGACAGGACAGCCCCGGTGGCAAAGTCGGAGCTGTCTGCTTCAAGCCGGTACGGCTTGGACGGGTCCGGAAGGATAAGAACCGGGTCGGAGGTTACGGCGTCCTTGAGAGCTTGGAAGGCCGCATCCTCCGGGCTTCCCCAGGACCACCGCATGCCCTTTTTTGTGAGATCGAAGAGGGGCCGGGCAATATCCGAGAACCCCCGAACAAACCTCCGGTAGAAGTTCGTGAAGCCGAGGAACTGCTGCACGTCCTTCTTGTTCGCTGGGGTCGGCCAGGCGGCAACTCCCGCAACCTTGACGGGGTCCATCTCGACGTGGTTGTGGGAGATGATCACGCCGAGATACTCGATCGAGGCCTTCTCGAACTCGCACTTTTCCGGTCGGAGGTAGAGTTTGTGCGCACGCAACCTCCGAAGAACCTCCGAGACGATCTTCCGGTGGCGCGCGAGGTCCGAGTGGGCGACAAGGATGTCGTCGAGGTAGACCATGACATCTCCGGACAAGATGAGGTCTCGGAAGATGTCGTTCATCATGGTCTGGAAGGTCGCCGGGGAGTTGGTCAGGCCAAAGTACATCACCAGGGGTTCGAACAATCCCCGGTTAGTCCGGAAGGCCGCCTTCCATTCATCACCCTCGCGGATCCGGACGTTGTTAAACCCCCACCGGACGTCAAGTTTCGTGAAGTACCGAGCTCCTTTCAACCGGTTAATGAGGTCATTGATCAAAGGGAGCGGGTACCGGTTTTTCACGGTCATGGCATTCAACGCCCGGTAGTCCTGGACGAACCGGAGAGCGCCGTCCTTCTTCTTCACAAAGAAGACCGGCGAGGCCATGGGCGACTTGGACGGACGGATTCGGCCGGTGGCTAACCCTTCCTCTATGAAGGCATCGAGCTCCTTCTGTTCAAGGGGGGAGATCGGGTAGACCTTGCAGTTTGCCGGCTTCGAATCGGGAACGAGTTCGATGGCATGGTCCCACGTCCGACGCTCCGGAAGAGAGTCGAAGGATTCCCGATTGAAGACATCCTCGAACTCCCGAATCCAGTCGGGAACTTCCGTCGGAGGAGGTCCGGAGTTTTTAGCGTGAGCCTCCGCAAGCCTCTGGGAAACGGTGGAGGTCGCCCGGATATCCTCCGAAGGTCCGAACCGCGTATAGAAGATGCGGTCGCCATCTTCGATCGGGTCGTCCTCATCCTCCGAGTCATCCTCCGAGTCGGGGGTTAACTCCGGAAGATCCGGATCGTCGTCGTCGTCGTCCTCATCTTCTCGGTCATCCGCGTCGACGACGCAGATGGATGGGAAGGGGCCGGCGCGGACGGAGCGGAGGATCTGAGCTACGACCTTGGCCTCGCGGCGTTCCTTTCGGACTTCGTCGCGGCAGGTAGCGCAGGAGGCGGGGCAGCGGGTCATTTTGACATCCCGCGTCTCCCAGTCAATCTCCGGGTTATGTTTCCGAAGCCACGAATACCCAAGGATGAGCTTCTGCTTACCAAGGCGCGTGACTGCGAACTGGACTCGTTCGGAATGCCCCTTGTACCGGAGGACTACATCCGCAACTTCCGAGATCGCTCCAGCTTCGTTCGGAGACCCGTCCACATTGAAAACGGGAATGGGTTGCGAGAGTTTACGAAGCGGAATTTGGGTGGAGATGGCATACTCCTTGTCGATAAACTCCGAGGTGGCGCCGCAGTCGACCAAACCCTTGAGCGAGAGTTTGACAGCGTTATCGACCGACTCAATCTCCACCGGGAGATGGAGGGAGTTAGAGCCAGGAGTGGCCGCCACCGTGTAGCGTTTCGGAAGCCTACGTTCCCAGCCGGGTCGGCGGACTCGGGGGATCGTCGGAGGTTTCGGAAGTTCCGGAGGTTCCGGAAATCCTTTCGAAGCAGGGGGTGCGTCTCTCGTTTCAACTGTTGAATCAACTTTATTATCGGACTCGTGATACAAACAGGCAAAACGATTGGAGGACGCGAACGAGGGCGCACCGCTCACTCGTCGCGGGGGACAAAATCCTCCGGCACTTCCACTTCGGGGTTTGCCATCGCCGGCTCGGAGGTTACGAGTCGGGCGGCAAGCTCTTCCAACAATTCTCCGCTGAGCTGCCGGATCACCTCATCGAGGACGTCCACCGAGCGGATGTCCACCGGGGTGGTGCAGTCTCGGGCAAGGTGTCCCGGATCGCCACAGCGGAAGCAGGTGCGGCGTGGGACCACGCGGGCACGGGTCCGATCAACCTCCATCGGGACCGGAGGTGGGAACGGAGGAGCCGCCGACCTCGGAGGTTGAGCGACTGCCGAGACGGGGGCGACCGTGGTCGGGCGGGGGCGGGGAACAACCCCCGTCGGAGGTTGCGATGATCCTCCGGCGGCTCGTGCGCGGATCAGTGCCTCGTATTGGCGGTAGGCACGGGAGCGCCAGCCCGGATAATCCGTGAGGCTCGGAGGATCGCTCGACGTGGTGATCGCGTGGTTGATGGCGGGGGTGAGGCCGGTCCGGTATTTGGTGACCTTCACCAGCTGGTCCTCGAAACCGGCGAGCTCGACGAGGTCCTCGAAGTCGTCGGTGTAGCGGAAGACGTCCCGGGCACCCATGTAGTACCCCCGGGACTCGAGCTTGGCGAGAGCATGGTCCTGCTCGTTCTCCTCGATGAAGCGGAGACGGAATTCCCGGACAAATGCATCCCAGGTGGAGAGTGGGAACGGATGTTTCCCGGCCATGCGCTCTGCCCAGCGCTGCGCCGAGTCCTTCGCCATAAAGGACATAGCGAATCTCACGGCCTTCTCCTCGGAGGTTTCCCCGTTCTCGAGGAAGGCCTCCGGGATGAGCCGGACGTAAGTCTTGACAGCGTGTAGGAAGGCCCGACCTTGCGTGCGATCGCCGTCGAAGACAAACGGAGGGTTCGGTCGGAGGACCGATTTTGAGGCTGGGCTGAGGTTTGCGAAAAGACCTGGACCTCCGACCGGATCCGGATCGGAAGGGGCCGGGGCAGGAAAGGAAGATTGTGCGGTGTTTTCAATTAGCGCTGCGAGGCGCGCGACGGTCTCTTCGATGCGGGACAGGCGGTCCATGTCGGCGGAAGTCGCGGAAGTAGGATCGGCCATGTCGGCTTCGGAGGACGGGGAGGAGGGGGCAAGATTCGAATTCGGAGGTTGCGGAGGATCCGGAGGTTGCGGAAGATCGTCTTCCGAATCGTCGCTATCCAAGCCGAACTTCGCAATCTTGACCGGTTAATCCCTTAGAGACTTTCTCCTGCTGTAAGGGCAACCCTGGCGGCCCGAAATATCTCAAGAGTCCTGGCAGGGGGGATCCGAAGTCAATTGAAGTACACTACTACAGGAAGAAGCGCACCTGGCAGGGGGGATCCGAAGAGGAGAAAGTCTAAGGATTCCCCGGCCAGGTGCGTGCCTATATACCAGCTAGGGCTAACTACGGGTTGCGCATGGTTTGTTGATGGCGTAGTGAACGGCAGTGATCCCGGGCACGATCACATGCGGAGTGCCATGCGGAGTGCGGGGATCCGTCCAGATGGGGTTTGGCTCGGCGGGGGGAACGTCGGAGGATAGCGGAGGTCTGACCGGGGGTCGGATCGGAGGATCCGGGGGTCGGATCGGAGGATCGATCGGAGGATCGGGGGTTGGAAACGGGGGTTCCCCTGACACCGACTGACAACCAAATCTTGGCGGCGGATGCATCCGCCACATTTAATGTTCTGTTATTTTTGCAGGCTCTCGCTGTAATATATATATATGGACAGTGTCTATGGGAGCAAGAATTGTATCATCCATGTAGAGTAGTAGCAGTCTGAGGTCATTATTAGCAGTCAAGAAAGGTGTTACAATAGAGAGAAAAAAAATGTAATTGAGGTCTCTGCTCCAGACAATATCATTGGAAAATAGGGAAAATTTATGTGCCCACTCCCGTTCACTTCTGTTGCTCTTTTTTCAATTGCCCTAAACAGGATCTGCACTTGACTTGGCCCAGGGCAGGCCATAACACTAATCAGTCTGCATGAGGGTCTGCTTCATTGCATCCTTGGCCTCTGTACCAGATAGGGGAGCAGTGGGCGACAGGAGGAAGGGAGGAGGAGGACTCCTAGTGGTTGCCCAACAGGACACAATGAGCATGAGGAGGAAACAGCATGGGCTGGCTGCTGTGGTGTCCACAATTGTGTTGGCAGCTGCATGGATGGGGGGAGGGGCCAAAGTGCATGGCATGGTTGCAGAAAATGTCTTAGGAGGAAGGGACCTTAACAATGCCATTTTTTTGGTGCAGGGCGGAGGGTGCCGCCGTATGGTCACGTGATGGCGCGGATGCCTCCGCTCAAATACGGTGCGTGTATCAGCTGTGCAACTGGCTTGATACTATCATTGCAAACATTCAATGTCCTTCCAAAGGACTTTGTGGAGTCTAGTTTTCAAGGATGCTGCCTTTTCGAGGTTGGATAAGGTGTTTGATGCCTCATCAGAAACCGGCGGATGTATCCGCCGCAAACTTTTCTGACCTTCAAATATTCGGAATGTATGAAATCTTTGATTGAATAACTACTGAAGCGACAGGCTTTCATGATTTACACCCATTGAACATGGCAGATGCCACAATTAGGCTCTCACCATGGGGTGATAGTGAATTTCGATGCTTTTCCCCTTTCCTGCTGCAAATCTATCTGCTACCTTTGGAACAAAGGTTGATCAGTGCCTTAATACACATTCTAGGGTTGATAGAATACATATATAGACAATCAGGTTGAAAGGGAATACTTCAACTCTTGAACATAGATGTTTCAGCCATTTACCCAGGATTCAACTGTGAAACATAGTTCAATTTAGCTGATATTCTTGCACTGTGAAATGCTTGCCATAAATAGTGACCAGGATCATGAATTGTGCACCAATTATTGATGGGGTGGTGTAGAGCTTTCATTTAATGCCAGGGACATAATATTTGGCATCATATTGCTTGCACAGGAAATGTTTTACATTAGGACAATCTTTATATCGCTTCTGATTGGCTGACCTGATTGGCTGATCAATCTCCGGCGGCTACGGCCTGTCTTTAACCAACCTATTTTTTTAATATCAACACAGTGACTCAAGGCAATTTAGGGGTAAGGATGATATTCTAGGCAATTTTTACATGGTTTGAAAGTGGTCTAATTCTCCATTTTTATTGGTGAAGCCTGGGAGAAGTGGCGGAGGCATCCGCCACATCGGCGGTGACCTCCGCCGCTGGCAGGAGGCCATCTTCGAGAGGTCTCCCTCAGCAGTGGTGTAATGTCTGTAATTCTGGTTTGGTTTTCTGTAGTTCGTTCTTCATTTCCGCAGGAAATACAAGTTTCTTTTGAAGCTCAGGAGCAGTGGCAAGAGGCCTCCACCACACCAACAGTACCTACCATGTCTTTCCTATAACTTTTAGGTGCAAATTTCAGTTGGAAAATACCATGCCTTGCCACAGAATGTCAGATGAGTAGCATTGAGTTGGCTGGCCAGCGGAGACATCCGCCACATGGCGGATGCCGTCACCATAACATGTGTTACAGGGTCTTGTTCAGACAAATGGTGACATGACATAATTTATGAAATCCTGGTGTATTAAACCAAGGAGATTCTGTGATATCCTCCTGCACCTGTTCCACTATCAATTGATGGATGCAGCAGCCTGCCGCAGCTGAAACTCACCTTGATGGTCCTTCCACACATTGTGCAGCTCAATGCAAACTGTAATCCTGAACAGGGGGGTGCATGCATTCAGAGAGATGGCAAAATTGATGGAACATCAATGTGGCGGATGCATCCGCTGCCAAGATTTGGTTGTCAGTCAGCTGGTGATTGGTGGCTAGAAAGAGGGAATCATACCCCCTGCATTAATACATTTCACTACACTTAAAATGGAGTGGGAAATGGAACTGAAATAGGACAAGCAAAGATGTGGCGGACACATCCGACGCACAGTGCAATAGATTTGTACACCTGCGAACAGTATGTTAATTATGCCAAATTTATTTGAACACGGTAGCCCAATACAGGGTTAAAAAATCTGCAGAGATGCATGCAAAGGTGGAAATCCAATACACACGCGGCGGAGGCATCCGACGCGCGCGACGCGACGGCAGCGGCGGCAATAGTTCCCAAAAGGAGCAGCTGACTAATGGATGACGACAGTCCGCGCGGCGGATGGGGACCTCTTAGGGGGGGTTTACACATACAGAAGACCCCACCTAAGAGGTCCTTTACGGCATCGCGGCGGTGTTCGCTTAGGTGCTCGTCGGGCGAGTTGCCATAGATCGCGCTATGATGCCAAAAAAGAATGGAGCGCGTATAAAGGAACGGGGTGAAAGGTCATACCAGAAGCCCCGTTTTCACCTTCTTCACTACCACTTCGTCTCAACGAAATGGTTCGCCCTGCTTTTCAATTTTTCGCGCTGGCGCTGGCCGCCGTTTGCACGCAAGGTCACTGGTCAGTTCTCCGTTCTTCTACCGGGAATATATACCTAATCCGAAACAGAGGCTTATGCCCTCCCAGCCGTAGTAACCCTTTCCGTGCCTCCGTTTTTCAACCCCGTCAGTAGCCCGCTCCCGGCGGTCGTGCTGGGAGTCGATTCACAAGGGCGCACAACATATGCTGTCGAACAGGATCAGGTCGAGGGTACCAGCACGACACCCTTAACAGGTAAGGCCAAACCAGCTTAGCGCTGTTTTTTTTTTTGGCTGAAAAGAAATCGTACAGCCACCTTGGTTGAGGGTGCCGACCATGCGTCCTACACCTTTTCGTTCACCACCGCACACGAGACCATCCTAGCCGGCTTCGACTGCGACCTCAAGAACGGGAATGCGATTTGCTCGGACGTGGATTCTGCTTCGCAGCTTGAGACCGCCACGATATCGACGCTGGCTCCGTTCGTCATCGACGTCGTGTCGACGGCCGCTCCGAGCGCCACATCCAAGCCCAATTCATCGCTGAGATTGTCCGCTTCGGTGTCTGGTGCTTTGATGGGCTTTGTGTTGGCGGCGTGTGGGCTGTTTTGATTCTGAAGATTGTGGATGGATGTAACTTATGAATGTGGTTGTAAATATTTATAGCATGAATACGGAAACAATGCTCTCCAATTTGCAAGTGTACCTCAAGCTCTACTGCCGAATAACGACAGACATCTGTGATCAGCTCGGCACTGACTGTTGACAATCCTGTATCGGTGTTCTACTTCCCTGAGCATTTGTCTTGAGCTGGAGCTCTAATGGTCAGCAGTGAAAGCCTGCACTTGCCGGCAGGCCGAAACGGACACAATTATTTTCCCAAAATTTGCCCAAAATCGTTCGAGAAGGCTTTCCCACGGTTCAAATCACTCAGGGTCCTCGTTTAATAAAAATCTCTCAAGAATCAGCGTCCCCTCGCCTGTAAATATAACCGGAAATAATTTCTCGATGTCTGGAACAGATTTCGACGCTGGAATGTCAGAAGAAGAAGAAAAAGGCAAAGCTCATCCATCGAAAATTCGATCTCTTGGTATTGTATATATGAAAGCCGTGGCGATCAAGACCGGGTCTCGACATAACTTAGCCTCACACTCTAGAAACTTTGACGTCAAGACCGGGTCTCGACATAATCCGAGCACCAATCTAACATTCTATTCGGTGGTTGCCAGGCTCTGGTTGACAGCTGCCGTAGTGAATGAGTCGCAAATCTGTGCTACTGATTGGCGCTCGAGACGGAGCGAATCATCAATGCAGGGGTACCGGCCCGTAAGTAATAGCACAGCTTACTTGGGTCGAATTGGCGTTGTTTCACCGGCAGTTGAGCTGCGCTACTGGAAGTGCGCCGGAACACCGCTCATATCGGATGTGAGAATGTTCAGATGTTTCTACCTTGCCACGGGAGCGCACGCGTAAATTTGCGTTAAGCGATGCCGAGCAGCGCGTATAAAGGAAAGAAGGGTCAGTCTTGGTATACTAAGTAAATCCTCCTCCTGCCTCGAATCTCATCCCTACCAAATGGTTCACATTGCTTCTCAATTCCTCGCTCTCCTGCTGGTTGCTGGTGGCGCACAATGTTGGTCTCTCAAATTGTTGGCCAGAATAATTTATTCAACCTCAATTATAGACGTTAGCGCCACACCGGCCAAATTAACCGTGACAGTACTTCCGGCCCTCAACCCTCAGTCGACTGCAGCGCCGGCTGTCGTCCTAGGAGTCGATTCACAAGGACGAACGACTTATGCCGTGGAACTGGACGAAATACAAGGAGGAAGCACGGCCCCTTTGACAGGTAAGATTCAATGAATTCCATATATTTCAGCAGGCTGAAAAAAATTGGAATCAGCAACCCTGGTCGAGGGTTCCGACCATGTCGGTTTCACACTTTCACACACCGCCGCCTCCGAGACCATCATAATCGGGTACGATTGTGGACTCAAGAACGGGAAAGCGATTTGCTCTGGTGTGGATTCCAACTCGCAGCCAGGGACTGCCACTGCATCATCGCTGGGGGAGTTTGTCCTCGACGTTGTCTCGACAGCTGCTCCGAGCGAACCCACATCCGAGTCCGCCGCTCCGAGCAGTCCTTCCGACAAACCCAGTTCATCCCGGAGAGCATCCGCATCCATCTCCAGCGTACTGGGTGGGCTTGTGTTGGCGGCATACTGGTTGATTTAAATATTCGTAAACGTACTTACTAAGTATACGGTTCCTGAGCTCAGCCCAAGCTCCTTACCAAGAGTTTACCTATGGAAATGTGAATGTTATTAAGTATTATGTGACCATGCAAACCAGTCCCAGAAATATTTGTGCCCTTGAGCTTGAAAGACTGCCTCGCACTAAACCTCCTGGTCCGATTAGAAGAACAATTCGTGTCCTCAAACACCGCCGTTCCAACGAGAATGTTTACATTCCAAGACTCACTGATAGCCAAGACTCACTGATAGAACATGTATGGTCAAGGTATGGTCCTTGAAATGTGCAGCAACTTAAACGGCCTTGGAAGTAATAACTGCCTGCTCGCAATGATTCCCCGCCCACAGATAAAGCTGTTCGCGATCTTGTAGGGCTTGCTGTTTGGCCATTGAATCATATTGTTTGATGCTTTCTGCGATTTAACAGATATGGTGAACGGCGAGAGCGGGTTACAATGAGTCATCGGCCAGACCGTCTGCAAAATTGGCGGAAAGCCTACCTACCTACCTACTTCCACCTATAAATTCAGCTTGGTGAACATCAGTCATCTCAATGGAATGATTCATCATTCTTTTCGATTTCTGATGCTTGTACTGGCCACTGAATATACGAAATATTAGTTCTCAATAATTTGCCGCGACTTAGAAAGCCGAGTCACGACTCACCAAGGTGGTCTCTAATTCGCAAAACGAGTGTGCCAGAACTGAAGATGACCGGTAAAGACAAGCCCGCATCCGAGTCGGAGTTACCCGATTCCGGCGAAATCAAACTGTCACGTTCCTTTTGTTTCGCTGCCTTGAACTTTCAGACATACTTGAAAGATGCCAGCGGCTTCGTACGTGTCAGATTTCATCTTTCTTGAGACATTCATCTCACAGGCTATAGGAGTGCTGAAGATTCTGAAGGATCTTCGACCGATCGGGTTCGACGCGAGGCAAGCGTGCAGATGGCCTCGTTTCCACCAGAGATTCTTTGCAAGATATTCCTTGCTGCCATTCCTCATCCCAATAACCGCGACGGCCTCCCCGCGCACTTTTCGCTGGCCATCAGCCATGTTTGTCGCCATTGGAGGAGGACAGCGCTGTCTTTCCAGAAGTTGTGGGCTTTTCTTGACGTGGAGCAACCCGCGAAGGAGGCAGCCTGTGTTGCGGAAACTTCTCCGCTTTATGATCTCATGTATTCGTATATGGAGCGCTCCGGAGACCAGGCGCTTACATTGCGCCTGGCGTATGCTTGCGGCGGAGAAGATGGAGATGAGGACGAGTCGTATGAAGAGACTGAAGGGGTGACACCCTACCATTCCTTTTTTTTTGAATGGCTTTCTCTTCACTCGGCGGCTCGTTGGGAAAATATTCACCTCGAATCGCTCATATTGTCATCGGACGAAATATTCGGAGAAGACGATGACGGGAAGTATCCTAATCTGCGAAGCCTAACCCTTTCTTATAGCCAGTTTGGCTCCGATGACACGAGTGTGGCATGCCTGGAGGGCGTTCCTTGGTCCCAACTGACCAGGTATCATGAGTATGAATGCTCGTGGCGACCCGATGATACACGCTTCTGGGACATCCTTGGGCGACTCACAAATGTGGTCGATTTGCGCGCAGGATTCGTTTCTGTTTCCGGATTAGATCATGCGGTTCATCTACCACAGCTGCGATTCGCCTCGATAGAAATTCGCCGCCACGTTCTCCGGTTGGAAGAATTTACGATCGACGAACTACTGGAGGATTTTGATCTCCCGCGATTAGAAGGCCTCAATTTAAAGCTGCAGAAAGACCACCCACCAGATGTGCTCTATCCGGTGGCCGACGAACTTCGGGCCCTGAAGACGCTTAGGCTATGTGGGCCGGTCAAAATATCGAAGGCTACGCTCAAGCACATGTTGACGGCAATCCCAACTTTGACAGATTTTTCTGTCGAAATGGAGGGCATTAGCGCCCGGGATTTATTTTTGCTTCTCAATCCCGGATCCAAATATTCCACTCTGGTTCCCAATCTGCAGGCCTTGCGGATTACGCAGTTCGAGAACTGCAGCGGAGCTTTCGAAGCTCTTCTGGACATGCTTCGTGTCCGGTTCAGAGGGATTCCTACTCGGGGCGATTTCTCGCCTCTGCGTTTATTCTCTTTTTTCACCCGGCTTCATACAACACCCTCCTTGATCTTGGATGGGTTGAGGTCTCTGAAGCAACGTGGGGGTTGGGATATTCGTATTGATGATGACTGGCGGGGAGATTTTTGGAAGGAAGACATGGCGGAAGCGTGTTTGCAGTGAAATAACGGTGACCGCTCTTTCAAACACTTCTTGCGGATTACGAAGTCTCACGTTCTTTCCAGAGTATCACCCTCCATTTACCGTACATAGTACTCAGCAACTTATTTCGTTCAAAAAGTGGACCGGCCGGGACCGGACGCCTTTGTAAGTTAAACAATTATGAATTACTAGGTAAAAAAAGCGCAATAACGTCCGATAATCGAGCACACACAACGAACTAAGGTGCGCAGAATATTCAGGCTGATTGATACATCGCCAATGCTACTCCCACAAATGCACCGAGAATCGAGGCCGATGTTTTCTGGGATGAACCTGGCTTATTGGAAGGCTGAGGTATGGGTTGTGATGAGGGCTGGGGTGAGGGTGTAGGTCCTGTGCCGCTTGCAGACGGTGTTGACCCGCTCGGAGCGGGGGTAGCCGCCACGTCGAGGACAATCGCGTCCGCAGGTATTGTGGTCGTTACGGGCAGGCCGGAGTCCAGGCCTGAGCAAATGGCATTTCCAGCGTTAAATGCACAGTTATAGTCGAGTTCGATTGTCTCGGATACGCTTGTATGCGACAGGGTGAAGAAGGCATCGTCGGAGCCCTGGACTAAAGTGCCTAGTGGAGACGACCATCGCTCAGCGAAATCGAAAGCAGATTCAGAAACTAACTGTACCTGTTATGAATTCGATTGTGCTGGAGCCCTCGGTCTCATCCATGTTCAGGGCATATGTGGTTCTCCCTTGTGAGTCCACACCGAGGACCTCGGCCGATACTGCACCAAGCAGGGAAAAGGGAGCGGGAAGGGTGGTTAGTGCTGGAGAAGCAGCGACAACTGAATTAAAATAATGTTAGCTCTATGTTGTTGGTGGAATCTGGGGACGCACATTGTACGGCTCCAACAGCCAACGCCAGCATGCCAAGAGCAGTCCCAACCATAGTGCCTGGCTTGAATGAAGTTAAAAGAAGAATGAAGAACTCGGAGGGTGTTGATCGAAGGTGATAATTTTCTGGTTCGTTTGTTTCCCTCTCTTATACAGGCAGCTGAGCTAACGCGACACCTGAATAAGGTTTCCGTGTCCGATCAATTATCGTATCAATCAAGCAGCGGTGTGCTTCGCTTGTTTCCCGGGAAGGACATTTCAGTAAACCGACATCTCTTCAGAGAAATGCAGGAAGTTCAGTTTCGCGCTGCCACTGTGGTCAGTTTTTTTTTGTTCACCGGCGAGAACGGGTGTATGAAGATACTTCGTGGCGAATTAAAGCAACATTCGACGAAGAGCTTGCAGTATTTTCCAACTCGATCCCACTTTCAAATTGTTGTGCTGTTGAATTATGTGTACAAAGTGCGAAACTGGTTTCGAACCCGACGGAGGCAATGAACTTCCGCTCCATTGCTCAAAATAACTAGGGGATTTGCATAGAAACAACGCTTGGCGGCGACAGTTGCCGCCAGGAGGACGGGGAGATGCGGAATTGGAAATTTACGTGCCTCACGGAATCGGAGTCAACTTGATACGCGCCATCGCATGTTTCGAATTGACCGCTAGCCTTGCGAAGCCTACAGTTGCGCTCCCAATCACCACCGTTGTAATTTCAGCAAGCGGTATTTCGACTTAAAATTCAAAGGAAATTCCTTTTCATTGAAAATTCTGAAAAAAAAGAGTTTGATGCTATTGATCGATTGATCCAACAAACTTCTCATCAAAAAAGCACTGCAGGGCGGTGTTCAAACCCATCACCGGTCCATCCGCTATGCGAGCAAAAGCTTTGTAGCTTGCAACCAGATAAATTGCTAAAGTATCTCTACAGGACGAAAGCGAGAGCATTAGAAATAGTACATAATACATGAAACATCGTCCGCGTACGGATGCCAGTAAATTTCGCATACTATAATGTGACGTGTGTGGGCATAAAATACATTGCGAGGCAAGACACAAGCGACCGACGGCTCACGCGTCAATCTTCGCGCCGTCCTGCTGGCGGAATGCCGCGTTGATGTTCATCTGTGTCAGCACGTTCTGCGAGGCACCCCGCGCTGGGCTGGTGTTCCCAGAGTGGAGTGGCGACTGCCCGATGTGCGGGGTGATGAGCCCACTCCCCCCGGCACCGAAGACAAAGCCGCCACTGAGGCCTTCCATGGTATTGTACCCTAATCACGAAGAAAATGATCAGCACCATCGTCCTGCAATTGCAGAGGATCCACTAACCAGGAACGAGCATGCTGTCCCAGAACCCACTGCTCAGGATGTTGTCCATGGTCAGCGAGCCCAACGAGTCCTCCGTCGGCGTCGGCGCCATCGTTGGCGGGAACGTCGACATGTCTGCGACGGGCCCCATCTCACCGTCGAACTGGAACTCGTTCAGCGTGAACGTCGACTTGTCCCCCGCACCGAATGGCGTCGTCGGCATGCTGAACTGCGGCAAGTCCGGCGTCGGGGGCCCGTTGGCGGAGCCGCGCGACACGGGCTTGGATTCGGGCGCGGGCGTCTCCAGCCGTGCAGAGATTAGCGCGCGCAGGAACTTGCTGTAGAGCGCAGGCGTATGCAGCGCGTTCGCGGAGATGTTCTCGAGGACGTCGGCGACGTCCTTGACGAGCCCAATGGTCTGCTCCTCATGCTCGAGGAACGCCTGGAACTCTGGCCGTATAAGCTGCGGGGCGACAAGTTAGCCGTAGGTATCGGATACAATTGGGAAGAACCCACCTTGAGAAGACTGAGGACGGCGTAGGACGTCTGCACAAAGTGGGAGTCGGGCGAGTACTTCATGAAGCCGCGCGCCCCCAGCTTGTCGCGGACGAGCACAGCGCAAGCGATGGCAGACGAGTGGCACCGCGCAAAGAAATGGCCAATGTCGAGCGGCGACCGCTCCATCGCATTTTGCAGACCGAAGGAGTTGAGCACCAGCATCGTGTAGTTGAAGTAGAACTGCGAGATGTAGCTGCGGTACTCGAGCCATGACGCCGACATGTCTAAAAGGACATAGATGGTCAGCGTCAAGTCAGTCTAAGGATCGAACGGACGTACTTCCATCGCCGTTGGCGATTGCAACAGCGTTCCAGTGTTGCCGCCACGCGAGGACCTGCGTCTCGAAGGTCTTCACGACGAGGAGATAATCGCAGTGCTCGATGAGTCCTGACGCGGAGTCCGTCCCAGAATAGAGCACATCCAAGCTGCGTGAGATGATCCTCTGGAGATCCTGTAAAATAGTGGCGTGAGCCCATGACGCACGGAAGCAAAATAAGGACACGCACGACATACGCAGCCAACCCAGGGTCGGAACTAATAGCGACGGGAGCGCGTGACCACTGCTGGGCGTTCCGAATCACAAAGCTTAAGCCACGTGTGAGCGCCTGGAATAAAGCGGGACGAAGGAGAGCGACCTACTCCTCCTTGATCGAGTACGGCTTCCCCATTTGCGCACTGAAGCTTCGGTCGAGGCAGAAGCACAGCATCCATGTCCGCTCCCGATTGTGCACCTCATAATCACGGGCCCGGCCATCCTCGGTGTCCTCACTAGCGACGGCGGTCTTGCGGTGCAAATTTAGGTCTGTAGCCATGCTAGAATAGAACAAAGGGAGTTAGTTAGCTACTCAAGGACTCCAATGGCAGTACGAAGGGAAGGCTGAGAATGCTCGTACCGAATGGCCATTCCCAGGAGAAGCCAGGTTTTGTCTTGCTCATACCGCTCGACGGCGCCACAGCCGTACAAAGCCAGAAGAAGGTATGCCTGAACAATTTCGAGGGATTTGTAGCCCCGCGCGGGAACGCTGAAGGCGAGCTTCTTGGCCATCTCCGTGAGTTTGGGGTGCAGTTCGGGATTGGCGTCATAAAACTTGCTCGAAATGGCACAGACTGAAGAGCGCACTAAATCCACTGCCGGCATTTTCCGAGAAGAAACGACATACTCGTAGTCAATAGGAATGGCGATCGTGAGCAGACGAGGGACGGTGTGTGGAAATCAGGATCCAGGAGATTCGAGTGCATCTGACATAGAGTTTAATAGAGTCCATGTGGGCATAATAGATATTCCTACGCTTATGTGCTCAAAGAAACTGCAGCCGAAAAAGATGTCAGGTTCAAAGCGCACTGGGAACAAAAAGAAGACAAACATATTAAACAACGCCACTACTTCATCGGTGGTAACGAAACTGAGCATTTCCGGTTGTACTTGCCGCTCGATCATCAGCCGTCGCAAAGGCAGTATGGACATGGGGCCTGTAAAATGAAATAAAGGATGATTCGGATACAAAGTAGGTTGGCCGACGAACCAGGCTTGAAATAGTTATCACTGGCTACTCCAACCTTATTCTCCCCAGGTTGCGTGGACCTCGCAACGAGTCCACTTGGATTTGGGGCATGGGCACGACGATTGGCGAGGCTAGCTTCCGCCAGGAGCCCGAGTGGATTCAACGAGTTGTCTGGCAATGAGTGAAGTTTTGGCGAGCCTGGACGCGCCCGATGATGATGGAAGGAAGGCGCCGAGGGCGGCGGTGGCGAGGGCGAATGCGCCAAGAGCGCTGATGTCGGATTAGACTGCAATGATGGTGACGGCGACCTGGATATCATCCCCGACGCAAGGCTTGGGTTCCCTATCGAACGCAATACTGTGTCGAGGGTCCGTTCCATTTTTCGTAATGATCGCGTAAGCAATTCATGTTTTCTGCAAAATGGAATTAGGAGAAAGTCTATAGGCAGGGAGATAAGGTGGGTACTTCGACGATCGCTTGCCTCGGTTTGACTCCTCGAAGATGCATTCGTGGTTTCCCGCGATACATCGCTTGCAGGGTGGGCCTTGCTCGGCACCGACGCATTTCATTTTCAAGCGACGACATACAGTGCATGCGCTAAAAGCAGAGAGAGAAAATTAGTTGCAGTCACAGGACGAGAAAAATTCAGGTACCGCGAGCCCCGCGTGGGTTTGGCCTTCCCCTCGTCTTTATCAGCTGTTGGACTCTGGGGTTCATCATCGTCATCCTTCCGCGCCTTCTTGGAGTTTCCATTCGAGACTGCAGATCCAGGGCGCTTCCCATTCGAATTTGCGGATGATGGATACATCGGCGGAGTCCCAATAGTGTCGGAGCCCTGAGAAGATGGGGAGGAGTAGCTGTGGGGCAGAGACAGATGCGGGGGGACGTGTTGTTGGTGCTGGGGCGGGTACGAGTGGTAGTAAGGCGGATAGAGCGAAAGAGCAGGATCAATCGGGATAGACGGCGACGGGGGTGGTTGCATAGAATGGGACATTAAATGGTCCTGATGAGACAACGAAATCTCCTGGTGAGCATAGGGCAGAGGGTCAGAATAAGACGCAGAGGAGTAATGGTGAGGAGGAGAGTAGTAGGAGGGATAAGAATAGGGCGACATCGGCATCGCAGTAAATCGAGGGGGGGTACTCGAGTGTACTTCTGCGTTCTTATAGTACACAGACACTCGATAGAAGATGACAAGCAAAGCGAGTTTAAAACGAGGTACAGTAGTAATACTCACGTGCAGACCAGAGAATAGTCGCTGGGACCGGGAGACGCGTGGAGATACTAGACGGAATTGAAAGCTGAGAGAGAGAGGCGCCTGGGAGAAAGAAGTCGAGAGGAACAGAGATCCGAAGGGGCAGAAAAAACTGCCACGGTCCGCAAAGAGTAGTCGGAACGAATCTGATGACTAGACCTGGGAGAAGCTACAGATCCCGAGAGAATCCTCGTCGCGCCCTTCCTTCTGGACAAGTCCTATCTTTGGCCAGAAAAGTACGCTTGCGCGGAGGGAGTTGAGAGCAAGAGACAGAAAAGTCGCAGCCAGCGGATTCCCTTTCCCCGCATTAGGTCAGCGATGGTATTTGGTCACATGCTCAGGGACCCCGCTCCTTCCCGCCACCCGCCTGGACAGAAAAAAAAGAGAGTCGGGTTAGACACGAAAAGGATTTGTCTGCCCTATTCATCGGTCCGAACCACACTTCTAACGGGGACGCGAACCTGATGCAAGCTTATCTTGAGGGCCACCATCAAGGGCTCATGCGTACACAAGAAAGTCGCTATCCAGTCATTTTTTGCACCCCATATCTGACCTTGTTCATGGCCAATCGTTAACCTGGATAGGCCCGATGAACGCGTCTCACTGGTCCTTTCTGATCCAGTTCATGCTTCAGAACTGCAAGCTGGGTATTTCTTCCCTCATTGCAGAAGCCACCGAGGAGCAATCCGTAGCCACTGGTAAGATGTTTAAAAATACGGACCGCAGTCGGTACAGCTCGTGCGAACTTAAGTTCTATCAAAGTTCGCATACTTGTTTATAACCTCGCTAGGAAAATAAGCCTCTCCTCAGAATACGCTATAGACCCCAACTCTTGGTCTTACGCTCCTTCAGGACCACCCCACTGGAAACCAGAACAGCGACGTCACTGGCAAGATAGCGTCCGCAATTCCATGCGGGTCACGGCCCCTTCGTCCAAATTCTCGCTGATGTCCGGAACGTGGCTTCAGCAACGTCTATTTCCACGTGGATATGGAGGGAGGGATGGGAGGCCTTCCCAGGCACTCATTGGTTTGAGTCAGGATCTTCCTGGAATGCCCTCGGCGCCATTGGTCGCCGCAATATCTGATCATACCAACTCTGTCGGCGTTTTGGTGGTGCCAAAATACACCAGAATTAAGCGATGCACCGTCTCTCCCATCTGTACACTCAAGATTATTTAAGAAACAGCGACGGTAATTAACCCATCACACTTATGGCTCTCACCCAATCTCATTCCAGCATCCCAAACCATGCCCTGCCAAAGGTTATCCGATGCTACCAGTTTCTTGGACCGCCCAACTTTGAGCCATCGCCAATCCAGGACCGGACTTGCCAGGCTTCATAGCCTAAATCATCTTAGATCTTCTGGAATCCAAGCCCGTTCCTTCGGGTCCGTCAAAATCCACGACACTTTTACCAAAAGAGGTTTTAAGCAACTTTTAAGCGACCTCGAACAAAGAAGCATCCCCACGTGAGATCATCTCTGTCTTTCTTTGACATGTTTACCGCACTCTTCCCAGATTCTGTTCTCTGGGCAATCGCCACCGCGATCTACAAGTTAGTTCTCTGGTTATGTTATCTTTTACGTACCGCGCACATCCACTGCGGCTGCATTCGTAGTTCCCCGAAAAAACAATGGCGGAAGACGAGCCGATTTTTCTCTGCCTCGGAGCTCATCCTTCTTCCGACGCGACTTTTTCGCCGATCATTACTGCCGAGGAAAATTTGTTGCTCTATCGATTCCGACGCTAGACCCCAACATACGGGTAACCTTGTGGACCATCTCTCACAGTCTTTCGAGTGCTTGCTCCTCCTATCTGTCCTTCCCATTGGTGGTGTCCCGCACGCACGGCCTTGCTTCCTACGAGCGTACCCTTGAGACTCATCCGTTCACGACGCTGTTACCACCAGTCTGGGTTATCCACTTTCTGGTGGTAAGGCCCCCGCCGCGCAACTTGCTAAGGTGTGCCGTCCGAAGAACGCGCACAATCGTACACACCGATGGTGGCGTTTCATACGCGACCCTTTCCACGAGCACCATACGTAACGGTCTATCGGGACTCCCCAGCAACGGTTAACTCTCGCTGCCGTGTGGTGATAAGCCTCATTTCTCAGGATAATAAACATTGCTGAACGTCATTTAGGTTGGGTCGCCGTCTCACGTTCAACTAGGTAGTTTCCCTGCCTTCTCGGGAAACGCCTGATGATAACATCACAATAATAAAATGGGAGTGCGGGCTCAATTGCTTCGATCCAATCCAAAATATATTCTCGCGTTCCACCTCAGCGAATCCAAGCGCACAAACTATTTCAGGTAAATCATTTTTAATGTGCGACTTCACGGTCGCCTTCAATTCAAAAATAATGTCCGACAGTCGCTTTCAAAGAATACACCCTTAGGCGCCTTGCAATTGGGCGCCTGTCTGCGCACTCTCATCGCAGTCACTTCAGAATATCATCATCTGTTCGGGATGTTCGGACTTCTGCCGGCGACCCACCTTCGGTGAGGACTTATAGTCAAGCCGGACTCGCTCCTCGTGGCTCGCCGAGCGATGCCCCCCACACTAAGCCGATAGCCATTCAGGCATATGCTCATGGAGCCGTCCACCCAGTCTTGTCTTATTTTCGTTCTTGCATGCACCGCATCCGGCCGCCAATCTCCGTACAAGGGAAGTCCAACCCGTATTATATCGACGTCCCCTCCACCGACACGAGCCCCCGTCGGCTGCGGTTGACCTCGTCGTGTGCGCAAGTTGGCAATTCAAGCATTAAATACTACAGCACCCCCACAGCACCCGCCTCAGGGCTGGCAGGGCTGGCGTCGGAGCTTATCTCCCTGGGAACTCATCCTACTTCGATCTTGCTATATTTGGTCAACAGCGATCATTCACCCTGCACTGGAACATCCGTCTGTATGTTGTCTGTTTTTTTGTCGTCTCCATGTGGCCGTGGAACGTCTTTTCCCCTTATTTTAGCTGCGGCTTGGTTCTCAGTCTTCGAGCAACGATGTGTCAGCCAAACGTGTTTTTGCTTGCGCGTGGTTGCTGAGTATTCATGGGTTGCATAAGTTTATACATCACTAGAAATGTAGTTCGATAAGAGGTGGCTCTAACGGCTTCGTGAGACGTACCTTGGAAGAAATCTAGGTTGAGCAAGGACCATGAGGGACTTGGAGCATTTTTGAACAGTAAGAAACATAATTGGATGGGGTTACTAGAAGGCGGCCACGCATTACGATGCATTGGAGACAATACCTAGAGGCTGGTAGCACAATCTCCTTCTGAAAAGCAGGTAAACGATCTTCGGTCTGGCTTTTTTGGCCTCGACTCTTCATCTGAGTGCCGAACCACCACTGTGCGCCATGGTTTCAGCTTTAACCGACCTTTAGACCCCAACAGTGCCCGCCATAGTGCTTCTGAATCCGTAAGAAACCTTCCATGAACACGGCGGCCGCGTAGCTGGTCAGTGAAAACACTCTAGACCGTCCTGCTCGGCGTACGACATCCTCGAGCCAGAGAGTGGTTTTTCCAAGGAGAAACCAGTGGTGCTGCCATCCAAACTGTCGTGAGCACGTCCAATACCCGTCTCTGTCCTCGAGGCTGCATCCCGTCGGGAAAAACATCGGGGGAAAAAACCGCGCACAAGACCACTGGCGGAAAAATGAATAGGTTGAGTTAAAGCAAGTGCGGTAAGAGTGGTGTCTGCTTTTATGAACGAATAACACTCCAGCTGTGAGCCTACCGACTACCAGACATCTGTCGCAATTGTGACAACGCTGCGGAGACCCAGGAACCTCGAGGACGGTTCCTTTGTCAAGGACGTCATTTCGCACGAACAGCAGCCAGGGCCATCGCCGTCAGCGACTCTGATGTATTGTGCATTGAGGAATATTGGACCAAGGCTGCCGCTAGAATTGAGGTCCTAGATGTATGGTTTTCTGTCTTCCACAATGGAGAAAAATGATCATCGATCACAGAATAGCAAAAGCGTAGGGCACGACAAGAGCAGTCTGACCAACGGGGGTCACTGCATTAACTAAATTTCCAATGTAATTGGGAAATTATTTTTGTTACATTGAACGTTGTCTACTGTACCAAAGAATTGTCGCGTAAGCGGCTAGGACAAATTGCGAATTTTGATTGTGGAAGGGCGCACCATCGGCACGCAAGTTGACGACACAAGGAATACGTATTGTCCTCATAGATGCGAAAGCAACGAGGCTACAGTAGATTGGCCAGAAAACCTGACCGCATGGCTCGCCTAAGAATGGAAAGCAGAACTTCGTTCCGTGGATTCTCCTGAGATTTGTGTACGGCATGTGGGTCACGAAGAGCACGCTTAAATTGCTGAAGTTGACGAGCCCGCAACGGCTGGCGCCCTACCCGATCTTCATAAGGCCTGCGGCATAATAGCGAAGCTGAAGGATTTGTTGGAGAAAGTACGAGGATGCGGCCGGCAAGAAAACTGGCGAAAATGGTCCGAAGATAAGCAGGCTGTGTAGATACGTCTTGGATTCAATACAATGATGATCATAGAAGCACCCACCTACCCTACCCCGAGCGCCGTTGTAGAAGAGTGATGAGAGGACACTCTAATTTCTTCCGGGTAAAAAGTAGGCTATCGCTGATTAGCACGGTTCGGTTTCAAGCTCAGTCAATGATTCTATACCTGGACATCGGAGGGACGAGAAAGGTTCGGGACAAACCGCCTTCTCTTCTGACGGTATGTTCAAGCTGTAGATAAGTAAAGAAGACGATATGAACGATGATGTCCAGCAAGACTAAGCCGTGTTTAGAGATCATTTGCGTTCATTGGCAGAGAACAAGCTTACGGACCCGTCCTGGGATTTGATTGGGGGTCGCCAACCTCGGCCGCTACCAGAAAGAAAGCTTTGTTGTGAGCGTATCGAAAGCGGGGCGATAAGCTGCTTAAATATGCACAGAGTGGTTACACACCAAAATGATCTCCACACAACACAGAACTGTCGCGGTCTTACTT
Source organism: Mycena capillaripes (assembly GCA_029204075.1). Classification (NCBI taxonomy): domain Eukaryota; kingdom Fungi; phylum Basidiomycota; class Agaricomycetes; order Agaricales; family Mycenaceae; genus Mycena; species Mycena capillaripes. The sequence goes on along the minus strand of JARHKZ010000037.1, from coordinate 436,818 downwards.
CCCACTGACATATGTCCACTGAATAAAATGTGTTCAACAGTCGAAGATAAGGTTGAATAGAAGACCCCGGGCCTACTCTGATTGGTTTGCCACATCCCACCAGTAACTTTCAACGAAACAGAAATTTTCGACGGTGGCCGGCTATCCATTGCAGAACCAATGCTGGACGGGGTTCTCGATAATGTCCGATTAGGACAAGAAAGAGTCCTGTAATTAAAGCCACATGGCAAAATGATTGACACCGGCCCGTCCGCGTTCTCCACAACCAATTGAAGACTTGCAGTTTCAAAATTCCAGTGTTCAGATATCGGCTGCGTGATCCTTTCAGGAACCTATGGAGCGGCCTTCTGTGGTTCGTGCGAGGTTCCTCCAGCCCCTTGTCTTCGAAATGCCGGACATCGTGAGACACCAGGATCCGGCACCGAGGTTTTCGCTTCAGTGCTATCCAAGTTGGTTGGAAGAATCCAAGAGCTGGAATTTAAACATCACTGTCGGCGTATTGCGAGAGTTGGGTGACTTCCGCGATCCAGGTTGGCTGGAAGGAATCCAGGCGCTGGAATTTAAACGCCACTGTCGGCGTATCGGGATATCAGGATAAATCATTAAAATTAAAGCAAGGTACGAGCTCGTATTTTAACGGAACGTTGGACTACCTTTAGATGTGCTCGAATATCTTACCAGCGATGCTACTGTGGAACGAACGAGCATTGTCCGACGGCAAAGGTGTGCAGGCCTGTACATTTTTCTCGGCGGCCACTACATGCTTGGCGAATCCTCTCCATTGTAGAATCCATGTTCTTGGCGGGGATGCTTATTTTTTTCTCCGGAATTTAACCGTAATATATTCTTTTTCTGCGTGTAATGCTACCTACCTACCTGCGCTGTGAATGGCCTAACCAAGGTTATTGACATGCATTTCAAACCGACAGAGACTCGGCCAGAAAAAACAACGTTTGGCACCCACGGCTAGCTCCCCGGATTTCACCGACTGAATGCTGAGAGAAGCGGAAGCGGGGCTTTAACCTTTCGTCTTCTATGTCATGCAAAGAGAAATTTAACCGTATGAAGCGACAAAGTCTACGAAAAGTGGCCCGGGACCGACCGTGATTGGAACGGTGGCATTCGAGCCAATTTCTTTTGTGATACGCTCGCGGACCAGGTCCACGGTACGGCCAGCAAATTGAATGTGAGCTGTCCTCCAATTTTAGACATCTAAAAGATGGATGATACAGGCCCGAGGATGTTACAGTATCCCGCTAAAGGGAGAAAGTGCGGCGGAAGGGCCCTATGATAGCAGATGGCAATGGATGCAATACTTGACATTGATGCGGTACAGTCGCTGCATGAGCAAATGGCTTCAAACTACGCGTGCTTTGTGTATTTTGACATCCTCGCGCGGCCTGAAATACCGTTCAAATGCCAGCCATTGACTTTTGCTCGGAAAGACCCACCTATCCTGATTGTCGACAGCTACGGCACCCAGGCGCTGAACCACGCGCATTCCGGAGCTTACGCGCCCAAAAATAGTGTGTTTGTTGTCCAAGTATGGCGTCGGCGAGAGGGTCACAAAAAACTGCGAGCCTGAAACGACGCCTGAATGTCATTGTGGGTTCTCCCGCTCATCAGAACGACTTACCGTTCGTGTTGGGCCCGGAGTTTGCCATCGCAAGGATGCCTGCACCTGTGAATCGCAGGTCGGGATGTATCTCATCCTCACTAAAGTTGAACGAAGATCAGAGAAGCATGGATTGCGGTAGGACGCCAACGAACAACTTTTGGCCGTAAATGCTGGTTCCGCCACGTCCAGTTCCAGTGGGATCACCGCCTTGGATCATAAAATCCTGGAAAAAAGATAAGGAATGGTGCAATTAAATTTCAGGAGACAGTACGGATATGATACGGTGGAATACCACCCCGTTGTAGTATCCCCGCTTCGCGAGATCGGCGAAATTTTTGCATGTCTAAAGCTCGTCGAAGGTTAGCAGGCGAGAGCAGAAAGCGACGGGGTGTATTACTCGGGGGGCCTGGTCCCAGTACAACTCGAATTGGACGTCCCCGAGACTCGTTTCCAGTACCACAGATTCGGACATCGTGGATGTTGTTTTAGACTCGGATGGACAGCCACGCTGGGAACAGCCACACAGATCAATCGCGTGACCATCCTTTTCCTGCTCCGAACATCCACTTCGATGCGCGCCGTGGTTCAGCGTGTAACTTCTGCTTCTGTCTCAGGTGAAGGTCTCTGCCAGTTATGGAATCGCTGCTTAGGCAGTGCACATAGTCAATGAACAGGTGATCTCGCAGGTTTCCAGAGGGCTAATGGTTCTCATCGGCATTGGTAGAGGAAAGTCAATTCCATGCCAATCAAGTGCATATGACTGACAGCTTCCCATAGATGATACAGAATCCGATGTATCCACTTTGACGAACAAAATGTAAGCCTTCTTGCTGACTGACCTTTCGCGACGCGGAAATACAACGGTCAGAATCAAGCTGATCGAGAACACAGTCTATCCCTTCGGGTGTTTTCCGACCCAATTGATTCGGCTAAAATGTGGAAAGCCAGTGTCAAGGATGTGGACGGCGATATCCTCTGCGTCTCGCAGTTTACGCTGATGGCCCAAACAAAAAAGGGCAACAAACCGGATTTTCATAACGCAATGGTCAGTGCGCCACCAATTTTTTTTCTGCGTATTCAAGCGTCGTCCCAGCCAACTGAACAATCTCGGGTATTATACGAGACATTTTTAGAGACGCTTCGTCGGTCATACAAGCCGGAAAAGGTCCAAGGTGATGCCTTCTCTTCCATCTATTTCCTTCGGCCTCTCACACGACCTCATAGACGGTAAGTTTGGAGCGATGATGAATGTCAGCCTGACGAATGAGGTAGTTCCATACTTTGTTCATTTGTATGTGCTTAGTATTTTGTTTTAGGGCCCGGTAACGTTCACTCTCGATTCCCGTAGGTTTGAATATACTCCTGAGTCTGCACCCGGGAGCACAAAGCAACAAGCGAAGACTCAGACGTCGGGTGACTCGATCGCGCAATAGGTCTATTGTGGTGCTGCGGTGCTCCGGTTCGGACGCAGTAGTAAACTTGAGCAAAGAAAGACAGCTTATTTTGCATGTTCTGTATCTGGCACATATCTCTCACCCCCCGAAGATCTGAAATACTACTCGGGCCGTCGATATCTTCGCGGACGCCCGTTTTCACCGCATCCGGTTGTACTGTTTGTCTTGGCGCGTCAGAACATCGACTTGCCTCATGGTTTCTCCAAAGATGTCGAAATAATCCTATGTTCGAAAGGAATACTTGGCAAACGAGGTCGCAGATCTGAGACCCACGGAATTCGGCAGGACGAGGTGAGGCACCATCTGGTGAAGACAAAATCTCGGCGAGGCAACAGATTCATTGACATGGATGTGGAATTCATCATCTGCTTGGTGGGCCGAACGAAGAGATGTTGAGCACAACCTGCCGGCCCAATGGAAATGACTAATGTCCATCAGCGCCACTTCCCAAAGTCCTTGTGGGGCGCACCCTTCCAAAACGCGCCGACATTTGGAGCATTTCACTGAGCGCAAAAAAAGTGCGTCGAAAGCTCCCATGATGGTGCGGCTAGCTCTTTCCCCCTTCGCACGAGACAAGTCCAACATGCGATCTTACTTCGAAGGCGGAATAAAGTCTTGGTGCACGCATCAACTTTCCCCTCCAGTTACCCATGGAGCGCGCCGGGGTGTCTTTGGCCAGCATGCGCGGGATCTCCTGTAAAGATAGGAGCATATCGCAGACTGCATTGGCAACTTCATCGTAGACAAATTGAATGAGCAGCGGCCGAGACAGTTCATTGAGCAGTGCATCATAGAGATGTATGGTCGATGCCCAATCGAAACAGTAGAGCGGCAAATGCATCAAAAACATTTCCGTCGACGCTCAGGAGGACCGGTGTTTATCCCTTTATAGGTCGAATCAGGAATTCGGACAAAATTTTGGGAAAATTTCGACCCAAAAAAGACCAAAAGTGAGTGCCTTTCGGAAAGACGCATTTTGCACACCTCAGAAACCGTGGGAAAATAAAAATAATTCGGACAAAACTCACTTTGAGGCCCGTTTTCGTGATTCGACCTATATAGGAATAAACACCGGTCCTCGCTCAGGGTAGAGGTAGATCGTGATTTACCTGTTTGTAGCATGCGACAAGTTGATGGCATCCTTCCTACATGTCGCTTGCGCATGCACATTGTCAGTCCACTCGACAATGATTGAAAACTCAACTTGCCTGAGTAGAACAACTCGGAACAAATTGGATGGGCCGTCTATATATCGCGAACCTCAATCCAGCCTCGTAAGTCCCTCATTTTCTGTGCGCGACATACATCGGAAATTTTGGATGACGTCGTGTCTACGTCGACCTCAAGTTTAAACAAGATAGCAAATTTAAACTTCTTTGCAGTTGATCTGTCATCAATGGGCCGCCAATCCTCACCCAGGGTAGTGGGTTTCAAGCCAGGGGGGAGGGATGGCCCAGTGTAACGGGCAATTCTACACCAGTACCTCGCCATAGGAGGGGATAAGCTCTGAGTCAAATTTGCCACTGTTCGACGAGTGATGCCTGGGAGATATTTAACATGGAGGTCTCTCCATTCAGCGATTAACTAACCAAAGCCACGCGAGAGACCCACCATGTGCTTCTGCGAAGAGTGACGGCCTTCGAGGCAAAGATAAGAACAGGGCGTCCAGTACTAGTAGGGTGTTGTACCAAAATATGTTGCCAACCTGGGAAATTTTGGTGGAAATTGCAGGACAGGAGATTTGTTTCGCAGCTGCGGCCAAACTACACATCAAAGGATACACACAAAAAAAAAAAAAGAGGGATGGAGAACGACACTGTCACGAAGCGTTGGGGAATACAGCAAAAACAGGTCTGCGTCGTTCCAAATCTAATTGGAGCTGCGCGGAGTATGGCTTATGTGCCGGGCTTATGGCTATATTTCGGGGAGGTGAAATCGCCGGAGTAGGTTGCGAGGATTTAGAAATAGGAAGTTTACGAATTCCGCGGGCTCGGGCTCGGGCGGCCTCCCCTTGCTCATCGAGGAACGCAATATTATTACCTTGCTTGTCAAGGTCTCTCCACCCTCATAATGACCCAATTTCGAGAAACCCGTATTGATCCGCTATTAATCCGCTTTCTCCCGAAGCCACAGCCCCATCCGTTCTAAATCTACGCTTCTACGCTTCTACGCTTCTACGCCTCAACGTCTCTACTGTTTCTACTTCTCTGTTACACATTTTGGCCCACCATTCCTTTGTCTTCTTGTTCATTACCTTGTCGAGGTCTCATAATGGCCATATGACCCGATGCTCCTATTTCTCCCGACAAGACGTAAAATTTACATAACTTCCGGACAGCTCATTCCGACACACAGCAATAACTAGGTTCAATTGTCTGTGATGCACAGCAGGGCCATAAAAAATTATCATATGTGAATTGTCCTGCTGCAAACTCTCAGGCGCAAGCAGGAGCCTGCAAAGCCCAAAGAAGTGTCTGTACACATTCACCCAGGCAATGAGTGGAATATTATTTACAAGTCTACCCTTGGACAAGCGAGGTCTGTTTCGACGAAGTCGGAGCTTCCTAGTTATGAAAATCCGGTATAATCTTGGTGTACTTAGTCGCCAACTTCACACAAAAATAAAAATAAATCGATATCAAAAGTCTCTCCAACATATAAGATCATTCCCTCCTCTTTCAATTGCCGGAACTCGGGATGACTGGTTATAGCTTTGCTACCTAGACTCGGTATACTGGGATGTGCCAGACGAAAAGATTGCGGCCGGGTGATTGGCCGCCCATCTCCAACAGAGCATTCCAACCACGACTGTCGCAGTCAAACTCGACATCCTGGACTCCTCATGAGATGGGAAAACCATATGAAATAACTCCAAATTTGGGAGGAAATCAGACAGTCCTGTAAGCTGGAAAAATATGGTGTCCATCTCGGGAACTAAAGGCTCGAGCTTCAGGACCACGAGTGATGGTGTCGCTTTCAGGCATTCGATCAAGGTGTCGATAGCAGTTGGCATGGACGCTAATGCCAATGTATAGAGTTGAACGGCAGACCGAGAGAGGAAGGTTAGGAATGGAGAGGTGTCTGCATTTCCTGGCTCTGGGAAGCCGAGTGTGAGGCTTTTCAAAGCAGGGGCTTCCAAGCAATTGAGCAGCAGAAGCGGAATGTCAATTTCCTCATTTGATAAAGATCCACCCAAAGCCAGGGATTGCAGGTGAATGAGTCCTAGAACGGAAATGGGCAGATCTGAAGGAACACCTTGAACTTCGAAAGTCCCATCCAACAAACTGTGTGAGTTGTGAAGGATTTCGAGGCAAGAAGAAATATTGATGTTAAAAGACCGAAATGTAGTTAGCTGGTGCCAAGGGACTTGGATCTGTGGGCGATATATAATGATCGATACTTGGTGCAGTCTCGGTGCGTCGCGAAAATGCATTGGGAAGTCGCAGGAGAGAAGTGAAATGAACAACTTCTCAAGTAAAGGGAGATTTCCCTCCACGGGGAACAAGAATCTGGCCAAGTTCTCTCCGATATCAAGCTTGATTTCTCACCACTGTTGTGAAAACCCAACAATGCGTCTTAGCAGCGATTTTACAGGACCAGGAATGTATGCTCCCTGTATGTCTTGTACAGACAGCGAGACGGGGGTTCCTTGCGCTCTTGAAAGCCATGTCTGGAATAAGTCCACATATTCACCCTCTGTCGACAGGCCAATGAGCTCCAAAGTCCTGGAGTGGACAACGCAACCTCTCTCCATTGACGGCATATGCTACAAAGGATGAGAGGCGCGGTGGTGGGATCGGGGGTTACGAAGTCGTCATCGGGCAGACAATGTATGAATATTTCCGCCAAATTTTCAGGTGACACAACGTTATGGATCAGCGGTATGTTTGGGGTCTGAAATTCGATCTGTCGATTCGAGGGGGCGTTGGGCACGAAGGATGGCATGGAAGCGTTTGGGAAACTGGCAATCAGTGAATTAGCGAAACACGGTCACGAGGCATCATAGAGCCCAAGCTCGACCAAACATGGCCTATTTAAGGCAATTGCACCTGACCCGCTATTTCTTCTCTACCTCCGCTCCAATTTCCCCTTGCGCGTCCAAGGTTGTACATTTCAAGTGGGTTACCTACTTCTCTGATTCACCAGTGGCCAGGCGGAGTCTCAACGGGCACATTGCGCCATTGCCAGGGACCTCGGGAGACGTCGACCATGGGGCCAAATGCCTTAAAAAATCGCGACATGCATGGAGTTTTGTGCCTCTCCCAGTCGAAGACAGTAATTAAGCGCGACCGTCCCTGGTTGACCGTCAAAGGCGCGACCGTCAATAGTCGAAAGCGCAATTGATAGCCTGCGCGTTAAACCTCGTTTACGAGGATGTGCCTCACTGCTTCACTTAGCTTCAGGTGGCGTCTGTTTGCGGTGTTGTATAGCCCCGACCCAAGACCTGTCAGAGATGGATCTAATCCACTCAGTAAATTGCTTCTCGACTTTATACTGACTCTCCTTTTGCAGGTCCCCAAGTATTTAAGTATGCGTCTTTTGGCGGGCTTGCTCAGTATGGAATAATTTGTATTGTACAGACAGTGCAAGTGCTCATATATATATAGGCTGAGATCACCATTGAAGAAAACTTGTGAAAACATGACGACCTAATACCAAACGAAAAACTCGCACCGAAGCATGCAAGATCGCTTCACAACAATCCACTGTATCTAAGGTTGTTAGAGGTCCCAAATGCTGGGCAAAGTTTCCAAAAAAAATTGATATGCGATCTCTTTCCAACGTACAAGGACATGCCCTCCTTCTCCAAACGCTGGAATTCGGAGTGAGAGGTTATAGCTTCGCCATACATTCGTTTGTGGGGGTGTGCCAGTCGGAAAGATTGTAGGCAGGTAATTCCAACCACAGCCCATCTCCAACAGAGCAGTTCGACCACAATCGTCGCCGTCGATCGCGGCACGCTAGACTCCCTGGACTCGTCGCCATACAATGGAAAAACCGCATAGTGGAATGATTCCAATTTCGGGAGGAAATTGGGGATTCCTATAACCTGGACAAATACGGCATCCACATCGAGGACGTGCATGCCAAGTTTCAGAACCGCAAGTGAAGGTGTTGCTGTCAGGCACTCAATCAAGCCGGCCACTGTCGAAGGCATATCTGACAAGGCCAGCGTGTGGAGTTGAGCAGATGATCGCGATAGGAAATATAAAAGTGGGGAAATATCTGCAGGGCGGCTACTGAACCCTGGAAACTCCAATGTGAGATTTTTTAGACCGAGAGTAGTCAAACAATTGAGGATGAGCATGGGATTGATCTCTCCCTCATCCGCATAACTTGCACCCAGGGCTAGGTGTTCGAGGTGAAGGTGTGTAGAATGGAACCGGGCGCATCGCCTCGAATTTCGAAAGTCCCATCCAACAGATTCGAGGAGCTTCGAATGATGTCGAGGCAATGAGAAATTTCGATATTACTGGTCCGAAATGTGGTTAATTGGTGCCATGGGACTTGAATCTGTGGATCATATATCGATCGAGACTTCGTGCAGTTTCGGCGCGTCCAGAAAGTACATGGGGGGGTCACTGGGAAAGACCGCGACCGACAACTTGTCAAACAAAGGGAGTGTTCCCTCCCTGGGGAATAAGAATTTGGTCGACTCGTGTCCAAGATCGAGCTCGATTTTGTGCCACTGTCGTGACAGTCCAAAGATGTTTTTGAGCAGCGAAGCTACTGGACCTGCAGGAACCTCATACTGCTCTATATCTTGTATGAATAGCAAAAGAGGGGTTCCCCGCGCCCATGAAAGCCACATCTGGTATAAATCGGCACATCCTTCCTCTGCCACCATTGCATCGAAGTCGAGAAACAATGAGCTCCAGAGGCCCGGTGTAGACAGCGCGACCTCTCTCCATCGATGGCATATGCTACAAAGGATGAGAGGCGCCTCGGTGGGATGGGGGGTTATGAAGTCGTGGTCGGGCAGACAGTGCATGAATATCTCTGCCAAAATCTCTGGTGGCACTGTCCGGGCACGTCGACTGATGAGTGCAAATTGGAGTCGACCATCTTTGTCGAACTGTAGTATGTTTTGTGTCCGAAATTTGGCCTGTCCATAGAGCCCATAGCATTTGGGATTTCCCTGATGTTGGAGAGAATCCCGAGTGCAAAAGATGTCATTGAGTCGATGTTCGAAGAACCTGAAGTGGGATCCCAGAATCGGTCACTCCCGTCAAAAGGAGAAGGTAATGACAATTGTAGAAGTTCGACAAAGCTCTGTGACCAACAAGCACCGTGCAATTAGTGATGTGCTTGGCTTGGCTTAAGGCCCGGAAGCCCGGAAGCCAAAGCCCTGGCTTTGCAAGCCAAGCCAAGCCAAATCTATGGCTTGATGGGGGCTTGGGCTTGGGCTTGAGGTTGGTAAAGCCAAAGCCAGGGCTTGAAGCCCTGGCTTTGACAAAACAAAATTTCCTGTGTGGACGGCTCATGAAGAACCCAAGGTTGGCTATTAAAAACACGCCACTAGAGTTTCAGACCATTTCCCCCACTGAATCTCTGACCAGATGGGTAAGTTCGAGGTTGAGCTAAAGTTAAACACCAAGACCGGAAGATGCCGAAATATTGATGGAACGTAATATATCTTTATCGGGTACTTGTGAGCCTGGAAAATTGTCTCGAGCATCCGAGTGTGTTAGGACAGTGGGTGACTTCCCGTAACGATTAAATCATTTTCGCGGAATATCGAGGGGTGCCAACGATGTCGGCATGTGAGATTTAATCCTTAAATCTATTCCTTGTCGTTGCCGTAAGAATTATTTGAGTTTAGAGCTAGACTAGGCTTTTCACGGACACTTGACCCGACGCACCAATTGTTGATCTGCCAAACAACACCATATAACACGTCTCTACTCCCACCGACGCGTCCCCACTGCAACATCCATGGATATCGACGTGTTTGTTTACCTTCAACAGCTCGAGGAGATTGAGATGGATGAGGTGGAAGAAGAACAGCAGCTTGCAGGGTCCGCTGTAGCCATTATCTTGGCGCAATTGAGACCCATCGACTGTGGACGGAGCGGCGACAACCAAGCAGGTTGTATCTCTGCCGGCCTGCGAGAGAGGAAGTGGAAGTGCCAGCAAAGAGAGAGCGGAAAGAAAGTTATGTCCGTGACTTTTGTGACACGCAACCGAATCCGGCGAATGGCCTGGCGGAGAGTCGCCAAATGTGTTTATTCAGCATGATGTACAACTAGAATAATCTGTCGGGAGGGTACCAACCCCCCTACAGATTAAAACTACTTTAAGGTTTGAAAGAGGGTCCAAACCGGATAACCTCAGATCCAAGTCCGATGGGGTCCTGACAGGTGTCCCGGCATCGCTGCCGGAAATGCAAATATATTCTGAAAAAAATATCTATGCTTACGGGAAGTCACCCAGTGGTTGACTTCCCGTAACGATAGATATTATCCAGCGAATATTGGAGGGGTGCCAACGATGTCGGCATACACACTTTAGTCTTAAAATCTAATTGGTGCGGTTCCCGTAAGACTATTCATGATAATAAACCAGACAATTCTACTGTACAGATGCAACAACTAACAGCAACACGACGAATGCTCCATCAACCGCGTCCCCGCCTGCCCGCATGGATTCCGACGTGCTTTGGATGGCCAAAGCAACCCGTGCCTAATCCGCACCCGTTGCTGTCGTCCGGCTCGCGCCTGCGGTCCTCGTCATGGCCCAGGCATCGGCGTCGTGCGATTTCTTATGCTTCATTTACAAAAATAACTCATTTCCATTGACGCTGTAGGGTTGGCGTTGAGGGCGTTGAGAGGCTGAGGTTGCAAGTGCGAGGGTCGGCACAGATTGGTCTGGGGCAGAGGCAGCGGCGGGGGTGGGGACGTGTACCAGACGTGTAAGGAGTGAGTGTGACGGTGATGTGACACGCTCAAATTGACGCGTGGAGTCCCAAATCCGTCCATTCAGCATGATATGTGGGTAAGATAATCTGTCGGGGGGGTACCGACCCCCCCTACAGATTAAACATACTTTAAGGTTTGAAAGAGGGTCCAAACCGGATAACCTCAGATCCAAGTCCGATGGGGTCCTGACAGGTGCCTCGGCATCGCTGCCGGAAATGCAAATATATTCTGAAAAACTATCTATCGTTACGGGAAGTCAACCAGTTAGAGCGTCGGTATAGATTATCTTTGGTATTATAATAACCACCCTCGCGTGGCTCAAAAAAAATGGCTGTCAAGCCAGGGCTTAAGCCCAAGCCAAGCCAAGCCAAGCCCTGCCTGCGGGCTTGGGCTCGGGCTTGACAGACTTCAAGCCAAAGCCTGCTCAAGCCAAGCCCAAGCCCTGGTTTCAAAGCCAAGCCAAGCCCGAACATCACTACCGGCGCGCAAAGGTTGCTGAATTAAGCAAGAATCAAGTTGGCGATTCAGAGAGGAACGCGGTCACGACTCGGCGCACGCACCAAGCCAGGCAAAACAACGCGCGTTAGATACGGCGTACACTGAAGCTAACGCATGACATATATTCAAGGAAACCATTGAATCCAAATTGAATCTACATGGCAATTGAACAACGCATCAAAAGAACGAGTCTGAGTCTTGAATGTCACCGAAGGTTCGCTCGAAAGCGCCGGCCTCACACTGCGACAGCAAGGGAAGCCGGGAGGTACTCAGCACACGCAAGCCGGAGAGTTCTTCACACTAATGGATTAGACCTTGGTTTACAGTAATAGCTACACAGGGACTCGTTCGAATAATACAACAATAATGTTACAACGACCCGCGGCCGTCAATTAGCTAGCGCAATGAACCAGCGCGTGCGTAAGGAAGTAGTGTCGTGCAAAGAGCGTGAGGGAGAAAGAAAAGTCCGTATACGTATGTGCGTGAAGGGAAAGTCGAGTCCGTGGGGGCGCACGCACGCGTGCGCGCCGGTCATTTCAAATCCGTTTTGATTTTGGTGTTCGTTGGGCGGGGGCGCCGGAGGGTGCGGGATGGGATGGGGGAGCTTAGAACGCGCCGGGGTTGCGACCGTACCGGGACGGGGACGATGCGTGGAACTGCGGGGGCGTCTCCGGGCGGGGTGTGTCTGGGATCTGGATCGTCTCGCGGTAGGACATCGGCGAGGCGAAGCTCGACGAGGAGCTCTCGGAGTACGTCGACGAGCGCGAGGAGCTCGAGCTGCGCGAAGAGTCGCTGCGTGCCGGGGAGGGCTGGCGGTTGGACGGCGCGCGGGTCGAGGGCGCGCGGGTGGGGGACAGCTCGCGGCTCGGGGGTGCGGCGGCGTAGGTGGGCGTGGGCGAGGCGTAGCGCGGGAGGGTCTCCTCAGGGCGCTGGATCATGAAGCCTGCAACAATATCGAGATCAGGAAATGCTACGGACCCCATAGATGGATGGTGCATACCTCGGAGACCCGCAGCCTTCTCGCCCTGGCGGCCGAACCCGTAGTTGGCCTTGTCGGTGCTCTTCCACGACGCAAAGGACATGTTGTCGGTCTTCTCCGGGCCGAAGACGTTGTTCACGAATTGCGGGGATGCGGTGTCGAACTGGGGGCCAGTGGCGATGATGCCCTTTGCGTCGCGCTTGGCGCGGAGAGAGCGCTTGCTCTTTGCACCTTCGCGGAAGATGAGGCCGAGCAGCATGTTGAGGCAGCCGATGGAGAATAGGAAGAAGGCGGAGACAAGAGTGAAGTCGTCGACGTGGTGCGACAGGATCTGAGCGCCAATGCTAGGGTATGTGTCAGTGGAATGTGCGACGACGAAGGGATATTGAGCCTTACAGGCACTGGAAGATACCCAAAGCACCGAGGCCAAAGTCAGAGCCGAGTACGGGGAAGAATCGGTCGAAAAAGACTGCGGGCCAGCGAACTTCCGAGACTACACAGACCGTCAGCGGTGATCAAGCAGGAGAGCAGGGAGCGCGTACGGAGGAGGATGATAACCTGGAAGATGATGAGCAAGCTCGCGACGACCGCCCAGAACACGCCTGCGGGCTGGTTCGGGACCGTGCTTCCACTGTCAGGGATGATTAACAAACAGGTCTCTTTCACTGAGAGATTCGCGACACGCACTCGATGTAATCACAGTCCAACATGATGTCGGTGGAGTTTGCGATGCGGTTGGCCTGGAAGTGATTGACCGCCTTGATGTTGGTGACCATAACCAAAATTGAGCTCGAGAACACGAGAAGAAGAGCGACTATGCTGAGAACGCGGACAGCATTGAGGCCGAGGAAGATAACTGGTGGCAGCCAAGCATTAGACACAACGCGAGGCATCAACGAGCAATGGACATACGTTTCTGAGAACGAGCCATGTCGTGAAAAGAAAAAGAAAGTAAAAGTTGAAAGGGAAGTTGTTGCGGCGGCGGTGGCAAATGAGAGTAGGTCGTCTAGAGCGCAGGCAAGACAATGAGATGAGGCGTGAAGGTGCTCGTGAACGTCTAGGTGTCAATGAAGAAAGGTGTCCCGACACCCGCTGAGATGTTGTGAGTTTGGAAGGGTTGAGTAAACCACTGAAGGAACCGCAACAGCACGCTGCTTTTTATTATAGACCGGCTAGCGAATACCATTGAAGGGCAAACATCCATTATGCGGCATAACACCGAGCACACACAAGGGCGTGCATTCTTCTGCCTCTTAGCCCCATTCAGAAGACAATGAGAACAAGGATTGAGAACAATAGCGCGCTTTGGTCGCGTCCCGCCTTCAAACAAAAACAGTCGCCGAGCAGACTTTTCGAGCGCACAGCTTGACACGCTAGGTGAACCCAGAGCCAAAAATTAACCAGAGACTTTGAGCCTTGATCCAGGAAATTGCGGCCTTGGAATGATTGGGAAAACAAAGAATGTTTGTATTACCTGATTAGGAACAAACACATCTTATGTAATACAATGGCGAGCACAGCCTCCACGTCAAAATCCCTTTTGCAGTAGTTTATTGTTTTTCATCCGCAATTCCGTCAAGGTTGCATCCCGACGCCGAGCAGGCACATGAAAACAATAATAATAAGGATCCATGATGGCCAACGGTCTATTTTTCTCTGCGCCGCATTCAACAAAAATCGTTTTGAACAACGCGGCGGGGAGTCTGCGCCGTGGAAGAGAAGGGGACTAAAGATAGTGATTATGATATGTACAGATATGTTGTGCGCGAAAACGGCGTAATCATCAGCCCAGCGCACGCCATAGAACGTGCACCAGACGAGTCGCCTGCCAGTGAGAGAGAAAAAAGCAAAGCATGAATCGAGTCCGATTCGCAAGGCATGCGCTAGGGCTCGAAATCGGGCGGTGCAGGCCCCGCGTCGGTGTGTACCAGGACGCCCGGCCCTCCCGAGCCCAGACGCACGTGCCGCCCCTTGCCGTCCAGGAGCGCAGGGCCCGCGAGGACCGAAGGCGTCGGCGGTGAGCGCGTCACCTCGTCGTCTCCGATATTTGCGAGCTGCAGGCGCACCTGTGGCTCGTGGATGCTCGTCGGCGAGCCGGAGCGCTCGAAGTACCCCTGGTCCGCGCTCGGACTGGGACTGTGGTGCCCCCAGTTCGACGGCATCGCAGGCGAGATGCGCACACTAGTGCTGCTTCCGCTGCTCGTGGTGTGACTGTGCTTGTGACCGCTTACAGGCGGGGAAGTGGGGCCGTCGCGGAGGGGTCGCATGGAACCCGCGGTAGAAGGCCGTGATGAGAGTGTCGTGGCACTGGGCCCTGGAGTAGAAGCAGATGTGGGGAGAAGGAGTGGAGGGAGGTTGTGACGCGGGGGTTGGAGGGAGGGACTGGAACTGGATGCGGGGGGAGAGTTCGGCGGAGAGACGCCGGCGGACGGGGACCTGGTTTGCCCAACGAGCCCATACTGATAAGGTTTGGGCTCGATCTCGAGATCGTCCAAAGAGAATCGCTTGGTTGCCCGTCCAGGCGCCTTTGAGGTGTCTTCTTTATCGAAAATATCGTCCCATCGTCGCCTTCGCTTCCTGAAGTCAATGAATTAGCGGATGCGGAGTAGTGAGTGAACCGTAATGCGTACATGATGAACCAGATGATAAGTGCAATACCCAGTAAACCAAAGAAGCCGGCCACGACGCCACCGATAATGGGGGCGATACGGACTGAGGAACCGCTGCCATCATCATTCGTTTGCGCTACCTGCGTAGGCGGCGGGTTGGGGACGTAAACGGTCAAAGGTGGCGGAGTCGACATGATAGTCTCCAGAATCATGGACACCTGCCCGTTTGACAGCGTACTTGCGGACTGCGAAGTGATAACGACTGGGGGTGGCGTCGACAGCGATGGGGAGAACGAGATCGAGTCCGGGGTCGACACTATGGACGAGTGGGAGCTGACGCTCGTAATGACGGTACATGACGAGCCGAACAGTGTAATGGTATCGGTTTCGGTGGTGAAGGCTGTGGCCACAACGGGGACCGATGTCGTTATTACACTTGCTGTGCGCAGCAGTCAGTATACCAGAACCGAAACAGAAACAGAAAAGCCAATATACCTGGAATCGTGGAAGTAATCGTGGTCGCAGTCGAGAGGCATGGAACGTCGGTAAGGGAGCCCAGTGGCAGTATACATGTCTCGGAGGTTATTGTTGTAGTTATTGGAAGCGCAGTCGACAAACTCTCAGTGAAAGTTGTTGTTGTCACATTTGTTGTGAGCAGGCTCTGAAGGGCATTTCAGTCGCCTTATTCAAGCCCCTAATAGACATACAGTGCACTCACCGTCGTCGTCCCCGTCGCCGAAGTGATACATGAGGTAGACATGCCGGTGGTGATTTGTGACACCGCCCGCGCTTTGCTTCAAGGAGAGATTCAAGAAATGAGTGAACAAGGACCGGTACCACCAGAAAACGAAGAGAAACCCGCGTCTAGGATCAAGCAAGCATTGAGAGAGAAATCAAGTCGGAGGGGTGAAGGCGGGAAGACAAGAGGGTCGTGGGTCACGTGTAATGAGTCGGAAGCAGAAAGTTTCAAACTCGGGATCGCCGCCCGGCCGTCGATCTCTCCCTTGTCTCTAGTCCAAGAATATCTATCTTTCGCAAAAATTTGCAAAAATCAGGCCATATAACCATCGCGGCGATTTTCTGCCACTGCGCTTGAGCGGACTCCATGAATTCCGGAATGCGGTGCCTCTCCAGATCTGACATGGACATGGTCTATCACTGCATAATCTCTCAAGCTAGTCCCAAGCTGCAAGAACCGTAGCAATTTACCCATTTTCCTCACTGTCATACACATCTTTGAACCAGCCAACCGCATGGACAATCTCTTTCATTTCTTTGGCCTGAGATTCGATTCGACTCGGAGCCAGATCTCAGGCGAACCTTCTGCTATCGACCTCGTTTTTGATGAGGCACGGTTGGCATAGCATTAGTGAGTCATGAACAGGAGGAATCATTCCCAACCTCCTTGCAGAGTTGTGGAGCGCACGGGCCATTCGGGTTTCGGAGATGTTTTACTTTGAACAACTGGTCAACAACCCTGGTTAACCGTGCTCCTGCCTTCGTCTTGATTTTCCAATGCTCAAAGCCGCAGGGGTTCATACGGCTCGTTTATTTATTTCTCGCTGCGGTCAATCTGCCTTCTGTGATATTCCCAGACGGCGACGGCGGTCCCGACGGCTGCCATATCCGATTCCGAATGGTCATCCTCAATGACCAGCGTTGAGCTGTCGCTCCACACGGAAGACTTTGTTAGTCTCTCTAAGACAGACGCTATAACCGAAACTAGCTCGTACCTCGCTAGTTATAAGGCTTTGTCGCACAGATCTATTCTCTTTTCCATCCCCTTGGTAAAAGCAAAACAATATTTTGGGCCAGGCCCTCATGTCGGGAATCCAATCCTCCGCCGTCACCGTTGCACCGAGCTTTAGCGTGGAGTCCATATGGTTCGGTGTCGCCCAGGAGAAAGGGCCGGAAATCCTTTCAATCTCCTCGGACAAGAAGTCTTCGGGGCGCAGCTGCGATTGGGCATCGAGAAAATGGTTTCTGTACTTTTCCAAATTTGCTGCCGGATTCACGGTCGTCTCACTAGCAGCCCACTCCCCGATACGTCGCGCTGACTGCCTACATCTCACACAGTTGCTTATTGACATTATCTATGCGCAAGACCATATAAATCATCAACAGTGATCAGCTGCACTGGTCAAGCCACCGAGCGACTTTCTTGACCGAGCCAGCGAGCGACTTGCACAGTGTTTCACGCTGTGCGCCATACTCGTCTCAAAAAACGCGAATAAACCCGTTCTCTCAAATTATCTGTGGCTCGTGAATCTCGTTATCGACGGAGACGTTGATCTCAACCTCCTCCCCATCCTCTCAAAAAACGCGTCTTCAAAAGTTAGGTCGGAGTACTAGTATCCGCTGAGTTCTGGATGGGCTGCCGCTCGATGGACACTGACCTGTTTCTCCATCTCATCTATCAATCGTTCAAGAGGAGTCACGCAAAGACTCAACTTGGGATGATCGGTGTCCCTGGCGCACCTGTGTCTCTCGCACGCATTCGTGCGTGCCGCCCACGAATTGGACTTTTCTTCTTAGTCTGCTCCCTCAAGCACGCGCTGGTGCAATGCACCAGCGATTTGACAACCGTATCGTTGTAACATTATTCCGGTACTGTTTTCGACTGAGTCGCCGAGTACTATGTATCACTGTAACAAAGGTTCATTGGCCGTGAAGAGCTGTCGAAGTAGTGCTTTCCACGGAGGTATCTCGTTCTTTGGTTATGAAATGGCAAAGATTGTGCAAAGTATGCAGAGTACAATTTATTTACTGGAGCATATATGTATCCTATGTGAGCCATCGAAAGAAAGCATGATGATTGAGGATCTGCACATTGGGAGTCAGTATAAAGCCGCTAAAAAATTACTGAGTGGATTAGATCCATCTCTGACGGGCCTTGGGTCGGAGCTATGCAACACCGCAAACAGACGCCACCTGAAGCTAAGTGAAGCAGTGAGGCACATCCCCGTAAATGAGGTTTAACGCGCATGCTATCAATTGCACTTTCGACTCTATTGACGGTCGCCCTTCTGACGGTCAACCAGGGACGGTCGTGCTTAATGACGGTCGTCGACTGGGAGGGGCACGAAGCTCCATGCATGCCGGGATCTTGAAGGCATTTGGCCACATGGTCATCAACGTCTCCCGGGGTCGCCGCCCACAGGCTCCCAGTGGCAATGGCGCAATGTGCCCGTTGAGACTCTGCCCGCCCAGTGAATCAGAGAAGTAGGTAACCCACCTGAAATGTATGACCTTGAAGTTGGAGGCGCAAAGGGAAATTGAAGCGGAGCAGGGGAAGGGAAGAGGTGGTGGTAGAGAAGAAAGAGCGGGTAACCAGTACAGTCAGCCGCAATTGCCTTAAATAGGGCCGTGTTGTTTGGTCGAGCTTGAGTTCTGTGACGGCTCGTGACCGTGTCGTTCTTTCAAGTCTTAGTCCACTGTCCAAGTTATCTCCCACTGTCGCGGTCCCGCTGTGATCGTCCACTATTCCGCCCTTCTATTTTCATCTTCATTTTTCCGGCGCCGAAGAAACAAGTAGATCAGATGTTCGTCTGAGTCATTTTGAAATCTTCTCATTGCGCCCCCATGTCGATTCACGACTTTCCCCCCGAACTACTCGAGCTCATATTCCTTCAGTGCTATAACCCCATTAATTTGCATCCTCTCACTTCGATTGACGCTCCACTCAATCTTTCACAGACATGCAAACGATGGAAAGATGTCGCGTCTAGCATTCCCTCTCTCTGGTCCACACTAAGAGTGGTGGCCACTCACACGTCGTCCCTGCCTCCTGTGGAGATCGTTGAAAATTGGATGCGTCTTTCCGGCGTGCACCGTTTATCGTTGTCCCTGGTGTGTCAACCGCAACCAGACGCAGCCCGCGCAGCAACAGACCCCAGCCTGTCGAGCGACCTTGGTGTGTCGCGGGTGCTAGAGTTGTTTTTGATCAACATGTACCGTTGGCGTTCTGTTTCGTTCGATTTCAGCCAATATGCACCTCCCATCAAATATCCGGCAGCTTTGACTGCCCAAGGCGCGCCTCAGCTCGAGTGCTTTGAGATCCATCACTTCTCGTGGTCTCCTCTGCTCGGCAATCTCACCATACCTTGGCTCGTGGACACTTTGTCTGCTCCGCTACTTCACAGTTTCACCAGCCGTCTCGGCAAATTCCCATCCGTCTTTTTCTCCCATGTACCCTGGGGACAGCTCACCTACCTCCGCTTGGAGACGCGACTCTCAGAATCTGCGTGTCAGTTTATTCTGCAAACCGCCTCCAACCTCATTGAATGCCATTTGCTTAATATCCGCCACGAATTTATCGAGGACATTCCTACCTTTGATCCCCTTCTGCCTGCCGTCCTCCCCAATCTCACGACCCTGGGCATTGCATCACAAGTGGGATTCGACAGACTTTTCAGGTTTCTCATGTCCTCCAATCTCCGGACGCTCGAGATCGCGACCCGCTCTACACAGATGCGGTGGGACCACACCCAGTTCATGGCATTCCTACGGCGCTCAGCTTGTTCCATCACATCGCTGACGTTGCGAGACCTCTTCGTCTCGCGGCTCGGAGATGTAGACCTGCGCGAGCTCCTCGCACATGTATCGGACTCGCTGACCTCCTTGGCAATCACGTCCGACATCCCAGGCACACCGGTGGGAATTCAGAACACCCTCCTGCGGGCGTTATCCTACCGACCTACGGGCCCTGTTTTGTGTCCTCAACTGGAGCACCTTGTGTTACAGATAGGAGCGTTCGCCAGCGACGGCGAGCTTGGGAAGATGCTCGAGTCGCGTTGGGCGGGCCACCATCGAGCGCCGGCGCGCATCGCGCGGTTACAAATCATCCACATCGTCTGCGCCACGGACACGCATGCCACAGATATTCGCATGCTGAATGAACTTTTGAAACAAGGGCTGGAGGGAAAGGTCCGATTGTTGACTGACCTTCATAACCCTGAGGAAGTAGCGTAGTCTGGTAGCGAGCGAAATATTCGCCGGCGGAGTTTACAGCAGTTTGCGGTACATAAGGCGCGGGCCTTTTTTTTTTTTTTTTTTTTTGACAGTTTTGACTAGAACAGTCGCCACAGCCTCAAATTTGATCGGATTACCTCGGGAGTAGGCGCGTTGGAGTCGCGCTGAAAATCCGCAGGGGATGGAGTACCGGCTTTTTTGATGTAATTACATAATGAATTTTTTTCAAAAGATTTATGGTTTTCACTAGAACAGCTGTAGCACACTGAATACTGGGCTGAATAACCTAATTCTTGGATATGTTATGCATCCAAGCTATTGCTAGGGGACTGCAAGGCTCACAGATAGGTGTTGGACCAAATCCGCATAGTGAGTTGTGCTTATGATGGTACGCAAATATCATCCTCGATTAAGTGTGTGTTAAATGAGTATAGGTCGTAATATCACCGGGAAGAATGGACCATCCCTTGGAGGTAGTTACAATACACAACATATCCAAGAATTAGGTTATTCGGCCCAGTATTCAGTGTGCTACAGCTGTTCTAGTGAAAACCATAAATTTTTTGAAAAATTTTCATTATATAATTACATCAAAAAAAGCTGGTACTCCATCCCCTGCGGATTTTCAGCGCGACTCCAACGCGCCTACTCCCGAGGTAATCTGATCAAATTTGAGGCTGTGGCGACTGTTCTAGCCAAAACTGTCCAAAAAAAAAAAAAACAGGCCCACGCCTTATGTACCGCAAACTGCTGTAACATGAGACAATGCTGAATCGGCTGGAAATTTAATTACGATCTACTTTTAGAATCCTAACACATTTGTGTTCCAGATATAAATGGCCATCAATATCACAAACTGCATCTTAACATCGAACGACCATGACCACGTCGTCGTCTTTCAAGTTCGCCCTTGGCCCTCTCTCTAATCGAGAACCACAGTTTCAGAAACAGAACACACTAGTGGTAGACAGGTACGGACGGCTTCGATATGCCGCTCTCAGCCGCCGTGCCCTCGCTCTACCACTCGAAATATTGGCAGAGATATTCATGCATTCCCTCCCTAATGCGGACTTCGTAACCCCCAATCTCACCGCCGCGCCTCTCGTTCTTTGCGGTGTATGCAATCAATGGAGGGAGGTTGCGATATCCACTCCCAAACTCTGGAGTTCCTTGGTTTTCGACGTGCAGTTGGCGACGGGAGCTGCATACGTCGACCTTTACAAAACGTGGCTTTCTAGAGCGCGGAAAACTCCTCTTTCCCTGTCTTTACAGGACAGAGAAGGACAGAACCCTCCGGACTCAGTCCGTCCATTGCTCCAAACCATCGCCGGGCTGTCGCCCCAGTGGCGAAACATGGACGTGGATCTTGGGAAGGATCTCGCGGAGTTCTTATTCCCTAGTGAAGGGTCTGTAAAGGGAGAGTTCCCTCTACTTGAAAAGTTGGCGATTGGCTACGCCATTCCGTTGGGACCTCTTCCAATTTCCTTCAGCAACGCTCCCAAATTACGCGAAGTTTTCGCTTCCACATATCCCACAGTGCCGCCAATGCAGTTTCCATTCGCACAGATAACCGCATTCCAGACATATCATATCACTCTTTCGTCCTGCCTCGAAATCCTCACCAACGCACCAAATCTCATAGATGGCACCTTTGAAATCGAAAATCGAAACGCTTCGACTGTGTCCCCTTCCGTCATATCACTTGACCACCTCGAGTCCTTAGCTCTGGCGGGAATGCTCGTCAATGAAGCAGATATACTACCTATGACCCTCCTCGAGTGCTTGAAAACCCCTGCGTTGAAGAATCTCACCCTCCAGTTTGTATATTTATACGGTAGCCACACCTGGAGCCATTCCTGGAGTGTCACGCCATTCCTCTCTTTCTTATCACGGTCCTCCATTCAACTACAGTCATTGGCATTATCCTTGATGCTGACGACGACAGAGAGCTTAATCCAATGTCTAAAAGCGATCCGCTCCCTCGTGGATCTAAAACTCGAGCCTCTGCGCGTTGTCGATATGGACGTTATATTCACCAAGTTAACCGGAGACTCCGATTTCCTCCCAAAGTTGGAATCCGTTCATCTGTTCTTCTCAATCCACACGGGCATCCACTACATAAATCCAACGGTTGTGGCTGGAATGCTTTCATGGAGATGGGCTACAGACGGGATTACTCGGTTGCGGTCGTTCCAAATGGCACAATCCTTGTACCGGCCCCACTTTCGGGAGAAAGAAGAAGCTGAATCCGAGTTTCGGCGATTGAAGGAGGAGGGTATGGATCTGTACCTTGGATTGGCGCGACCGGACATCGATTCATTTCGGACGAACACTGCTTTCAATCGCTCGTAATATTTTTATCTTCAAAGGGTAGTCGGACAACGTCTGGGACTACAATGTAATGTATCCATTTATGTCCGTCCTGCGTTAACACATATCTCATAATCCGCTAAAAGTGACATCGATACCGACACACACAGCTTTCACCATCAAACGCAAGACATATCATAGACTTCGAGATTGCTGTCTGTCAGCTTCGTGATCTCTTGGGCCAAATTGGTGCAAGAGGTTTTGAAGATCCGACAGATTGCCTTCTCACTCGACGATAATGTCCGACGAGCGTAGCGTGGAGGCACGGATACTCAGCCTGCTCACCTTGAGCCTATCCAGTAATTTTGTCGACCCCATTGTGAACTCCTCCAATGCGGTGGTGGTCATCCCCACATACGTTACGGACGGCTTAAGGGATACTACAGAGTTCTCGCCACGTCTCGAGCTTCGTCGCTTAGCGCGGTTGGGGCTGGTTATATCGGATCGGGTGCATTGGTTGAACTCAGTTTTGCCTATGAATGATCACTAAATCTTACATCCAGCAGACCCAAACAGACAATTCTTGCTTCAATTCCCTTGCAATGGAGATCTGTACGAGTGTCTATGATGCTATCTCCAGACCATTTCCGATGCCGCATCTCCACTCATTAACGAGGTTGAATTTTTTTTACTATGGATGGTTGAACTAATATGATCTAACACCAAGCTGCGTCAGGCTGTTGCAAGATGTCGAGGCATTTTCTTCTCGCAATTCCCCGTATCATACAGAACAAGTTCAAGAATATCGCCGAAGACTGGGCTATATAATAGATGACGGGTCAGAGGAGCTCGTGCGTCCGCACTTTTGTTCGATTTCGATCTATTGAGTTTTCATCCACGCTAGACGGCTAGCAGCACAAGTTTACAAGTTCGGGACGTTGACTCTTCCGCTCGCCGAACGAGATATCCACCTGCAATAGGCGCCCCCGCATCACATCCAGATCTCTTCTTGGAATCGGTTGAGCCAAATGGGCGGGACACCTCTGGCATCAGCATGTCTCAAATTTATTTGTGCTTCCTGTTCGTGTATCATCTCATACTCCTGCGCCTTCCGACCACATTCAACTCTCTCGCTTTGGATGCCTTCTTCTCGCAGGACGGTAACGCTTGTGAACTCGATTTGTGGGATGGTTTCACCGAGATTCTTCTCAAACAATGGAAGACCCTCGGCTTATTCTCAACACTCGTCTTTGGGTTAGCCTCTGTCCACTGCTATTAGTGTATTACACTTGACCATCTGCTCCTGCCAGTGCAACCTTGACAATGTTTCAAATACCTAGCATCACGGATAACTCCCTGCTGCGCATAATAGTGCATTCCGCGCTGTTATGTGTGATGATGAGCTTGATTTATACGTCCTTGCTCAGCGTTTATTTCGGCGGATGGCAGAGCACCGACACCGCCGCGAGGTGGATGCAGGTTAGCGAACAGCTTTTAAATCCGTTCCGAAATTGAACTGATTGCCAGGAAATGCGGACTGCCAATCCTCACACCTTTTGGAATTTCTGGGTCCTGATTTCGCTGCCTGCTGTGTGGACATGCTGGTAAGTCATATGGTCATCTGTATAAATCACTGTTAAACTTTCTTCCAAGGGGTATATTCCTCTTCCTTGCATCTATGATTCTATTTGCCTGGCCGCTCGGTCAATACGACTCTTCCCAAGATGTTCCGGAAGCGAGTCTCGGGACAAGAGTATTTCTGATGTTGGTTGTGGTTGCTGGCGTAGTCCATCTTGCATTGGCAATCTCGAAGTTGAGAAGGGTTAGCAATCCGGTCAGTGCGGTTGGTGTCGAAAACTCTGTTTAGATTTGACCTTGCTGAATTTGTATCAATATTCGTGCAATGTATTTTCTCTTTTCTTTTCTACACTCAAAGTTGAACCACGCGATCACGTGGGCCAATGTTGAAAATATTCCTCAGCCTGGCAGTGGCGAGTCGTAGAAAATAGGGTCCTTATGAGCGAATTTCATTTCCATCACCTAAATTTCACTGCGCCTTTTCGGTAGCCTACAAATCGGCCCTTGAGCTGGATCTCAGGGATGAAAAATTCAAAGCCGCAGCAAATGCGGGTTCCCTGTTTGCGCGGCGGATTCAATCATTCTTGACCGGACTCCGAAAAACTTGGATACAGACCCTAGTTTTTATGTGTAATGATTTTTCGGCGTTCCTGAATTCTACTAAGCGGGATGGAGGCTCGCGATTTTGCCGGTCTCCTCCGACATCGCTGGGTCTGTTCGGCAGTGAACCAGCATTAATCAGACAAATTACTAAGTACCGCGGCTTACAGCGGCTTACGGCCCCATGAGCCGGCATTGGGTTTAGTATCCGGTTTAGGGGAGCCAGTGAAAAAATATACTGTCGGTCGTAAGCGGGGTTCGCGCAGAAAAAAATTCGGGCACTCAAAGGACTCAGCGCAACTCGCTTGCCCAGGACGCCTCGGAAGTTAGAGCCTTGAGCAGGGATTTCCAGCGAGCTAGAAGCAAGTAGTTAGACTCGGAAGCTATGGCTCGATCGTGAGCGCTCGCTTAGACCGACACAGCCGCAGTGATCTTATCACTGCTGTTTTTCAACCGCTCTTCCGCGTCCACAACATCTGTGTCTTGAAATCTTATGCTGCGGACTCTTGGATGTCAAACATGATGTCGGGCTTGCAACAATTCGAATCATCTCGGCTCGGAAAGACTAGTTAATTTACAACGACTATCGACGCAGCCGTTGCGGGTAGAATCGACGCATAGTATGAGTATCTCCTTTTTGAACTCACGGCAAGATTTGATAGTTGCCGCATGTGAACATTGCGGAGGTCAGCCGCGTTATAGTTTCTCCAGGTATCTGCGTCAGCCACATCTTCATTACGGATAAAATCGGAGGCTCGTCATGTCGCGATTCCGACGACTTAACCCAACCAGGTGAAACTACGATCGCACGGCCGCACGCCGTCGACTACTCGACGGGGCCCGATGACCACTGAGCTATATATACAGGCTGTATCTGGATGAATTTCCTCAGTTCCGACCTGTTCTTTCAAGCCATGTCTCCCCTCTCGAAGACACTGGCGCTCATTCTCTCTTGTATTTTGTATTCTCCGACTGCTTGTTTCGCGGTCAGCGACTTGGCTGCAGCTACATTCGCTTGCACCAAGCTTACCGCCACGCTTGGCCCAAAGACCGTCCTGAAATCTGGGGGGCAGTACAACGCTACGGCCCAGGGGACATGGAGTCTGTTCAACTCGCTCGACCTCCCGACCTGTATTGTTTACCCCACGTCGACTGCGCATGTCCAGACGGCAATGAGGGCCATCTACGCGGCTGGCTCGAAGTACGCTGTCATTGCGGGAGGACACAGTGGCATGGTTGGGTATAACAGGTCAGTCTCCTTCCTTCCTGCTTGGGTCGCTCAAAAGAGAAAAAAAAAATAGCATTTCGAACGGCGTCCTCATCTCCTTCGCGCTAATGCAGAACGTGTCTTACGACGCGAAAGCCGACACCGTCACTGTTCAGCCTGGTGTACACTGGGGCAACGCGGTGAACTATTTGCAGTCGTATGGGGTTGCTGTTTTAGGAGGGCGTGCTGCGTAGGTCATCTTTTGATCGATTTTCTGGATTTAATCTATTTCTCAGTGATGTAGGTACTGGTCTGTTACTTGGGGGAGGCATTAGCTTCCTCTCGCCACAATATGGTTGGTCTGCAGACTCCCTCAAGGAAGCCGACGTCGTCTTGGTCACTGGAGAATTGGTCACGGTGACCGCGAAGAACCAGTACAAGGATCTCTTCCAGGCGTTGAAGGGCGGCGCAAACCGTTTCGGGATCGTCACGCGCTATGTGCTGTACCCCGTTCACGTTGGGACTGCCGCCGATAAGAACTGGTACGGTGGACTGATTGTTGTGAGTCGTGCTCGCAATGTCGCTTGCTCCATGTCGACGTCTTCGTTTAGTACCCTGGCTCGCAATCGGCGGCCGTCAGCAACGCGTCTGCTGCGTATATTCGCGAAAACACGGACCCCAAAGCTAGTAAGACTCCCGCGATACCGCGTGGCTCATAGCTAATCCACTTTAGGCTTGATGGTGCTCATGAACACGATGAACCTCACCGCACCGGATGCAAACCTCATCTACCTGTTCTACGAGGGCACCAGTCTTCCGAAGAGCATCTTCGGGACCTTCCTCTCTATCCCCAGTACCGTCGCTTCGCTGTCCCCAATGTCATATGCAGATATGGCCGCCATGATCGAAGGTTCCGCGCGGGGTAACGGCCAGCAGTTCGGCGCGTCTGCATTCGTAGGCGATGAGGCGACGTTCTTGCAAGGCTTCAACCACCTCGTAAACTTCACCGCCCACTACAATTCGCAGCTCATCGCGAGCTACATGATCATCTCCCCAGTCCCACGGTCGCAGTGGGCGATCAGTAAAGCGAGGGGCGGAAACGCTATCGGCGACCCGGGCGTCGCATACGCGGCCATTAACTTTGAGCCCATCTACCCCGCAGGCGTGCTCGCTGTGCCGGCCAACGTCACAACGGGATTCGACCTCCTGCTTTCACAGTACGTCTTTCGTATCGTCTCCAGCAGTATCTTACACCGCTTGCTGCAGAGCACAAACTCATAGCGGGCTCCCGCTGTACATTAACGAGTGCGACACATCGCAGAGCGTGTTTTCCACGTACCCCGCCTATCCAACACTGAAGAGCACCTATGCAAAGTACGACCCTACTCGGTTCGTGTTTCCTGCCTGCGTTCACTGCACTTTTGTGTGTTAATTCGGAGCTTACAGCTTCAATATGCGAAACACGGTCGGGCCTATGGGGTTATAAACCGCTGAAAATGAAGGGTGGTGACCGAAGCCGAACAAGCGTGCACATCGACTTCTACTGTACATTATCCATTCTTCTGTGTAATAAATAGAGAATTAGAAAGCCCATTTGCTCACTCGAGGCTGTGGTCAAACGAGGATCCTGAGTCAGCGGAACCGCCGACAATCCTTAGATTTCGATCTATTGAGTTTCCATCCACGGTAAATGACTGGCAGCTCAAGTTTCCAAGTCCGGGAAGTCGACTCTTCCGTTCGCCGAACGAAATATCCACCTGCAGTAGGCGCCCCCGCGTCACATCCAGATCTCTTCTTAGAATTCATTGAGCCAAATGGGGGAACACCTCCATCAGCATGTCTCAAATTTATTTGTGCTCCCTGTTTGTGTATCATCTCATACTCTTGCTTCCGACCACATTCAACTCTATCACTTCGGATGCCTTCTTCTTGC
Source organism: Mycena capillaripes (assembly GCA_029204075.1). NCBI lineage: Eukaryota > Fungi > Basidiomycota > Agaricomycetes > Agaricales > Mycenaceae > Mycena > Mycena capillaripes. The sequence continues at coordinate 409,142 of JARHKZ010000037.1, read as the reverse complement.
AGGACGGTAACGCTGGTGAACTCGATTTGTGGGACGGTCTCACCGAGATTCTTCTCAAACAAAGGAAGACCCTCGGCTTATTCTCAACCCTCATCTTTGGGTTAGCCTCTGTCCACTGCTATTAGTGTATTACACTTGACCATCTGCTCCCTGCCAGTGCAACCCTGACAATGGTTCAAATACCTATCACGGATAACTCCCTGCTGCGCATAATAGTGCATTCCGCGCTGTTATGTGTGATGATGAGCTTGATTTATACGTCCTTGCTCAGCGTTTATTTCGGCGGATGGCGGAGCACCGACGCTGCCGCGAGGTGGCCAGTGCCAGTTAGTGAATGACTTTAAATCCGTTCCAAAATTGAACTGATTTCCAGGAATGCGGACTGCCAATCCTCACACCTTTTAGAATTTCTGGGTCCTGATTTCGCTGCCTGCTGTGTGGACATGCTGGTAAGCCATGTGCATATGGTATATAAACCACTGTTAAACTTTCTTTCAAGGGGTATATTCTTCCGTGCATCTATAATTCTGTTTGCCTGGCGGCTCGGTCAATACGACTTTTCCCAAGATGTTCCGGAAGCGAGTCTCGGAACAAGAGTATTTCTGATGTTGGTGGTGGTTGCTGGCGTAGTCCATCTTGCATTGGCAATCTCGCAGTTGAGAAGGGTTAGCAATCCGGTCAGTGCGGTTGGTGTTGATAACTCTGTTTAGATTTTTGACCTTGCTGAATTTGTATCGATATTCGTGCAATAGAGACAGTCAGAGTAGCTTTTTTAATGGTGATTCTCGAGTTGATTCTGAAGATGATTCCGGAATAGTTTATTGTGAGGGAATCACTGAGAATCATCGGAAATGAGAATCACCTCGAATTGTCGAATCACCTCTGGAGGTGATTCGACAAATGATTTTCTCGGTGATTGTGATTCTGCCCTCTTATTTAATTAAAAATTGCCAGAATCACCGCTAGAATCACAATTAAAAATCGGGGCGGTCAAGGCCAGCATGATTGTCTCACGATTCTGACCCAAAACAAATTCCAGGATCACCTCAGAATTAACTCAAGAATCACTGTCAGAATCACCGAGAATCACCTACTCTGACTGTCCCTAATGTATTTTCTCTTTTCTTTTCTGCACTCAGGTTGAACCACGCGATCACGTGGGTCAATGTTGGAAATATTCCCGGCGGTGGCGAGTCGTAGTAAACAGGCTGAATCTCATTTCCATCCCCCTGGATTTCGCTGAGCTTTTTTTCCCCGACGGCAGCGCATAGATCGGCAGGCTTGAACCGGATCTTGAACTGGATCTCAGGGGATGAAAAATTCAAAAGCCGTAGCAAATGCCGGTCCCCAAGGCAAAATTCTTTGCGCTGCAGATTCAATCATCCTAACCGGACGAAAGGCTCGGATACAGTCCCTAATTTTTTATGTGTAATGATTTTTCGGCGTTCCTGAATTCTACTAAGCGGGGTGGACCACCGATGTCGGAGGAGACCGGCAAAATCATGAGCCTCTGTCGTTCGGCGGTGAACCACCATTAATCAGACAAATTACTGAGTGCCGCGGCTTACGAGGATGTCAGCCTCAGTGAAACAATATTAATAAATACTGTCGTTCAAAGAGAGGTTTCGCGCAGAGAAATTTTGGGGTCCCCAGACTCGCTTGGCCTGGACGCCTTGAAAGGTGAAGCGTCGAACATGAATTGCCAGTGAGTTGGAAGCAAGTAGTTAGCTATTGCTCGATCGATCATGAGCACTCGCTTAGACCGACACAGCCGCAGCGATCCCATCACTGCCGTTTTCAACTGTTACCTTAGGCTTTGCTTCCGTTCCGTCCACAACATTCGTGTCTCTTATTCTGCGGACTCTTGGATGTCAAACGTAATGTCGGGCTTGCAACAATTCGAATCATCTGGGCTCGGAAAGACTACTTGATTTACACCGACTATAAACACGTTGCGGGGGTCGAATCGACGCATAGTACAGTGAGTATCTCCTTTCTGAACCCACGGCAAAATTTGATAGTTGCCGCATGTGTGCAGTCTCCGACTTAACCCAACCAGGCCAGGCGAAAGTGCGATCGCGCGGCCGCATGCCGTCGACTACTCGACGGGGCCCGATGACCACTGAGCTATATGTACAGGCTGTATCTGGGCGAATTTCCTCAGTTCCGACCTATTCTTTCAAGCCATGTCTCCCCTCTCGAAGACGCTGGCGCTCACTCTCTCTTGTATTTTGTTTTCCACTACTTGTCTCGCGGTCAGCGACTTGGCCGCGGCTACATTCGCTTGCACCAATCTCACCGCCACGCTTGGCCCAAAGACAGTTCTGAAATCTGGGGGGCAGTACAACGCTACGGCCCAGGGGACATGGAGTCTGTTCAACTCGCTCGACCTCCCGACCTGTATTGTTTACCCCACGTCGACTGTGCATGTCCAGACGGCCATGACGGCTATCTACGCGACTGGCTCGAAGTACGCTGTCATTGCGGGAGGACACAGTGGCATGGTTGGGTATAACAGGTTAGTCTGCTCCCTTCCTACTTAGGTCGCTCAAAAGAGAGAAAAAAATAGCATTTCGAACGGCGTCCTCATCTCCTTCGCGCTAATGCAGAACGTGTCTTACGACGCGAAAGCCGACACCGTCACTGTTCAGCCTGGTGTACACTGGGGCAACGCGGTGAACTATTTGCAGTCGTATGGGGTTGCTGTTTTAGGAGGGCGTGCTGCGTAGGTCATCTTTTGATCGATTTTCTGGATCTAATCTATTTCTCAGTGATGTAGGCACTGGTCTGTTACTCGGGGGAGGCATTAGCTTCCTCTCACCGCAATATGGTTGGTCTGCAGACTCCCTCAAGGAAGCCGACGTCGTCTTGGTCACTGGAGAATTGGTCACGGTGACCGCGACGAACCAGTACAAGGATCTCTTCCAGTCGTTGAAGGGCGGCGCAAACCGTTTCGGGATCGTCACGCGCTATGTGCTGTATCCTGTTCACGTTGGGACTGCCGCCGACAAGAACTGGTACGGTGGACTGATTGTTGTGAGTCGTTCTCCAAATGTCGCCTGCTCCATGTCGACGTCTTCGTTTAGTACCCTGGCTCGCAATCGGCGGCCGTCAGCAACGCGTCTGCTGCGTATATTCGCGAAAACACGGACCCCAAAGCTAGTAAGACTCCCGCGATACCGCGTGGCTCATAGCTAATCCACTTTAGGCTTGATGGTGCTCATGAACACGATGAATCTCACCGCACCGGATGCAAACCTCGTCTACCTGTTCTACGAGGGCACCAGTCTTCCGAAGAGCATCTTCGGGACCTTCCTCTCTATCCCCAGTACCGTCACTTCGCTGTCCCCCATGTCGTATGCAGATATGGCCACCATGATCGACGGCTCCGCGCGGGGTAACGGCCAGCAGTTCGGCGCGTCTGCATTCGTAGGCGATGAGGCGACGTTCTTGCAAGGCTTCAACCACCTCGTAAACTTCACCGCCCACTACAATTCGCAGCTCATCGCGAGCTACATGATCATCTCCCCAGTCCCGCGATCGCAGTGGGTGGTCAGTAAAGCGAGGGGCGGAAACGCTATCGGCGACCCGGGCGTTGCATACGCGGCCATTAACTTTGAGCCCATCTACCCCGCAGGCGTGCTCGCTGTGCCGGCCAACGTCACAATGGGATTCGACCTCCTGCTTTCACAGTACGTCTTTCGTATCGTCTCCAGCGGTATCTCACACCGCTTGCTGCAGAGCACAAACCCATAGCGGGCTCCCGCTGTACATTAACGAGTGCGACACATCGCAGAGCGTGTTTTCCACATACCCCGCCTATTCAACACTGAAGAGCACCTATGCAAAATACGATCCTACTCGGTTCGTGTTTCCTGCCTGCGTTCACTGCACCTTTTTTGTGTTAATTCGGAGCTTGCAGCTTCAATATGCGAAACACGGTCGGGCCTATTGGGTTATAAACTTTTGAAAATAAAGAGGTGGTGACCGAAGCCGAACAAGCGTGTACATAGACTTCCACTGTACATTATTCATTCTTCTGTGTAATAAATAGAGAATTAGAAAGCCCAATTGCGTAGCGCTCGAGGCTGTGGCCAAACGGGGATCCTGAGTCAGCGGAACCGCCGACAATCCTTATAATCCTCAGCTTTCCTTCTACTTTCATCTTTGCTTTCTGTATGGATTCATTCGACAACTTTCAATACGATTCTGCCTCTTCCTACGGTGGAATTGGCATAGTAGACGACAATTCTTCAGTCTACACCGCCAACACGGCAGACAATGCGTCCTCGGTCGATCTTTCCAGTCTCTCCATCTCGGACTACGTCCATTCACATCCTGTGGGCAACGGGCACACCCATGCCCATTCTCTGCGGAGCGGCCTTGACGAGGACTTTGACGCCGTTTTGGACGATTTGAAGGACGATGGCGCGCTCGATCTGCCGCCGCATGCCTGCAGGTGCGTGCTACGACTTCCAACAATTTTTAATGGTTACTGACTACTGTGAAACAGCTATTGTGGCATCCACTCGCCGTCTTCAGTCGTCAAATGCCTTGTATGCTCCAAGTGGTTCTGCAACTCGCGCGGAAACACGTCCGCGTCGCATATTGTCAATCATCTTGTCCGCGCGAAGCACAAGGAGGTCATTCTGCACGCAGAAAGTCCCTTGGGGGAGACCACGCCGGAGTGCTATAACTGCGGTAGCAAGAACGTTTTTATGCTTGGATTCATCCCCGCGAAGAGCGATACGGTGGTTGTGTTGCTCTGCCGCCAACCGTGTGCCGCAATATCGAAAGATATTTCTTGGAATGCGGCGCTCTGGGCTCCTCTCATCGATGACCGTTCCTTCTTGTCCTGGCTGGTCAAGCCTCCCAGCGAGACCGAGCAGCTCCGCTCCCGTCAGATCTCCTTCGCTCAGATCAACCGGCTCGAGGATCTTTGGCGCGAAAACGCCTCCGCCACCCTCGAGGACCTCGAGAAGCCCGGCGTGGACGACGAGCCACAGCCCATCCTTTTGCGCTACGAGGACGCGTACCAATACCAGAACATATTCGGCCCCCTCGTCAAGATCGAGGCCGACTACGACAAGCGCCTCAAAGAGAGTCAGACTCAGACGGACATCACGGTCCGATGGGACCTGGGTCTCAATCAGAAGCGTGTTGCGTGGTTCTGCCTGCCCAAGCTGGAGAGTGGGGAGGTGCGGCTGGCTGTTGGGGACGAGTTGCGGTTGCGATATGCGGGAGAACTGCACAAGGCTTGGGAGGGAGTGGGGCATGTCATCAAGATTCCCAACAGTGAGGTTTCACAGAGGCTCTCACTTTTTTTTCTGCTCACAGCTTTCAGATGTTTCCGACGAGATTGGTCTCGAACTCAGGCGAACAGAGGGTGTTCCCTCGGAATGCACCCACAACTTTGCGGCAGACTTTGTCTGGAAGTCGACCAGCTTTGACCGGATGCAACTCGCGATGAAGACGTTTGCTGTCGACGAGAAGAGTGTTAGTGGATATATCGTAAGTGATCTGTCGGCTTCCCCACTTCCACTATAATGCTGACACTACGCTAGTACCACAAGCTTCTCGGGCACGAGCTGGAGCCGCAGAGTCTGCGCACCCAGATGCCGAAGCGCTTCTCTGCGCCTGGCCTCCCGGAGCTGAACCACTCTCAGATGTACGCGGTCAAGAGCGTCCTTCAGAAGCCCATCAGCCTCATCCAGGGCCCGCCCGGAACCGGAAAGACAGTCACCTCGGCCTCGATCGTCTACCACCTGGCCAAGATGAACCCAGGACAAGTGCTTGTCTGCGCGCCGTCCAACGTTGCCGTCGACCAGCTCACGGAGAAGATCCATTCCACCGGCCTCAAAGTCGTGCGCCTCACCGCCAAGTCACGCGAGGCGCTCGACTCCAGCGTGAACTTCCTGACACTGCACCAGCAGGTCGCAAACAGCACGACGCACGTGGAACTGCAAAAGCTCATCATGCTCAAGACCGAGCAGGGAGAGCTGAGCAGCAACGATGAGCGCAAGTACAAGACGCTCATCCGACAGTGCGAGAAGGAGATTTTGGGCGCGGCGGATGTTATTTGTTGCACTTGTGTTGGCGCGGGAGACCCGCGTTTGAGCAAGCTCAAATTCAGGACCGTCCTAATTGATGAGGCTACACAGGCTGCGGAGCCCGGTGCGTTTCATTTTTAGTATTCTTAAGCTATTCTTATTCTTTGCTTCAGAGTGCATGATCCCGCTTGTCTTGGGGTGCAAACAGGTGGTGCTCGTCGGTGATCATCAGGTGCGCAGCGTCGCTTTCCGAAGGGGTTTTGGAACTAATGGAGTCCGTACAGCAACTCGGGCCTGTCATCATGAACAAGAAAGCTGCTCGCGCGGGTCTTACCCAGTCGCTCTTCGAGCGCCTCGTCGTGCTGGGCAACCGTCCCATCCGACTCCAAGTGCAATACCGCATGCACCCGTGCCTTTCTGAGTTCCCGTCCAACATGTTCTACGAGGGCACGCTGCAGAACGGTGTGACAGCGCCCGAGCGGCTGCGCAAGAACGTCGACTTCCCGTGGCCCGTGCCTGACACGCCCATGTTCTTCTACCAGAACCTCGGTCAAGAGGAAATCTCGAGCAGCGGGACATCGTTCCTCAACCGCACGGAGGCGTCGAACGTTGAGAAGATCGTGACCAAGTTCTTCAAGTCAGGCGTCGTGCCGGGGCAGATTGGTGTTGTGACGCCGTACGAGGGCCAGCGCTCGTACATCGTCAACTACATGCAGTTCAACGGGTCGCTCAAGAAGGATTTGTACAAGGAGATCGAGGTTGCGAGTGTGGACGCGTTCCAGGGTCGGGAGAAGGACTACATCATTCTCAGTTGTGTGAGGAGCAACGAACATCAGGGGATTGGATTCTTGAACGACCCGCGTCGTCTGAATGTCGCGCTCTCGCGGGCCAAGTACGGTGTCGTCATTCTAGGAAACCCGAAGGTTCTCAGCAAGGTGGGTTCAGCCAACTCAATTGTTCTCCGCTCTTTACTGACCTTGGTGTGCAGCATCCGCTCTGGCATTACCTGCTTACGCACTACAAGGAGAAAAACTGCCTCGTGGAGGGCCCGCTGAGTAATCTCCAGGTTAGTATGATCCAGTTCAGCAAGCCGAGGCGCACCCTCGCCAAGTCGATGGATCAGTTCCGTCGTCACGAAACAAACGCCAGGGATTATATCGGCGGCCCCGCTGGTGCAGGAGCCGAAGGTGCGTTCGTAGCGTCCCCACCAATACCTTTATTAACCTTGTGTCTTGTAGGTCGCCGTTCGGGCACTCCCAGTCGCTTTGACGCAAGCTTTTACCGCACCCACGATGCGCTCGGCTATATCCCCTCCGACGTCCAGTCCCTCCGCTCGCAGGCGACATACTCTTCCGGTCTCCCCATGTTCTCTCCCGCTGGCCCCTTCGGCGCAGTTGGTGGCGGCATTCCCCGTGGTGTCAACGGCGCCAAGCGCAGCACCTACGGAAGCTACGCGTCGTCCGTCATCTCTCAGGACGCCGGCGGCGCCAACAGCGTCACGGACAGCAGTAGCGTCCTCGGCATGGGTGGTGCCGCAAGCAGCATTGCGTATTCGCAAAGCGACCGCCTCCGCGGGCGCCGCACGTCGTTCGGCAGCGCGAGCGTCACCGGCGCGAGCGACGTCGGGAGCCTCTCGCAGTACGACTACAAGAGCCAGGACGACGCGGGTGACATGGACGACATGAAGAGCCAGTACGCCGGCACTCAGTCGGGCGTGACTGTGTTTTGAGTAGCCCCATGAACCAAACGCAGCGTGCTTGCGGACCAGATCATAGCCGTCGAGGCTTCTGAATCCCCTGCCGCGCGCCGCCCTGTGCTGCCTGCCCCCCTTCTACGTATCGACTCACTGGGTTCCGGACAACGATGCCCACGGGCACGAGACCACGTTCGCGCATGCCTACCACGCATCGTTGTCGGCCCTGCCCGTGCCCGTCTCGTTGGCTTTGTTCCCGGCAATTTGCTGAGGTTTACCTGCCTAGACTTTTCCCGACCCACGCGTCTCCTCCCTTGTCCTTTTGATGACTTGGTGGATTCGCCAGTAAAATACGAAACTTCCAAAAAAAATCATGTACTTTTTTCTTGTCTACTGCGCTTCGAGCGCCACGTATTATGCACACTTCCTTCCCTTACCTCTGAGTGCTATTCCAATTGACAGTACTAAAACTAGGGCCAAAGAAATACATGCTATTCAGAGGTCAAGTATCGAGAAAGATCATTGGTCGTTGGATGCTTGGAGAAGGAATCGGCAAATGCCCAAAATCTGATAACCATGAGCGAAGAGTTACACTTCCGAGTCCACCAGAGAATTGCCACGGACCTGCTCCCCCCTTCGCGAATCATGACTGAGGAACGGGGGTCTGGAGAGTGGACTCCGGCTCGGGTTTTCTTAACTTGATCTCTCGCACGGCTCCGTCAAAGGTCTCTTGATCGATGAGACCTTGGTCCAGCATCGCCTTTACTACCAGCCACAACCACGGGTTGCAGGTGTTCACCCGCGAGTGCATATTGTAGGCAAGTCCTCTGGCGAGGTCGGCGATCTGGTCGCGCTGCGCGCGCGTGAACGATCCAAGTGCGAAAAAGATGTCTCCCTCCTGCGATGCGAGGGAATGGAGGTGGACGGAGGGGTGATAGAAGGCGTAACTGCCCGGCCCGCCCGTGAGGTTAGTTAGCTGCTTGTAGGTTCCGCCGCTAGTGGGATCTGTGCCGTTGGTCCAGTACATGAGGACGTGCCGGCTCATGTCCCGGAGCTGCAATTGGAGAGTAACCACCTTGACGGCGTCGTCGTCGGGATACTGGTGCCCGAATGGGTTCCACGACTCTTGAAGAGGCTGAGAGGGCATCTGGATTACAGTCAAAACTATCCAAGATGAGTTAGATATGACTTAGGAGTAACTTTAGGGGTAGTTCTATTCTCTCCCATTCACTTTTTATTTTCTTGAGTTACAGTGAAAAGGTCACAGAAGCTGGACTTCAGCGGAGAGTAGAGCGTCGACACTGGGACTATAAGAACTCGTCGTCCATCTCCTCTCTCCAAAAATCACTAAAGGGCGAGCTTTCAGCTACGCGGATATCCCACCATTCCTGCAGACTCAGTGATTCTAGACTGTCAACCGCTGGCATCGTCGTCGGAGTCGCAGACGGTTGCTGGATCATCCCAAACACGCCTGGTCGTGGCTGGATGAGGAGGGCAAACCGCTCAAGGCGTGTAACCTTCGCTCCCTCGAATCGCTGGCGAAGCATCGCAAGGAGTGCGTCGAGCGTCTCATTGACGGGGTCAGCGCCCTTGATGCGCAACGCCCGTAGTTCCGGAACCAAAATGGTGTTGGAGCTCGTAGGCGTAAGAAGTGTAAATAAACACGCCGCGTCGATGCGAGCAAGCTCCACGGCGAGGTCTGTCAGGGTCGGGATCTCGGTGAGGATACCCAAGAGCGCCGCGTCCGAGACCGCGACCCCTAGCGCTGGGCAGAGTCGGAGGATCTTTAGGCCCTTGAGTTGTACCGGCACGGACCGCAACATGTCCGGCGAAGAGTTTCGACTCAGCGTCAGGGCTAAATTGAGTCCCTGGATGTTCGGGAAATCAAAGCAATTTATAACTTTCTGCAGCTCATCCGCCTTTGAGTTGACTGCAATCGAAGCGAATCGCAAGTGAGGCATCTTGATAGCAGGGTGCCGTCGGGTGCTCCCATCGAACGAGATGCGTAGGTCGACCATGTTTGTGAGCTGCGCGAGGATGACCCATTGGCGATCGCAGTTTGGGTACCACGAGCACTCGTATTCGTGGTACCGCTTCAACTGAGACCACGGAATGGGGTGGAGGATTGGCCCCGCTTTTATTTTGTCCACCTCGAAATCGCAGTAAGAACAGACGAGACCGCAAAGACTGGGATATTCCGACGGTTCCCGCTGAGCCAGATACTCTAATGCGGCGTGGTTCGGAGAGTCCAGGATAACGTGTTGCCACCGGGCAGCATGCCTGCTGAGGCACTCGAGGAATGGCTGATAATGCAGTTGGTCGATGGTATCATCCGACAGACGGAATGTGAGCGGGTGCTGGCCGGAGCGCTCCAGGTATGTTTCCATGAGAAGAAGCGCAGGAGACCTGCCGGCTTCGTTTTTCACTGTCTGCTCGACGTCAAGGAATGACCACAGTTTCGGGAACGCGAGGGCTGTCGCGCGCCAATGGTGGCAAACATGGCTCAGTCTCCATGGAAAGTATGCCTTGAGCCGGAGGTTCTCACAGTTCCATGGGAGCGGGATACATGCAAGGAAAATTTCGCCGAGGATTTCTGGTTGGAATGAGCCCATATGCAGGCGACCTGGCATGACCGTTGCCTGTGCGGACTCCGAGTCAGGCTGTCAGCGTTCTCCACGGGATCTATCTGGCTACTAGAATAAGGCAAGAAGAATCAATTATTGAGTGGGGCATACGAAGAGATGCGGAAGGAGCTGCCAGTCATGAATTAAAGCTGTTACGATGGAAGGTAGCCTGAGATAAGTAAGGAATCTCGGCAATCTCCGGACTGCCGTTCCTTTTGAATTTTCAACTGGCCGAAATTCGAGGTTTTGTTCAAGTTTTTGTCATCGTGGGGAGCAAATTGTGGATGTGCAACATTTCGGGCCTATAAGAGGTCGCACAAATTTTGATGAGATTCCGCATAAACACTGTTTCAGCGCTTCGACGTGGTTCGTTGACTTTTTGAGGCCAGTTTAGATCTTCCTCGCATGCCATTGGACACGACACGAAGGGAGTACTTAAGAAAATGTCTCACCTTTGACAGATTCCCATTCATTACTGGCCATAAGCCTGGCGTAAGTACCATGATGGACGCGTCTACAGAAACCCCTCGTCCATCTCTTCGCCCCAAAAATCATACCCCGGCCATTTTTCGGTTACACGGATATCCCACCCCTCCTGCACCCTCAGTGACTCTAGATTGTCGACCACCGCGACGGTCGTAGGCGTCTCAGACGCTCGCTGCAAGATTCCATACCCACCCGGTCGCGGCGGAAGGAAAAACTCGAACCGCTGGAGCCGCGCGAACTCCGCTCCGCCCCCGAATCGCTGGCCCAGCATCACGAAAAGCGAGTTGTCGACCGCCCCTTCATAGTCAACGGGAGAAGCACTCGACAGCTGCAAGGTCAGCAATCGCATGGCCAGCCTGAAGCGCGCGGGCGTGAGGAGGGTGAATAAATATCCACCGTCGAAGCCACGGGTTAGCTCAACCGCCAGGTAGGTCAGGGTCGCGATCTCGGTGAGGATGCACAAGAGCGCGTCGTTCGAGATCGCTAGATTACCGCAGAGCCGCAGGACCTTGAGGCTCTTGAACTGTGCAGGCATAGGGCACAGCGCGTCCCGTGAATGTTTCAACCCAAGCCGCAAATTGAGGCCTTGTATACAAGGGAAATCGAAGCAGTTGTTCAGAAGATCGTGCAGCTTATCCGCCTGGGAGTAGATTCCGAGCGAGGCGAATCGCAGGTGGGGCATCTTAATTGTACTAGTGCCGTACTTTCGGATCCCCCCTTCGAACGAGACGCGCAGATAGACTACGTTTATGAGTTGCGAGAGAATGGCGGATTGGCGGCTGTGGTCTGGGGACCACGCACACCGGTATTCGTGGTATCGTTGCAGCTGAGACCACGGAATTGGGTGCAGGATCGGACCGGCTTTCATTTTGCCCGATTTAAACTCAGAGTAAGAACAGTCAAGAGTGCGAAGGCTGGGGAATTCCGACGCGTCTCGCTGAGCCAGGTATTCAAAAGTGGAATGGTTCGGGTATTCGAGCAGCACGTTTTGCCACCGAGGAGCATGCCTGGTTAGACATTGAAGTAATGTCTGAGGCATCTTGTCGAGGAATTCGTAGGACAGGCGGAATGTGAGTGGGTGCTGGCCGGAGCGCTCCAGGTACGCTTCCGTGAGGAGAAGAGTTGGGGAGCTTCCCTCTTCGTTTTCGCGTTTCTGCTCGACGTCAAGGAATGACCACACTTTTGGGAACGCCAGAGCCGATGTGCGCCAATCGCGGCAAACATGGCTTAAGCTCCAAGGGAAGTGTGAGGGGAAACCATCGATGTTGCCCAGGACTGGGATGGTTGCAAGAAAAATCTCGCCGAGAATTTCTGACGGGAATGAGGCTAAGTCGAGGGGAGGACTCGGACCTCGCAAGACGGCCGTCTCTGCGTCCTCAATCTGGCTACTCGAGTGAGCAATGAAGCAAAAGAAAATCGAATTTGTAAGATGGGAACATACGAAGACATTTCGGGGCAGGGCTGTAAAGAGCTGATGAGGTTGAAAGGAAGCTGAGAGATAAGATAATAATCGACGTTGATCGGCGATCTCCCAACTGCCTTTTGGTAAGTTCGACGTTGCAGTTCGTTTTTCATCTCCGTCGCGGTTAAAAAATCGTATGACTCTGCGGACGTGAAGAATTACTGGTAGGAAAACTCACCATGAGATTATTCCGGCCGTTGGATAAAACTTCAACTGAGCTTCTGAAATATGTGATATGTGATGCTAACAGTATGTAACCAAAAAAAAAAAAATTGCAGCCCGTCTACAAAAACTCCCCATCCATATCCTCTTTCCAGAAATCCCACTGCCCTTCGAGTACACGGATATCCCACTCCTCCTGCATCCCCAGCAATTTCAAACTGTCCAACATCGCAGAGTGCCTGTCCGATGTTGCAGATGAGGAGTCGCCCGAGGACGCAGACGATTGCTGCGCAGGCAGGGACAACTCAAACCTCTGGAGTGGCGTGACCTGCTTTCCCCCGAATCGCTGGGGGAGCATCGCGAGAAGCGCGTCGGCGGTTTTATCAACGTTAACATACTCGAATTCCGTTACCCGCAGAGCCCTCAACTGGGAAGCCAAAATCAATTCCTTTGTCGGCGTAAGGAGCGTGAAAAGATACACGGCCTCGACGCCGCGCAGCTCCACTGCAAGGTCGGCTAGGGTCTCGAGCTCCGTGAGGATGTCCAGGAGGGACGCGTTGGAGATCTCGAGCTCGCCGCAGAGGCGCAGGATCTTGAGGTTCTTGAGCTGCGCGGGTACCGGCGAGAGTACCTCCGGCGGGTGATTCTTCATGAGCTTCAGATTCAGGCCTTGTATGCCCGGGAAATTAAAACAGTTCAGAATATCCTCGATGGTGAGCTCCTCCGCCTGGTGGTCGATTGCGAGCGACGCGAATCGCAGATGGGGCATCTCGATCGCCTCCTCGCCATCGGATTCACCGTAGAGTGACGCGCGCAGGTCAACGACGTTGGCAAGCTGCGCGATGATAGTCCACTGGCGGTCGCAGTCCGGATACCACGAAGTCTCGTACTCGTGGTAGCGTTTCAGCTGCGACCATGGGAAAAGGCCGAAGATTGAGCCTTAGCTCACTGCGTCCGAATCGAGGTTGGCGTGCGAACAGACGAGACTTCGGAGAATAGGGTATTCCGAGGGTTCGCCCTGCGACAGGTATTCTAGCGCGTAGAGGTTCGGGGATTCGAGGATGACGGTTTGCCACCGAGCGGTATGCTGGCCCAGATATTCGAGGAAGGGCTGATAATGCAGCGTCTCATAGGTATACGACAGGCGAAATGTCAGCGGGTGTTGGTCGGAGCGCGCCAGGTATGCTTCTATCAGGAGAAGAGTCGGTGACCTTCCCTCTTGGTTTTCCTGTGTCTGCTCAATGTCCAAAAATGACCACAGTTTGGGGAAGGCCAGAGCCGATGTGCGCCAATGGCGGCAGACATGGCTTAAGCTCCACGGAAAATATGCAGGAAGGTTTTTACTGTTGCCTAGAGCTGGAATACTGGCAAGGAAAATCTCGCAGAGAATTTCTGGGGGAAATGAGGGACGAGTACTAATGCCCCATGACTCAGTGTCCACGCCAGGTTTCTGGCTAGTAAAATGAGACAAGAAGGTTGTGTGGTGGGATGGGACCTACGAAGGCATTTGTGGCACACTGAACGAGGTTATAATTTGAAAATGGACGATAAGATAACGTTTATGATCCGGGCCGAGGCCGGAGATTTCCGAATGCGCTTGCCCTTCGCTTTTCAAGTTGTTTTTAGCAGCGACCACTGAATACTCGGTACTGAATTGCGACACTCCGAATCGGAAGGACTCTTGAAGCTCCTCAGGCTACAGATTGTGTCCCAGAAGCCCATCGGATTTTCTTGATCAAAATGTCAGTCTTCTGAGGCCAAGATCGACTCCATACCCTGCTTTTTAGCGTCTCGTTCTAGAGACTTCCCTGGAGGCCGAGTCCCCGCAGCGCTCTCGGTCTCTGTCTTGAACAGATACTCGGTATTGGACTCCAACCACGAACAGCTTGGTCTTTGGCGAACTCTGTTTCGCTTACCTGTCAAACGTGCACTCGCTCTCCAATTCGTCGCGTTCCTGGCTTCCATGGTTTTTGGAGCAACAGCCAATCCTTCACGATTAAATACTTACAGGCCACTGGATTTTGGGCGTCGAAAAGCCTGACTCGGAGCACTCGTCGGACGTCCACCCCGGTCATTTCTCAGATTTTCCGCTGCCATGGGATCCTTTTCTGGACGACATCAGATCCATCTTTTGAATCCTTACGTTCCAGTGGTCGGGATCTCTACATGATTGTCGTTTCTTTTGCGTCTTGTCCCGCGTCTTGGCGAATCTAGACCCGCGACGCGTTGCCTACCCGCCTTCAATCATCTGTCTGTCCAGTGTTTCTCACTGCGCCAGCGCCCTATGTGCGCCGCCGCGGACGATTGTCGCCAGAGCCTCGGAGCTTTTCATTATTTCCTTGCGACCTGAAGTCTCATGAGGATATGTCTGGATATGTCTTTTCTTCCCAGCAACAATCTGTCGATGATAGCGTGCCTCTTCTGCCTATCGACGATCTTTAATAAACGGCTAGCCGGGGCGAAGGACCGGTCGCCGCTGAAGGTACCGTTCACCAGATAGATACAAAAAACATGGAAAACCCGGGATACGATGTCGTTTTTGTGTACCCGTACTTCATTGTAACCGCAAAGGATTGTCGTGTACATCGTATCAGTGATTTTGTGATAGAAACATTCGGGTGCCTGCATCACGGCGCTTTGGCGGCGCTTGGAATTTTTTGCCGCCCAAAGCTGTGCTGATCCGTTAATACCTCCTTCGTCTTTCACCAAGTCCTTCGTTTGCGGCTTCATTCGTTTGGCTCTCCCATTTGGCGCAACGGGGGCCGTATCCTGGGATAAATACACGAAAATACATGCCTCGACAGAGCGCAGCGGAAGCGAAAACCCGCCCTTCATCGGAGCCCAAGCCCGACAATAATGTCAATTTGGCCAAGCCATTGCCATTAAAACCACCTGTAGGAATAATAATCCTGCCTTCTCCGCCTCGACTACCAGACCAAGACGGGGAGGACTCGCCGCCGAGCTCGACGTCCGATTCCCAGACCCCGTCATCTTCATTGCCCGATCTTCCAGGGGCTGAACGCACCCTGAGTCGCCGACAAACGACCAGTACCTCGGCGCTGAACGTAAAGTTTGCGCCATTGCCCCAGCTTGCACCGCGGAAGCGCCGCTCGACCACACCGATGGGAAGTGAGTAGTATTGTTCGTGTCTATCTTCCCAGTATTGAGCATCGGTCGGATCCAGTTGCCTCGCGCGCAACGATAATGCGACGGCGGAGGGCAGGCACGCCCGGATACGACATGAATGGCGACCCGCTGCCGCCGACGCCGCCCATGTGGACGGAGGAGGAGGTCGAGCGGCACACGCAGCGCATCCTCGCGGAGCGCGGCGGCGCACAGTCGTCGCCCCGAGAGAACGACATCGACGACCCGTTCGCATCGCTGGGGAAGATGGTCAAAGGCGTATGGCGCAAGATGAATCACAAGAAGCCGGGCGAGGAGAAGGGTAGCGGGGAGGAGAAGGGCGGGGTCGTGGTCGCTGAGCGACTGGTCCTCGCACCGATATCAGGGGACAAAGACAACACGCCTTCACGGGAAGAAGAGGGCGGGGTATGGGAAGAAGAGGTCGGCGACCGCTTCCCGCTCAATGTCAGCCAGACGGAGACGATCGTGGAGGGGCAGTATACGTGGTCCGCCGCACACCTGAAACCGTCCCTCGAGGACACCGATGGATCCGCGAGCGACGACGCCAGCGCCAGGGAGCATACTTTGTCGTCGACGGAGGGCACAGAGGAGGAGGCATCGATCCTGGATTCTCACCATTCTGGATCATGACCTCACTGGTTTCCCATGGGACTTTGTTCGGGCACAGGCTGGAGAAGATTACTGACTACCGCTAATAACCATATCTACATACGACGGCTATTTATTCTTATATCTTACGCAATGCATTGAGACCGGCGTTCCTTATGTCTAATTTCACGCAAGCCTCTACGTGGAAAGATCAGAAGAAAAGTATTTTCCTTAGCATGTGTGGATCGCAGGACTAGATTAAATGCCTCCACAGAATCCTGATAGCGCTTTATGATTGAGTTTTTTGTGAGCGCCGAGCGGGAGCGTTAAATTTATGCACCTTCCTAAATGAGACAGATATTTCTGATGATATCAACATCGGATTTGACCGGCTTCTCCCCTCCTCCCTCGACCTCTGGGCGCTATTTTGACAAAGCCCGCTCTCTACCGCTGCTCATAAATCCAGCTCAAATGGCACCGGCCGCTGACTTGGTCACTGACTGCGGTCAACTTGACTCTGACAAAGCGATTCACAATCTCTGTGATGGATTGCAAAGCCTCCGAGACGTTATTCAGCTCGAAGATTGCTCGAATAGCCCTTGTTTTCTCTTCCTTGGATGTCCGAGATAGATTATAAAAGACTGTCTGTGGCCTCAATGTCTCTATCCAATCTTCTCTACCATCCAAAACAACTCAAAGAATCGATATGTCTACCGAATCGAAGCCCCTTGTATTCGTGGGTCCATTCACTTCGTTTGACTTTTATTTTCCTAATTTTAGCATGTAAGGTTACTGGTGCCGCTGGATATCTCGGCTTCGAAGTCGTGTATCAGCTTCTTGAAGGGGGCTACTCCGTTCGAGGGTATGCATTCTGACGTTCGCGAGCAGAAATTATATTAATTTAATTTTTTTTCAGAGCCGCTCGAGGCCGCAAAATCCCGCTGCTGAAGAAGGCCTTTGAAAAATACCCCAAATTTGAGGCTGTCGAAATCACTGACGTCGCGACGTCCGACTTTTCGGCAGCCTTCAAGGGCGTAGGCGCTATAATTCACACCGCGGCTCCCTTACCCGGGCGCGCCGACAGTGAAACTGCCCTAAAGGTAGGCGTACCCTGTCTTCATATTTTGATCCCCATCTTACAAAATTTCGCAGAGCGCGATCGACGGATCCCTGCACATCCTCCGGGAAGCCCACAAGGCCGGGATCAAGAGCGTGGTTGCTACAGGATCCATGGTCACTTTCCCGGAGAATTCGTACGGCCCGAATGGTCAGCTTTTCTATCGGCTCTTTAGCATGACCCACTAACCCTACGTTGCAGATTGGGTCCCCGTAACAAAGGAACAGGCTCTCGAAGGCAATCCCTTCGTGCTTTACATCGCCGAGAAAAAATTTGCCGAACAGGCCGTGCTTGACTTTGCAGACAAGCACCCGGAGATGGATATCACCATCTGTGCGTGTTTCCCATCCTACTCCGAGAAACCTGCCTGTTAACTCGACGCCCAGTCTGCCCCCCGTGGATCTTCGGTCCCTTCGCCCCAGGCTTCGAGCATATCGTTCCCGAACCCGATTTCGCCTCCTTCTCGACCAACGGCTTCGTCTACCAGCTCCTGCGTGCCGACAACAAGAACTATTATTATATGCCGGGACTAGAGGACGTGCGCGACATCGCGCGCACGCACATCGCGGGCCTCCACCCGCGCACGCGCGACCACCCCAAGCGCGTGCCCCTCGTCTCGCCATACCAATCCGACTTCCGCGACGCGATCAACTATATCGCGGAGGCGCGCCCCGAGCTGCGTGAGCGCCTCGCGGACCCGAACACCGTCCCCCGCTGGCCGAAGTATCAGCTCGATGTCGATTTGAAGCCTGTTGAGAAGTCGTGGGGGATCGAGCTTGGCTCGTACAAGACCTGGAAGGAGACGATTTTGGACGCGGTCGACCGTTTCATTGATATCGAGAATCAGTGGAAGAGCAAAGGCCTCAAATTCGAGGTTCCAACCACGCCGCCTATGTAGTGAAGTGTACTTTAAATTAGAGCATTCGAAAGAAGTACGGCTGTAGATCAATTTGCGGTCCATGATTATAAATTTTCGCTCAGTGTAGAAGACCTTTTCATCGTTTGCTCGTTACACAAGAAACTCCAGGAAGCGCCGGTCTATAAGATGCAATACACGGGATAATCCTGGTATTTTGTACATATTACAGCGGGAAAATATGCTTCATGAGCTCGTTGGGGGCCAGCGAGTGCGTCGGACTGGAGAAGACGGGCCGGTATTAGACGGTGCCTTTAATCGAGCACATTAGTAAGCCAGAAAGAAAGAAAGGGATGGTCTAGAAGAGTGTATCGCTTTTTCAACGAACAAGACCATGCCCTCCTCCTTCAATCGCCGAAAGTCGGGATGGGTTGTTATCTCCCTAAAAAATGCTGGTTTGTAGTGGAGGTGCACCAACCGAAAAGCCTGAAGCCGGGCAATCCCAACACTGCCAGCCCATCTCCAACAGAGCACTTGAACCACAGGGATAGGTTGCACAAAAGACACGGAATACACGGAAATCCCCAAATGCAAGGATTGCAACCTAGGAAGGAAAGTCGCGTGCCCCGTCAACTGGGCAGATAGAGGGGTCGCATCGGGTACAAAGTGGAGGGGGAGCCAGATTTTGAGATGAACCAGCCAGGATGTTGCTTTCAGGCAGTCGACCAAGCTGTCCATTGTAGCTGGCAGTGACGTCAATACCAATGTGTGGAGTTGGGCGGAAGACCGAGATAGGAAAGACAAAAATGGCGAACAATCTAGGGCGTTGTCCTCGCTGTAGTTTTTGAACTTGAGTGAAAGGCTTTTCAAAGCAGGGGTTTTCAAGAAATCAAGGACGAGCATGGGGTTTATGATAGTTTGATAGTCAACTGCACTCAAAAACAGGTTTTGGAGGTGGGTGTGTTCTAAAATGGAAATGGGGAAAGGTGGAGGATCGCCTCGAACATCAAAAGTGCCATCCAACAGGTTATAGGCGCGGAGGAGGAGATCGAGGCAGGAGGAAATACTGGTATTTCGGGACTGGAGCGTCGTTAGCTGGTGCCATGGGAGGTGGATCTCTGTGTGATATCGAATGATTGAGACCTCGTGCAGTTTCGGGGCGTCACAGACAACAACTGGGAAAGCGGTGGCCAAAAAGCTCAGTTTTTCCAGTAGAGGGAAGGTTCTCTCTAAGAGAAATAGGAAGTTGGCTAAGTCTCGTGCAATATCCAGGTGTAATGTCCGCCATTGGTACGACAGCCCGAGAATAAATTTAAACAGTGGGTTTGCAAGACGCGGAGGAGCTTCCAGCCCGTATGAATCTCGCAATCTCAGCGAAAGGGGGGTACCCCGCGCTCTCGAAAGCCACGTCTGGTGGAATTCGATTGTTTCGTCCTTTGGCGTTCTCTGGAAATCGAGAAACAAGGACCTCCAGAGTCCGGGCGTGGATAGCGCAAGCTCTCTCCATCGACGACAAACACCATAAAGCACAAGAGGTGCGCCGGTGGGATCGGGGAATAAGAAGTCGTGTTCCGGCAGACAATGAATGAATATTTCGGCCAATATTTCAGGCGGCAAGGCAAGGACGCGTCAGTTGAGAGCGGCATATCGAAGTCCACCATTTTTATCTATCACCAGCGTATTCTGGCTCTGATACTCTGGATCTCGATTGGACAGAGGGCCGAGCCCAGAAATCATCTTGAACGACATCGACGCGTTCGATGCGGCCCGCGGGGGTGACCGGGAAGTGGGATCTGTGCAGTTCTCTTCGAAAAGGTCAAAATTGGAGTGTCAAAAAATTTGGTGCACTTACGACTTGCAATGGACGCGCAAACGACGCTTTGAGTGAAAGGGAGGAACACGGTCACGAGCCGTCACCTCAAGCTCGACCAAACAACACGGCCCTATTTAAGGCAATTGTGGCTGACCGTGCTGGTTACCCGCTCTTTCTTCTCTGCCACCATCTCCTGCCTTTCCTACTCCGCTCCAATTTCCCTTTGTGCCTTCAACTTCAAGCTCATACATCTCAGGTGGGTTACCTACTTCTCTGATTCACTGGGCGGGCGGAGTCTCAACGGGCGCATTGCGCCATTGCCACTGGGAGCCTGTGGGCGGCGACCCCGGGAGACGTTGATGACCATGTGGCCAAATGCCTTCAAGATAGCGGCATGCATGGAGCTTCGTGCCCCTCCCAGTCGACGACCGTCATTAAGCGCGACCGTCCCTGGCTGACCGTCAGAAGCGCGACCGTCAATAGTCGAAAGTGCAATTGATAGCATGCGCGTTAAACCTCGTTTACGGGGGTGTGCCTCACTGCTTCACTTAGCTTCAGGTGGCGTCTGTTTGCGGTGTTGCATAGCTCCGACCCAAGGCCCGTCAGAGATGGATCTAATCCACTCAGTATTTGCTAGCGACTTTACTGACACTGCGTCTTTTGCAGTCTCGATCCTTTTGCTCGTCTTGGAGCTCTATGCTTTTCTCAATGTTTTCCCTCTTCTTGGGGTCAATTAGCTTGGAACACTTGACCTGTCTGTAGTACACCGCTCGTAAATGAAATCCATTGAAAATCTTCACACACAAGAAACGCGTCAACATGGCACATAAGTTTTAGGACGTCAAATTTCGCGATGCAAGTGTCCATGAAGAGAATTCATTATTCCGGTGATCATGGCAATAGCGAGGGTCCCCGAGTAATTATTGTCATCGTGGATGACGGGAGCGGGCATGGGGATGATACTCGTCTGCGGTCTCCGGGACTGCGAACAATACAGCTATTGAAAATTGAACGCAGCAAGGACGACTTAGAGACTCGAGCATTTTTGGCAGTCTCAAGCTGTAAAACTCTAATAATCGTAGGGCGCAGATGCGTCTCAGTATTTATATTCTCACCTAATCTCTTGACCAAAGGCCCGCGTTTTAAGTGATTCAAACATAAACTCCGTCGGCCTTTTAGCCGGCTATGGACGGATCATTCGAGTAAATTTGAGTTTAATTCCTTGTTTTCGCCGAAAAAATGGGCCTCCCAGTAAAACCAACCAAAGCCATTATTGACCCATTTCATCCTCCTAGACCACGTCCGGACTCCGCCTGGGCTCTGTTCAAGCTCAGTGTCCTTCCATCACAAATCGCAAACCGAAAAGGCAAGTCGCGGCAACGGCCGGGCATGATGTAACCTCGTCAAACGTGGAATGACATAGTCTCGGACGATCGGCGGGCACCGCAAAACTAGGGAGTCGACTGCCATGTCTCTGGCCCTAAACTGATACTCAGCTCTCTTCAACTCTTACCATGGCTGTAAAAGAGAAATCGGCAGTGGCTCGCTGGTACGCAAAGGCAGCCGCTTTCAATGTGGAGTCGCTTTTCTCGCGCAAGCGCCAGCCGGGGCCCAAGCGGACAGTCTTTGTGAACCAGAAGCTGCCTCAGGACTACTTTGACCACAAGGAAAAGATTAAATCCGACCATGTCTACACCTCCAACCAAGTAATCACCTCAAAGTACACCCTAATCACCTTTCTGCCCCGAAACCTGTTGGAGCAATTTCGACGAGTCGCAAACGTGTACGAACCAACTATTCTGGCCATTATTTCTCACTTATATGTTCATACAGTTTCTTTCTTGCTATTGCGATCCTCCAATTCTTCCCCAAGTTCTCCACCATCTCCCCTGGACTGGTCATTTTCCCCCTGCTCATCGTTCTCGCGATCACGGCGGGCAAGGATGCGTACGAGGACACAAAACGCCACCAGTCTGACCGCAAGGTCAATCAGAGCCCAGTTCTCGTCTTGGCCACCGACGACTGGGTGAATCCTAATGCTATGAAAGGCAAAGACCGCACATTCGTCAGGGGTGTGCAGGCAATGGTCGGCCGGAAACCAGTAGCTGCCGACGCCATAGACACCAGCGAGGATGGTTGGCGGCCCACGCTCTGGGAGGATGTCCGTGTGGGAGACTTTGTCAAAATTGTCGACGACGAGCCCCTCCCGGCCGACATCCTCATCTGCGCAACGTCCGAGGACGAGAACGTCGCGTTCGTCGAGACCAAGAATCTCGACGGCGAGACGAATCTCAAGTCGCGTCACGCGGTGCCTACCCTCGTCCATCTGCGCGATGCTGCCGCGTGCGCCGACCCGGAGAACGCGTTCCGCGTCGACTTGGAGCGCCCGGACAACAACATGTACCGGCTTAACGGTGCCGTCTTTGTCGGAGACCAATCCGCTCCCGTCGACCTCACCATGACCCTCCTCCGTGGTACCGTCCTCCGCAACACCCGCTGGGTCATCGGCGTCGTGCTTTTCACCGGCGAGGACACCAAGATTGTCCTCAACTCTGGCGGCACCCCGAGTAAGCGCAGCAAGGTCGAGCGTGGGATGAACCCTCAAGTGTGCGTGTGCAGCTTTTCTTCGCTTCTTTGTTGTCAACTTTTCTGCAGGGCAACCAATCTCATCCTGCTCGCCGCCATGGCCGTTGCGTGCGGTATCAGCGACTCGGTTCTGGAAAAGAAAAAATATCCTGAGGGCGCCCCCTGGTTGTATGACGACAACAGCAGCCAGGACAACCCCAGCTTCAACGGCCTCGTCACCTGGGCCTTTGCTCTCATTACGTTTGTCTTCCCAAGTATTTCGTTCCGCTACCGCGATACTCACCTGCCCTTCCAGCTTCCAGAACATCGTGCCGATCTCACTATACATCTCCATCGAGTGTGTGCGGACTTGTCAGGCGCTGTTCATCTACTTCGACTCGGAGATTTACTACGAAAAGACGAAGCAGGCGACCCTTGCTCGGAGCTGGAATTTGTCCGACGATCTAGGGCAGATTGAGTACATTTTTTCGGACAAAACGGGGACTCTGACGCAGAACTCGATGGTCTTCCGTGAATGCTCCATTGGCGGCAAAGTCTACAGCGGTGATCCTCCTCAGGATGGCCATGAAATCCCCGCCGACATCCGTCCGTCTTCCCCACCTGCCCACCCCACTGACGTCCGCCCATCTACCGGCGAATCATCCACCGCCGTCGGCTCCAGCAACGACGCCACCCCAACCACAGCAGCCAGCACTCACAGCGACAAACCATCACTCCCTGCCAAGCCCCGCTTCGTCGACGCGACCCTCACCGCGGACCTCGCCGCTGCCGTGGACGCCAGCCCCAGAACCCCTAACGCGGAACACGCGCGTGCGCTGCACGGTTTCTTCTCCGTGCTCGCGCTCTGCCACACGGTGCTCGTCGCGACGGACGCCGAGGGCAACGTGACTGGGTACAAGGCGCAGTCCCCCGACGAGGCGGCGCTCGTGCAGGCCGCAGCGGACGTTGGGTATGTGTTCCGCAGGCGCGAGCGTGAGATCCTCCTGCTGCAGACGCCGTTCTCCGCGCCCGGCACGCTCGAGCGGTACGAGCTGCTGAACATCCTCGAGTTTACGAGCGCGCGGAAGCGCATGAGCGTGGTGGTTCGGAAGCTTGGGAGCAGCAGTGCGGAGAAGGGCGGTCAGGAGGACGCGGACGAGGGGTTAGGGCAGTTGTTCCTGTTGAGCAAAGGCGCGGACAATGTGATCTTTGAGCGGCTGAAGCAGGGGACGGCGGAGGAGCTGAAGGTGCAGACGGAGAAGCATTTGGACGAGTTTGCGGGGAACGGGCTGCGGACGCTGACCTTGGCGTACAAGATGCTTCACGGTGCGTCGTTCTTTTTTAATTTTTTTTTGATCGCCCATCGCTGACGCGTCCATGCAGAGGAAGAGTATGTCGCTTGGAACGAGCGGTACCACGAGGCTACTGTAGCGTTAGATGACCGGGAAGCGCTCATTGAAGAGGTGTCGGACGAGATTGAGCACGATCTGCGGTTACTAGGCGCCACTGCCATCGAGGACCGCCTGCAAGACGGCGTCCCCGAGGCTATCGCTGATCTGAAGCGCGCTGGTATCAAGGTCTGGGTGGCCACTGGCGACAAGCTAGAGACCGCTATCGGTAAGTTTGTTTGTACTGTATTGGCTCCCTCGGTAACAGCCGTCTGCAGCCATCGGACACAGCACCAACCTCATTGGAAAGGACTCCAACATCATTGTCATCCGCGGCGGCGATGATGGCTCTCGCCCCGTCTACGAGCAGATAATCCGCGCTGTCCAGGAATTCTTCCCCGAAAGCGGTATTCTGGACGACGAAGGCGCCGTAATACCCGCCCACCCACGAATGTCGTCCGCCTCGAGTGGTCAGGAGCGCTCCCATCCCATGCGGCGCGTCAGCACAGGCCTGTCTTCTATCGTCTCCAACACGAATGGCGAGAAGCCAGGAGGCTTCGTGCTCGTGATTGATGGCACTGCTCTCGGACTTGTGAGTCTCGCTACTCTAACCATGGTCACTGTCACTGACAAAGCCGGTTTCAGGCGCTAGTTGATGAGCAAAACAAAAGTCTGCTGCTGCGGCTTGCCATGCAATGCGAAGGTGTGATATGCTGCAGGGTGTCTCCGCTACAAAAGGCTCTCGTTGTGCGGCTCGTCAAGGACGGAATCGGAGCGATGACGCTTGCAATTGGGGATGGTGCGAACGACGTCTCCATGATTCAGGTAATTTATCCTTTTATATATATTTGTTTTCGGTGTTTCTCACATTAGCTTAGGCTGCTGATGTCGGCGTCGGGATTTCCGGCGAGGAAGGGCTCCAGGCCGTCAACTCATCGGACTACGCAATCGGGCAGGTACATATATCACCATCCTTATTTCAGAGGTTTTCGCTTGACGATAACTCTAGTTCCGCTTTCTGAAACGATTACTTCTCGTTCACGGGCATTGGTCTTTTGCTCGGAATGGGAACATGTACGCGTCTTTTATGCTCAGTCTACGACCTGTCTAATTGAATTGCAGGATTCTTAATTTCTTCTATAAAAATATTGTCTGCATTGGCGTCTTGTGGTGGTTCCAGATATACAATGGGTGGAGTTCATCATAGTGCGTGAATTGATCTTTGGGCGTCACTGGGCTGACTTTTCTGAAGTGTTTTCGAATACACGTACTTACTGTGGTGGAACTCGTTCTTCACGATAGCACCAGTTATCGCTATCGGGTTGTTTGATCGGATAGTTGGTACGTTTCGTTCCTCTTTCTTTCGGCCCTTCATAAACTGACTCGCCGTTTTGCCAGATGCGAATGCTTTAATGGCCCTTCCGGAACTGTACCGGTATGGGCGAGAAGGGAAGTGGTTCGGGTACTGGGGGTTTGTAATATTTATGCTCGAGGGCATTTTCCAGGTTCGTTTCTCCGTATATTGCACTTTGCATCTATCTGACTTGCACTTGCACATCCCAGTCCGCTGTAATATTTTTCTTCATCCGATTTACATACGACTCTCCGACATCCCGTCTCGACGGGTACAGCGTGTATCAATACGAATTTTCAACGGTGCGCTCCCTCTGTTTTATTTCCTTATTGTCCGGCTGACTCTCCGTCAGACCATGGCTATCTCTGCTGTCCTTACTGTTAACTTATTTAATGGTCTTAATACGAACGTGTGGACCGGGTGGGTGTTTTTCGCAGTGTTCCTGGGGATCGTAGTGGTGTGGATATACACGGTAAGCCCCATCTCAATACCGCCTTTCGTCCGTCCTTTGTGTTTATGCTCCCCACAGGCCATATACTCTGCCCTCAGTCCAGGTGTACTCGGCATCCACGCCCCAGTGTACGGCAACGACCACTACCTCTTCCACTCTGCATATTTCTGGCTCTCCCTCCCGCTCACCATCATCCTTGCGCTCGCGCCGCGGTACCTTTACAAGGCGTGGGAGTTCGGCTTCCGCCCGAATGACATCGACATCCTGCGGTACATCCGCAAAATGGAGCCTGGACGGGATATCGAGACTGAGGCGCAGCTCGGCGCTGGTAAGGGCCTCGCAGGGCTGCGGCGCGCGCCGTCGAACATCTCGCGCGCGACCTCGCGCTCGAGCGTCGGCTCCATGCCCGTGTCGCCACGCGCGACGCGCCCTTCGATGGACCTACGAACGGCGAGCCGCACGGACATGTCGACGGGTCTGCGATCTGTGCATCGTGGATTCGACTTTGCGACCGAGGAGAATGGTGTCGCGATGCGGCGGATGCAGACGAATCTGTCTGAGATGCGGCAGAGCAGCCGGAACCTCGCGCTGGATGGGGCGGCGGCGCCTGAACGACGGGGCCGGCTGAGGAACGTTTTTTCTATAAAACGGCGGCGGCCAGAATGATGACATCTACGATACCATAGACTCTGCATATAACTTCATTACCTACGAACTCATATGACTGACTGTCGTAACTGTAAGAACAAGCACACAAAGCGGGAAATAGAATAAATTGGAAAAGAGTGTGTGGCTACAACAAAGGAAGCGACTAGGGTCCAATGGTAAAAGATCCGCAAGACAAGAAAGCACACCGCTGGGGGTATACTGCAGGGAAATGAGATTCGTGGTAGGAGGAGACAAGACACACGTACGATGGGACAGCGCTTACTGTGCCGGACGCTGGTTGACACCCTCCTTGAGGGCGAGCAGCTGTTTTGAGCGGAAGGCCTCGTAGTGGATCTGGGCGGTCGTCTCGATGAGGTCCTGCAAGTGGGTGCGGAGCAGGAAGTCGCGGAGGTCCATGAACTCGCAGTGCTCCTTGTTCTCCACGTTGACAACGCCCCAGCGGTTCTTGCGGCCGCGCACGGACTTGCCGTCGATGATGACGTTGGTCTCTGAGCCGACGATGGCGAAGGGGACTTTTGCCTGTGGATAGGTATTAGAGTGGGTGGATTTCGATGGGCGCACGCAGAACGCTTACCCTGATGCCCTCGTTCACGACGACCTCCTCCTCGTCGTCCTCGTCCGTGTCAAAGGGGTACAGCCGTATGTTGTGGTACACGAGCTCTTCCCGAATCTAATGCCAATGAGCCACCCCTCCGAAACAGAACGCAGACTTGACAACACACCTTGTCCTTGAACGCCTCCTTCTCCTCGACGGTGAGGCTGTCGGACTTTGCGATGACAGGGACGACGTTGACAACGTCGCTGAGCTTTTTCATGACGATCACGTCGATGGGGCGGAGCGAGTGGCCGGTGGGGTTAAGGAAGTACAGGCAGCAGTGGATACGGGTGTCCTGGATGTAGCGGTCGCGCATGGCGGTGAGCTCCTTCCGCAGGTACGCGCTGTGCTGGTCCTTAATGTACTTGACGATGGGGTCCCAGCTGTGTGCGTGGTCAGTAAAACTTGTGGACGTCGCCCCTGGACAGTGATGCTCTAGCTTTGGTCTCATACCAAAAAGCCATGGTTTTCTAAGGTGAGAGCCGTGGCCTTCTGGCTCTCAAGCCAAAGTCAGACGAATTGGGGCGCCATGACTTTGAGGCCAAGGCAATGGTAAAACATCACTGCCGTCCAACTGTTACGTACCAGTTCTCGTTGTTGACCTGGTCGCCGTACCCAGGCGTGTCGACGATGTTCAGTCGCAGCTTGACGCCATTTTCGACAATCACTGTGGAGGGGTTTACTGCCTGATTTTCAAATGCACTGACTGTGAAAACTGACCATGTGAGACCGCCTGAATCTCCGTTGTTTGCCTGACGGGCTCATCCGCCGCAAAACGACCCTTAGAGTCGATCAAGTGCGACGCAAAGATAGTGTTGATGAGCGTCGACTTTCCGAGCCCAGTTTGACCTGAAAAAAAAAACTCAGGAAAAGGGCAGAAAACAAAGGGGGAAAGCTGGTAAACACACCGACGACAATGACATTAAATTGGAAGCCACGCTTGAGGAGCTTGTGCTCAATCTGCTGGGTAATCGAGTCGAAACCGACGTAAGAGTCTGCGCGGATTTCCTCAGCCATCGTGGTTCAGGTAAGGAAAGGGTAGGAGGAGAAGGACGCCGTCGAAAGTTATCGTGCCAGAGGTCAAGGGGTCACGTGGCAATATTTTCGCCTGTCACAAAATTGACCTTCCCAAATTGGGCTCCGCCTCTTACCGCCATGGCCATGGCTTCCCGTACAAATGGCCGCCCTGAGCCCGAAGTTATCATGAACGTACGTTTTTCCCAGTAAAATTGCACCTCAATTTTGACCGGATGAACAGTACAGCGATGGTTTCTCCTATGTGAAAGGAGCAATGGCAGAAGCTTTCCGTCCGGGCGGCCTCCTCGACAAGCCCCCCGCCGTTATACACTCTGCGCGTCCTCTCACGAAGGCACAACGGGATACAATCCGCAAGGAGGACGTCAAGCTCATTGTGCGAGGCGTCCAACTATTTCTGTTTTGTTTGAATGCTGAGCGAGTTCCATTGACAGGTCAGTGAATTCGAGATTCCGGAGGCACAAGCCGAGCGTGTGCTTTTGGAGCACAAGGGTAACGTTACGGACGCGTTGCGCTCTCTAGTGGGCCTGTAGAAGCGTGAAAAAAAGTTATCTGTTCTCAATTTAATAATGCAGCGGTTACGATGCTTGTATACCAGCCATGGTCGCGGTTTCCCAATGCCTTATCCGTTCAATGTACGCCCAACTTGTTCAAATCATTGGAAGTGGAATCCCAAGCTTGTCGGATTTAAACTTCACACTGTGTCTCGTCTCGACGCACCAGGTTTCCACGTGCGCCACATGGAAGATTTATCTGCTCTCATGATTGAGACTTGCGCCGCCGGTGGATGTACCCTTATATCGGCGCAAGCCGGAGCGCCTTTCGTATTCCTCTTATTTGAAACTTGGACTGGGGACGAGGTGAGTGGAAATGTAACTCGTTAACCCTGTGTAGCATAATATCCGGTACTCGTCGTCACCGACATGAATCCATGTCCGCCGTGCGCGCCCTCTTCAAGCTGGCCCTTTTGCTCCAATGTGCACGGTGCAGGAGTTCGTCCTCTCCCAGGCGCGGCTGCATCGTCAATACAGACAGCATTTCCGGGATTATGCGCGTCTCGTTCAGCGCCGCGTATGTGCAGGACAAGCAAAGCCGACATTTGCCAGGATCTAGCTCTCCAGCATCAGCGTCATGAACGTAAGTCTGCGCGTATTCAGTGCCTTCATTGCCTCTTAGACTCAAATTCATTCCCAAGATGGTCGCCGGCGCGGTCAAGAGCAACAGCATCCGTCCTATACAAATACATGAAGGGAATGTAGGCGAAGCGCATGAATAGATCTCAGCTCGTGGCGTAAATAGACTCCTTTTCTAACTAACGACTTCTGCTCTCAGATATCGCGTTGCAGAGAACTAGGTTCCGTGCGGGGTAGAGTACGCGCCATCGTGGCGCTGAACTTAAAGCCAACCCACGCGACTTGGGGTAGCCAGTGTTCACGGAGGAGTTCTTGCCGCGAAGGGTTTTCGTCGTCCCATTCTTGTCTTGAAATTTTTAAAATGAGTATGTCTGGTTTCTCGTGCCAGTCGTCGACAACAGCGGGGGATGGGATGGACAAGAATCTGTGAGCAGAGCATGATATGCCAGAACTTAACATCGGAAACGACGAGCACAGACGATTGGGAACGAAAGCCGCCGCGCGTGGCTGTATCAGTATGTGGCTCTCCGTTGGTTTTCGAGCCTTGCAGCCTCTCACAAGCGGATATGGTCTCACGACCGACAGAAGACGGCACGTAAGATAAAGGGCCACTTGAAAGTCGTGTGAGGATAAGCATTGAAATGCACGATCGATTGGCCCGAGTTCATATACAGCGTACATACAACGATACAATAATAAACCTGAAAGAAGAGAGTCAGTTTAAAATTCTACAAAGACCGCCAGCAGCAAGCAGAAAACACGCCTCAGTCTCGCCTTAAACTCTCCATCCACACCCGCCACCGAAGTACCTCCATGAAGGACGTCAACGGTGCCCGCCGTTGGCGAAAACTCCCGCCGAAGCTGGGACCCGGGGTGTGTGCCTTTACCAGGTTTTTCTTCGTCGGCGGACAGAAAAGCAAAGCTACTCACATTATAGAACAACTACAGACGACATAAGAATGTAAGATATCTCCAGGTGATCCTGCGTCCTCGCCCCTCGACCAGTGGGAGGAACATTCAGCAAAGATTGTTTTTGAGAATCCACACGAGCGTGCACTCTTCGACGTTTGTCTGGACCATCCTTCCTTGCAACGAATGCCGAGCGGCGGAGGAGGAATAGTAATTTGGACGTCGTGGTTTGGAAGAAAAAGAGGTGCCGGAAAAGATCCCTTTATATAGGGCCGGTCGCACGTGACTGACTGATTTCCCACGAAATTTGGCGAGCCTCCAAAATTCTTTGCCTTTTTACGCTGACCATCGCATGCTTGCTGCTGCCGCAAATGCGTCCAGCCACGCGTCGACGTCGGCGCTGACGGTTGCGGCGCGCGAATCTGTGCCCGCGGCTTCCCCCTTTGCGCAGCTGTTGCGCAATTCTCGTTTTGCCACATACGACCCTCAGATACGCAAAACATACTACTCGCCTCAACAATTCGTTGAGCGCGGCTACTGGGGGCTTAAACGGCCCATAACACAGCGCAAAAAGAACTCGTTCGTCACCATAAAACAGTGGGAGACGCGGCAGCACTACGTCGAATGGGACAACGCTGAAGACCAGGTCCGGTTTATCCGTCGCATGGAGGAGCTCGATTCGCGACCGGGTTCAGACGTGCACACCAAATGGTCCAAACAGCTTGGGCCTGCAAGACACGCCTGGCTGGTGGACTCGGAATTCTGCCCACACCAGTGGTCACAGCCGCAGGCAGTGGAAGCGGCGCAGACGGACGGTGCAAAGATCCCTCAGCAGGAGTCCCCAGTACCGGATCCCATATTTCTCGAGGAGCTGGGAAAGGAGGGGCCGGGGTCGTACGGAAAGAACAGGACGCGCGCGCCAATGGACCCCGCTCCCGATGTCCCAGGGCAGCAGCCAAAGTTCGGGATGGAGCTCTCATCGTCGGTTCTCCCTAACGTCGAGTCCATGTCGCCAGCCGAGTTCAAGCGCTATCTAGCAAAGCTACGCGCCCTCCGCCCGGCATTCAAGGAGTATCTCAAGCGCCAAGAAGAGCGACAACAGGCACAGGAGACGGAGAGGCAGAGACTGCTCGATCTGGGCAAACCCGTCGGCCGGTCGCTGGAGAAGATTGCCGGACGGTCGCTGTTACAGCTTGCACAGAATACCGACGGGCCATACCTCCGCCGCTTCATCGCAGAGCACACCGAGTCTGAGTACAGAGCCCGCGGCAGCACGAAAATCCAGCCGCAACTGCACCGCAATGGCGGGTTCATGTACTCCCACCCTTCCATGATCGACACCCTCTTCCACACCAAGCCCAAGCCCGGCATCGTCCTCGACGACCACACCGCCGGCCGCTTCCAGATTGAGACCAACGAATACATCACCTCCTTCGCCGGCATCGCGGCCCTGATCCGGACCAGGGACGCCAACACCCAAGGCAAGGTCCCGCTCATGGACGGGGGGGTCGACCGCTCGCGGTGGCTCGACGCCGTTGCGGAGATGCGGCCCGTCACCAGGGAGGCGCTCAAGCTAGAAAACGTGCCGCGCGTCGTTGGCCAAGACCCCGATGAAGGCCTCAGCGGCGTGCGCGTCTCGCTGAATGTCACCGTGACGCC
Organism: Mycena capillaripes; assembly: GCA_029204075.1. NCBI lineage: Eukaryota > Fungi > Basidiomycota > Agaricomycetes > Agaricales > Mycenaceae > Mycena > Mycena capillaripes. The sequence continues at coordinate 377,389 of JARHKZ010000037.1, read as the reverse complement.
TGGGTTCGACGACCCGAAGCGGTTGAACCCGTGCGTTCCCGGGTCGCGCGAGTATGTCAACCACGACGGAGCCGATACGAAGGGGAAAGACGCCGAGAGGGAGGGCGCCACCCGGGCCGCCGCTGCTGGCCCTGCGCGCGCTGGAACACCGAGTGCCCAGCCCTTGAGGTCGCTCAAGAACCCCCCGAAGCGTGTGGGATACCAGCCTGAGTCTACCACCTACTCCACGATAACCAAGTTGCAAGAGGCAAACAATAAACAGACTTTGAGCGTCCTGCAAGATATCCTTGCGAAAGGTCCGAAGGCGGATCCCAAAGGCGATGAGGGTCTGTAGCAGTAGGACGCGTAGGGAGATAATAACAACTCGATTGCTCTGTACTTGCTTGTTACAAAGTTGCTTATAAACTAATTGGAGTTGTGCAACGCTGTGGTCAGCGCTACGAGAAGACCTGCTCTTAACCCCGCTCCCTGCAACGTTACCCGTACGAGCTCCTGAATTATAATCCTATACGCAGATTCATCTAAATACACGGATGCATCAGTTAATCCGAAAGATCCATCTCCTCCTCTTCATCGTCGTCGACCGCATGCCCAGACGACGCGGTCTGACTAGGCCGCTGCAGCACCAGATTATTGCTCAGGTCTGCCCGTGCATTCTCTACTTGCTGAGGCGGCAACTCATGCCCAATTTGTGGGGTCGGGTACGCCATTGGCTGCGGCGGCGGCAGGCCGTACATGTATCCCGACGGGTAGCCGTAGCCGGGCCAATACTGGTACGGATAGGGTGCGGGTGCGGGCGAGGGACGCGGGGGTGGCGGGAAGGACGGAGGTGGAGGCGGGGGTTGAGGTGGGGGCGGGGGAGGCGGAGGCGGAGGCGGACCAGCGGGCTCCGGCGGACGGGAGGGAAGCGAGGGCGCAGGTCCGGAAGGTTTTTTGTTTTGTCCGCGTTGACTGAGGAGCGAGCCATCGTATACGGTCAGGCGCTCCCATGCAAAGTGCGTGGCTGGATAGTGTGCCCACCGCTTGAGCTCAGGTGTCGTAGCGTTGTGGTCCAATCCGCCGTCCTCTGTTGTTTCGTCGCCATCGCTGTCGGTTTGGTCGCCTGCCAAAGAATCCTCCTCGGTGCGATCAGGCCCAGAGAGCATGATCTCTTCTTCACCGCCCTCGCCCCAGATCTTCATCACGTCCTCTTCTTCTTCGCCATCTTCGTCCATCGGATCCCGTTCGTGCATTATCCGCGCGCGCATCCGTTCGCGCGGGTCTGACGCCGACACCCAGCCGGCAGGATATCCCCAGAGCGCCATGTTCGCAAGCCACTCGTACCCCTGCCCATCGTCCTTGCCCGCGACATCCTCCTCCACCGTCCAGTCCTCTTCATCCCACCACTCCCGCCATCGAACCGCGCGCCGCAGCTCCGGGCTCAGCTTCCCAGGGACGAATCCGCCTCCGCCGGCCCCAGCCCACCCAGCGCGCTCGAGGCGCTCCGCGACCTCGCGCAGACTGCGCGGCGTGCCATCCCCCGCACGCTCAAACTCGAAGATCTGGCGCGAGAGCGCGATGAGCGCCTTGTCGAGCGGGTGGGGGCATGCGGAGAGGACGTGTGTGATTTCGGAACAGTTGAAGCACCTGGGTCCGGCGGCTGCGTACGGGTCTGGGGTCGGTACGCGTGGGGCGCCAAGGGGGTGGATGTCGTCATCTAAGGGATCGTCGGAGGTGTGGCGGGTGTAGATCCCGGAAGGTTCCCAAGCGCCTTGATGGGTAGGATAAGATTCGGTGAAGAAAGGCAAGGAAGGGGGCTGTAAAGTTGCGTTAACCTGAGTAACAGCTGTGGGACACACACAAAAAAAGGCACGAAAAGAAAAATGGAAGTTCCATGTAGCTTGGAAGCAACCACCAGTCACGTTCGAAAGCCCAGAAGAAAAATCTAAAGCAAATCTGTCGAGCCTTGTCTCTGCAAAGGCAAGAGACTTGAACGATTTGGAAGGAAAAGAACGCCAGACCAGGCAAACTCCAATTGAAAACCACATTTCAGGACAGCGGATTTCACAGAAAAGGTCGTGTCCCCGGAATCGAAAGTTCCTTGTCCGCGAATAAAATGACAAGAAATTTGTATCTACCTCGAGTTCAGAATTATTTGGGGGAATTACGAGTTGTTCTCCGGCTTCTCCGACGTGCTCTCCGCCTGTTGTTGGTTCTGATCCCATTGCTCCAGCGCCTTCGTCACGTCTGTCGCGTCCCAGCGGCCTTTCACGATCTCCTGGCCGTCTAGGTGCAGCGCAGGGATCCAGTAAACATACTTCTTTTTCCAAGCAGCGTTACCCGCCGCGTGGATGTCAACCGTTTCTAGCTGGAAAGGACGCTGAAATTTTTGGGGAAGAAGTTAGCCTTCGCGCTGATAGTGGAGGTTCACGGGCCGCACCGTCTGCCTGACACGATTAAGTTCGATTTTTGCTAGCTGGGCGGATTCAGTGGCGGTATTTACAAGTATAAAAATGCGTGCGCACATCACACAACGGGCAGTTGGCGCCAGAAAAAAGAGTTAGGCGCGGGATGAGTCTGAGGGACATTCCTTGTTTGGTTGCGTTGCCTTCAAACTCTGTTCTCAACTTGGGCAAACATGAAACTCGCTTTCTCGACTTCCAGCACGGTTCTCCTATATTTAGTTATGAGCTCCTTGCACTGTGTTCAGCGGCTGACTTTTTCTCTCTCCGAAATTCAAGCAAGTTCTTACTTTTTTGTAACCGGCCAACGTCGGTTCCAACATTTTCGAAGCTTGCGATTAAGTACTTCAATTGTACGTCTTGACGACGGAGGGTGAGAACTTTCAATTCTTTCTTCCACACACATCGTCGGCGCGCATATCCTCCATGAACGGCGTCGACTTGAAGAAGACCAGATTGATTTGGCCTGGAGCAGCTTCACCGATTTGACCTCCAACTCCCTCGCGCTGCGTGGAAGAAATTGAAGAAGGACTTCCCGGAATCCATTATTTTCACGCAGTTCTTGAGCAATATAAGGCGCCAGATACTGACGGGAAAACATAATTGTATATCGCTAGAGAGTCCAGAAGATCCCCAGATTCGTTTCGATGACTTCTTCCCGCCGACAAATCCTCCACGGAGAGCGATAACGGAACCGCGGGCGGAAGTTGGCTTCATCTCGCAGCCACCCGGGTAGATTTGCCTCTGGCGCACGAATGTGTTCGGCTAGGCACCCCGATCCAATATAGAGACCGTCGAAGCTACTCAGCACTTTACCTCGCACGCACCACAGTCAAAAACTTGCTCTTTCCGGACGATCCCGACGTTTGTGTAGTAACTCATTCCCAAAAGACCCCACCGAAAGGTTTGGGCTCAATTTTGTGTCCCAGTTCATACAGATTTGTCTCCTCTTCCTCGAACAATACGCCGATCCCAACGAGATTCACAATGGGCTCTCGCTTCTTGACCTTGCTTGTTTAGCCGACCAGTGGATATCATCCAAGCGCTCCTGCTCCATGGCGCGCATACTTCCCCTTCCTGTAACGTCCCAACGCAACGTCCGGTGCGATTTCTCAAAACACAGCACGCCAGGAGCCTGTTCGAGGCTCTCGCAGCAAAATTTTCGAGCAAACCTCGTCCTGGTCGCCTTTGTCCTTGCGGTTCCCGTCGTGCGCTGAAGGACTGTCATTGGAAGGTGTAGCGCTACCCGGAGGAGGGGATATGCCCTTGTGGAGCTGGAAAGGTCCACGAAAAGTGTTGCGCCAAGCGGCAGGAGATGTACTGGGTGGAAAAATGGGACCGACGCGATGAGCAGCCGCAGCGTTTGAGGATAATTAGAATGTCGCCCAAAGATTCAGAAGACATCAGAAGAGCAGCAAGTCCGCGCTGCCCACAATCCTAACTCAGAGCTCGGGGCCAACTTGAACTACGTGCGGGCTGTTTTGAAAGGATTGAAAAAGCATGGCAAGATCGATCTTGCGTACGCGGCTGCTGGATTCTCAGTGGATTTCCGCCCGATCTAGTGCGTGTCGCGGTATCAACATTCCTTCCCCACTGATGGAGAGGTTTTTCAGTCCCAAACTGGCGCACACCATGTCCAAAGTGGAACTGAGCGAAACGACACAAATCTGGAACCCAGCGGTCGACGACTATTGCTTCGGGAGTCGACTCTCGTCCGGCCGAGACCATCGAGGACGCAGCGAAAGTAGGGATGACAGGGGGGCCGTTATACCGTAAATGCGAGGCGACAGGGTGCCTCAATATCGAATTCCGGAACGGCGTGAAGCTCTCCCACTGTAGCGGATGCAATACGGTTTGTTGCTGTTTTACGTCCCTTGTCGAGACGAGTCGGCTCATGTTTCCCATTAGGCCATCTAGTGTAGTAGGGATTGCCAGAAAAGTGCGTGAAAAGCACACAGATCGGCTTGCCACTCTGGGAAGGTACAGGCGCAGATGCTTCCCTCGCAAGAAGCATACACCGAACAGTTGTCCTTTGGTCTCCGAGAGATAGCTTCAGTTCTTCCCGCTGACGTGATTTCGACTTTCCCGATACTTGCTGGGATATAGGCCTGTATACATTATTGGTATCAACACAAATGCACCGTTAAAACACGGAATCAACCTTGATTGAATACATGTGATCTTGCGTGCGACCTGGTGTCTCCTGCTCTGCGCTGCCAGAGTTCATGCGTTTGGAACTGAGCAGGTGCCACAAATCATTCGAGCTTGGATTATCACAAATTCTGACGACGGTGGTACATTCAAGCTACATTCAAGTTTGACCAACAGTAATGTGGACAGGTTTATGGAATTACGCGATAGAGCAAGCTCATTGACACCAAACAAACACTAAACTTGAGGCCTTGAGAACCTGCAAAGGGGGTGTCAGTAAAGTCGCTAACAAATACTGAGTGGATTAGATCCATCTCTGACGGGCCTTGGGTCGGAGCTATGCAACACCGCAAACAGACGCCACCTGAAGCTAAGTGAAGCAGTGAGGCACACCCCCGTAAACGAGGTTTAACGCGCATGCTATCGATTGCACTTTCGACTATTGACGGTCGCGCTTCTGACGGTCAGCCAGGGACGGTCGCGCTTAATGACGGTCGTCGACTGGGAGGGGCACGAAGCTCCATGCATGCCGCGATCTTGAAGGCATTTGGCCACATGGTCATCAACGTCTCCCTGGGTCGCCGCCCACAGGCTCCCAGTGGCAATGGCGCAATGTGCTCGTTGAGACTCCGCCCGCCCAGTGAATCAGAGAAGTAGGTAACCCACCTGAGATGTATGACCTTGGTATGACCTTGAAGTTGGAGGCGCAAAGGGAAATTGAAGCGGAGTAGGAAAAGGGAAGAGGTGGTGGTAGAGAAGAAAGAGCGGGTAACCAGCACGGTCAGCCGCAATTGCCTTAAATAGGGCCGTGTTGTTTGGTCGAGGTTGGGCTCTGTGACGCCTCGTGACCGTGTTTCCTTTCTCACACGACAAGCAATAATTGAGTAAATAGGCCAATCTCGTCCTTGCTCGCGTACAGCGTACAGGTGGTAAGTGGAGTCAATGGAATCGTTATATATTTTATTCTAAAAAACATTTGGCCAAATTTTGTTAAATTTCCAAGCCAGACTTGAAGCTTGAAGTCCCAACTTAGATGTCGTCTGGCTATTCAATCGAGAACCAGAGTACCAGAACCAGAACACACTGGCGATAGATGAATACGGACGGTTTAAATACGTCGCTCTCAGCCGCCCCTCACCTTACCGCCTGAAATATTGGGAGAAATATTCGTCTACTGTCTGCCCGCCGCAGACTTCTTAATTCCCAATCTCACCACTGCGCTTCTTGTTTTCTGTACCGTGTTTCGTCGATGGAGAGAGGTTGCGCTGTCAAAACCAGGACTCTGGTGCTCCTTGTTCCTCGATTTCGATGCAATGTTGACGAAGCCAGCATATGTTGACTTGTACCGGATGTGGCTTTCGAGAGCGGGGGGATTGCCCCTTTCGCTATCTTTGAAGGATGAAGAGGAGAGACAGGTTCCTGCGGGTTCTGTAGCTTCGCTGCTCAGAACCATCATGCAACTTTCGCCACAGTGGCGAAAAATCGTGCTTGATCTCGGACAGGACTTGACCGAATTTTTATTCACCACGGCGGGAAAGTTCCCTTTGCTCGACAATTGTCAATATCGATACTTCCCAGCGACCCCACCCCGATGGATTTTCCCGACGCGCCGAAGTTGCACGACGTATGGATCCTTGTGTATACGCCGCAGGTGCAGGTCCCATGGCACCAATTGACCACATTTCAGACCAGTAATATCGACATTTCTTCCTGCCTCGAAATCCTTCGCAACTCCCCGAATCTGTTGGACGGGACTTTCGAAATTCGGGGCAATCGGCCTGTTTCCATTTTACATCACATTCACCTCCAACGTCTAGCCTTAGGTGCAGTTCAGGCGGATGAGGAAAACACCAATCCGATGCCCATTCTCGGTTGCTTGGAGATGGGCCGCGGTCGGAATTACTCGGCTACGATCTTTTCGACTCGCACTGGCGCATTCCTACAAGCCGGTGTTTCGGCAAAATATAACGACTCATTCCGAGTTTCAACGACTGAAAGAGGAGGGCATGGATCTGTACGTCGGAGAGAGGTCGCCCGTCGATCTATTTCTCTGAAGCGTGGCGAGCTTCCAAGTCACTAACCGCTGCGCACACGGTAAAATATTAATGGCTACAGCTTCTTCTTCTTCTGAATACATTTATTTATAACCCTTGGAAGCTACGCCGGCCAATTCGCGCTTCACATTCATTTTTTGAGTCTGGGCGCGTTCGAAGATGGCGTCACGGGACCGTATTTTGTATTATGTACTCCGGTCCGGGTCTGAATAGGACAGCCTTGACTTGCCTCGCGCTTCATAGTCGTTTGGATGGTTAACTGGAGCTATACGCCATGCCGAAAGGACCTCGTAATCCAAAAAATGACATTATCTTCACCGGTTTTACCGCACGAAGGCCACAGAGTAGCGGCTCTAATATCGACGAATCTGGAGAGTCCGAGTCCGACTTGGACTTGAATTCCAATGGAGGTGCGTCTTTCCGTTCATGTCTTTCCCAATGGATATGCTAACTACGTTTTAGACTACCAAGAACCGCCGATATGTCTCAATTTGCTCAAAAGTGAGTTCGAATGAAGTGCCAAGGATTTTTGGTCTAAGATTCCACAGCGATGATAAAAACTGTGCTCGAAACGGATTCCAATCTCTTCACATTTGCAGAGATAAACGTCTTGCTATTAATTCAAGACCTTTCCGGTATGCATGTCTGCTATTCACCGTCAATTTTATACTTACATTATTCACAGTCCAAGCCCAGCACCTGTTCGTTTTCCTCGTGATCCATACGAAATGGCATCGACTTGAAGCCCTCAAATCCGTCGATATTCCGTGGGGAGACCTCTCCTGTGCGATCGCAGAACTCTGTCGCGCCATAAACAGCAACCCCACGCTGGAGGTAAAGCTCCAATTCAAGCCCGAACCTATGGAAGTCTGCGTCAAGATGGAGGAGGACGCTTCGACGTCGGTGTGCCTTCAAAAGGGGATCAAATTTGAAGTTAAACTGGAGCCTTTACCGGGCGTTATCTCCGACCTGAAGTTCCGCCCATCCCAGCCTAACGCTACCGCGGGCCCATCCACTCTGTTCCCTTTCCCCAGGCCGGAGCCGAACCCTTCCTCGCTTTGCATTAACGACTCCGAAATGACTCTCCGTCAACTTCTTGAATATATGGAGCCTTCGGAACGAAAAGAGATAGCGAATCAACTCAAACTCAAGCCGGGGAAAAAGGTGTGTAATTCCTTTCCTCTGCAAGCGCATTCATGCATGCTGCTTCTCCAGAAAACGGATTTAATCGACGCTATTTTAACCGCTTCTTCAAAACAAACGACTTTGGTGGGCTTTTTCGGTAAAGGCAAGGCCAAGGCGGGAACAGAAAATACCCAGGAGGACAGACTGCGTGCGATGATCGTGAAGAAGATTCGTACGTCGACAGGCCATACTGTGAAGCGGTCGTGTCACTTATTCCATCGTAGAGAAACTCGTCAGGTTGGACAAGCAAGTTTTGGATATCCTCCTTCGTGTCAACGTAGCCTACTTCCGCTCGTACGTCGCAGCTCGTCCTCGGGATGCTATTCTGATACTCATCGCAACTGTAGTACTCAGCTCCCCACCGAAGTATTCCCTCGCCCTCTGCGACATTTACAGCGCAAGTATCCTGAATACGTCCGCGCACGGATGCAGAATGTATGGGAGGACAGGGAAACATTTATAGAATACGTGGATTCTCTCAAGGCTGTGGCCATAATCGACGGTGTTCTGCCCTCGGGTGTTGCACCGGATGCGAAACCTTCGAGCACGGAGAAGACTTCAGCCAAACGTAAACGGGCGGTGGACGACGAGGTCGAGCTCAAAGACAAGAAAGCCGCTGCCATACGGAAGGCGCAGGCGACGAAGATGCTGCTCAACGAAGTTTCGACCCGGTGGATCCTCCACTATGCACTCAAGAAGGAGTCGACGGCACTCGAGGAGGAGTCGACTCAGAGGGAGCCCGCGTGCCCAGGGCTAGAGCGGTTAGAACCTGGTATGCACCGTAGCATCGTCTCAACTTTAGTCTCTGACTGGGCACAGGCTGTGCTCTAACTCGCGCGGTTCACAAAGGCGCAAACGCGCTCAAAGTCCTGAACGAACGGAATTCAGAATCGGACGTGCTCGATGAGTTACTGAAGCAGCATCACTGGTGTCGCGGACTTCGGGGACCGTGGCACATACGAAAGACTAGCATTCTTGCGGAGAAGATGAAGGATGGTGCAGCCGGGAAGGCAATTCCAGCCCTCAGGGAAGGAATAAAAGATGGTGCCACCCGTTTGAGTCAGTCTCCAACTCGTCGACCTTTCGCTTCTAATAACCACTCGGCTCCCAGTCTATCGAGAACCTCTTATTACGAACCTGGCAAAGTTGCAGAAACGCCTGCAAGTCGAAGACCCGGTCGATATCCCAGAACCTCCGAAGGTTACAAAGTTCGTTTTCAAGGCTGAGAGGGTCGCTACGGAGGTATGATCTCATTTTTAAATGCACAATTTTCACCGACCACATGCGAGCAGAAGAAGAAACCCATCAAATGGAAAGGAGAAGACGGCGATATAGGGTCAATCGAGAGGCTCGTCTCCCAGCATTATGAGCTTGAATTTGAAAGGTCCGTGGCTCCCTATCTGACATCGCCGAGACTTATTAGAGGCGCAGGGTAACGGCGGGTAGTACTCTCCTGACGACCATATTCACGCTCCTGTTTTGGGACATCATCTTCTTGCCCATGGCCGGGGCGTTCGAAACCGACTTTCAGACGTGCCCCCTCGACTTGTGCGAGGATGCCTTCGTGTCCTCGCGGCGAGACGCCATCGACATCCGACTCTCCGAAATCAAGGCCGGCAAGGCGGTGGACTTTTTGGAGATGCACGATAGCCAGCACCGAGCCGCCAAGGCGACCGCAGTCGGCGTGCGGTGGGACCTTTGTTTGCGGACGGATATGACCGAGGTTATTGAGGTGCGCGTTGGTCGTGCACCACACGTTTCAGCCGCTTACCAGAATTTCAATGCAGTGTATACCGGTGGACACGTTGACGACGATTTGCCAGATGTTTTGCGAGAACTACGTCGAGGCGTGTATGGGTGTGCCGGACTTGGTTGCTTGGGACGCGGACAAGACGGAGTACAAGCTCGTGCATATCAGAGGTCCCGGGTATCCGAGTCGCCAGAGCAAGAAGGTGGAGTATTTTCACGAGCTCGCCTTTCTTCGCGCTGATCTGAGATTTAGGCGTGGCGGGACGTTCTTGCGCGCGGAGGGGCAGATCAAGAGATCTGTGAGGTCGTGGAGCCTGGAAAGGAGAAGAAGAGGCGGAAAGCGAAGAAGAAGAAAGACGCCGACTCGGACTCGGACAGGTCCGATGATGAGCCCGAATCGGAGGAGGATTCTGGACACTCGCAGAGGCGTGGGTCGCGAAACTCGGATGAGGACGAAGAATACCGGCCTGAAAATTCCAAGAGGAGGAAGATTGGTCGAGATTAGGCCGTGATTGGACATATGCAGTAGTTTGTTGTTTGTAAACCGAAGACCTTGTATTTCTAGCTGTGTACTGTACAAGATGTAGGATGTACATTGTACCTTAATTCGATCCATCATAAATACAAGACCAGGTCATCAGGGGATAAGATGGGTAATTTTGATCTCCATTCCTTCCTCCATCAAGCGCTGGGTGCGTGGATCCGCACCTACATCTTCATCCAAGCTACCGATATAGCTCGTATAGCTGGTAAAATTGAGCGAGAAAGATCGCAAGCCAGCCCCACCGCCGGGGCGCCGGGCCCGCGCGCAAAGCATATCAACGAAAGCCGAGGCGTTGGGGAGGTTTGTCCATGGCTTGACTTGGACGTGCAAGGACGCCAAATTGGACAGGAGGCCAGGTTTGCTCTGGAGATGGCTCAGAAGCACGCTGATGTCGAGGGAGCGCTCTGGGCGGAGAATAAGTTTCACGACAGAGGAGACGGCCACGAGACATTCCACGAGTGTCTCTGCTGTGAACGGCACGTAGTGGAGGGACAGCTCGCGCAGTTGCTGAGAGAACTGGGCGGCAAAGGGTGCAAATCCGGAGACGAGGAATCTAGAAGAGTGTGCAACTTCATGTTCCCGGAAATGAAGCTCGAGGCGCTTCAGGGACGGGAGGCTCAGGCACTGCAGAAGAGCCAAGGGAGCAGGCTCATTCCTGGCATGTACCTCGCGCAAAGTCAAGACATGCAGATTGGAAGTGACTGAACGCAGATCATTATGCTGTGGTACATCGTGCCGGACGTTGAAGGCGCAGTGCACGAGGTTTGAGGCAAATTGGAGGACATCGATGCAATGTGAAAGTTGGATGGATGTGATCCTGAACACCGTCAACTGCGCCCACTGCGAAGCCGTCAGCAGGCTGGGTGCTTCGAAACTATCGAGATGGAGTTCCCGGAGCGCGTCTGACGCTGCTAGTAGTGCGCGGAGGCGCGAGGAACGCAGGTCGTGGATTCCTCTAATTGCTAATTTTTCCAGACGCGGAAATCTACCGCTGAGGGGGAAAATATCGACGACATAGCGATAATTATAATCGCGGAAACCGCCGACATCCCATGACATCCAGAGGTTGATGTTCTGCCATTGACCTGCACATTCCCGGATCATCCTGAGTACGACTCCAACATCAGCCGCACAAACAGGATCCAAATCGTCATCATGGCGGTTCTCTTCGGGCGGCGGGTACAGCTCGATGGACAGCGGGAGATTTCGCGCATTGCGAATCCAGTTTGAGAAAAAATCGACAACCTCCAGCTCTACGTGGTACCAGGAAGGTTTCCGGAACCATTTAAGATTCAGGTGTAGAGAGGTCCATAGACCAGGCGTAGCCAGCGCAATGTCTCTCCATCGCCTGAAGATTTGGCAGAGAAGCAAAGGAGCCGTGGTAGAATTTGGGACGTTGAATTCGCTATCAGGCAGACAGAACAAGAAGATTTCGGAAGTGAGCTCAGGGGGCAATCGGAGGACTGGGTTGAATGAGTCGTATATGAATATATGGTTTCGGTCGCGAGCTAGATAACCTTGGTACGAAGGTAGAACTGAGGAGGCGAACGGCGAGAGCATGATGGTAAGATTCAGGAAGCTTCAGACTACCATCAATTCTCACACCTGTATTGGCACTCTGAGACACTCAAACGCCCTGTGGGAGCGTATCTCTTAAAGTTTGCGCTTGCTAGCTCCGCCTAGATCGCTCCTTCAGACCGTCACTTCACTATTGACAAAGAGTGGATACATCAACTTTACGGCCTCATCCCACACTGTGTGTGCACCGAAGTTGCGCGATCCTTTAGCTAATGGATTTGGAAAATTGGGTGCTGCCGGAGGGTGAATTTAGACAGACTGCGATTGATGCGGTCCATCTTGAAGGTGGTAAGCAATGAAACTGGTAGTGAAGGGCCAGTAAATGGCAGTACGAGTCCGCTATTTTCCGGGCGATCAAATCGGAGTTTGAACACCATTGCGGCTCAATGTTCACTCGGTCGACGCTTGCGCGTCGACCAGCTCACATTGAGCCTGGGCCAAGGAAAAATAAAGGAATCATGGGGGCGATCAAATAAGAGTCTGAACATCGTTGCGGCTCAATGTTCGCTCGGTCGACACTTGCGCGTCGACCAGCTCACATTGAGCCTGGGGCCATTTATCACCAACATGAACTCAGTACAAATTTCAGCCGAAGACAAACATAACACACAAGTATCCAAAGTTGCTTCCAATATGAAACATGCTGGAGAAATTTCCAAAGAGCTCAGGAACATAATTGAATACTGGAATATGGGCCAAAGAAATTGAGGAAATGCAAAACTGACTGCATAAAAAGCTGTTCGCAGTTGGTCTCGAACCATTGCTTACACTACATCACCTAATAGGCTTGATACCCTGTGGTACTTAACAAACAGACTCTACATATATGGCAGAACTAGCTGGATATATAATGTGTCTGTCCACGATAGATTAGGATAAACCTCAAAAGGGTACTTATGAGCAAAAGCAGGGAAACAGGCTGAATGCTGAACTCAAAAACATGGGAGAGAGTAGGGATGTTCAGGGCTCGGCCTAGGCCCGCAAGCCGAGCCGAGCCGGGCCCGGGCTTGATCAAGGCGGGCCAAGCCCGACACAGGGCTTTCGCGGGCCCAGGGCTCGGGCTTGAGGAATGCCAGGCCTGCCAGGCCCGGCAAGCCCGGGCCTAGATATGTATATAATTATCTGGTTTACAGGGGTGGTAAACAGTAAATAAATGAAACTAAGCCGTTCAAAACGTTTCATTTCCGAGCTAAATTACCTGCACAGGACCGTTAGACAAGTCGTGGATTGTCTGCGCATTCAAATTCGCAACTGTAGACCGACTACCGATCAGCCGTGCTTCGGCCATCACATTTACGTCATGATAAATTTCTTTCCACCATCCTCCCACCTCAGTGACCTACTCGGGTGTTATGTAATGTGCCTATAGGTGGGGTTTTTGGGTCCGAATAAACCCTACCTCTGGGTACCGCCTCCAGGAGGTGATACGGCATGCCGGGATGCTTCGATTGTTCTAGCGGCGTCTAAGCCCGCTGACTGGCCACAAGCGCGCCTCCTCAGACGAATGGTCGCGAACATTGTATTTAATTTTACTACATAGATACATTATTGTATAATTAAATACAGGCGGAAGGACACCTTCCCATCACGTAGGTGCTGACGTGCAATAATCCAGCGTCGGGGGCGGTGCAAATGGCAGGGGTTGGGGCGGCAAAAAAGCAGCGGCAGGTGCTGGCGTGAAACCCGGCGTCGGGGGCGGCGCAAAGGCAACGGTAGGGGGCGGTGCAAATGGCTGGGGTTGGGGGCCGGCAGCAGGAGATGGTGCAGAGCAAAACACGGCGCCGGGGGTGGCACAAAGCAGTGGTAGGAGCGGCGCAAAAGGCAGCAGTCGAGGTCGGCGGCGGTGTTCGCATCAGGCGAAAGCAGCGGCAGGGTTGGCGGCGGGGGAGGGTGCATGCGCATCCCGCAGAGGCATGGAGTGGGCGGGTGACAGCGGGGGAGGGCGCGCACGCATCCTGCAGGGTTGCGGTGCGAAACTGGCGGCAGGTGCGGGCCCAAAAGAAGCGATGGGCAGCAGGGGAGGGTGCGTTCGCATCCCGCAGAGGTGCGGAGTGGGTGGGTGACAACGGGGGAGGGCGTGCACGCATCGCGCAGGATTGCGGTGCGAAACCGGCGGCGAGGGCAGGCCCAAAAGAAGCGATGGGGTCCGTGGCGGCCTTCGCATCGACCAGACGATGCGCAGGGTAGCGAGGGGCGCTGTGGAGAGCGTGCCTCCCGTCGCGCAGGGGGAGGCAGGCAAAAGTAGCGGCAGAGGGTACAGCGGGGGCTGCGCAAAAGCACGTTCAGGGGCAGCGACAAGTGGTGCGTTGGCGTTCGCATCGGTGAGGGTTTGCAGCGGGGGCGGGGGAGGATCCGCATCGCACAGGAGGTGCGGCGCATATCTGGTGGCGGGGGCGGGAACGAAAGCACCTGTAGGGGTGGTCAAACGGGGCGGGGTGCAGGGGCAGTGCGGGGGTATACCCATCGCATCTGGGCGGTCTTATCAGCAGCGGCGGGTGCAAAAGCATGATGGGGTGCGTGCGGATCTGACACCGGGGATGGGCACAAAAAAAAAACAGCGCAGGTTTGGCGCAAAAGCGGCGCCAGACTGCGCACTTGGGTGCGGAGCATTCATGTTTCCCAAGGGGGGCAGCACAGCGCAGCGGCGGCGGCGGTGGTGGAGCGATTAAAACGAAAGCGGGGGTGCCGCAAAATTGGCGGCGGCGGCCGGTGCGAAAACAGTGACGCTGGGACGCGTTCACATTTGCATTCCCAGTGGGCAGTACAGCGAGGGGCCATAAGTAAGAGGTACGCAGCGGCGTGGGGTGGTTAAAACGAAAGCGTAAACGGAAAATCAGCGGCAGCGGCAGTGCTGTGGCATCGGCGTAGAGGGCGAAACAGATGCGCAGGAAGGAGCTGATAAGGTGCGAGACGGTGTACACGCACGAAAGCGAAAGGGAGGGGTGCCGCGACAGATCTGAAACATCTATCAGAGGCCAGGAGGCGCCTCAGTGGGGCAGAGCATAGTGGACAAGGGTTCCCCAGCACAGCAGAAGGACGGGGCTTCATGGGACTGGTGGGGCATGAAGGAGAAGATGCACAAAATGAGTTTCTGCTGGACAGGGGTCAATAAAAAACAGTGCATTGTGGAAAGAATTTGAGGCAATGAGGACGTACTGAGCTCCTGACTATATCTGGGATGCAGTTCACAACGCCTTACAGCTGCCTTCTCAACGGTGGAGGTCCTGGTGCGCCAGCATATGTTGAAGATGGTGGTTAAAGGCAAGTTATTAATGTGAATTAAGATGGCTTTTCGGCAATTTCGTGCACGGCATATTAAAGTGTCTGGAAAAATGTAGAAAAAAATCAGTTAGCAGGGGGCATCATATGAAGTATGATTCCGATGCTCAGACACACTACTCACCTCTGAAATACGATGCAGGGAAAAAAAACACTGAGTGGCTGACATTTATTCGTCATGCGATTGGCTAGCCGTTGAGGTAAGTGGCGCCGCCACTTGACGGCTCTGGCCTCCAGGGAGGCGGGGAGGCGGAGAGGCGTCTGGGAGGCCGCCAGGAGGCGTCGTCGAGGCCACAGTCCGGGGGTGAGTTGGTGGTGAGTTGGTGGTGGTAAGAGAGGAAACGGGTTCCGCTTAGACGCTGATAAGCGCCGATTCGGATCATGCTCCGATGATCCATTCTCACAGCCACGCCTCTCAGCTCGCCTCCATCTGCCACCTCTTTTACCTCTTTCTTGCCTCTTTCTTGCCCAATCGCCTCCAACGTGCTGCACCGTGATTTGCTGCTGGCCTTCCATCCATCTCTGCTCGCCTCTGATGCCTCCATTTATCACCCCAGTTGCCTGCTATCTTACCTCCAGTGCGCCTCTATCGCCACCGCAGTGCATCCACTTGTCGCCGCTTTCATTAGAATATCCTCTCCGACGTAGGTGGGGCATTTTAGCATCATTTTATCCCTCTGGACTTTGAAGTTGAGGTGCGTGGTGGACTCTTGAATTTTGCAGCGTAGTTATTTGTTTCACAGTGGCGCACCTCTTTCAGTGCATTATACTCGGCAAGGTATGACGGGACACAACAGCAAAAATCAAGCCGCCTGGAGGCCCCTGTAAGTCTGTACCCGCAGCCGCACAATTGCGCCAAGTATTGTACTGCTCCCCAATCACTATCAACGTCAACGGCCCCTCTCTCAACCCCCGCCAGATGGTGCAGAAGGCAATCATATGAAAGCCACCACCGCATGGAGTGTACCGCAACATCAGACCCATCTATTGGCACGGCCACCCCATCGGCGCAACCAGCCCACCACTACGCCCTGGAAGCCGCCCGACGCGAACAACTTGCGGAGGCCTCCGCCCAGCCCAGTGCAATTGTTGATGTGACCACCCCGGCGGCGCTCCCCGCTGCCCCTGACCGTTGTTTTTACGCAGCCCGCCGTACCTGCGGTGCTGCCACTTTCGTCTCGCTCCCCGCACGATTTGAGCGCGCCCTCTGCAGCCTCGCTTAACCTTGGCCGATGCAAACGCCACCGCCAACCCTATTGTCCGCCCCCACTGCCGCATTCGCAGCGCAACCCCCCCCCGTGATGCGAACCAGCCTGCCCCCATCGCTGGATTCGCACCGCAGTTCCGCCGCAGCACCCGTAAAATGTGAACCAGTGTTTCCCCACCGCCTTCCCCACCCACACTGCAGCCTGCGCCATGCAAACACGCCCCAACCCCGCCGCCGCTGCTTTCCTGCCGCCCCGCCGCCAGATTTGCGTACCCATATAACGCGAGCCAGCGCTTTGCCGCTGCCTTCCCTTCCCATGTCGCAGCCTGCGCCATGCGAACGCGCCCTCCACCCCGCCGCTGCTTTTGCGCCTGCGCCCGCTGCTTTTGTGTCCGCCCCCGGCGCCAGATTAGCGCCGCTTTTGGATTTCAGTGTACATTAAATACGTACTGTGTATTCATGTACTTGAAATAAACACTGTGAATGAATGTTGCGTCCAAAAAACAAAACAAAAGCCCGCCAACACCTCACCTCCGGCACCTGAAGGAGGCGCGCTCGAGGCCAACGCCAGGTACATGAGTAATAGAACCATTACGAATCCTCCCGCAGACGTCGGGCCTTCCCTGGCGGCCGTACGTGGAGGTGGGGTTTATTCGGACCCAAAAACCCCACCTATAATCCTCTTACATAACACCCGAGTAGGTCACTGAGGTGCATCCTCCACCGACCCAGCCTGACAATCCAATTACGAACTTCTTCCTACCATAAATTCTACAGACACATAATATACATTTACAACCTAGCAAAATGTTTTTTTTTGGCCCGGGCTCAGGGCTTCAGGCCCGGCACCCAGGGCTCGGGCTCGGGCCTCGAGAATCTGAAGCCCGAGCCCGCCCAAGCCGAGCCCAAGCCCGGGCTTTCAGGCCGAGCCGGGCCCTGAACATCACTAGGAGAGAGAGACAGCAAACATTAACCAAAAGCCTGGAGAAACATCAGATGCAGCTTCAAAGAAAACGGGCTGGATCCTGATCCCAAAAAGTCGGGAGAGAGCAGACATCACGTGCAACTTCAACGAAAACGGGCTGAATTTTGATCGCAAAACTTGGGAGAGAGACATCACGTGCCACTTCAAAGAAAACGGGCTGAATCCTGATCGCAAAAGCTGGGAGACACCATCAGCGCACGTGCATCAAAATCGACAACAAATAACAACAACTTCAATCAAATCAGGCTGAATCGATGCGGCCTAGGTCAGACCTGCTCGGCTGTAGTATCACGTACGGTTTTGCACTATAACATGGTTCAGCGGGCTGCATCACGGCAGTAATGGCGGCATGATCCTACCGCTGTACAATCACCTGCGGTCGCCGGTTGCATCCCGCCGCCGACGCTTTCCTTCTTGGCAGCCAAATCGCACCGCCAAAGTCTGTGTCTTCTGGCGGTCTTTTCCACTGTCGCATCTCACCGCCAGCGTGTGTCTCCTACCGGCAGTCTGGTCACACCGTGGTCTCCGTCTCTTCACTATCGTTTCCTACTGCCGACACCTCTCTACCGTCTATCTCATCGGGTCATCTGGCGGTGTGATTTGACGGCGGGTGCCTTTTTCTGATCTGGCGGTATGATCTGACCGCCGGCGCGTCTCCCTCGTCTGGCGGTGTGAACCCACTGCGGGCGGGTGTCCGTCTTCTGGCGGTGCGATCTGACCGCGGGCGTGTCTCCCTCGTCTGGCAGCGCGATCCGACCGCCGGCGCATTTCCCTCATCTGGCGGTGTGAACGCACTGCAGGCGGGTGTCCCTCTTTTGGCGGTGCGATCCGACCGCCGGCATGTCTTCCTCGCCTGGCGGCATGAACACATTGTGGGCGGGTGTTCCTTGTCTGGTGGTGCGATCCGACCGTGAGCAGCTTTGCGCGATTCGATTCCACCGTGCTTCTTCTCAACCATGCAACTCACTTTTTCCCTCACTCAATTTATGTCCTTCGAGGACTCTTCCGGCGAACTTGCCCTCTGCCTGGCTCGTCGTCTTTTGTCTGAAAACAGCCTCTTGGTATATCATTCCCAGCGCCTGGGTATTCACCGGTTTACTAGATCCTGTCAACGGTTAAGTTAAGACGGGTCGAGTTGAGGACATACATGCAGATCCCGGAGTCCATTCTGGAATTTGCAACAGCTGTCTTTGACTACTCTGATACGACGGGTATAAGATTCTGCTCATTCTCATTGGTACATCCCCGAACTCGTCACGGTATAATCCCAAACTTGGTATGCACTTGCTCATTACCAGATATATTATACTCTGTTGCTGTCATACCTCATAGAATAAACGGCCCTTACCTTGATTTCTATGTGCTTGAAATAGCTGAAGCAGTGAAAGGTCATCGAGAAGGGAAAGACTGGTAGAACTCGTGGCGTAGGATGAATTTCTGCATTTCACAGTGTATAAGATTTTTTTGGCGGGTCTCATCTATTCGGTTGAGTCGGTTGTAGTGTATATAACACGATTCTGGTTGAAACGTGCTACAATTCTACCCCAGAATTCAGGAATTCAACAAAGGACCTAATCACGAACTCGTTACGGGGTTATCACGAACTCGTTACGGCTATGTCTCTGCATTGTACCACTTCGTACTCCATGAACTGTTCGATTATTGGTATTTCAATGTATGGGTTGTATATTTAGTATCTTTAACTACACTCTGAAATATTTTTGTGAATTTCAGGGATATATGCATTACATACCTCTATGCTCAATCTGGAGCGAAAGATGGTCCGTGTTTACGTTGTGTTTCTTGAACTCAACCACCGCCATTCAAACTCAAAAAAATTCTCTGCCTCAAATTCAACCACAATATGACAGGTGATGTTCCTTAGACCTTCCTCCAGCAGAATTTTTGACAAACTATGGCTTGGAAAGTCTGGGAGACAACAAGAACTCAGCATCAGCACAGGGCATTGCTAAGTACACCGCAGAGGCCCTCGTCGCACCGCCACTAAATATCGACGGAAATAAGTTCTAATAATGGTCCCCATCTCTCCTGCTTTCGTTCATGCTCACAAAAGAGGAGGAACTGAGCAAAAGCTCGCATCCGAACAGTGGCGGCATATGCTTCGATTTCTTCGTGTGCAATAGGTTTTTAGCTAGCGACAACAACTCAAGGGCCACTATTCTGACAAGGAGAGTGGAAAGGAACACGCACATGTGTCTGACCAGAAGTATTGCGAAAAGTATGGACCATGTTTTGCACTCCTTGCCGGTCGACATTTTAGTATCAACATTCCCAGCATATTGCGTGGAGGCAGCGCCAATGTCGCCAAAGGTACACCGTAAGATCCTCAGTTGATTTGCCAAACTGATAACCAGCTGATTTAAATTCCTTGGTAGCGCATGCATCACAGAGCACGGTGCAACAGCCCACAGAGAACGTCGCGTTGGGGAGGGGAACCTTGCTGAGAGCTAAACAGCAAACTCAAACAAAGCAGAGGCGCGAGGATCGAGCTCGTGTGTGCGTGACTTAGGAGGCAGCTGAGGCCGCTCGACGCTGTGCTCTTGTCCTCGAGGAACTTATAAGCCAAATCACGCAGTGTGCAGTAGATTTCAATGAGATAGAATTTTTGAATTAAATAGTGCACATAGACGAGAATATAAAATATCACTGTGCATCGTTCTCTGACAGAAGATACAATGTGCACTTGCAGGCACGTGCAGTGGGATTTGACTGCCGGACGAAGGGTGCGCGACCGCGGTGTGATTTGACCGCCAGGCGAGGTGCGACTGCAGTGTGATTCAACCGCCAGACTAAGTGCACGCAACGCCGGTGTGAGTCAACCGCCAGTAGGTGAGAACGAGGGCGGTGGAATCTGACTGCCAGACAAAGTCAGCGCGTTGGAGGCGTGATCCTGCCGCCAGATGAGAAAGGCGCACCAGCGGTGTGATTCTACCGCCAGATGAAGTGGGTCCCTCCGCGGTACGAGCCGACTGCCGGATGGCCTGAGGGCTTCGGCGGTGGGATCTGACCGTTAGACGACTCGAGCGCGTTAGCGGTGTGATCATACCGCCAGACAACTTGAGGTGTGCGCGGTGTGATCTGACCGCCAAAATGAAGTGGCGGTGTGCTTCGACCGCAAGAAGAAGTGCGCGCAACGGCGGTGTGATCATACCGCCAGACAACTTGAGGCATGCGCGGTGTGATCTGACCGCCAAAATGAAGTGCGCGCAACGGCGTTGTGATCCTACCGCCAGACCGTCGGCGGTGGGATCTGACCACCAGTGCAAGTGCGAGAGCTGGCGGTGAGATCTGACCGTGAGATGAGATGAGCGCGTCGGCGGTGCGAACCGACCGCCAGATGAAGTGACGGCGTTCGCGGCGGGATTCCACCGCAGAAGGTTGGCAGAAGGCACGCGTTGAGATACAGTTATGCGGTAAGACCTTACCACTGGATGGCAGATGCAGCGGGCGGTAGGCGATAATTCAGCGGGCTGAATCGGATTTGGCAGGAAGGCTGTACGTGATAATACAGCCCAACATCACCTACTTATCCGATCGATGCAAATTTTTTGCGGAATAACCGCTGACAAAAACGAGCTAAAAATAAATTTTTAAGACTCGTAAAGAGTTGCGCAGCAAGATGAGAGACGACACCACCCTCTGAGTTTTGGGGGCTGGATCGTCATCGACGAAAGGACGATGGGGCTTCAAGTTCAAGAATTCAAGTCGGCGTTTCCAAGCCTATTAGAGTCATGAGATGAGAGAAGGTGAACAGATTTCCAGCCAAGGAAGAATGAAGTCCTGGATTTTTGGAGGCGTTCAAGGCTAGAAGATAATCTCCAATTATACTAAGAGTCATTTACACGGACGCTTCCTGGCGCGAGATGCGGGATACTCGCCGAACACCCGTCCCAAATCTGTAGAAATGATACCGGGTTGGGAAACATACAGTAAATCTCTGCGGGGTCCCCGAAATGCAAACCTGCTGCAGGAGACACACCATGTGCTGTGCTCGCCAAAAGAAGAATATAGAAATCATTTGTGGCAAAATTCAATTATTCGTGCTGCTTCTATTTTACATACCGCACGTCGCTCAGCCTCCCCAAGTCTACCAGTCGGTAAAGAAGCAAACCTCCCAGTCATCAGCTCCCAATAAAACTGTTCACATTAACAGAGTGCACAGCATCGACCGCCTTTTTCACAAGATCCTCGAGTGACGAGAGGATCGCCTCATAGTCCGAGCAGTTGATACCCGTACGGCGGGTAGGCCGGCTGTTGGGCCCCCAACGCTTGGCGGGCAGAGGGAGGGAGAGGAGTGAAAGGATAAGCTGGGCACGGGCCTGATGTCCGTCCGACTCGAAGATATCAACAGTCCGAGGGATTTTCGATGTCTCAGTAGGCTCATCATCCCACAAGTACTTCCGAGTGTTCGCGAGTAGCGTCGGGTCCACAGTAGGATCGTCCCAGCAGTAGCTTTGGAGGACCTTCGCCCATTGGAGCTTCTGCTCCGGAGAGGGCACGAACGCCTGCGTGAGCACCTTGAGTAGCACGTAGACAGCCGACTCAATATCGTCGTGCGGAAGCGGATAGTTCTTTTCGAGACTCGCCACCGACATTGTGTCCAGCGTGCCGGTAATGGTACGTGGCATGTCAGCTGACAATACCTCTTCAAAGCGTCGGCCAATCTCCCAGTCCACCAGTAGAAGCTGAGTGTCAGCGAGGAGGATGTTATTGATCGAAATATCACGGTGGAGGACGCGACGGCGGAAGGCGTCAAGGATAGCATTGAAAAGCTGCTCCGCAGCGTTGATAAATTTCGGCGCAGAAAGGTCCTTGAGCATGCGGCCGTCATGCGGTGAGGCGAAGAGCATAAGCTCGAGGTGTTGGGGGACCAGAGCAGGGTCATCCCCGAGAGCGCTTGCCTTTCGCTTCCCCGTGGGCAAGCTCTCGGAGGGGTTGGATGGAGGGGCAAGCGCAGCAAATGCCCCGAGGAGTTTTGGAGCGTAGGTGGGGGGGTGCTCGGGGTCGGCGGCGTGCAGAGCATCGACAACGATCTTTTCACGCCATTGCCGGTGCTCGGCAATGAAGCTTATCTTGACAACGACGGGTGTCGATCTCTTGTCGCCGGGAGACTGTTCGTCGAGCTCGCCCTCGAGCACAACAGTCGCGCGTCCGAATGGTGTTGAACGCAGTCGCGAAAGGCGCTTGCCATTGAGGCGGACTACTCCTGGAGTGCCAGGAAGAACGATGGAAGCGGGTACGACGTCGCCGACAGAGAAGTTGGGGGGAGGTGAGGTGAAGTTATAGATAAAAAGAGGGTTGTAACCGACTCGGTATAATGAGGCGATTCGGAAGAGGTGTAGGAGGGCTGAGACGGTGGGGAAGCCTTCCGAGTCAAAGCAGTTGTTAACGACGGCAAACTCGAGGCGCTCCTGGCTGAGAATGGAGACAAAGAGCTTCGTGCTTGGTCCTTTGCCGTGGAAAGACAGTGTTGGCACAAAGAGTCGTGTTGGTTGGAAGGTAAGCAGGTCATCGGCGTTGATGATAGCCTGCTGGTATTTGGCTACGTTCGCACTCGCACCGATGAGGGGGTTAGAGGTGACAGTCGGTGCCTCGGTGTTCGTAAACTCGACGTTGACGAGGATGTTCAGAATATTTGACCTGGCCGCAGCGGAAGGGCGGAGAGCAGCATCGTATTTCCTGATCTTGTTGTAGCCATGCTCCTTTAGCGCGGGCAGCGGCTCATCTGGTGTTGGGATATAGTCCAAGGCCAGTGGCAGCGAGCGGCCAGCGGAAGCGGCCTATGTAGGCTCATCCGTGTCAGCCGCGTGCAGGATATATTATCCGAAGAAACAAAACAACAAACATCGGCAAGGCGAGAAAGCCAGTAGCGACCATCTATGCAGCGTTCTTCCGGTTTGGACGGCGTTTTGGACTCATTGATGAAATTAGCCAGTAAGTCCTCCTTGAGCTTCTGACCGAGTTTATTGCGCGCAACTTTCTTGAGCTCAGTGAGCTTGTCGACCAGCGCCGATGAGCCCAGCCTGGCCAATACGACGTCGAGTGGTGAGAGCACCACATGCCCAGGAAAATGTCTCGCGCAGTATTCGGCGTCTTGAGAGCGCAGCTCCTTGCGCACCTCTGTTGCAAGGCCGCCGATAGCGCCGGTTGCAGAAACTGATATCAGCGTCTTGTCGGGGTAGGCGACCGCGTCTGGATCGGTCGGAAGGGATAGAGAGTTGGATGCCAGTGGTAGCACAACAGGCCACGTAGTTGAGACAACGGATGGGGGTTCCCGACCCTGGGGGAGTATGACTTAGAGGACACAGGTAGTCGGCGAGAATCTCACTGGAAGGAGGCTCATGCAAACCTCCCGCTCCGCCGAGGTTGTCTCCTCATACAGTTTGAGCGCGGAAAGCGCTGGTTCCGGGTCCTCAGAAGGCGCCGCTTTCTTGGCTGTAGGGTCTGGTTAAGCATCCGGGGGCATGGTGGAATTGTTGAAGTCTGTATACTCACACATAGCTTGTTTATGTGGCCCGCTAAATTAGAATTTTAAGAATTAACCACTGAGGACATGCGTTACGCATAAAAGGGTAGGAGCGAAAAAATGAGAAATTTCCAGGGGAGGAACGAGGAAGGTTTTCAGGTCGTCGTATAGGAGGCAAGTCTTTGACCGGCAGCAAAGAGCCGCGGCGCCCGGCCCGAGCGCCTAAACGCGTAACATTCGCATTCTTTTCCTCCTCGTCGATTTTAGCAATGGGGCCCAAGGAGAAGACGCAGATTGTCCAGGCGAAGACTAACACAGCG
The DNA here is from genome assembly GCA_029204075.1 of Mycena capillaripes. NCBI lineage: Eukaryota > Fungi > Basidiomycota > Agaricomycetes > Agaricales > Mycenaceae > Mycena > Mycena capillaripes. The sequence continues at coordinate 353,409 of JARHKZ010000037.1, read as the reverse complement.
CTGCTCTGCTAAAGCCCATGTAAATCCTGGAGGAAGAGCAGGCATTCATGATCAAGTTGGCTCGTACTGGCTCGTCGCTGATACCGCAAAATACTGCAGGAGGGAGAAGGAAACTCCCAACAACACGGGGAGTAGACTTTTGTACAACATCCAGGCTCGCTGCGTCTGCGGAAGTTACTCGAGCACACGTACAAGCTACAGTGCGTAACTCTTTGTATATTGCCGTGCTCTCGGTGTCCTTCAGTGCTCTCGTTTGACGCGAACACACCCAACCGCTCAGCTCGGTCGTGCCCTATTCTCTTTGAGAGGGGTGCGACTCACGGAGATTGCTCGACCGCTGTGAAGCTTCCTTGCGGATCGTGGACGCTGCGAAAGTTGGTTCAGCACAATCTACAGTGCGCAACTCCTTTTCTTTTCAACTGACCAGCCATCCTTATTTTCTCTCAGCTCTCGTTTTGCACGGTCGTACACTCTACTCCGGCTTCCTCGTACTCACCCTGCCTATCTCGCATTCGACGCATGGTCCTCAACCCTCCGTCTTCAGCCCGTTCATGCCCTGATCTCTTGGGCTCCACGTCAAGACGACTGTTGCTAGCGCCGCGCGCGGGGACGCCCACACAGGCGACATCGAGCTGAGTGGCTGGGCATCTGTGCTGCGACAATCTTCAGTACCGGAACTTGGAGCGCTACGCGCTCCACCTGACCCACTGGCTCAAAGCGCGCGCTCCGCGAGGTGCTCGCCCATCAGCGCGGGCATGCTACAGTTCATCAACGCGCTCCACCGCTTCGGCGCCATGAGCGGCAAGATCCTCCCCCGCACGCGGTGTGCCGTGGGGTGGTGGAGAGCGCGCTTACTTTCATTATAGTACAGTACGCTACTGAAACGTGTACATACTGCGCGCAGGTAATTTGAATCCCACGTTATTCTATCTTGTTCCACCCTTTCTGTGCCTTTTGCCACAATCTCGTCGTCAACTTTCATGAGTACAATTCTTCGGGTACATTGCAAGTACAGATACTTCAAGATGCTTAAAATCCCAGCTGCCCGTCTGTGATGTCAAGATGATTAGAAACCCAGCTGCCCGTCTGTCATGTAATGCGTTCCACCCGCGCAGCGCCATCCAGCTCCAACCCTGTGCCACTGAAACCCAGCCACACACACACCCATTTGTTGTAGACGCTTCTGCGCCTCGACTTCTCGCTTCCTGGCTTGCTCCTGCGCCTCGCGCCATGCCTTAGCCTCGGCCTCAAGTTGCTCTCTGCGCCTCTGCGCCTCCAAGTCACGCAACCGCTGCGCCTCCAGCTGCTTCCTCAACTCTTCCTGCCGCACACGATCCCGCTCCTCTGCCTCCTTCCTCTTCAGCTCTTCAAGCCGCGCGTGCTCCGCAACTTCTTTATCGAACGCCTCCCGTGCAAGCCGGTCTGCCTCATCAACCTCCGCTTGGATGCGTTTCTCCTCCGCCTCGTTCGCAGCCTTGGCAGCTTGAAGCTCCTCCCAAACTTCGTCGGAAACGCCGGGATCGCGACCCTCGTCGTCGTCGTTGGGAGGCTTGTTGGACGGAGCGCTCTTGCCCTTACCGGGACCATCATCGTCGCTAGAATCGGATGCAGGAGGCGCGGCTGGTGGCGGCGCCGCGCCGCTTTGCGCGCTGCCAGCGGCAGGAGGAGGTGCCGACGAAGGGGGAGCCGCCATCGGCGGCGGTGGAGCGCCAGGGAAAGGACTCCAAGACGGGGAGCGCGGGGATTTCACCTTCTCCCTCAAGCGGCGCTCCTTAAACATCTTCTTCGCGCGGGTCACGGCCGCGCCTTCTCGGAGAACAAGAGCGTCGTTGGGATTAGCATTCTTGGCACCCTTGAATGCTTCCTCAATCAGCATGCGAGCCAACGTCTCGACGTCGCGCCCGTTGCCCCAGGAGCTCAGAGTAAGGAAGTCGGCGAAGATGGCGATGAATGCTTGACGAATCCTGGTTGTTGGGTCATCAAGTCCGGTGACCGTGACCTTCCGCTTCGCGAGCTGCTTGACGAGGATGTTGATGCAGTTGTCGGTCGTGAAGTGCGCGAAGAGAACCTCCTCCGTGAAGCGACTGGAAAGGCCACGATTGGACGCCAACAACTCGTTGATATCGTCGTCGTATCCAGCGAGAATGACCACGATTTTGCCCTTGTACGTCTCGTCCGTCAGTAGCGTGACGATCTCGTCCGTGGCCTCCTTGGCGAAGTGGCCATCCTTCAGACGATACGCCTCGTCGATGAAGAGAACTTGCCCCAGTGCCTTCTGAAAGGTCTCCCGGACGAGTGGACCAGTGTGCCCAACGTACTTGCCCACAATGTCGGACGCAGAGCACTCGTGCACGTCGGGCTTGGCCAGCATGCCCATGTCGAAGTACACCTGTCCCATCTTGCGGGCGGTGGTCGTTTTCCCCGTGCCTATCCAGCGTTAGATTGACACCCTGCCATTGTATGCAGAAAATACGCACCAGGCGGCCCCTTGAAGACAAACGTAGTGGGAACGAGATCCGCGAGATTCTCCCCGCGTTGCTTGGCCGTAACTGCGGTCTGCTGGATCGTTCGCAGCCTGTCCACGAGCTCATCGCTGCCGACAGTGTCCTTGAACAGATCAGACAGGCGGGTATCAGCCTGTTTGGCACGATCAAAGTCCATGTCGAAGTCAATCGCCTCGAACACGATGTTTTCGAGAGCCTGGCGGTCTCCTCGGTTGCGCTGGGTGAAGTTGACCTTGGCCTTTCCGAGCAGGTTTTCGACATCACCGCCATTCCCGAAGTTGGGACGGAGTTCTAAGAGCAGGTGAATGTGTATTCGGAGAAAGTATTCACAATGACTTACTGGCACGGGCAAGGACATCAAGGGCAACGTTTCGGCCGTCCGGTGTTGCCTGTAGATCCCCCTGCACCATCTTCATGTCCAGAATCTCGCCCAACTCGTCGGTGGTGAAGTCCTCGAATTTGAAAGCATCTTCAATGGAGAACCGGCGGCTCAATCCTGGTAATATTAAACCCAGATCAATGAATATAAGAAGTGATACACACCTGGGTTAACATGCTGGACGAAAATTCAGCAAAGTAAATCGGTAGGCGTAAAGGGATAGTATACCTGGAACATATCGCGCATCTGCTTCTCATATCCGAGGAGCAACACACAACGATCTTCTCCAAGCGTGCTCTGAACCTCGGCAACAATGGTATCGATGACGGCGGTCTTGAAGGTGTCGGTATTTCCGCCCTTCGAACCACCGTAAAGCATATACGCCTAGACGAAGGATTATTCAATGCCGAGTGACCCAATTTAGTACGGACCTCATCAATGACTAGAACCTTGCCCACGGTGCTTGCAAGGATAGCGCGCGTCTGCATCTCCGAGTGCCCGATGTATCCGCCGATGAAGTCCGAAGGATTCTTGACGACGACTGTAGCATGCGTTAGCCCAAGTATCCGTTCGGACAGTTGCTACATCACCTTCTCCATTGCTCAGAAGACCCAAATCCGCGAGAATCTGGCCGTAGAGTTTCGCGACGGTTGTCTTCCCTGTGCCAGGGGATCCAAGGAATGTGCGATTGAGTGTTACTTCGAGCGGTTTCTGCTCCTTGAGTTCGCGCGAGTAGTTTGCCAAGATCATATCATACAGATCTTGCACGGAGCGCTTAACTGTTGCTAGCCCTGTCAACTTCTGCAGTTTGGTCCAGCTCACGCTTTGCTGGATGGCGACGGCGGGATCGGGGCCAATAAGGTCTTCACGCAAGAGAAGCAGATCATCCTCGCGAATACCGACCTTGCGGGCCTTGGCTATTCGGTCGGCCTGACGGTTCGTGATCTGGACGAGCATGTTCTCGAGAGCGCGGGCGTTGCCAAAGCCATTCCGGCCTCTCCCCCGCCCCAGTCTGGCTACGGCAATGCGGCCGTAGAGACCTTGGGCACCATCCTCGACCTTCATGCGACCCTGCCATCTTCGGTGCATCATGTTCTCAAGCATGAAACGCAACTCGTCGTCCTCGTAGTCCTTGAACTGGAAGCGGTATGGTACGCGACTCGGCAAGCCGGGGTTATGCTCGAAGAATTTCTCCATCTCTTTGTTATACCCGGCGAGGATGAAGATGAGTTGCCCGATGTTGTTTTCCATTTCTGCGAGGAGGTAGTCAAGAACGCCACCGCCGCCAGTATTGTTGGTGGAAACGAGCTGATAGGCTTCGTCGACGAAGACGGCGCCGCCGCCTGCACTGTGAACTTTCTGCAGCAAGTCTTTTGCACCTTTGACACCTTCATTAGCGATGCTCGATCCGGTGGTTTCTTCGAAGGCGTTGCCTGGAATAACGCCAACAGAGCTGAGGTACTTGGCGTAATGGCGAGCGATGGTGGTCTTCCCTGGGATATACATCAGCATAAAGCGTGGATCTGGGCAGCTGTAGGACTCACCAGTTCCAGGATTTCCGAGAAAGACGACGTTGAATCTTTCTTTACTCAAATCAACACCCTGCCGTGTAGCTACTTCAATCTTGTCCCAAATCCGAAGAACCTGCTCTTTAACCTCTTCGAGTCCCGTCATCTCCATGATTTGCTCAATATGCGGATTAAAGACGCCCTCGACCGACTTCTTGTAATCCCAGGCTGCTTCAGATGGGGAACGAGCGCGGGTGAGCGGGGGCGAAGTGTATATCGACGGAAGCCGGATTGACGGATCAGGCACTGGCTGAGGGAAAGTAGTTGGCGATTGAGGAGGAACAGGTGTGGGTCGGTTATTTGGCGGATTGGACGGTCCACCTCCTCCACCCGACGGGTTAGGTGGTCCTCCTCCGCTGGGAGGGTTGGGCGGTCCTCCACCACTCGGAGGGTTGGGCGGTCCTCCACCACTCGGAGGATTGGGCGGTCCTCCACCATTTGGAGGGTTGGGTGGTCCACTACCACCAGACGATGGATTGGATCCTCCACCACCCGAGTTGGAGCCGCCTCCACCTCCCGGTTGAGGGCTTGTCGAACCCGCACGGCCGCTGGATGATGATGACGGCTTATTGGAAGGAGTAGGCTGTGAACGCGCTGCTTTGTTTTTCTTCCGCATATCTTCCAGATTCTTGCGCATATCGTCCAGGTCTGCTTCCTTCATGCGAATCTCGTTCTCCCTCTCTTCTCGGAGACGGTCATCATTTGCTTTCTGCCTCTCCTCCTCAAGCTTCTCTTCGAGCTCTTTCTTCCGAAGTAGATGATCTGCCTCCTCCTTCTCACGCTTCTGCTTGCGAGCGAATTCCTTCTGACGTTTCTCCTCGGCGATCTTGTCCTGTCGGTCACACTTGGGGCAACCAGCGATTAGCGGGTCAGAGCATTGCTTCGTGTTGTCGTGGCCGCGCGGGCACCTCAGCGTGATGAGCTCGATACAGTGCACCTTCGAGTGGTCGTCAATTTGATGGCACAACCGAGGGCACTTGTGCTGATTACAGTTCAACATCGTGCCGCTAAAATTTTTATCAGACTTTACTTAACGTGAAGGACTTGACGACGTACCACGGCTGGTCGCAGCCACCGTCTGGGCATTTCTGCAGAAACTCGGCCTCGCTCGTGACAAGCTCGTGGCGAGTTGGATGTTGCTCGCAGCGAATGGGCAAGCCGTCGTATACATGAGGTTTGATGAGCTCGAAAAAAGTACGCCAGAGTTCACCGCCCTTGCGTGAGCGAGTGAAAGTATTCGAGTTCCCGATAAGAATAAGCGCGTCTCGCGCACGCGAAATTAAAACATTGAGTCGTTCCGGTGCAAACATAAATCCGATATCATTGTTTGGGTTGCTGCGAGTAAGGGACGCAACCACAATGTCGCTCTCCTCGCCCTGATAATTGTCTAACGGGGTCAGTTTGCGTGCCACCTGCTCGCACAACAGAACAAACTTACCGATGGTCGCCAGCCGAAGGCGCTTCTTTGTCGTCTTTGCAGCTCCAGTTGTCATGAAGCCTGCAGCGATCAGGTCATGAGTATCCAAGTCGTTCAAAACCGGATCCGTCTCGTTCTGCAGTTCGCGCTTGAGCATCGAAAGCTGGCCGAGGTACGGTGTCAGAACGACCATGTTGTCAGTCTTGTAGCCTTGTTGCGCCAGGTAGCGCACGATCATGAGGACCATCCGCGCCTCGTATTTGTTCTGCTTAGACGACTTTGATCCAGCGTCGCGCAGTTCTGACCCTTCTTTCGGGTTATCTTCGGGCTTGCCGTGGTTGATGAAGACGATGTTGTCACGGACACCACGAAGATCAGGACGACCTTGAGTCTTTGGGGCATCCTTGAGGTCCGGGTATGTAAGATGGCGAACAATACGCGAGATCTCGGGTCGCATACGGTGCTGGGCGATGAGCGTGTCGTGAGGATATCCCTTGAGCACGAGACGCTCGAAGAGAGACCGATTGAGGTCGTAGCCCTCGCCCTTCTCGACCGTGAGCTCGTAGTTGTTAACTTTAGGGCGGAGTTGTCTGTTGCGCGTCAGAACCTAGTTATGGACAATGAACAAGAGCACGTACTTGTGATCCCCTATAAGGATGAGCTGCTTCGCCGCTTCCCCGAGTGCAGTCACGACGTGGCACTCAAGGATCTCGCCCGCCTCTTCAACGAGGATCACGTCCGGCGCAGCGTCCTGGATGGTTTGCGTGTACTTCGCCGCTGCGGTGGTCGTGCATCCTATGACGCGCTTCATCTGGAGGATGGCCCCATCCTTCTCTTTGAACTTCCGCTGCAGCTCATCGATCAACTTGTTATACTTCTTTGCGGTCTGGTAGAGTTCGTCCACCTCCTCACGACCCAGTTCCCCCACCCACATAGAAAGGTTCTTCAAGCGGGCGTCTTTTGGCATGGCCCAGATGCGGCTGCCGGACTCGGAAACGACGTTGGTCGCGTCAGAGAATTGACCAGCGTCCTGACCGTTCTTCCAGCGTTGCAAGAGATAGTGCTCGCCGATGGCCTTGCCTTTATCGCCAACAATTGACATGCCGTCCTCTGCAGTGGGAACCTGGAACGCTTCGAAGAACGCTTGGAAAAAATCGTCCTCGTGGAATTCCAGAAATGCCATCAAGTCGGAGTCGCTTGTGGACGAGTTGAGGTAGCGCTGGAAGCCGGTATTCAACTGAGTCGCGCGGGTTGCAATGTCGGACTTGAGCTCGTTAATCAAGGACCAGTCTCCCTGCCCACGCTTGTAGTTGAACTAGAGGAACGTCAGACAGACACATTGTACTCGGGGCAAGACCAAGACATACAGGCTGGTTTCGGAGAAGCATAGGCTCAGTTCGCGTCGTCCCTTTGGCGCCTATGCGAACCATGAAATCCTGATCAATGCCAATATCCAAAAGATCTTCGAGGAACTGGTCGAGTGCGTGGTTGGTATAACACACGACTAGGATCTTGAGGTCCGTGAACATGAAGAGGTACTTGGCGATGATGGCGCCGATGAAGGACTTGCCCGTTCCTATCGACGAAATCATCAGCAGCTGGCTACAAATGCCAGTTGATGACACGACTTACCAGGTGGGCCCTGAATAATTGAGACTTTCTGGGTCAGTCCGCTGAGTAGCGCGCTCGCCTGAGCAGGATCCAGTACGACTGTTTTGGGGAGTCCGATGTCCTTGCTAATATCGCGATCCGGGGATTGGCGCAAGCCGTCTACAAATGGCCGGAGCTCAGACGAAAGATCAGCAAGACCACTAGACTGGTTCTTGCGCCAGAAGAGTAAGTCTTCAGACAAGGGCAGCGTCCTGATTCTCTTCAAACCATCAAGGACCGGCTCATATGCGAACAGCGCGACGTCGATCTGCACGAGCTTAACTGTTTGCGCCGTCTTCATGTGGATGAGGAGGTTCTGCATGGCCGACTCGCCAGTAAGCTCGAGAACGAGCTCTGGTAGTGGTTTTGCAAGACGCTTTTCATCGCGACGGAGGGAAGGGAAGGCGATAATCTTATTGTCTGCGAAGACACAGGTCAAGCTCTGGTGCTTCAGGAACTTAGGTGTATCCTTCAAATACTTGAGGCGCTGAGCCTCCTTCTCGTGCTGCGCAAGACCCGGAATGTCAGAAGAGCATTTCACGACGACCGCCCATTTCTCCCGGCGGTTGTCCGGCCCCAGCTCGCAACCAATGAGCGACAGCCCATCGACGACAAAGCCGCGGTGCTTCCTGCCCTTCTGTTTGCCTGTAATGAGTTGCATCTCCTCGCGCAGCTCGTAGAGCATATCTTCGCGGAGAAGGCGGTATAGATGATCGAGATATATGCCACTGCGATTGACGAGGGTCTCGTCATCATCGAGAGCGGCTGCAAAACGCAAGAACGGCGGCTCCGTGCATGCAATCTCCTCAGCGGTGGGAAGTATGGCGATGTCACGAAAGTCTGCATGATCATTGTCGTGGCGACCACCAGGCGCGCCGATTGAGCGATCTACAGCGGGTGTGGACGATATGGCAATCGCTTGAGCGATCTGAGTGCCGTACTGTCGAACGGGGAGATAGATTGAGCGCTTCAAATGAGGTTGGGTTTCGGTAGCAAGGGATAAGAAGGGGGATACACTATCGTCCGGGATGCAGATGAGTTCGAGCAGAATCCAGGCGAAGGCACATTGTCCCGCCTCGTCGAGCTGTCCGTTTTTGAAGAAGGTCGTGAACGCATCCCAGAAGGCTGGGCCCCCGGCGATAGCCTGGATGATACGTGCCAAAAACATGCCGTGGCTCACAGCCTTGACCGTGGGGTGCTGGATGTATGTGACGATAGGGACGGATAGGTTAGAAATGCCCGTTAAGGTCAGATCAGAACGCATCGCCGTCTGGAGAGCTTTCAGACCGTCCGAGCTGGTGACCAGAAGCTCGACAGTGAGCGCGGCGTCGGGGAGCGTCGGAATTGCTTCCAAGAAGAGCTTTGCCGTCGCTGGTCTATCGACAGAGGTTTTGCCATTTCGAACAGTGTCGAATGCCTTCTTGAGGCGTGCACTACGTGGGTCGTTGGACGTCATTGTAGTGGTCAAGACTCAAGTCGGTTTCGGTGGGTCCAGGTTTCGGCATGGCATGTGCTTAATATATCGAGGTCCTATTGTGATGGGCGTCTATCGAAGCTTATCGAAGTCCCTGACGTTAAGACTGGGCTCACGCAAATAACTCCTATTCATGATGTCCACGTCGTTTGGCAGGTCGCCAAAGCAGAATCTGACCGATTATCAGAACGGTGTTCTTGAAGACGTGTCATGGATACGAGACGCGTGGTATCAACGGGTATCCAAAGGACGCGACAATGCAGTAGAACAGGATGGAGAAATGTTGATGGAAATTGGAGCAAAACTGGGAGAGTTAGATTGTGGTGAGTGCAAAAAGTCGAATCAAGGTACACACCATAAAGTGCACGTCGGCGGCGGCGACGACAAGCGAGCGGGAGCCGCGGGCATCCAGTGCAGAAGAGCAAGATGGACAAAGTTTGGGGCTGATTGAAGTATTGAGCAAGTTCTGTTCAGTAAAGTTGCAGTAAAGTGACAAAAAGTCGGACTGGCGCGACGTCGGGTGTTATTGATGATTGAAGGGGAAATGTAGGCCACTTAGTTTGAAGTACCGCAGGACGTCCATTGATTTCCGACGCGTCGAGTCCCGTCTGCTATGTTGAAGGAAAAGTGCGACGCGACTTGGTGGTGGGCGGAAAGAAAGTTGTTTTGATGCCCCACAAATGCCCCAAAAGGAAATCAACTCCTGACCCCAATACTTGCCTCTCGGTTCTGCATCTCGAAGCTCGTCCCGCTCTACAATGCCTCTTCTGCACTTCCTGTCAGTTCGTCGTCGGTGACTGTGTCGCGGTACGCGAGATTCAGCGAGCATCTAGATTCTACGCAAAGGAAATCAACTTTTATTCCGTGCCCTCGTCCCGCTCTACAATGCCTCCTCGGCGCGATGAAGTGCATGATGAGCGGTGCGGCGTACAACAGTCGCGGTACATCCTACTCTCGTCCTTTATTCAATACCGGCTGGACGCAGTGGTTCGCCGCTCACCATCCAGATATCGTCTTCACGCACATCTACCCCGTTCACTTGCGCAGAAACTCTTCTACCCGGGATGTGCATCGTCGCGTATCTCCGCCATGTTATCCCGCTGGTATACGCCCTCCTCATATTTTCTTTGCTCTTCTCCCGGCCCGCTGATTACATGCTCACACTGTCTAAGACGAGTACACAAAATACATGCTTTACGCCCTGCTCGGCGCAGAGCGCGGGATTTTCATTCGGGACAACCACGGCGACGTTCTCAGCTCGCATGTTTTCCCGCCCCACCACCAACCGCGTATCGCCGACGACTGCGAGATGGCGCGCAGAGTGGTGTGTATTTCATTCATTCATTTTTAGAGGCCTCCTCGCGGTTCTATTCGGCACTTCCTGCAGTTTTACCCCACGTACTCCTTGCTATCATACCCCACTTCCTTTTCACTCAGCAGTGATACCAGACTCTTTAAATGCGTTAACTGAACTAATGTGCAGGACTTCCTAAATGGCGTCCAGATGAAGGCGTGCGGAGGGTCTGACGTGACTGTCGCTGGGCTCTTCGATTAAGTATATGGAGCGCGGTTTGAAGAAAAAGCTTAACACACGTCTGGTTTTCTACCGGCATCGCAAAGCAGATACTCAGGCTGCCGGCAATGGGTAATTGAGGCTCACCTGATAGTTGCCTCAGCCCTCATTCACACAGCCCTAAACATGCAATCTTCACCATCACAGTTTAGATTCAATAAAGCAGTAGCCGTTGAACGTTGGCTGCCCACGTCCAACTGTAATTTATCCCTTTCCTCTAAGCCGAAGGTTTTCTCTTCTCTTTCCTTCGTTCCTTTTGTCGTGGATTACACAGTGTAAAAGGTTATATCTATGCCACACCCAAATATCAGACGGTTGATCGGGATCACATCCCACCGCAACGAACTCCACCGCTTCTATGTTGTATCACTGTTAGATCCTGGGAGCGCATTGCTTTTTCCTCATTTGTGAGTCAACAAGTCAGATCTCATTCCCCGGTATGTTCTTCTCCTTCTTTCACTGCCGGTGCGCCTTCCATTCTCGAGTATTCCTCCACACCAGACTCGGCTCACTCCGGTCCAGGTTCGCGTTTGCGTGTGTGCTGTTCATCGCAGGGTCGGTGGCAGCACTTCCTACCATTCTAAATTCAGAGGCTGGACCTCACCGCCTTGGAGATGGTGCACAGTGCGTGCTTCCTCTGCCTGCAACATCGACTATCTATATTCACATCTCACTTTTAGATTATTTGGGCAAGCGCATAGGGTTCGCGCAGTTGAGGAGGCAGTCGACAATTTCATGCGGGTCGCGGGACCCGTCGCAGGAGGCACATTCGTCGCCATCTGCCTCATCATATTCGTCTGCTGTTTCCGTGTTCGTAAGGGACCCTAAGAAAGAGGGAATATGTAGAGACCAACACTCATTTTGCCGTAGCGGATTGCCCGCAGTGGACGGCTTTACCAATCATTCTTTCTCACTCGTGTGCAGACAAAATTCTCCCCAACCTGCGAGCTCCCTTGCGAAAGAATCAGCTCAGCCTGAGGAACTTAACATCGTTACAACAAATGGAGAAACGACGAAGATCCGAGAAAGTTCGTTAAACCATGGCTGCCCGTAAAGGGTTCTCGGCTACTCTTCTCTTGTCTTTCATTTCATTTCATTTCATTCTTTCGTTTGGCCCTGAAGAAACCGAGTGGGAAATAACTATCAAATGAATGCTCGGCCATCCTCGCATGCCCTTGATACAGTTCCCGCGACAAGCATCGCTAAGCCTCGCTTGCCTTCTCATCTAGAACATTTAAGAGACAGTCATTGACTGAAAAAACTCCCCCGTCTGTACTTTTCTTTCGTCCACTGCCGGTGCGCCCCAGTTCTCGATTTTTCATTTTGTCATACCAAAGAGCTCATTCACAGTGTAGGCAGATGACTAATATTGCGTTCATGTGGATGCTGCTCATCGCGGGGTCGGTGGCGGCATTTCCTGTGACAATTTTACATTCAGAGGGTCCTCACCACTCCGGAGATGGTGCACGGTTAGCCCCATGATTTCCCTGCCTACAACTTGGGAATTTCATACTGTCTTAGATCCCTCTCGCAAGCATGGGGCTCGCGCCGTTGAGAAGGCACTCGACATTTTCGCGAAGGTCGCGGGACCCATCGCAGGAGGCGTATTCGTCTCCATCTGCCTCCTCATACTCGTCTTCTGCTTCCGTACGCGCAAGGGGCCCAAGGAGGAGGATATGACACCCCTTCCTGTAGCGGAGCGCCCGCCCTGGGCCGCTTGAGGACTTATTTACTCATTAGTGTCCATTTGGTGAATACATTCGAGAGAACATCATCGCAGATACATGACCATTCATCGATTCAACGTCAACCAACACGCATCTCCTCTTCCAAAGGCAGTGCTACATCCGCATACGACGAAAATTTGCTCTCCATCTCGCTTCCCTGCTTCGGGCTATCAGTCCGCGCCGTCGGGCTGGCCCGCGTCAGCGACAGGCACCTCATCAGCCTTCTCCCGCGCCTTTCCCACTCCCGTGCTTATCGTCGGCCGCCTCCAACCTCGCCTTTATCCGTTTCTGTTTCCTCCGTTCCGTCTCCCTCTCCTCGCTCGCCAGCCGATTCTCGCGTATCTCCTGCACACACGCTCCCGCCACCGCCGCAATCGGCGCGGTCTTGTACGACTGGATTAGATGCGCAGGGCAGGGTACGAAACGCGAGCACGCTGTCCTGTCCGAGTGCACACAATTCGATCGTGATTCCGCCCGCGCGCAGAATTCAGTCCTCTTGCGCGCTTCCGAGTCGACTTAAGCCGATGGGTTGCGTGTTAGTGCTATTCAGCACACCTAAGGCCCTAGAATCGCCGCTGCGTGGGTTGTAGTGATGCACAAAAGGTGTGCAGTGTGCATTCCTGTCGTTCTCTTTATCTTTCCACCTTTTTCTTTGCGGATTCCTCTACTCGGCGATCTCCAACGTGTGCTAGATGCGCTCGGGTACTCACCCCTCCCTCCCTCAGGACCCTGGTGTGCTTCACATCGGCCATCTCGAGACGCGTGCATCTGGGAGTCGGACGTCGGGACCACCGTGATCGTGTCAAACACGTATCGATATGGATTGGAATGCTAACTTTCGTCTAATTTTCGAACTCAGAAACGGCTCACCTGAGTTGTTCTGAGTAGACTTGGTCTAAGCTGCGTGATCTAGCGGGAGATTTGGGGAGCGATCAACGCTCAATTTTCACTTTTCAACTTAGCAGTCGCCCGGGACGCGTTCGAGACTGAATTTCGGTTGAATAACTCGCACAATGGGAGCTAGCTGGCCACTCATGTCTCTCTGGTCAACAATTTTCTGGGTCTAATCACGCAAACTCGTCGGACCCTTGTTGCTTATCTTTGACCAAACAAGAAATCCTTGAGATGGCGCGAAGCATTTGTCAGGCCCTCTGGGGCGGACGAAGTTGAAACTGGGGTTTGTCAAAATCTACCAATTGTGGTACAGTAACGATTTGAGTCTTGAGAGCATGAGAGTTGCTCTCAGACTGCCGACTCGAATATGGATACCTTGGGATGGGAACATGTATCTTTAATCCCAGAATTTTGATTCAAACCAAGTTAAACCAAGTTGACGACCTACACAAAGTGTAGCTGAACGCTACCACGCAATATATATAGACGAAGCACAGACTCTTCAACTCGATTTGATCCACAGACATGTCAATAGGCTTCGTCTCTCATTATTATTTCGATCAAGCTAATCCATTCCTCCACTTGGACGATGGTGACCTCACAACTCCTCCAGAATAACTGATATTTTGAGGGTCACGGACCGAGGCCTACCACCTCCGGAAGGTTAGATCATGAAAAAGACGGACCCATTATCTGGAAGGTAAATGGGACTGTGAATACAACAAGAGAAGGCAAGCGACTGAGACAAAGAACTTTGAGTTGAATTGGATTCAGGAAGACAACAATTCGAGAAGACCGGCGGAGTTCTCATTATACGTAGTCACATAAAGGAATTGGCTCATCGTGATAATGGCGGACGCCAATGAAAGTCGAAGTAATGTTGCCATAAGACGAGGTTCAACTTCAACGCGGCAAAAGTCGAGATTGGCCAACAATATTTGTTCCGAGTTTAAACTCCGCCGCTATATCTCATTCTCGTATTCTTACTACCTCGGATACAGAATGCTGCGCAGCTCGAATTAAATCCAGCATTGCAATGGGGTTACATTTAAACTCGTAATGAATACCGGTACAATAATACAAGTCCCTGCGAAACGAGAGAAATATTACTGTATCATAAATTGAAATAACCGAATCATAACGGAAGAAAAACATGGTTTAACGTGTTTTGGTCGACCCACACCCAGAGGTACGAGTCTTAAGCCCAGGGCCCACGGCAAGGTAACAGAGGAAGAAGCACGAGAGTGCTCCAACCTTCCCCGGGACACTTACCTCGGGAAGCTCGAAACAACCCAGTCACCATGACAGAGGCTTACACGATTGCAGATGCTCTCAAAAATAAACAGCAGTCTAATATGCACAAACGTGGGTGAAAAGATAAAATTAAGGCTCACATTGACAAGCTCAGAAGAACCGATTGTACACGATTGAGGACGCTCTCGAGAAAAAAGGCGGCCTATACACACATGTGAATCAAGAAATAAAAATTAAACTCACCTTGTAAAGCTCAGAGCAACCCGGTCACCCAGAGACTTGCATGCTTGCGCGCGGCTCTCAAAATCTGAACGGGAGTATAAGCGAAGGAATGGAAATTGGCACTCACCATGACAAACTCCGAACAACCCGGTCACCCAGAGACTTATACAACTACGGACGCTCTCGACGATAACGACGGTCTATACACGAATGTGAGTGAAGAGAGAAGAAAAAAAACTCACCTTCAAACGCTCAAAACAACCCAGTCACCCAAAGAGACCTATACCATCGTGGACGCTCTCGATAATAAACGGCGGTCTATACACAAATGTCAGTGAACAAATAAATTAAAACTCACCTTCAAAGTTCAAAACAACCCGATCACCCAGAGACTTACACTCTCGAGAAAAAACGCTGGGCCTATACACCCAAGGTGAGTGAAGAAGTAAAATTAAGACTCGCCTCGAAAAGCTCAGAACAATCTGATCACGCACGGCTGCGCGCGGCTCTCGAGATTCTAGATCTAGACGCGAGTGTGAGCGGGGAAGCATAAATTAGCACTCACCGTGAGAAACTCAGAACGACCTGGTCACCCAGAGGTTTACACAACTGCGCAGGGCAGGATGCTCTCGAAATTAACCTGGCAAAAGTGAGCGAAGAAAAAGATATTTAAACGTACCTTGACAAGGTCAGAACAGCCCGATCACCCGAAGGCCCGGGCTGACAATAGCCTGATCATACCGAAGCTGACAATAACCTGAGCACCCAGAAGCTGACACAAGTGAGGACCGTCTCGAAATTCTGTGCGCGAATGCGAGTTATGGAGAAACGCGGAACAACCCAGTAACCCTGAGAATTACACGGCTGCGTTGGGAGTAGGAGGCTCGCCGAATTAATGATGGTCTATAATTGAATGTCAGCAGAGTTAATATGATACGAGGCGAGCACTGACTTTGATCCACCACAATGGCCAGGCATCGAGTAAATGTGGTCCTGAACCGAGGAAATGCGTCTGGATGCCTTGGGTGAGAATTTTATATCTAACCTCCCCAAAGGAAAACACTTACTTGAGTCGCCGACGCGTCGAAATCGCTGTGATTGAGCAAGAGGGAAAGTAACAGGAGTCTAAGAAAATGGTGGTGGTTCAGCTCAGGACGCAATAATTCAAGCGGGATCTTACCAAGGCACAAGATGTTTGGGTGGTGGTGGTGGTGCGGAAGAAAGAGAGAGAATGAGAAAAGTGGCTGACCGCTTCGCTTAAATCCTGCAGTGTTTCGTTGTGTCTGTTATCGGTTCAACTGATGAAATCACACAGCCACCTTGATACCGTTCTACTTTCTCGGTCTTTTCACCCCGCTGTCGCCCTTAGGGACGTATCCGTCACACGGATTCGAGTCACCCAGTTCCCCGTACCACCGCAGTTGAACCATGCTCACTTTCACCAGCAGGTAAGTGGTGGACCGTCGCACGTAGATGCTAACTCGCTGCTCACTGGTTTTCTCGACCGAGCGCGGATGTTGTGGATGAAGCTGAGCACAATCTACAGTTTTTCTCCCTTTTTTTTTCCCCGCCTGACTCTTCAAAGCCGCTTTCACCTTACGCATGTATTGCCGTGCGCTAGAGGGAAACTCACACCATGCGCTGTGCTCGCCATAAGAAGAATATAGAAATCAATTGTGGCAAATTTCAATTATTCGTGCCGCTCCTATTTTACATACCGCACATCTCTCAGCCTCCCCAAGTCTACCAGTCGGCAAAGAAACAAACTTCCCAGTCACCGCATCTCAGCAAGGTTGTTCATATCGACAGAATGCACAGCGTCAACTGCCTTTTTCACAAGATCCTCGAGTGACGAGAGGATTTCATTATAGTCCGAACAGTTGATACCAGTACGGAGGGTAACCTCGGTGTTGGGCCCCCAACGCATGGCGGGTAGAGGGAGGGAGATGAGTGAAATGAGGAGTTGGGCACGAGCCTTATGTCCGACCGACCGGAAAATAGCAATAGTCCGAAGAATCGTCGATCTCGCGGTACGGCGTTCGTTCAACAAGTCCTTCCGAGCGCTCGCGAGTAGCGTCGGGTCCACGTTAGGATCGTCCCAACGGTAGTTTTTGAGGACCTCCGCCCATTCGCTCTGCAGAGGGCACGAACGTCTGCGTGAGGACCTTGAGTAGTACGTAAATAGCCGACTCGATGTCGTCGTGCGGGAGCGGATGGTCCTTTTCGAGACTCGCCACCGACATTGTGTCCAGCGTGCCGGTAATGGTACCTGGCACGACAGCTGATGATACCTCTTCAAAGCGTCGGCCAATCTCCCAGTCCACCAGTAGAAGTTGAGTGTCGGCGAGGAGGATGTTATTGATTGAAATATCACGGTGGAGGACGCGACGGCGGAAGGCGTCAAAGATAGCATTGAAAAGCAGCTCCGCAGCGTCGATAAATTTCGATGCAGAAAGGTCCTTGAGCATGCGGCCGTTACGCGGTGAGGCGAAGAGCATAAGCTCGAGATGGCGGGGGACCAGAAAGGGTTCATCCTCGAGAGCGCTTGCCTTTCGCTTCCCTGTGGGCAAGCTCTCGGAGGGGTTGGATGGAGGGGCAAGCGCAGCAAACACCCCGAGGAGTTTGGAGCGTAGGCAGGGGGGTGCTCGGGGTCGGCGGCGTGCAGAGCATCGACACACCTGAGGGAGCGCCGCCGTCATGCCGTAAGGGACCTGTTAGGTACCCTAAACCGTTGAGTAAAGGGTACCTAAGAGGTCCCTTTCCGCCAGGTGGACGGCGGATGTCTTCTATATCTGGTAATCATTGCTGCTCGTGCTGGCGCATCACGGGCGGCGGATGCATCCACCCATATATATATATATATATATTAAATTGCTCTTCAGCCGTGTTTTGAGCTGCAGTTAGCTTCACCCAACCACATTCACAGCTGATCTGGTCTGCTGTGCATTTTGGATGTTGCTGCAGCCTCAATTTTGTGCATCCTTTTGCACATCGCTCCAGCTGCATCTCGAACAGCTTTTCAAGTGAAATTTGCCACACATACATATGGAATGGTACCCCTGGCAGCCAATTTCGACGGTTCACGCATGGTCCCACATATACAATTGTAGCGGCGGAGCATTCCGCTGGCTTGGGTTTCCGCTGGTTTTTTCGCAGGTCCTGGCCGCAATTTTCTCGATGTTCAATCCATACTTCATCTCTATTCATTGTCTATTGTTTCCTCATTGTTCGGGTTAGAATCGACTCGTATATGATGTTTTGGAGGCTCCGCCGCCTCTGCCTTTGAATTTGCTTTTTGTAGAACAATTGCTCAAGTACAACATGTGCAAGCACCATTCTCTTCCTCTATTCTTCCTTCCCTACTTCCATGGATTACAATGGATTACATCGACCACATTTGTGGATCATTTTCAGCCTTCCCCAGCACATATCTTGCTTCTTCAGCATTGACTGTAAAGTGAAACAGAAACAGGTCTCATTTTGTTTACGGTTTATCAGCCTGATTGACACAAATTTCCATGTTCAAGTCTCATTTAGTATCACACTATTATGAACTCTGACCTTTTGGCACAGTCTATGCTTACCCTTGGATTCCGTGAATATTGTTAACGTACATCAGGTGTTGCTATTCCTATATCAATAGATATACTTCCAACAACTCTTGAACGACCGGGGATCTGGTTACCAATTGTAGGTGAACCAGGCACTTTAACTTGGTTGAGTCTCAATAATTCTATTCTTCATTAATAGCTTCAAAAAGTGCTGAGATACAACATCATTTGCACGGTGCAGGGCGATGGAGGCCTCCGCCGGCATCATCCGCCAAAGTGGTGGTGGCCTCCGCCTGTCTAATGTTATCATAAAAGTCAACAAAAAGTTTTGAGAAATGTGTGTGGACCTCCAAACCATTCCCAAATGCATCATTTTTATGTTGAACCACTCAATCATTCGTTGTGCGCTAAGCAGAAGTCCCGGGTGGCGCTCGGCCCGGGAATTGATCAGCCAATCAGCAACTGTATAAAGATCGTCCTAATGTAAAACATTCTTTACAAACCCAATACTATCCCAAATATTAAGTCCTGGGCACCAAACTCTTGCCCCATATCCCCCTGTTTGGATTTGATGCACTCTCGATGGCTTTTGTCTATGTTCGGGGTCTTTAATATACGGTGCAAGAATATGCGCAAAGTTCAACTATAATCCACTGTTGAATCCTGGTTAAACCACCGAAACCCCCAAATTCAAAATATGAGGTGGTTCATTTTTACTTGGTTGCCTTTGCATATGCTACCACATCCCCTGGATGTGTTTTGAGCTGCTGTAAGGTGGGTATTTCACAAATGAGCGCAACAATTTTGAGGGGGATATCACAAATTCGGGTTTTTGGGCCCTTTCTCACCAAATATTGATTGGATGCTGGTGCTTTTGGATCCAAGTGACTGCAGACAAGCTTGTTTCATCATGTACAACATTGGATCAGAAGGACTCTGTCCCTTGCAAGGGGGGTAGAGTCCATCATGAAATGTGGCGGAGGTATCTGCCAACCGGCGGAGTCCACCACCCGGGATAAACAACAGAAGAAATGTATTGTTTACTGCAGAAATGAACTCCCCATTTGGTTCACAACTTCCAGCCCACCATATGACAGCAACTGCTACTAATTAAAGCAGGATGTATTGACTGAATATTGGAATAACCAATCACAGATATGGAGAAATGGCTTGCACACATTATGCTCCTTCTTGTCAGCACAGGAGACCTCTGACCGGTTTGCACCACTCAACTGGATCTGACTGGGTCACGAGTTTGCCAACGGAGACATCTGCTGCATTCTTACAATATAATAAAAACGAATCAAGATGTTCTATCTGAGCATGTAAATCAAACACATCTGATTCGGAGGATGGCGGTAGATGTTTCCAACACCACCTTATGAGTCAATTCATGTTCAAATGGAGAGGAAGCAAAAAAAAAACAGTGTAAACATGATATGGCGGTTTGCTCCGCCACCATGACCAGATGGGTCCTACCATGTAGGATCCATAAGAGATGAACTGGCAAACAGAGGGAGTAGTATGCTATGTGCTCTCAACCTATTGGGATACAAAATCTCCATCAACGACCTGGTGCAGTGAAAACAATGATCAGGCCACACTGAATTTGGCATTTGAGGCACTGTCAGGGGAACCCCCATCCCGACCCCCATCCAACGCCCTTCCGACCCCTCCGATCCTTCCGGTCGCTCTCCCGGTCACCGGTCTACCGGGACCGGTACCGGAAACCGGCACGTGACCCGATGGCACCTTGCGTGTGATCAAGCCCGGGACATCTGCCGATCACTCCGGTCACATGGTCTTAGCTAGTAGCTTACTTATACCCACGGCTGACGTGGGAATCCTCAGAGTTTCTTCTCTTTGGATCCCCCACGTCAGGTATGCTTCTCTGTATATTTAGCTACTGTCAATTAACCTTTGGATCCCCCACGTCAGTCCCTGAGTACCTCGGGCCTTCGTGGTTGCCCTTACAGCAGAAGAAACTCTCTAAGGGATTAACCGGTCAAGATTGCAGGCTTCGGTGTGAACGGCTCGGACTCCTCTGATAGCGTCCCAGCCTCCCCTACCCTGAATCTTGCCCCCTCCTCCTTGCCTGTAGAGCCCTCCATGGACGCCGCGAGTACCGCTGCCGCCGCTGCGCAAGCAGCCGCCGAGGCCGTCTCCGCCCGCATGGACAGGCTCGAAGGTATTCTCGAGAGCCTTGCACGAAAAATCGACCCCCCCGTGCCGCTTCACCTGCCCCGTCCCTTGCCGGTCCGGCTCCGGACCCGGGTACAGGATTATTCCCCCCAGCCGTTCCCGGCTCAAAATCGGCCCTCCGGCCGAACCCCCCGTTCGTCTTCGACGGCGACCGGAAGCAAGGCCGGGCGTTCCTCCACGCTGTCCGGTCGTACATCCGGTTGCTGCCTGAAGCGTTCCTCGAGGACGGCGCCCCCTCCGAGGAGAAAGCGGTCAGGTTCGCCATGTCCTTCATGGCCAAGGACTCTGCGTCGAAATGGGCCGAGCGGTACGCAGCCAAAACCCCGTTCCCCTTCTTGACCTGGGACGCGTTCGTCACGGAGTTCCGGCTCCGGTTCGTCGAGGAGAACGAACAGGACCACGCGCTCCGCACCCTTGAGTCCCGGTCGTATCACATGGGCGCGCGGGACGTCTTCCGGTACACCGACGACTTCGAAGACCTGGTCGACCTCGCCGGCTTCGAAGACCCGATTATCAAAGTCACGAAGTACCGGACCGGTCTTAACCCGGCGATTAATCTCGCTATCACCAGGTCGAGCGACCCTCCGGACCTGCGAGACTACCCCGCCTGGCGCCTCCGTGCCTACCGGCAGTACGAGTCGCTGCTCCGCGCACGCGAAGCCTCCCGCGAGACGACCGGTTCCGGTCGCCATCAACCGGCCGTACGCTCGGGAACCCTTCCGGTCGCGGTCGCTTCCGTTCCGGCGCGTTTTCCCGCGCCGCAACACAGAGCGGCTGCTACCCCCGCACTTCCGCCCGCGGTCCCGATGGACGTCGACCGGACGCGCGCCCGTAGCACCCCGCGCCGCGGTTGCTTCCGCTGCGGGGACCCGAACCACTTCGCCCGGGACTGTACCGCGCCGGTCGATGTCCGCTCAATCGACGTCTTGGACGAGGTGATCCGGCAACTCGGGAACGACTTGCTCGACGAGCTCGTCGCGCGTCTGGCATCGACGGAGGCCGCTGCGGAACACGCCGCCGCCGCTGAGCCGGAGGATTTTCTCCCCCGCGCAGAGTGAGCGGTGCGCCCTCTGTCGCGTCCCCTAATCGTTTCGCTGTCCTATGTAACGAGTGTGACAATATATCTCTTGCATCCACCGAACCGATAGACGCACCCCCTAGACCGATCGAGACTCCGGTCGTTCCGGTCGTTCCGGTCCCTCCGGTCGAGCCGGAACCCCGGTCACCTCTCCCGCGGACGTTGCGCCCCCAAAAGAAAACTGCCTGGGAGCGCCGCCTCCCGAAACACTTTACCCTTGCCGCTACCTCGGAGAGCAGTAACTCCCTCCGGCTTCCTCTCGAGATCGAATCCACCACCGACGCTGTGAAGCTTTCACTCAGCGGCTTGGTGGACTGCGGGGCTACTTCCGAGTTTATCGACACGGAGTACGCCGCCGAGCACAAGATCCCGGTCCGCCGGCTCTCACAGCCCATCCCGGTCTACAATGTGGACGGCTCTCCCAACGAGGCCGGCTTCATTCGGGAGGTCGCGGATGTGGTCCTTCGCTACAAAGGCCATAGTGAGCGTGCTCAGTTCGCTGTCACCCGCCTCGGGAAGGAGAAGCTCATTCTAGGCTACTCCTGGCTCCGGAAGCACAACCCGGAAATCGATTGGGCCCAGCGCGAGGTAAAAATGAGCCGCTGCCCTACTGGGTGCTGTGCTACCTGTGTCGCCGAGGCGCGCGCCGACCGGAAGCTTGCCAAGGTCTCCGCTCGGATCCTCCGGCAGCTCCGGTCCGGCCCGGTCCCCCGGATATGTGTCGTCGACTCGGACGAACGCTCCAGCGAGGACGATGATGAAGAGTTCGACGAGGACCTACCGGAACTCAGACCGGACGACGGGGAAGATTCGGACGAGGAGGATGACTCCGTTGAAGAAGGTGATCGAGTTTTCTACACCCGGTTCTCCCCTCCGGAGGACATCCGAGCGACCGGTACCGTCTCGCAACGGCTGGCCGAAGCGCATGCTAAGAACTCCGCGCCCGGTACGGAAGAAATTCCCGAGTGGGCCCGAGAATTCGAAGATGTCTTCAACCGGGAGTCGTTCGACTCGCTTCCGGAGCGCCGGTCGTGGGACCACGCCATCGAACTCGTTCCGGATTCGAAACCGACCAACTGCAAGGTCTACCCCATCTCCCCCCTCGAGCAATGCGAGCTCGACGCATTTATCGAGGAGGGGTTGACGACCGGCCGGATCCGGCCTTCGAAATCCCCGATGGCATCCCCGGTCTTCTTCGTCAAGAAGAAGGACGGAGCGCTCCGGTTCGTACAGGACTACCGGGCGCTTAACGCGATGACCGTGAAGAACCGGTACCCCCTCCCTCTCATCAACGACCTTATTAATCGTTTGAAGGGAGCCCGGTACTTCACGAAACTCGACGTTCGGTGGGGCTTCAACAACGTCCGCATCCGGGAAGGCGACGAGTGGAAGGCCGCGTTCCGGACGAACCGGGGACTCTTCGAGCCGCTGGTGATGTACTTCGGCCTGACCAACTCCCCCGCGACCTTCCAGACAATGATGAACGACATCTTCCAAGATCTCATCTTGTCCGGCGACGTCATGGTATACCTCGACGATATTCTCATCGCACACTCGGACCTCGCCCGGCATCGAGAAATCGTCCGGGAGGTTCTCCGGCGGCTCCGGGAGCATAAGCTCTACTTGCGACCGGAGAAGTGCGAGTTTGAGAAATCGTCGATCGAGTACCTCGGGGTGATCATCTCACACGACCACGTCGAGATGGATCCGGTCAAGGTCGCCGGCGTCGCCGCCTGGCCGGTGCCGGAGAACAAGAAGGACGTGCAGCAATTCCTCGGCTTCACGAACTTCTACCGCCGGTTCATCCGGGGTTCTCCGACGTTGCCCGGCCGCTCTTTGACCTCACGAAGAAGGGCTTGGTGTGGCTCTGGACCGAGAAGGAGGCCGCCGCGTTCCGGAACCTCAAGGATGCGGTGACCACCGACCCGGTCCTGATCCTTCCGGACGAGTCGCAACCTTACCGGGTAGAAGCAGACAGCTCGGACTTCGCATCCGGTGCCGTTCTCTCCCAGCCGGGCGCGGACCGGAAGTGGCATCCGGTCGCCTTCTTCTCCAAGAGCTTGAGTTCGGTCCAGCGCAATTACGAGATCCACGACAAGGAGATGCTTGCAATCGTCCGAGCCCTCGAGGAGTGGCGACACTTCCTCGAAGGGTCGCAGCACCCGGTCGAGATCTGGACCGATCACAAGAACCTGGAGTACTTCCGGAAGTCGCAGAACTTGAACTGGCGGCAGGCGTGGTGGTCCCTGTACCTGTCCCGGTTCGACTTCACCCTGCATCACAAGCCCGGCCGCGCGATGGGTCGACCGGACGCGCTCTCCCGGCGACCGGACCACGGTTCCAGTCGGGACAACGAGGATGTCACGCTCTTACGCCCCGATCTGTTCCACGTCCGCGCCCTGGAAGGTGTCGTCGTCGCCGGTCCGGAAGTCCCGATCCTCCGGGACATCCGTGACGCGCTCTCGCACGAACCGGACCTGGAGGATCCCGTCGCCCTTGCGGCTCGCGAGCTCCTCAAGGTTCCGGGCCGCCGGCCCCGGTCTACCCGGTTGGACGAGTGGCACGTCGACGCCGGCCTGCTCTACTTCTGCGGCAAGATTGTTGTCCCCCGGGACAAGGACCTTCGCCGCCGGATCTTGGAGCAGCACCATGACACCCGGGTTGCTGGTCACGCCGGCCGCTTCAAGACGTTGGAGCTTGTCTCCCGGAACTACTGGTGGCCCCAGCTGTCCCGTCACGTCGGCCGGTACGTCGCCACCTGCGATCTGTGCTGCCGGACCAAGGCGCTCCGGAAGCTTCCGGTCGGGGAGCTGCACCCGACCGAGGTTCCCGAAGATCGCTGGAGCACGGTCTCGGTCGACTTTGTCGTCGAGCTCCCGGAGGCCCACGGGTACGACGCGATCATGGTCGTGGTCGAT
The DNA here is from genome assembly GCA_029204075.1 of Mycena capillaripes. Classification (NCBI taxonomy): domain Eukaryota; kingdom Fungi; phylum Basidiomycota; class Agaricomycetes; order Agaricales; family Mycenaceae; genus Mycena; species Mycena capillaripes. The sequence goes on along the minus strand of JARHKZ010000037.1, from coordinate 328,998 downwards.
GTCCTTGGTAAGCGCGCCCACTTCATGGAGTGTCACACCCAGATCGACGCGACCGGCGCCGCCCGGTTGTACTACCGGAACGTCTGGAAACTCCATGGTGCGCCGGAAAAGTACATCTCTGACCGGGGTCCGCAATTTATTGCGGAGTTCACCACCGAGCTCTGGCGCCTTATCGGCGTCAAGCCCGCGACCTCCACGGCTTACCACCCGCAGACTGACGGCCAGACTGAGCGCGTCAATCAAGAGATGGAACAGTTTATCCGCATCTTCACCAACTACATGCAGGATGACTGGGACGACCTCTTGCCGGCCGCCGAATTCGCCTACAACAACCACATCCACTCTTCCACGCAGCAAGTCCCGTTCATGACCGACACCGGCCGGCTCCCCCAGATGGGGTTCGAGCCGAACGGGCTGCGTTCGAAACTTGAGTCGGTAAACGAATTCCGCGACCGGATCGCCTCCGGCATCTCCGAAGCCCGATCCGCGCTGGTCAAGGCCAAAGAGGAGTACAAGCGGTACTACGACCGCCGGCGCACCCCCGCGCCGGAGATCAAGGTAGGCGACTGGGTCTGGCTCGACGCGTCGGACATCCAGACGACCCGGCCGTCCCCCGGTCTCTCGCACCGACGGCTTGGCCCCTTCAAGGTCATCAAAGTCGTCGGTCGTGGTGCGTACAAGCTGGAACTCCCGCCCCGGCTCTCCCGGCTCCACCCGGTCTTTCCGGTCGTGAAGTTGGAACTCGCAGAAGACGACCCTTTCGAGGGACGGCCCGGCTACGACGAGCCGGCCCCGGTCCTCCCGGACGCACCCGGTGATGCTCCGGAATGGGAAGTCGAAGAGATCCTTGATGCAAAGGTGCGCTGGAAGTCGCTCTACTTCATGGTGCGCTTCAAAGGGTACGACGACTCGCACAATCAATGGGTCAAGCACTCCGACCTCTTCACCCCGGAAGCTGTCGACGAGTTCTACCGGAAATACCCAGCCAAACCACGCACCATTGCCGTTGCCGCCTTCGACTCCCTGCCCTTCCGGGATCCCTCCCTTCGCATCCGGTCTACGCGTCGGGGCGCCGCATTCCAAGGGGGGGGTGATGTCAGGGGAACCCCCATCCCGACCCCCATCCAACGCCCTTCCGACCCCTCCGATCCTTCCGGTCGCTCTCCCGGTCACCGGTCTACCGGGACCGGTACCGGAAACCGGCACGTGACCCGATGGCACCTTGCGTGTGATCAAGCCCGGGACATCTGCTGATCACTCCGGTCACATGGTCTTAGCTAGTAGCTTACTTATACCCACGGCTGACGTGGGAATCCTCAGAGTTTCTTCTCTTTGGATCCCCCACGTCAGGTATGCTTCTCTGTATATTTAGCTACTGTCAATTAACCTTTGGATCCCCCACGTCAGTCCCTGAGTACCTCGGGCCTTCGTGGTTGCCCTTACAGGCACGTAGATATTCACTGTGTATTTTGTTGTGGTAAAGCACCCACTGAGGGTGGTCAGGGACTGGTTTGAAACCACATTTTTGGGGGCAAGGCAGAGGCATCAACCGTGTGCAAGTCGGTACACAAAAGTGCGGCGCGCCGGTGGCTGCATCCCAGACATGCAGTAACGTGCTTCTGAAGTGTGCATGTGACTGCAGCAACCTTCCCTCTGATTGCAGTTGGTAATGGGGGGAAGCAGTATTTTTGTGGCCCGGAGGCGGTATCCGCCATGCAATGTAAGTAGTGCCATCTGGCACAGTATATAGCTGTTGTGGTTTTACAATCAGTGCTAAATAATACCCCTTCTTGTGCAACAAGTTGACCCAAGTCACAGCATACAACATGGAATTGGTTGAAACACATCCGCCCCATCCGCCGCGCCCGCCCGCCGCAGTCGGCGAAACCATCAGTGATCATCAATTTTGTACCAAAACGGGAATTAATTGATTGATGTGGCTGACACCGCCAAGACATCTGCCGCGCCACCGGCGGAAAGGGACCTCTTAGGTACCCTTTACTCAACGGTTTAGGGTACCTAACAGGTCCCTTACGGCATGATGGCGGCGCTCCCTGAGGTGCATCGACAACGATCTTTTCACGCCATTGCCGGTGCTCGGCAATGAAACTTAACTTGACAACGACGGGTGTCGATATCTTGTCGCTGGGAGACTGTTCGTCGAGCTCGCCCTCGAGCACAACAGTCGCGCATCCGAATGGTGTTGAATGCAGCCGCGAAAGGTGCTTGCCATTGAGGCGGACTGCTCTTGGAATGCTAGGAAGAACGATGGAAGCGGGTACGACATCGCCGACAGAGAAGTTGGGGGGAGGTGAGAGATAAAAAGAGGGCTGTAACCGAGTCGGTATAATGAGGCGATTCGGAAGAGGTGTAGGAGGGCTGAGACGGTGGGGAAGCCTTTCGAGTCAAAGCAGTTGTTAACGACTGCTAACTCGAGGCGCTCCTGGCTGAGAATGGAGACAAAGAGCTCCGTGTTCCGTCCTTTGCCGTGGAAAGACAGCGTCGGCACGAAGAGCCATGTTGGTTGGAAGGTAAGCAGGTTGTCGGCATTGATGATGGCCTGTTGGTATTTGGCTACGTTCGCACTCGCACCGATGAGGGGGTTAGAGGTGACAGCCGGTGCCTCGGTGTTCGTAAACTCGACGTTGACAACGATGTTCAGGATATTTGACCTAGCCGCAGCGGAAGGGCGGAGAGCAGCATCGTATTTCCTGGTCTTGTTGTAACCATGCTCCTTTAGCGCAGGCAGCGGTTCATCTGGTGTTGGCATATAGTCCAAGGCGAGTGGCAGCGAGCGGCCAGCGGAAGCGGCCTGTATAGGTTCATCCGTGTCAGCGGCGTGCAGCATATGCTTTCTCAGGGAACGGAACAAACATCCGCAAGACAAGAAAGCCAGTAGCGACCATCTATGCAGCATTCTTCCGGTTTGGACGATGTTTTGGACTCATTGATGAACTTAGCCAGTACGTCTTCCTTGAGCTTCCGACCAAGATTACTGCGTGCAACTTTCTTGAGCTCAGTGAGCTTGTCGACCAGCGCCGATGAGCCCAGTCTGGCCAATACGACGTCGAGTGGTGAGAGCACCACATGTCCAGGAAAATGTTTCGCGCAGTATTCGGCGTCTTGGGAGCGCAGCTCCTTGCGCACCTCTGTCGCAAGGCCGCCAATGGCGCCGGTTGCAGAAACTGATATCAGCGTCTTGTCGGGGTAGTCAATTGCATCTGGATCGGTCGGAAGGGATAGAGAGTTGGACGCTAGTGGCAGCACGACAGGCCGCGTATTCGAGACGACGGACGGGGGTTTCCGACTCTGGAGGAGTATGACTTAGAATACACAGGTAGTCGGCGAGAATCTCACTGGAAGGAGGCTCATGCAATCCTCACGCTCCGCCGAGGTTGTCTCCTCATACAGTTTGAGCGCGGAAATCGCTGCTTCCGGGTCCGGTTAAGCATTCGAAAAGCATAAGAAAGTTGTTGAAGCTGTATACTCACATTCCATCCCACAGACGTAGACGTTATAGGGGAACTGATCCCATCGGTTCAAACTGATGAAATCACACAGCCACCCTTCAACATCTGCTTTCACTTTCACTGCCATGGACCGAGGATTCTCGTTTCCTCTCGACCTCGAGCAAGAAATCTTTGAGACGGCTGCAGTAAGGTCGGGACATGATTTCAACTCTTCTACATGTTTGCCGCAGGGTTCATGCCTGGCGAGTTTCCGCGCAATTTGCTCCGATTAATATTGTCTTCATCAGCAATCCCTGATTTTTCACGTAGTACTCCAGAGCACTACATAGCACTACAGAGCAAAAGACCTTCACTACAGCCACTACAGCCACTATAGTCCACTATGGGCCACTCTGTAGCACTATATAGTGCAGAAAAAATCAGGGTTTGCTGATGTTTCCTTCAGGATTGAGCCGCTGCTTTATCGAGTTATCTACATCGAACGTCGACTTGACCTTCTTATATCCGCCATCGAATCCAAGCCAGTTACCTTCTTACAGAACGCTGTGCGCCATTTATTCCTCCACCATGACAGAGACTAGGGCTTAAAGGAATGGAACAAGACCCTTCTATTGAATTGTTCAGATGCGTTATCGATGTAGAACTAGACCTCGACCTTATCCCCGTCCTCGACACAATGCGTCTTCAGAAACTGGATCTTTCGGCGCCTCAGGCTGCTCCCAAATGGGCTCGTTCGACATTAAATCATCAGCTGTTTCTATCCGTCACCCATCTATCCTTTGACAAAATTGAAAGCGAGGTTGAGAGGCCGGAACCTATAAATTGGGATGATTGGTCCCAGCTCGCATCCCTGCCTGCACTGATGCACCTCGCTCTCTCGGAAACCGTCTCCAGAGGCATCCTACCCGACGCATCGCAGAATGTTCCGGACTTGTCCTTGCAGCCACTCTTTTTTGGACTGTTATTACAGGGGAGCGAGAGAAGGCAATTTTCTTGACTCGAAGTCTCCCCATTGCCGATCCCCGAGTCGTTGTGATAGCGATAGCGACCTTTGCTAGCAGTGACTGGAAAGCAAGGACGGCGGCTACCACTTTTGGATGCGCGCAGATATTTTCGTTGCTCGCAGGCGCAAAGGTGAATCAAGAGTGTGTACCTTAGCCTTCATACTTTTTCTCGAAAATCTCAAGTTGTTGGCCTAGGTACCTGCTATTTACCGGACGAAACCAGGTGTGCCTGATTCCTCTGGATCCATAGTGCTTACTTATACAATATGTACTCACTGCTAATTGTGTCTTGGCTACTTTCAAGTGGATTTTGATGATCAAGCGAAGTTGAACCAAGCCGACCCACACAGACTCATATTGCTGTGAACGCACCCATGAAAACAATACAAACGAACACCAGACCATTCAACCGGACTTGACCCCACAGGCGACGTCCCAAGTCAGGTTAATAGGTTTTGTCTCCCATTCTATTTCCATCAACCTGATCCACTCCTCCACTTGGGCCTTCGTGAATTCACCGGAGGCTACGACAGAATCGATACCAGCACGGCAAAATCCCTGCAAGAGAATGCACCACGTTAGTACCCATCAGACGTTACGGAGGGAATGCGTCACGAACAAGCGCAATGGAGTTGGATATAGCGCCCACGTCCTCTTCCCCTTCGATATTGTCTTGAGACGCGCACATCGGTACGAAATAGCGTGCTTGATGCAAAAGAGACAGCCCTGGGTGACTATTTATGAGCACCTCGACGGTGCGGTAGTGGGTGTAGCTAATCTGGTGCCAAACTTCCATCCATCCCGCAAACCAAGAGCCGGAAGGAGGAGCGTATTTTGGAGAATGAACGTCGGGAAACAGAGGAATAGGCTGCGTTTTGTCGGCCCAGATTGGCTTGAAAGCGTCGGATAAAATCAACAACCCGTCTGATAAATCCATCAACTTGAATGAACGACGGTGTCTAAAATTTGGGTGCATACCAGGTCTGAGTGCCGCGGATGCTGCGTTCACGAAAGCTGCGGGATCCTTCAGCTAATAACGTTCTCAGGTTGGCTAGTTTCAACAGGAGATTTAGACTTGAGTACATGGCCTGTGACAACCCGAGCATGTATAATAGCGTATCCTCCCTCCGTGTGGGGAAACTCCTGCGTAATATCGAGTTGGCGGAACCTGGAAGCGCTATTTCACATCTGTGGCACGAAACGAAATAACTCACAAGCTGGGATCTATATCCAGGTCTACGCCAAGGACCTGTGCCTGAGGGTGTGCATTCCCCATCTCAATGGCCCTTAATTGCCAAAGTTGAAAGGGTGCGACACCGGATTATAAACAAAGAAGCGAACCAACTGCCGGATCCACAACCAACATCGAGCACGGCGGGCGCAGGACCATCGCCCATTGCCATGCGCGCGTTTATCGCGTCATTCAGTGGGGGAGGATTCAGCTTGCCACCGAATAATACGCTCCAGAATCGATGTTGCAGGGAAAGCCTCTGTATCGCAATTGATAAGGGTCGTGCCTGGGAAGAAGTTGTCCCTACCTCTCTTTCTTTCCTGCCGGTGGGTAATTGATACACCTGTTTGAAAACGTTGGCATGTTGCTTTGTGTTGCAGCCTGAAATTTACTCGTAGGTTGGGCTTCTCCATTCTTCGCTGGGACACAAGGCGGTCCCAGATCAGTGGAGCATAAATATACTTACCCAGCGGCTAAAAAAGGAACATTGCAAGTGACACCTTCACAATCAGAACACCTCCACAATCAGAACACAATATCTCGCGATGATACAGATTACTAGTACGGCACGACACTCAATAGTTTCCGCACTTGCAGCTTCGGCAGTTTGTTCCGTACGGCCTCCGCTTGTTGAGTCTCGGCGTACACCTCGACCTGCACCAGCTCGGGCATCGGCATGCCAAACAAAAGGTCGTCAAGGCGCGCGAAGATCTCGGGTAAGACCCATTTGCATTTGAGTTTGAGACGGGCGATATGGTTGGCGGGCGGGATGGTGGCCAGCATAGTCAGAGCCATTTCGAGGTTAGTGTTACTGTGGACTTGGAGGGTGAGACGCTGCAGGCTTGTGAATAGCGCAAGATTTGTAGGGTCTCGAATCTGAGGAGATTGAATATGGTGAAAGCTTCAGCGGAGATGACACCCACCGTATTCGCCCCGAGTTCGAGATGTCTAATTGTCGCCGGCGAGGACAGGAATGCGCTCCAGGGGGGGATTTTCATTCCACTCACGCACAGAGTCGTGAGCTGCGAGAAGGAAAATGGGCACGCGTCGGTCATTATCCAAGGAAGAATGAAGTCTCTGAGCATCACCCGCAAAGACTTGAGTTTAAGCTTTGGGCGTCCATGCAAGGCGGGGGATGATGCCCAGTCATATTTGAGGTCCTTTACATGAAGGACTCCCAAGGTGAGATGCTGGATGCCGGCTGAACACCCGTCCCAAATCTGTAAAAATGCTTCCGGGCTTGGAAACGTGCAGTACAATTCTACACTTTCTACTGTTGGAAGCCTGAGAAGGTCCCGAATGGCAATAGCGGCCGTATGAGGGGTAGTATATCCTGAAATACGGACCTCTTTCAGCCGCGTGAACTGGTTGATGGCACCCGAAAATGAGTCCAACGCGAGATAGTGGAGGTGAATGTCGAGTCGTAGAACGAGTGCAAGGAGGTGGGGTGACATCTCCCATAGCCGTGGGATTCGCGGGAATTGGTCTGCCGAGAAAGTCATGTTTCGGAACAGACGGGATTGCGCTGCGTACACCCAAGCACGACATACTAGAGCACATGCATTGAAATCGGGTTTTGAGTCATCCAGGAAATCAAGACAACACTCGACGAGTTCCTGGATGTCGAGCGGGTTGGTGGAAAGAGTCAAGTCCAAGTTTGATGCCAGCGCAGTGATGCGAACCTGCCACAACTTGGCCGCGGCAAACCCCGTACAAAATGCATTGGCGGAATGAATCGACAGGAAACTCGTCTCAACAGCGTATTTTCTCAAGGCTTTGAAACTTCCACCACTACTTACTTTCATCGAGCTTAGTGGGCACAACTTGAATGCTGTCAACGTTTTCAAAACAAGGCCTGGCGCGGAAATCTTTGAATATACAACCATCGCGATTCTGAGGGAAAAAAGCAGTCTTCGTTGGTTCAAAATAAACTTGAAAGCGGCTGATGTCTTGGTTTCTTGTATCAGATCTTCTGCAGTTCCCGCTACGACCCGACACCAGCGTGGATCCAAGTGTTGCGATCTTAGACCCCAGATACATAGCCCACATTCGCTTGAAGCACCCGAAACTCTATCAAAAAAACACCAAGGCGAATTATTGATAGAATAAGATAAGCGAGGCCAACGACAGACGACGGATCCCCGCTTTCATTTTGACGGATCACAAGTACGCGATGCCTGAGTGATGCCCGCCAAAGTTCGGGACATGAACGAAGCTACCCGGACGCGGAGGCTGAAACGCCGTTAAAAATCTGGGATCGCCGTAAGGGCGGGATCTGCCAAGAACCAACGGTTGATGATGACTTTCCCGCCCGCGCGTTCCGTTGCTTTAGTTCAATTGCAATCATTTCCGACTATGATTTATTCAATGGACCGGTCCTGTTCAACCGCGAATTGAACGGTGAGAAACAGGGTAATTACATATGAATTATGTACGCACCTTCAACGAGAGGGAACTGCGTGATATCGATCGCATCACCTTGCCCGACTCCTTAACAGCGACGGAACAACGACGGATGTTGGACTCCGAGTCAGCCAGATCAGCTATCTGTCCGTCAATTGCCACTGGCTCAAAAGCTAACCGCGGTCCGCGATAGATCAAGGGCGGCCAGGCCAGGGCGCAATGTCACTTCGCTCCTCAAGTGAAGTATGTCAACCACGCTTTACCACAGGAATGCCAGTCGTTCAATTTGAAGGAGTTTGAAACTGCAGCTGCTTGAAGACCCAAATGCACAAGGTATCGATACTTGGGTTTTGAAACAGCTTGGGAACGGCGAAGCAATACGAAGGGCGCCGAAGTGAAAGGCGGGCCGGAAGAAGGTCCCGGTGGAACTGGTGAGACGATGTATAAATGCGATCTGAGCCTGAATCATGATCTTGGAAGTAGAGGGGACCAAGCACTGATATATTGCGCACTCGTTTCTTTATTTGGTGCGTCCTACTCTCCGGCGAACCCAGACCAATGGTGCGGGAGTAAAACATTCAAGTTGGATCTGCGGCCCCCGTTTCCAAAGAAGGTGGATTTTATGCTACGCTTTGACCGACGCCAAGCCAGGCCAGATGCATCAATCGGCCATGGAAGTCGGCCAGAAAGCAAAATTCGTGGATCCTGGTATGTTTTCAGAGTCACCCGACCCGATGTTGACGCTGGTCCGAGATGCCCGTATTTCGCCCAAGATTTTGCCTACAGGTCGAGGCCTGCCGCACAGTAATCTGACAGGAAAGGCTAGGATCATGCTCGCGTTTGCTCAAACATGTGGGCACCGCCTTCAAGTATCAGATGCATTGATGCGCCGCCCCCCTGAGTGACGATGGCCTCGTCTCAGGTCGGAGTTTCGTCGCGGTATGCATGGAGATCAACGGCTTGTTGCCCGCCTCAAGCCTTGGTGGAGTGGCCGCTGAGATCTGGGACGTTACCAAGAGGGTTTAATTTTGATTGGTCGCTGGGATCAATGGTCGTTACGATCACTGAGCTCAAACTCAGCCATCGCGCGCCTGCGAACTGATCTCTCTTCCTTTCTCCTTGTATTCTTCGCATTTCAGCCACCTCTTCTCGAGAGAGGCGGCTCCTTTGACAGCCCTGGCGCGGTCCTTCACGTTCCTTCTATAATGCACCAGAATCTACAACGCCTGCCTGCTGAGCGGGTACGGCACAGGAATTTGAAGCGTCTTCCCTTCCAAGGCTGGCCCGACACCGTTCCTCTCGCGAGACAGATAGAGGGCTCCTTGGCCAATGGACCTATAACTATCACCCAAATTATACCCATCAACACCAACACCAACACTGTTAACACTGCTACGACGAGCACGACGCCGGTGGTGCTCCCCATAAATACCCCCAGTAGTCCCTCTGTAACGCCCTCACTCCCGACGGACACGAACACCCCCTCGTCCCCCTCTCCCCCTGCTGCACCCATCAACTCCCTCACGCGAGCCCCCTCACCCAGTGCATCCGCCATTCCCCCAAGCAACTCCAGCAGCTCTGGCGGTATGGAAGGTGCCCTCAATGGGCCCGTCTCGGCCGTGAGCCAGCCGCACGGCCTGCCTACGGGCGCCGTCGTGGGCATCACCATCGCCTGCGTCATGCTCATCCTCGGCGCGTTCATCTTCTTCATCCGCCAGCGCGCCGTCCGGAACCGCAAACTGCGCCGCGCGACCTCACCGTGGATGGCTGCCCCGCGGCCGACGAACCCCTTCGAGCCCGCAACGTACCCCGCGGGCCCGTCAGGGAACATGGGCGAGACAACCCCCGGTGCGTCGTTCGCACGCGTACAGCCGCCTGTCCCCGTCCCCGTCCCGAGCATGCCCGCACCCATGCCATCGTCGTACAACAACCCCGTCCCGGCAGCGGTGCCCGCGGGTGCTGGCGTCCCCGCGGCGGTGCGCTACGAGTTCATCCCCTCGCTGCCGGACGAGCTGTCGATCACGACCGGCGAGGTCGTGCGCATGTTGTCCGAGTACGACGACGGTTGGGCGTTATGCAAAAACGGACGCGGTGAGCAAGGGATGGTGCCGCTCGAGTGCCTTGACCGCGGCAGCGCGCCAGCACAGGCGCTGCAGGTCGAGCAGCAGGACCCGCGCAACTTGCGGCGGACGAGCAGTCTCAGGGCGGGGTACTAAGATCCGTCTTCCGTTACTACGCTTTCAGTTAACTTTGTTATGGTGCGTCCTCCCGTTCCTCCCCCCCACTTTCTCGCAACTCATTTCCTCCCTTTGAACGCAGGGCAGGATAATATAATTGTCGTTTGCGTGGTAGTTTTTCCTGCATTTTAGTCTTCGGGCAGGACTTTCCGACAGTGGACAAGGTTTTTTTCGCAGTACAGTAACTGGTGTATGTACCACAATGTGTATTGACTTGTTCCTTTGTCTGGGGCTTATCTTGTCGAGGGATGCGAAATATTTATAATTTACTTTATGACAGGAAGGGTCCAAGAGAAGGGCGTTAAAATTAGATTATGATTGAGAGATGTAGTGCTCGTATGATATGTTGTCCATTTGATGCGTCGATAATGCATGAGAGCGTACACATAGTTACGCAGAGTTACGCGGGAGTTGGGCCCACGGTAAGAGTTGAGATGACGCTTTACTCGTCGCCAAAAAGGCCGGCGGCCCGCGATCTCTCAAGATTTTAATTGAAAGCGGCTTTCTCGCGGATTATTGCCGAATCGTACCGAGCGAGTTATATATTGTAGCAACCGGCGGAAAAAGGATAGATTGCGGATTCAAATGCAACGGGCGCAGTTACAGTAGTCTATAAGAAACTTCTCTGTGCGGGGTGTCGCCGACGCAATTTCTTTCCAACGACGTAGCATTGCCGGATAAGGAAACTGAGGAATGAGTGCGCAGCTAGAAACAAAACTGCGCACTCCAAACTTGAAGTCTACTCAACACGCAGTACACTCGTGCTGAATCAAACTTTCTAATTAATCGTATACGGAACACCGTACAATATATAGGTACAATGTGAATGTGCGTGTTGGTGCTGGGTGGTGGGGTATGGTTGGGCACTACGGGGAATAATATGCAGGGGATTGTTAGTGTCCGGGTGTAAATGTGAGATGATGAGACGACAAGAGAGGGTGGTACATGAGAAGACAAGGGAAGAAGAGGTCAAGGAGAGTGGAGGCAAGTAGTCGGTAGTATCGACGAAGCATGAGAGACTCGGAAGAAGGGACCGCGTCAGAGCTGTATGAAGCTCGTGTCGATCCCATGCGAAAAGTCCCAGACGCAGATCCGCTAATACTCCATGTCAGCATCGCGGTAAGTAAAAAAAAATCGAGTTACGTACCTGATCCTCGCCGCACGAAACAATCTATGCGCATCGAGTAGTCAGTGTTTGTTTGTGAAAATCATAAAATCGGAGCAAACAAACCTTGGTGCAGTCGAACCCGATGCAGAATATGCGCCCCGAGTGCCCGCCAGTGAGGTCCGCGACCAGCGCGCCAGTCTTGCGGTCCCACACCTAAAAAAAAGAGGAGAGGAGATCAGTGATGGCACAAGAGGCACGCGAGATGCGCAGCGCACCTTGATAGTGAGATCGTAGCTCCCGCTGAGCACAAATTCCGGGCCCAGCGCAACACTACGCACGAGATCCGCGTGCACGCAGCGCTGGGCCGGTGCGCGCTGGATGCCGCGCCCTAGCGCGCCAGCGGTACTCCCGCACGCGGTGCACACGACGCTCCCGGGCGCGAGCGGCGCCGCGGGCGGGCTGCCATCGTACTCCGGCGACGTCGACCAACCCTGAAACGTCGTGATGTCGAACAGGCGGAGGTGCTTGTCCGACGAGCCCGAGACGACGAACGGCGCCATAAAGTCGATCGATGCGATACTGGGAGGGACGTTAGATATTTTATTAGGTTAATGGATGATGATGAGAGGACCCACCCTCGGGTGTGGTGGTTCTCGAACGTGCGGAGAAGTTTGCCGGTGGTGGCGTCCCAGAGGCGCACAGAGCGGTCGCCGGAGCCAGAGACGATGAGCGTGTCGGAGAGGGAGACGGCGTTGACCGCCGCGCGATGCGCCCCGAGCACGAACTGCGGCGTGAGGTCGGGGAACGAGTACGTGCGCACGGTGCGGTCCTTCGAGCACGATACGAGCCGCCGGCCATCGAGGCGCACGCACAGCACGCTGTCCTCGTGGTCTGCGATGATCTTGACGAGCTCGTTCTTGGCGAGGTCCCACACCGCGACGCGCCTGTCGCTGCCTGCGCTCGCGACGAAACCGTCGTGCACGCAGATGCTCAACACGGAGCTCGCGTGCACGCCCGCGATGACACGCTCGACGAGCCCCGTCGTGAGATTCCACTCGCGCACGGTGCGGTCGCGCGAACCCGTGAAAAGCACCTGCACGCCCGTCGCTGGGTACGTGTACAGCTGCAGACAGTAGATTGTCGTTGTATGCGCGTTGGACGGTCCGCCACGCGTTTGGATCGCCGAGAGGCGGAAGGAGCTCGCGCGCACGCGGTTATTGAGCCGGGTATGCGTCTGATGCAGGCGCTTGTAGTCCGGGCGCAAAAAGCTCGAGTCGCTGAGGGCGGGTGGGGCAGAGTTATGACGGGTGCGCGACTTGGAGCGCGAAGACGAGGCAGCATTGGGCAAGACAGACGCACGCGGGGACGGGGACGTGAGGGACATGGACGCGAAACCAGAGTCAAGCTCAGCCTGCATCTGCGTCCATTCCGCCTTGGCGGTCTCGATGGTGTCATTATCCTCTTCGTCAGAGTCGCCCATGCCCTCGTCGTCGTCCCATGTCTCCCCGCGGCTGCGAGGGGTATCAAACGAATGTGTGCGTGATGGCTGCTTCCACGACCATCCCTGCGCCACGCACAATTTCTTCCAAATTGCCTGGTCATTTGCGAGCGCCCGCCAACGATGGCTTACCAGCGCACACGTCAGGAGCGTCTGAGCAGGCAAATGCGAAAAAATATGCAAGGACACTTCCGCAGGAAGCGACTACAGATCCGTTAGCACAATTTCTGGCTCCAGAGTCGTATAACGCACCCCGACGACGTCAAACTGCAACAATGGTGCCAGCCGCCGCTGGATTGTCGCCAAACGAGACCTCGGTAAAGATGCGAGTAGTTTATATGCAAGTTCTATCTCTTAAAATGAGAATACGATTCCACAAACGTACCCAGACGTCACTGACCTTCGCACTCTTGTTCAGAGGTCATCTTGGAGAGCAATTCGCTGCTTGTTGGGGCATGAAAAGTGTCTTCGTCGGTGAAACCCTCGTCTGAGAGGAAATTGTTCATGGTGGTCAAAGACAAGAGATCTGCCACAGCGGTATGGATCCGCGCGGTTACTGATTCATCGCCAGTGAGCAGCACACTCAGATACTGGTTTCTGGCAACAGAGAGTCTAGGCCCTGGGCCTTGAGAATCCCAATTAGGAAGGTGATACCTTTGTCAGCAGAGAACCCGATCGGAGTCCGAAGGTCCGAAAAAGCTTAACTGTAAATGTGGCCAGCCCACGGCCGGAGCCATGTAAAATTTCATTATCAATGTATGCTGCTGATGAATTTCTACCAAATGAATTTCCAGCTGAAATCCCACCCCTCTCGAAAAAAATAACTGGAGTGTGCAAAATATCCGCCCCTATCTAGTACGGGAAATGTTGACGACGTCTGACGTCTGACAGCTGCTCTCTTTCTTCCACAACCATGGAATCCAACCCGCTCGACATCCAGGAACTCCTCGAGTCCTGTCTTAATTTCCTGCACAACTCAAAGCCAGCTTTTTGAAGGCATGTGCTTTAGTATGCCGTGCCTGGACCAGCGCGGCTCGATCGCACCTATTCTCGAATATGACTTCCTGGAACTCCGTAACAAAGCAGCACCTGCGAATCTCGCGGCTCTTGGAAATATCAAACTCACCCCATCTCTTCGCGTTCGTTTTCCGACTTGAGATTTACCTCCACTATCTCACGTCGGACTGGTTTTTGGCGGCGATCAACCAGGTCACGCGGTTGAAAGAGGTCCGCATTTCGGGAACGCTGGTATCTATCCCGGAAACAGCCACAAGGGCCGTTTGAGGACTCCTCAGTTTTCCGACAGTACAGCGTGCGGAGATTTACTGCACATTTCCCAGCCCAGCAGCATTTTTACAAATTTGGGATGGGTGTTCAACCAGTATCCGACATCTTGCGCTGGGAGGCATCCGCGTAAATGACTCCCAGTATAATTGGGGATCATCTCCTGTCTCCGAACGCCGCCAGAAGATTCGATTGGAGTCCCTGCGCCTCTCGTTCGCGGACTTCATTATCCCATGGCTGGTGACCGATGCATGTCCATTCTCCTTCTCGCATCTCACGACGCTACACTTGCAACACGCCAACATAATGACCTGGCAGAGCGCGAATATAATTTCCTGGAAACTCGCCAATATGAATTCCTGGAGCCCCATCTTCCGTTCCCCAATAACGATCCAGCGCCTCGAACTCAAAGGCGATGCAATGGGTATATTCTCTCCGATCCTGCGGCAACTCTTCCTCGTTATTTATTGGCCCCCTACAGATCATGGACCCCATCGACGGCAGTCTATTCACCCGCCTGCAGTACCTCAGTTTCCACGTCCGTGGTTCGCAGACCCTTGACATGGCCATAAGCACCCTCTCCACTATCCCATCCACCAACCACATCACCTGCATCGCCATCGACTGCCCGCCGCCCGCGATCGGCAGCTTCCCGGACGTCCTCGCGCGTGTCAACGGCTCTCTTGCACGCCTGGATGACTTGCTTTTTGGTATGATAATGCCTGAGCTGATGGGTGTTAAGGTGTCCACCGAGTTTCGATATGTGGAGACTGTGAAGAAGAGGTTGGCGAAGCTGCATGCGGGGATGTTGTTGCATGTCGTGTCGTACTAGTAACGATTTCAGATCAAATCTTAACACCTGCTTCAAAATTTGCATTCAAACCGTGGGAAACGGGATTTTGAACCTATGCTCTTGGTTGAACGCGGTACCATCAATCACTTTGTGGGAACTGGAAACACGTCGTTGGTCAAGAGTTTTGAACTACCATTTCCTTGCGGAAAACCTCAGATATACTTAGCACAGGAGGAGGTGTATTGCTGGCCGCACAGATATACCGCAGCCTGCAGCATGCGAGGTACGAGCATCAATATTGTGGTAACATCTGGTTATAACTACGCCACGCGCTCCGAAGCACGGATGTTCACTTGTGTTCAACTCGTGTTCGAGTTTCGGGTGCAAACCCGTTATCCGTCTCTGAAATTTTACCAGAACACTTGAAGAAAACGTGGTGCTTTCACGGTAGATATATGAACAAGTACAGAATCTTTTAGAATTCATCCCTATTGTCTAAATATGGACTAACAGGCTCACATCACTTCATCAAAATCTGACTTGACTCTTTCCATCATGCAGTCCAACCCGCTCGACATCCAGGAACTCATCGAGTCCTGTCTTGATTTCCTGGACGACTCAAAACCCGATTTCAATGCATGTACTCTAGTCTGTCGTGCTTGGGTGTATGCAGCGCAATCCCGTCTGTTCCGAAACATGACTTTCTGGAACTCTACGACAGATCAACACCTGCGAATCTCGCGGCTATGGGAGATGTCTAACTCACCCCACCTCCTCGCACTCGTTCTACGACTCGAGATCCACCTCCACTATCTCGCGTCGGACTCGTTTTTGGGTGCCATCAACCAGTTCACGCGGTTGAAAGAGATCCTAATTTCGGGATCTACCCCACACACGACCACGATTGCCATTCGGGCCCTCCTGGGGCTTCCAACAGTACAAAGTGTGGAATTATACTGCACCTTTCCTAGCATGGACGCATTTGTACAAATTTGGGACGGATGTTCAGAGAGCATTCAGCACCTTACGCTGGGAATCGTTCACGTAAATGGCCCAGAATATGACTGGGCATCATCCTCCGCCTCGCATGGACGCCCAAAGCTTAAACTCAAGTCTTTCCGCGTGTTGCTCGCAGATTTCATTCTTCCTTGGGTAACGATTGACGCGTGCCCATTTGCCTTGTCGCAGCTCACGACTCTGTGCGTGGGTCAAACGCAAATCGCCCTGCAAATCGCCCCCTGGAGCACATTTCTCTCACCGCCACCGACGATTAGGCATCTCGAACTCAGAGGGAACGCAGTGGGTATCGTTCTCTCCGCGATGCTTTCCTCATATTTAATTTCCTCAGATTCACGACCCCGTCGACCTCGCGCGATTCCCTCACCCACGGCATCTAACCCTCGAAGCATACGGTATCCGGAACATGCGAACTGCCTTAAGTAGTACTCTAGTCACCATTCCGCCCACCAGCCACATCGCCCGCCTGACATTCAAGTGTAATTGGTTTTGGCCCGACGTCTTTGAGCGCCTGGACGACTTGCTGTTTGGCATGCCGATGCCCGAACTAACAGAAGTTGAGGTGTTCGCCGAGGCTCGACTTGCGGCCATCATAAAGCAGGGGCTACCGGAACTGGAAGCGCGAGGGCTGCTGAGTGTTGTGTCGTACTAGCGGATCTGTACATTGACTGTCGAGATGTCATTTGCGACTTTTCCGTTTCTACCCGCTGCATACATGTATTTAAGCGCCGTGGACCACGACTGCTGGTTCAGACAAGGAATGGAGAAGCCCAACCTCCAAGTAAACTCTAAACTGAAAGAAAAAATATGAATGCTAACGTTTGTAAATAGGTGTATCAATTACCCACCGACAAGAAAGAAAGAGAGGTGAGGCCAAACGGAAATCTTTCCACTCAGTGCTGAGATTAATCAATCGAAGAGGCTTTCCCTGCAACATGGAATTTGGGGGATATTATTCGGCGGCGAGCTGAATCCACCTCCGCTGCATGACGCGATAACGGCGCGCATGGCGGTCTGCGACGGTCCTCCGCCTGCTGTGCTCGATGTCGGATGTGGATCCGCCAATTGGTTCGCTTCTTTGTTTATGATTCGGTACAGGAGATTCTCACAGATCCTCAACCAAAATTATTTCCGCCGATTAGGGCCATCGAGATGGGGAATACGTACCCTCAAGCGCAGGTCCTCGGCGTAGACTTAAATATAGATCCGAGCCTGTGAGTTGCTTCGTTCATCCACACTGATGGTTTTCACGTATACTATAGACATCACCGTGCTCCTCCCAACGTCCAGTAAGTTACATATCTACAGAATTTCGTGCCATAGATGTTAAATAGTGCTTCCAGGTTCCGCCAACTCGATATTACCCAAGAGTTTCCCCACACGGACGGAGGATACGCTATTATACACGCTCGGGTTGTCACAGGCCATGTACTCAAATCTCGGAACTCCTATCGAAACTAGCCAACCTGACGATATTATTAGCTGAAGGATCCGGCAACTTTCGTGCGCGCAGCGTACGCGGCACTCAGACCTGGTATGCAATCTAACTTCATACACTGTCGTTCTTTGGGGCTAATGGATATGCGAGGCGGGTTGTTGATGTTATCCGACGTATTCAAACCAATCTGGGCTGATAAAACCCAGCCGATTCCTCTATTTCCCAATCTTCACACTCCAGAATACGCTCCTCCTTCTGGCTCTTGGTGGGCGGGATGGATTGAAGTTTGGCACAAGATTAGCTACACCCACTACCGCACCGTCGAGGTGCTCATAAATAGTCACCCCGGGCTATCTCTTTTGCATCAAGAACGCTATCTCGTACCTATGTGCGGGTCTCAAGACAATAACGAAGGGGCAGAGGACTTGGGCGCGATATCCAACTCCATTACGCTTGTTCGTGGCGTACTCCCTCCGTAACGCCTGATAGCTACTAACGTGGTGTATTCTCTTGCAGGGATTTTGCCGCGCTGGTATCGATCCTATCGTAGCCTCCGGTGAATTCACGAAGGCCCAAGTGGAGGAGTGGATCAGGTTGATGGAAATAGAATGGGAGACGAAACCTATTAACATGACTTGGGACATCGCCTGTGGGGTCAAGTCCGGTTGAAGGGTCCGGTATTCGTTTGTATTGTTTTAATGGGTGCGTTCAGTGGGTCGGCTTGGTTCAACTTCGCTTGAATGAAAATCCATTTTAGCGTAACCAATACCCGTCAGCAGTGGGTATGTGTAGTTCCCTATGCACCCAGATGATGCACACACTGAAAGGGCCATAGAGCTATCCGGTTTCGTCGAGTAGATAGCAGGTACCTAGGCGACTAGCTTGAGATTTTTGAGAAGAATTGAAGGTTAAATACGCACTCTCAATTTCACCTTTGCGCTTGCGAGTAACGAACGTATCTGCACGCACCCAAAAGTCGTCGCCGCCATTGGCGCCTATTTTCCAGTCGGCACCTGACAAGATCACCATCCGTAGTACAACTACTCGAGGATCGGCAATGGGGAGATTGTGAGTAAACGCAAGTGACTTCTCCCGCTCCCCATGAATACGCATCCAAAAAATAGTCGCTGCGAGGACAAGTCTGGAACATGATTCCATGGCGCGGGGTAGGATGCCTCTGGAAAGGGTTTCAGAGAGAGCGAGGTGTGTCAGTGCAGGCAGAGACGCAAGCTGGGACCAATCATTCCAGTCTGGAGGTTTCGGCGCCTCGACCCCGTTTTCAATTTGGTAAAAGGATAGATGGGTGATGGATAGAAACAGCTGGTGGTTCAATAACGAACGAGCCCAATCGGAGGTGGACTGCGGCGCAGTAAGATCCAGTTTTTGGATACGCATTGTGTCGAGGAGGGATAAGGTCGAGGTCTAGTTCTGCATCGACAACGAGGTTTGTAACATCTGAACAGTTTAATAGCAGGGTCTTGTTCCATTCCTTCAAGCCCCATTTTCTGTCATGGTGGAGGAATAAATGGCGCACAGCGTTCTGTAAGAAGGTCGCTGGCTTGGATTCGATGGCGGATATAAGAGGGTCAAGCCGACGTTCGATGTAAATAACTCTGTAAAACAGCGGTTCAATCCTGCCAGTGAAGGAAAGTCAATCGCGCAAGGGAGCAAATTGCGAGACGACTTGCCAGGCATGAACCCTGCGGCAAACACATAGAAGAGTCGGAATTATGACTCGATTTCTTACTGCAGCCGTCTCAAAGATATCTCGTTCGAGGTCTAGAGGAAACGAGAATCCTCGGTGAATGTTGGTGAAAACTGTCATGGTGTGGGTTTAAACGAGACCGGAGACAAGGACAAGCAGGAGGGGGCAAGTAACTGGCGTTGAGATGCGGCAACGTACTATATAGTCCACTAACCGATTCTCCTCGTAGTAACACCGCCCGAGCCCGAAAACCATCTAATCCGCGAAGTACCCGTGCTTCACATACCCCCGTTTCGGGCAAATGCAAAAGGAGGGTTGCCCCGAGAACCAGGGATCAACCAGCGCCGCTTCAAAAACCAGATGAAAGCGGAAGGAGAGCGGTATCAAGGTGGCAGTGTGATTTCATAGGTGCAGCCTGGCTTCCAAGTCGCACCCGCGACGAGATGCGGATTCACATCTGCGCAGAACAAGTGCGGCTATGGTGCTCGAAGACAAGGTTGCTGGTCAGGGGCGCGACCGCTGCACGACACTGAAGTAACGCTGCCATGTAGAGACGCGCGCATCGGGCGGCGTGTTGGGACTGGGAGGACTCAAAAGCCGGTGAGATCAGCAGAAGGATTGATAATATGCGACGCACCGTGGACACGACCGACGCTAACTTCCTTTCTCCCTGGACCCTTTCTGCATCCAGCTGCATGCAAAGTACGTGGGCCGGGGCTTCTGGGAGATGATGAGCACGCGAAGAAAAGAATTACAGAGCGTGCTGGAGAAGAAGCAAAGTTGGATGAAACGCCATGGGATACACAGCCACTCCTTGTCAGTCCATCGCCATTTTTTTTTTGAGCGTTTGGTATAACGATACTCAGTCTGCAGAAGCATTCTAAGGTCATCCGCTATTTTTACTGGTAGTAAGCCAGGTTGCCGGGGAAGTTTGCTCGGGAGGAAATGCCATTACGCACGTTTTAAACCAGTGTGGGACTCCGACCGGAAAGGTTAACCTATTCCATTTCTGTCCATCGCGATTTTATATATCCCTCTCCCCGCTATAGATGTTAAATCACCGTTTCTCTGCTGCCAGTTTATTTCGAGAGCATCCTTCATTTTCTATTCCCTGGTACGCCCGTCAACTGGATTCAACACATTGGCCATCATATAGATGTTCAACTTGGGTTCAACTTTTCATCATTTGTATTCAAGAAAACGGTGGTATAAATACGTATATTTTACGTTCATCTATGTATCTATGCGGATACGGTCATGCGAATCGTACTTGTGCTCGCGGCTTTGGTTCAGGTTTGGGCAGCGAATTCGGCAGATCTTTGACCGGTAATAGCAGACGGACCTGCCGTTTGCGAGGCGAGAGTTCAAGTTCGTCTCCAGAAACATCTAGTGCTCGTTTCGCGGAGGGCTGCGGAAGGTCATCCGCAGTGAAGTGAACTCGTCTTACAGGCGGTGATATGGGTTCTGCTTCGACGTCAGCCATGGGTGCATTTTCTTCGGCTACAGGCGCGATCTTGACCAGCGGAAATTCAACGACGGGTAGTGCGGCCGGCGTTTGCGTGAGGAATTTGGGGTTCTATGAGCATCCCATGAGATTTTAAAATCCTGTAAAGAATGGAACAAACCGCAATGAAAGACCTCATCCCGCTCTCGTAGATGAGGTCTGGGATCTTCTCCGTGCTGTCTTTGAGAGCAACCCGCCGAGCGGCCATGGTCTCCTCGGCCGTCCCACGTATTGCCAGTGTTTTTACTGCGCAGCGTTGATGAGTTCGGTAAAGATGGAGGAGGAAAGAATTCGCGCACCAGTAATGGGTCTAGTCTGCCCAATACGATGACACCGTTTGATCGCCTGGCTTTCAACATCGGCTCGCCATACCGGCTCACAGAAAATTACCCGTGAGGCGCTTATGAGATTCCTGTCAAGCAGAATAAGACAGAGGCCAAACAATACACGAGACTTACAGGCCCCGAGAACCGTGCTTTAGTTCCATCAAGAACACCCTAGATTTCTCAGACGTCTCAAACGTCATTACGGCCTGTTCTCTAGCCTTGATCGTTTTCTCGGTCGTGAACAGCTCATAGCGGACCCCGATCAACTTCAACGCCTCACTAACGTGTGCGAGAGACAACGGCGATTCCGAGAAGATCAAAATCTTCTCCTTCGGTGAATATTTCAGAACCTGAATATGCAGACAGTGAGGTCAAGAATGTTGAAAATTGGTTAAACTGCACCTCGTCGATGATGAAGTTCAATTTACTCGAGGCCGAACAACCAAGTCGAGTGTGGGCGATATACGACCTGGCCACGAGCGCAGACGGCTTCAGTTCAGAATCATGTGTTCCTTTATTCGCACTGTCCTTGTGGATGCGCGCGGACTTCGAGCCCTTTTTTCGCTTCAGCTCCTCTTGCATATAGGCGCGTCTTTTAGCGTCCTGTTCCGCTGTGTATGCGCCCGCCTCGAGGAGAGCATCCTCAGAAATGAGTGGTTGGCTGAGAACGCGGTTACGCAGTTCGCGGAGGCGGTCGGGGTGCATGTAGCCACAGAAGAGACGGTCATTTGAGTCGATGGAGAGCGCAGCTCGTGTCCAGGCCTCGAATATCGGCTGCTTGAGGTCGTAGACGCGATACGGGACATCCTCGTGTCCTTGAAGCGCGCGCCAAAGTGGGTCGTTGCTCGCTATCTCTCTAGTGAAAGGTAAAAAACTGTGCAGAATAAAGATTTCTGCGTCTCACAAGTGATGGAACGAGTCGTTGATTAATTGGATGTCTTCCGGAATAGTGGTCGGTTTTAGTTGTTTCATCAGCTTCGCAGAGGCAGAGAGCTGATCATCTGCATTGTAATAATTATCATCCACTCTCCAAAACATGAGCCTGTGGAGTATTGGTTTTATTCTGGAGCTAATTTGGTGAAACGACTCACTGTGACACATTTTGAACAGTTTCAAGAAGAAAGGCCTTATTCTGATCGAGGCACAAAATTCAACACAGACAAGAAATGAGAGCGAACATCGTACTTGCGGATGGAACATGTAGTCCTATTATCATGTTCAACTTGAGTCCTAGTTGAATTAACGAAGAAAAACAAACCTGGCCCTCGCGGTCAGAGGTGACCGCGTTGATTGCAATCGTAGCTTGCATGGCGTTGTAGGACTTAATCACGAGTGGATCGAGGTCCAAAAGGACAAGCTCCTGCGTGACTGGCGGAAGCTTCACCTCCTGCTCCACATCCACAATCCTACCGAATAAACATTACCTCGAGGAAAAAAGAAGGCAGCCCAAACGAACGCACCGATGCCGAATCATCACCGACGACATGAGCTGCATGAGTACATCCACTGCACCCGTCCGGGGCCCCCGCTTGTCGAGGAGCGCATCCTTGATGTGCGTCCCGATCAGGTGCCGGTTCGCCAGCAGCTGCGGCACCCCGACAAATTGCGCAATATTCCCGAGGTTCGTTAGATCCGCGCCGTCCTCCTTCGTCCACACGCGGGCCGCCGACAACGACAACCCGTCATCGTCATCAGCCGTCTCTGGTCCCTCCGCCGATGAAGACCCGTCATCATACACCGTCTCTGGTTCCTCTGATAGCGCGCGCGACGACGTGCCTTCACTCGCCTCGTTCGGCGACGCTTTGGTCACCTTTTCGCCGAGGCTGAGCCCGAGGAGGTTCTTCGTCGGGGTACCGGTAACGACCCATCGCCGCTCCACGCTGAGGCCCATCATGAACGATGTTTGTGAGGTCGAGAGCGACGCCGACATGTGGCCTTCGTCGATGACGAGCCGCTTCCAGCGGATCTGCAGCAGCGGGGAGCAGTCCGGTGGCTTGCACGCGCACTTTGGCACGCGCACAGTGGGGTACTCAGGGCAGGTGCATGCGCGCCACGTCGAGTCAGCCTTTTGTTGCTTTCTTTCGAAATCTAATTGAACATTGATGGGTTGAATGATGAAAATAAAATGGAGGAAGGGACAGACGTGAATGGCTGATTAGGACGATCTGTTCAACAGCAATTAGTGCCGGAAAGCAAGCCAGATATTGAGACGAACGAACATCGTATTCAGAGGCCAGTACTCGGGCCGGCGGTATTGAATCGCCTCCCCGAATAACGCGAACGCGCAGTGAATCTTCACAGTGGCGATGCCGTTCTTGATCCCACTGAAGAAGCAGATTTTGTGGAACTGGAAGGGATCAATTAATTTATCTGCATACGAAAAGACATCATTCGACAAACCAGCAACGAGCGTCGCGGAAGTGAGATATAAGAACCGAGGACCACGTTGGACGGGGCGCGCCCGTTTATTTGATCGCTCGTTATCTATCGGCTCGCCTTGATAATCGAGATAAAACGGCAAATTATCTTTTCGCGGCCCGAGATATTGCTCGAGGTTTTCCACGTCTTCCTTGAGCGTTTCGTAGCGGTGTATTTGCGATTCCGGAACGAACGTGACGGGGCTCGTTGCCATTTTGTGGAGCAGAAGCTCCACGAGTGTCGGCACCCGGGGCGTGCGGGCGTCGGCTTTCCTCTTGTTGCCAAAGATGCGGCCGCGAGCAGTGGCAAACTCTTCCGATGGAAAGTGGCGAAAGGCAAGCGGTGTGAGGACGGGCCGTCGGTCCATAATGGAAGACTCAGGCTCGGAGAGTTGATTTATAGTACAGAGGATTAGACCTAGAATCATGACGGTTTTCCCCGTGCCTAATAAAAGGTAAGTAGAGTTGTTGGTTCAAAACAGCGCTACATACCCAGTTCTTCGCATAATATTCCACCTCGGCAGGGAGCAACACGGGGACGCTGCGAGAGAACCTCCATGGTGCCCGGCTGAAGAAAAAATTGTTCGTTGTTCATCCCCGTGATAGGGAGAAAAAGAGGATCAGGGTCGTCGGTCAGGTCCATTTCTTTCTGAACCATTGCGGCCACGGATCGGCGCTGGTAGCGATGAAGATGAAAATTGGGTCTGAACCCAAGATTCGCCAATTCATCTGAAAAATCCAGCAAACGCCTCGTCATTGGCGTGGACGCGGCAGTAACGAGACTCTGCGGCGATGGGAGGTCCTCGTATAAACCGGTTAATGTGACTCCCTATAACCTGTACATATCAAGACTATAACAAAAGAATGAAGACTTACGGGTGCAACCAAAGCTGGATCTGGGATGCTGCGCCCCTCCCAGCATTCCCTGCTTCGAGATATTTGGGGAAGAAGTAGAGCCAGGCAGCGGCGCGCAGGTCGCACAATGTTGTCCGGCCTCTGGAAGAGTCGACCTTTGGCGCCATCAAGATCGTACGGAATGAGGTAGAGCCGTATAATCATGTAGTTGGTTGGAGAAAGCAAGAAAGTTGCCGACAGAAAATTTTCAGCAATTAAGACTTCCAGCTCGCGAATGAGAACATGGTCTTCTGGGTTCAAGTATTTGAGTGGAGGAGAGATGAAAGCATTCCAGCCGTCCTCTGCGAGCGGTTGATTGAGAAGGTACAGTTGTTGCTCCAAGTCGCGAGCATCCGGCACATGGATTGCGAGTGTCCCGTAAGATAGAAAGTTTTGAAGGGCCCATGGGTCGGCTTGGTTGGCCATAAGTTAAGCTGTGAGTCGAATTTGGGCGCCAATTTCGGAATCCGGATATGATTGCTCCGTCACATCATGATTACCGTCGCGTCACGTCACGCGCCAAATCCTCTCTCATGCAAAATTTTGCCTGGACTCCGTTGCGCCAAACCTGTAGGGATATCCCTCGTTTCTTTGGCAGAACAAATGGCCTTTCTACCCCATTCATACGTTTTAAGTCTACGAAGGTAGACGGATCCGCAAAAGAGCTCAATTGGGTGGAATATTTCGACACCAGGTATGAGTTTTATCCGTCGAGGTGTCGGTTCCGGAGTAACCAAAACTCAGGCGGCGGCGGCGACAATGGCAAACAGTATGTATTTAATTTTTGTGCGAGATGTCGGGTTATACTAACGACTCAGGCATTTACGATTCCGTGTGCGATGATTGGCTTTTTCGGAGGATCGTTCTACTTTGGCTCTCTCCAAACGGATCCGACGAAACCTATAATGGCACGTTCACACCTGGTTATGGACGTCTAAATGCTCAAGCAAATCCACAGGGAATAGATCCCATGATGTTTTATGGAGGGTGTACCATACTGTGCATGGGTACGCCGGTTGGACCTTTGACGCGCCTCGGTCCATCTGACGACAGAATTTCGCATCTCCCAGGCGCAGGCTATGTCGTCGGCCCTAGCATGGGGTCCGCAGTGTGGCGAATTATGAATCGCAGAGCTGTCGCCAAGATTGACGCCCGCGACCGCGAATTTTACAGGCATGTGGCGAACAACCGCGTAGATGCCTCTCTGCAGAGCGCGACCAACCCTGTGCCCGACTACTACGGTGAGCTTACGCTTATGGGCGTTCATTACGGATTGCTTCACTCATCACGCGAACCAGGTGAGAAAGTCGGCTCGCTGAAACAATATAAACAGGTACGGTTGACTCTCTCCCGCTCTAGTGCTGTCTGATCCATGCATGTTTAGTGGCTGCGAGACCATAGAAAATACAAGCGCAAAGCTGAGCTTCCGGAGCAATAAATACATCCGTGTAGTGCATCTGCTTCACGATTCGCTTTCCAGTCATTCCGCGCATAAGGATAGATTGTGTATACAACAACAGTGAAGCCCAAGTGTTTAATGTGTTCTGAGGTGTTAAGCAGGTAGGTAGGTAGGTAGTAATATTCGTCTGCAAGACATGTGGTGTGGAATGTAAGTGCAAAAATAGCTGCTGATCAAAGCGAGTCCGTGGCGATGAGTGACAAAGTGCCGGTGCCTGGCTAGCAGGCGAGAAGCGTGCAGCCGAGGCGTGTACGGAGAGGGGGTTGTCAAGAGTAGGAGTAGCGAGGAATCGAGCGAAGAAGCTAAGTTACGGAGGACACATCCACCAAGGTGTGGCGCGCCTCCGAAATAAATAACGGAGCGCGGCGACAGTATGCATGTCAGGCAAATAAATATAGGAAAGGAATGTTACGGTACAAATGAGCGTGGGGTCGGCGGAGGTGTTCGCGCGACAGAGGGCGTAGACAGGGGCGTGACGAGGTCGCCCCCGAATTCAGCATGATGAGAGTGTGCGGGTGGGGGTTCACAGCCGGCGACCGGGGTTGTAGGCGGGCATGACCCTCTCGCGGTCAGTGATGCAGCTGCGGGGCACGACGCCCCTGGGCGCATCGATCCGTCCAAGGCGCTGGACGAGCGCCCACCCGTCCTGGTACTCCTCCAGGATGCGGACGGTCTCGCCAATCTGGATGGGGAGCTCGTCCTCGAGCGTGGGCGTGAACGGGTTGATGACGTTCATGAGACGCGGAACGCCATTCTCCTCGTCGACCGTCTCCATTTGTGCGAAGGTAGCGGACTGGTGAGTGGCGAATGAGGCGGAGCGAGCAGGGCTGGGGAGAGGCATCGTGGGCAGGAGTTCGGTGGGCGCGGGTTTAGCGGGAGGGATCTCGCGCGAGAAGGGGTTCTTCTTCTTCGCCGGGGGTGTGGGGGGAGTAGGAGGCAACGTCGACTGGTGCGGGGGAGACGGAGGAAGTGGGATCTGGCTGGCGAACGGCGACGTCGAAGAAAAGCCGGATTTCACGTCCGCAACATACCCAGACTTCTCTCCGGCGTTGGCCATATACGAGGGAGGGGGGGAGCGCTCGCTGGGTGCAAACTTGGAGAAGGTTTTATCCCATCCACGCGAGGACCGCAGCGAGTTCTTTGCATTCTTGGATTTCTTGGAACTCGAAGTCGAGTTGCTTGCCAGGTCCGCACCACGGTTAGGGTTGATTTGAGGCACCCAGTTCGGGTTCATATCTGCCGCAGAAGCGCCAGGCATGAACACCGGGCTGGGCTTCTCAAGACCGTATGCGGAGGCGTGGAGGTCGAGTTTGCTCTCAACATCATAGCGTCTGGCTTTCTCAGACGTGAAGTCGATGATGTGGGAAGCATCGTTTTTCTTTGCAGCGTTGCGCCGCCTCCGGAACATGCATATGCCAATCCCTGAATCGCACGGCGTCAATAGCTGAGCAAGATGCACTGGGAGTTGACGCACCTAGGAGGATAACCAAGGCGAGGACACACACAACGACCGCCAGAGCGGTCGTGGACGTAGGAACCGTGAGGTTTACGTTCGATGCGAAGGAGGGGGGGTTGGCGTCAACGACGGCGCTCGGACTGCTAACTGCGCTAATTGCGCTAGCGGACGAGAGCGCTTGGCGGCGCTCACGCATCATGCGGGAGGGATTCTGATGCATGGCTTCGGACGGTCGTCAGACGAAGAACGAACGAAAGAAAAAGAAAGACGAAGCAAGAGAAACGAGAAGAGAAAGAGAATGGAATCTTCACGCGCTCCAATCCAGTTTTACATCTGTATCTTGATCCTGCCATAACGAATTTGATGCTCAAGATCGGGAGCCGTGAAACATGTGATTTCATCAGATGCGAAGGAGAAACGGATGCGGAAGTAGGATCGGGAGAGCGGCCAGGGTGCGGGCTTGGGAGTCGGTTCCTAGTTTGGAGAATGATGTATCAAAGGTCTACCAGTTGGTTAGATACAGCTCGGTACAACGACCTAGCACCCTCAGCCGGAACATAGCCCAGCAATGCACCACGAATGAGGACGTCCAAACGGTCTGGGGGGATTTGAGTTATTAATTCCCCTGCGAGCGCGTGAAACGCCTCCGCGCAAATCGCCGTCTGTTCTTCGCGTGTGAAGGGGACAAAGGGTAAAACAGTGGTGACCCGCGATAGGACTGAAGGCTAGTAGAATATAATGTCCCGATCATCAGTTCGCGCATCAAACGTAGTGAAGCCATCTTACCCCCATATGGTTAGACACCGGTTCTCGAATGAGATTCATGAGCTGGATGTATTCCTCCCTTGTCATCAGCTCGTCGGGCACGGCGCGTTTCGCATGATGCTCTGATACGACGTCATGCCCAACGTTCGATGTCCCCAACCAGACGACGTTCCGTACGTCGATAGGGCGGCTCCCGGCCTCGATGGAACATCGGCCTAACACAAAACCACCATCAGCTATCCCGCTAATTATACAAACGGCACAGGAGCCGCACCTGACTCCCAAGGCATCAGCAGAGACCAAAGGGTTTTCTCCTCCACCTTCTCAATCTCCTAAACACAACGTCATGTCAATGACCGGGCATCAAGCAACAAGCGAAATCCCACATCAAGGACCACAACACATCGCTTGCCTTCATTGTTGATGAGGAATTCAGCGAGGGTACACGAAGTCGGTTCCTGAAGAAGAAAAATGGGACGATGAAAAAAGCGCGTAAAGAAGAGAAGCCCACCTCGTATGGGTTCATCGAATACGCCTGCCATAGATCATGGGCAGACCTGAGAGTTGTCATATTGACAGTATGTGTCGGAACATCCAGCAACGCGCCAACTGAAGGGCGCATCAATCACACTTAGAACAATGGAACATTAAAAAAAGTCAAAATAGACTGACACTTGCGCGCCAAAAGGCTCTTGCCATGTCCGCTTGGGCCTAGAACCGGGCATCAACGCACGGAAGTAGTTTAGGCCGCGAAACACATACCACAGAGCAAAACGACGACGGGTAGGACCGAAAGCTGTTGCGAGTGAATGCTTAAAACCCGGAACAGCTGCTCCAGCGCGCGGTCTTGGCCCACAAGTTCGTACCGTACCCGCGTTAATGGGCGGAAGAACGAGCGGTGGATGAGCGCAGACGTTCTTTTAGCATGTTCCTCTCCCGCCCTCCGCACATAATATCTGTAAGGACATTCCGTTAAGATTGATACCGCGGGCAACAAAACCGCACATACTTCATGGCGGGGTCAATGGTACCCGGTACCTCCTCCTCGCCGCCTTGAGCGCCAAACGCCAAGAGCACGCGCGCGATCTCGAAGCGCTTAGAGAGCTGAGTGTTCGCGAGCGTGAACTGCAGCGCACTCTGTCCAGCCGGGCCCGCGGTGTCGGTCGCCTGTGCCTCGCCCGCCTCAAGCACGCGTCGCACGGCCTCGGGGTCGTCAGACGCGATCGCGAACAAAAGTGTGGGCCGTGGGGTGGCGGGGTGCACAAAACCGAGCGCGGACGCGGCCCGCGTCGGAGATGCGATGCGAGTCGGCGGGATATGAATAGGCGCAGGGGGAAGTCTCCGCCGAATTGTGTTGTTGTCATCCTCGTCCGAGTTCTGGCGGTCGCCGTCGGCGTCGTCCGGTGGTGTAGGTCCCCATGGATGATATTGAAGTGGCGCGGACTGAAGTGGTCTGTCTAGGTCATGGCCGGGTCGTATCGTGTCGTTATCCAGGGAAGTGTGGGTATTGATGGGTATTGGTGCTGAATGCTACATCAACATCATATCAGCGTCGCGTATAAAGATGATGCAGGGCAAATGTACCGTAGATGGTACAGATAGAGATGGAGATGCTGAATGGACTGTATATGCTGATGCGCATTCAGATCAGATCGAGTACAAAGCTGATCGAGGGGCCTACCGCGATGTGGACCCGGAGCGTTAGAGTTAGTCGATGCCTGGTCCGAGAATGTGAATGCTGATGGCGGAGGAACCAATACCTTCGACTGTCCCAGCATCTTCTATTAGCGAACCAATCAACCAAGAACAGCAGCGAACAACTCACCAATCGCAGGTGCTTGAGCCCCTTGACCGTAGGAGGGGTCGAAGGTGCACTATCCGGCTGGAAAAACGATGTTCGCATCGCAGACGCAGACTGTGGTGCGACGCTCCTCGATATCCGCCGTTTCCGCTGCGCACACAAATGAGAAACAATCAGAGTGAAAGCTGGCAAGACGAACAGGAGGTGCTTCCGAAAATGCAGCCTGTAGTGCGGGTGCAGACACAGGACCGAGGCTGCGCATTGAAGTCCGGCTCTGGGGAAACCAAGCGCATAAGAAAAAAGAAGGAAAAGAAATGTTGGAGCATATACTTCGCTGCGGAAGCCAAAAGGCACTTTGGTTGACGAAATGGGCGGCGAGGAGAGCGGGTCGGGAGAGCTGACCTCCGGGTGGGCCGGCGACGATACCTCTGGGCGGAACCCAAACGGCACTTTCCCCCCGGTTGAGATGGACGAAAGAGACCTCGGGGGAGGGGTTTCGGGCGAGTCAGAGAAGGCCGAAGCTGGAAAGCCAGTGCGACTCTGTGGGTAACAAAAGAAAAATTAGAGATGAATTCATTGCAAGAGCAGTGGACGTACCTCGCTGCGGCGTTCATCGGGAGGTGTCGACGATTCCCGGGGATTGAATTTACCCACTGGTGGTGGAGGCGTGAATACGCGAGCGCGAATCCGCCCTCTGTTCTCTGGATCCGAAGGAGGAGCAGGCTGTGGCGGGGAGTGGAGGTAGACGTCGTACAGGGTGTTGATTGTGTCGTTTTCATCGGAGGGAAAGGTCTGAGGGGTGGGCGAGGCTAGATACGCCAAGTGTGCAGTTGATTCTTCTGCTTCCTCCTCGTCAGACTCGGAGCCGGAATCGGAATCTTCAGTTAGTGCCAATGTGGAAGTAGAGAATCGGCTGGTACGAGGAGGATCGTCGGTGCAAGTAGAAAACCGGCTGGGGCGCGGAGGATCGTCTGTGCAAGCAGAGAACCGGCTGGGAGGATCGTCGAGGGTAGTGTTGGTGGACAGGTTCCACTGGGCCGTCAAGTATTGATCGTCGTCGTCTTCTTCCTCTTCCTCTCCCGGGGTTATCGTCGACACCGAAGGACGGCGCGTGTTGGACGGGGAATCGAGCTCCGGACTCTCGTCTCGACTGTTCATTGGCGACGCGATGCCTGGGCTGAAGGGCGAACGCGCGAAGAGGCGGCTGCCACTTACTCGGGCTGATGGAGACCCAAAGGGAGACGCTATCAAGTTCAGGGTCGACGGTAGCGGTTGGGGAGACGAGAATTCGGAGCCATATCCGGAGTCGAATGAGTCATTCTTTAGGGTCGAGAAGCGAGATAGTTTGAGGTCTGGGAGCGAGACAGGCGAAAGAAGGGAGTCCTTGGTGATAGAGGCATCATTCACCAGTGTCCATCCCTCCCCTGATATGTGCGGCGATGTACCGTGCTCAGAGACAAGCGAGATTGTGTCCGGCGGGTCAAGCACATCGCGAAGTGCGTCGAGTAATTCTGGTAGTCGAGACGAGGACGAGGAAGTGACAGGGACGGAGACAGAAATATCGTGCACAAAATTGCACGACTGTTCGAAAACGCAGCGCCCTTGTTGGTAGAATGGACAGGGTCGCGCTGAAGGCAGGTTACATACTTGGCAACAGGCTACGCGCATTGGGACTCACTTTTGACCCGCCATGGAATATCTGTGGTATTCATAACGGCTGAGGGCGCCACTGACCACGAGTCAGCGTTGCTGGACGAAGGTGTAACTGAGAGACAACTCGTTGAGTTGGGGGCGTTGCTACATGGAAATTTCATAACAATTCATTGTGGCAACAAATGGCATACCTTTCGTTACTGGCGCTATCTGGATCCCAGTGTTTATACTCTGGTCCAGCGGCTCTACTACTGCGAACAAGGTCCTATCTCCCGAGTCGAAGTTCCAATGAAAAAGGTACACCTCGCCAGGGGTGGTAGTTGTCGTGTCCGATGCTGATCGGCCAACGGAGAAGTTATGGGGCTGAGAGACTTCCCACTTTCATAAGATTTGAAGGCTAG
Organism: Mycena capillaripes; assembly: GCA_029204075.1. NCBI lineage: Eukaryota > Fungi > Basidiomycota > Agaricomycetes > Agaricales > Mycenaceae > Mycena > Mycena capillaripes. Next base: position 297,134 of record JARHKZ010000037.1, on the reverse strand, counting down.
AGTGGGCTCATATCGGAATTTACAAGGAGCTGGTGAATGGATACATTACTAGTATCCTTCCGCCGCCTTCGTCGTAGGAGATCCAAGGAGTTCGAGATCGACGAAAAAACAGAAAGCTCGGAATTCAAGCTTGTCCAGATGATTGCCAGTCAAGTATCCCGACCTCGAGCAGAAAGAGAGGTGACGGTAAGGTCTGAAGGGGCGAACGATCAACGACAGCGGCTATCCAACCAAGCCACACGATCACGTGATCATAGTCTCAAATAGCTTCCGCGACCTCGACGCGTTTCAGCATCCGTGTCTGAACCTGAGACACGCGACGTTTCGTGTTGCTAATTTGGTTTCGAAAGTTACAGGTTTCATTGATTTCCCCCCCAAGGCAGATTTACGATTTACCTCTTTTGACTTGACAGAATCTATCGTTGTCAAACGGCGGTGCCAGTGCGTGCCAGAATTGATCATTCCAAATGTCCGACTGTATGATAGACTTCCTATATCTGTCCGATACAAGAGGAATGATTCCTGAGGGACATGTACAGATAGTGATATGCTAAGGGAATGACAAATAAACAAAAATTGGTTTAACGTGTTTTGGTCGACCCACACCCGGAGATGCGAGTCTTAAACCCGGGGCCCTTCCCCGGGACACTTACTTGGAGAAGCTCAGAACAACCCAGCCACCCAGAGGCTTACACGATTGCAGATGCTCTCCAAACTAAACGGCAGTCTGTGAGTGAAGAGATAAAATTAAGACTCACCTTGACAAGCTCAGAACAACCGTTCACCCAAAGAACTACAAAATTGAGGATGCTCTCGAGCAGAACGGCGGCCAATACACAAATGTGAGTGAAGAAGCAAACTTAAGACTGACCTTGAGAGACTCAGAACAACCCGGTCACCCAGAGACTTGCACGACTGCGCTCGGGGCAGGATGCTCTCGAAATAAGTCTAAAGCAAAATGAGGTACTCCGAACACCCGGTCACCCAGAGACTTACACGACTGCGGACGCTCTCGACGATGAACGACGACGGTCTATACACAAATGTGAGTGAAGAGACAAGATAAAAGAATTCATTCTCAAACGCTCAAAACAACCCGGCCACAGAGAGACTTACGTCATCGTGAACGCTCACGATAATAAACGGCGGTTTATGCACAAATGTCAGTGAAGAAATAAAATTAAAACTCACCTTTAAAAGCTCAGAACAACCCAGTCACCCAAAAGGCTACATAATCGCGGACGCTGTCGAGACTAACGGCAGTCTATAGAACGATGTGAGAGAAAAGATAGAAAAATAATACTCATCTTTGGAAACTCCGAATACAGTAACCGGATCGCCCAGAGATTTACACGACTTAACGCGGCTCCGGAGCTTCTATATCTAGACGCGAGTGTGAGCCAAGAAGCATAAATTAGCACTCATCGTGAGAAACTCAAACCGACCCAGTCACCCAGAGGCTTATACAATTGGGCAGGATGCTCTCGAAATAAACCTGGCGAAGGTGAGCAAAGAAAAAGATATTTAAACGTACCTTGACGTCAGAACAATACGATCACCCGAAAGCTGAAAATACCCTGATCATCCAGAGGCTGACAATAACTTCAAATCACCCAGAGGCTGACACGAGTGCGGACAGTCTCCAAATTCTGTGCGCGAATGTGAGTGATGGAGAAACTCGGAATAACCCAGTCACCCTGAGGCTTATACAGCTTCGTTGTGATCAGGAGGCTCGTCGAATTAATGATGGTCTATAATTGAATGACAGCAGAGTCAATATGATACGTGGCGAGCACTGACTTTAGTCTTCGACGTCCATCAAGATGGCCAAGGCATCTAGTAAATGTCGTCTTAAACTGAAGAAGCGCGCCTGAATACTTTCTGTAAGAATCATATATCAAAGTTGAACGAAGCGATCACTCACTTGACTCGCCGACGCGTCGAAATTCCCCGGGATGAGGGTGGCAAGAGGGGCCCGGAGTAAAAAGGGTCTGAGGAAATGGTGGTGGTTCAGTTCAAGATGCAATAATGCAAGCGGAATCTTACCAAGGAAGAAGATTTGTTTGGGGGATGGTAGTGGTGTAGAAGAAAGAGAGGGAATGAGAAAGTGGCTGACTGTTTCGTTTAAATCCTGTTTCGTTGTGTTTGCTCGAGTCATGATCGGTTCAACTGATGAAATCACACAGCCACCTAGATACCGCTCTGCTTCCCAGCTCTGCTTCCCACCATGAAGAAGGGATTCTCGTTTCCTCTCGATCCCGAACGAGATATCTTTGAGACGGCTGCGGTCAGGAATTGAGCCATGATTCCGACTCTTCTACGTGTTTGCCGCAGGGTTCATGCCTGGTAAGTCGTTTCGCGATTCCGAAGGCTTGCTCCTTTGATTGAGTTATCCTTCAAGCTTGAGCCGCTGCTTTATAGAGTTGTTCACATTGAACAGATGCGTGACCGTCTTATAGCCGCCGTCGAATCCAAGCCAGCGACATTCTTGCAGAATGTTGTGCGCCATGTGTTCCTCCGCGAGGACCTGGGCTACAAGTTGAAGAAATGGAACAGGACCCTTCTATCAAATTGACCATATATCACAAACCTCGTTATCAATGAAGAAGTAGCCTAGTCCGAATTAATCCCCCTCCTTGAGAAAATGCGTGTTCAGAAAGTGGACCTTTGGATGCCTCAGTCTGCTTCCAAATGGGCTCGTTCGACATTAAAACACCAGCTGTTTCTATCCGTCACCCATTTACCAACCTGAAGACAACGTTTATATGCCGGCACCTTCGGATTGGAATGATTGATCCTATCTTGCTTCCCTGCCTGCACTGACGCACCTCGCTCTTTCCGAAACGCTCTCCAGAGGCATCCTGCCCCACGTCATCGCGGAATTTTCCGGGCTTGTCCTCGCAGCCACCCTCTTTCGGGCGGTTATTACAGGGGAACGAAAGAAGGCCGTCTCCTTCACTCAAAATCTCCCCCTTGCCGATCCCCGCGTAGTTGTGATGGTGATCTCGATCTTCATGGTGGACGACTGGAAAACAGGCGCTGACGGCGGCGATGACTTTTGGGTGCGCGCAGATGCATTCTTCACTTTCAACTGCAGAGGTGAAATTGAGAGTACGCATTCTACCCTTCATAATTCTTTCTTCGCAGAGAGATCTCATGTTGTGGGCTCAGGTACTTCCTATTTACTGGACGAAACCAGATAGCTATATCAAAAGCAATGGCCCTCAGTGCCTGCTTCCTCTGGATCCATAGAAATGGTTTCATATACTACATATACTCACTGCCAACGTGTCTTGGCTACTTTCAAGTGGATTTTGATGATCAAGCGAAGTTGAACCAAGCCGACCCACTAACGCGTCCATTAAAACAATGCAAACGAGTACCGGACCCTTCAACCGGACTTGACCCCACAGGCGATGTCCCAAGTCATGTTAATAGGTTTCGTCTCCCATTCTATTTCCATCAATCTGATCCACTCCTCCACTTGGGCCTTCGTGAATTTACCGGAGGCTACGACAGGATCAATACCAGCGTGGCAAAATCCCTGCAAGAGAATACACCACGTTAGTCGCCATCAGACGTTACGGAGAGAATAGGCCACGAACAAGCGTAATGGAGTTGGATATACCGCCTACGTCCTCTTCCCCTTCGGTATTATCTTGAGACCCGCACATAGGTACGAGATAGCGTTCTTGATGCAAAAGAGACAGTCCGCAGTGATCATTTATGAGCATCTCGACGGTGCGGTAGTGGGTGTAGCTAATCTTGTGCCAAACTTCCATCCATCCCGCAAACCAAGAGCCGGAAGGAGGGGCGTATTCTGGAGAATGAACGTTGGGAAACAGAGGAATAGGCTGCGTTTCGTCGGCCCAGATTGGCTTGAATGCGTCGGATAAAATCAACAACCCGTCTGATAAATCCATCAACTTGAATGAACGATGGTGTCTACAATTTGAGTGCATACCAGGTCTGAGCGCCGCGTATGCTGCGTTCACGAAAGCTGCAGGATCCTTCAGCTAATAACGTTCTCAGGTTGGCTAGTTTCAACAGGAGATTTAAACTTGAGTACATGGCCTGTGACAACCCGAGCGTGTATAATAGCGTATCCTCCGTCCGTGTGGGGAAACTCTTGGGTAATATCGAGTTGGCGGAACCTGGAAGCGCTATTTTACATCTGTGGCACGAAATTCTGTAGGTAACTTACTGGACGTTGGGAGGGGCATCATGATGGCTAAAGTCTACGTGAAACACGGCAGTCTGGAATGAACGAAGTAACTCACAAGCTGGGATCTATATCCAGGTCTACGCCAAGGACCTGCGCATGAGGGTGTGCATTCCCCATCTCAATGACCCTGAATCGCCGAAGTTAAGAGGATGTGACACCGGATTAAAAACAAAGAAGCGAACCAACTGCCGGATCCACAACCAACATCGAGCACGGCGGGCGCAGGACCATCGCACACTGCCATGCGCGCGTTTATCGCGTCATTCTGCAGGGGAGGATTCAGCTTGCCGCCGAATAATACGCTCCAGAGTCGATGTTGCAGGGAAAGCCTCTGTATCGCAATTGATCAGGGCCGTGCCCCGGAAGGTGTTGTCCCTACCTCTCTTTCTTTCTTGTCGGTGGGTAATTGATACACCTGTTTGAAAACGTTGGCATGATGCTTTGTGTTGCAGCCTGAAATTTACTCGTAGATTGGGCTTGTCCATTCTTCGCTGGGACACAAGGCGGTCCCAGATCCGTAGAGCATAAATATACTTACATAGCGGCTCAGAAATGAAGCGACACCTTGACAATTGGAACGCAATATGACAGATTGCTAGTACGGCACGACACTCAATAGTTTCTGCTCCTGCAGCTTCGGCAGTTTGTTCTGTGTGGCCTCCGCTGCACCAGCTCGGGCATCGGCATGCCAAACAAAAGGTCGTCAAGGCGCGCGAAGATCTCGGGAAAGAGCAATTGTACTAGAGTTTTGAGACGGGCGATATGGTTGGCGGGCGGAATGGTGGTCAACATAGTCAGAGCCATTTCGAGGTTAGTGCGACCGCGGACTCGGAAGGTGAATGGCGCAAGATTTGTAGGGTCTTGAATCCGAGGAGATTGAATATGGCGAAAGCGTCAGCGGAGATGGGACCCACCGCGTTCGCCCTGAGTTCGAGATGTATGATTGTTGCCGGCGAGGAGAGAAATGCGCTCCAGAAGGCGATTGGCATTTGACCCAAGCACAGAGTCGTGAGCTGCGAGAAGGAAAATGGACACGTGTCGGTCATTAACCAAGGAAGAATGAAGTTTCCGAGCACTACGCGCAAAGACTTTATTTTAAACTTTGGGCGTCCATGCAAGGCGGGGGATGATGCCCAGTCATATTCGGAGCCATTTACATGATAAGCTCCCAGCGTGAGGTGATGAATGCTCTCTGAACATCCATCCCAAATCTGTAAATGCCTCCGGGCTTGGAAACGTGCAGTACAATTCTACACTTTCCACCGTTGGAAGCCTGACAGCAAGCACGGCCGTATAATGGGGTAGATCCCGAAATGCGGACCTCTTTCAGCCGCGTGAACTGTTTGATGGCACCCGAAAATGAGTCCAACGCGAGATAGTGGTGAATCTCGAGTCGTACAACGAGATCTCCAAAAGCCGTGAGATTCGCAGGTGTTGATCTGCCGTGAAGTACTGCAAAGTCACATCAGGATAAAAACACCTAACTACGGCATTCTGAAGTGCTATGGATTGCTATCATGCCGCTGCATATTTTTGTAGCTAGGTGGTTTGATTCCTGATGCACATTCTTGAACAGGTGGGATTGTGCTGCGTAGACCCAAGCACGACATACTAGGGCACACGCCATCAAATCGGGTTTGGAGTCGCGGAGGAAATCAAGACAGCACTCGATAAGTTCCTGGATGTCCAGCGGGTCGGACTTGATGGTGGAAAGAGTCAAGTTCAAGTTTGATGTCTACGCAGTGATGCGAGCCTGTCACAACTTGGCCGCGGCAAACCCTGAACTTAGTAGTCGCACAGTACTGCTTACTTTCATCGAGCTTAGCGGGCACAGCTTGAATACTGTCGAAGTTTTTAAAAACGAGGCCTGGCGCGGAAATTCTTCAATACACAACCATCGCGATTCCGAGAAGAAAAAAAGGAAGTCTTCGTCGGTTCAAAATAAACTTGAAAACGGCTGGTCCGATTGGGCTTGTTCGACATTAAATCAGCTGTTTCTATCCGTCACCCATCTAAGTCTTTACCAATCTGAAGACGAGGTTTATATGCCGCCACCTTCAAATTGGAGTGATTGGTCCCCTCTTGCGTTCCTTGCTCTCGCCGAAATGCTCTCCAGAGGCATCCTGCCCCAGGTAATCGCAGAATGTTCCGGGCTTGTCCTCGCAGCCACTCTTTTTGGGCGGTTATTACAAGGGAGTGAGAGAAGGCAGTCTCCTTCACTCAAAACCTCTCCATTGCCGATCCCCGAGTACTTAGTTGTGAGTGGACTGGAAAACAGGCGCTGAGGGCGGCGACGACTTTTGGGCGCGTGCAGATGCGTTCGTCACTCGCAAGTGCAGAGGTGAAATTGAGAGTACGTATTCTACCCTTAATAATTTTTTATTCGCAGAGAGATCTCACGTTATGGCCTCAGGTACTTCCTATTTACTCGACGAAACCAGATAGCTATCTCCAAAGCTACGGTCCGTTTCTTGGACATGAAAGAAGACCGAGCATTCCCAGGACCTATTGTACTTGTATGAATATTATGCAACCTCCTCATCGGCTTGTCTTGGGTTTGAACAATATGCGTCGGGTATAGTTACTGCAAACGAAAGACGAAAGTAAGACAAAAAAACATGCTGCTCAATCCATTGTCTCTGCGAGCTTTCGAAAATTGGCGCGTAATATTGGTTCTATTTCTACTAGACATCTCGACCAGACCACGAAATACAATACTGATACTGCAATTGTGCAAGTTGTTTAAGATAAGATATTCGAATCGAACGAATAAAAAAACGTTAACGTTAAGACGTAGAAAGCGTTAAGACGAAAGAGCATCAAGACGGAAGAAGGGCAATGAATCTATTCTTTTTCACGTCGGCGCCGGATTTGCCAAAGTAGCGCTCTGTCATGAAGCTCCAGTGGAGAGAGCTAACCAAGGGAGATTCAGCAAACGCGGTAAGGAAACGTTGACATTGAATTCACCCGACGATCCACGCTTCCAGGCCCTCCACATAACGTTGGACCATCTCGTCAATCTCGGGTCCCCAAGAGGGAATGGATTCGCGGTCCCGCTGGAAGGTGTCGATCGTCGAACGGCAGAGATCACCGACGTAATCTACGGCGCTTTGCAGTGTGTGTCCGTGAAAATTCATGAGGATAACAATCATGTTGTGCGTGTCGCCCCGCGATTGTTCAACGTTATACGAAAATATGTCCTGAATCGATTCAGATCAGAACGGATACATGGTCTATCGGGGAAACGCACATTAGACCAGGTAACGAGGTCGTTGGTGGACTGGCCGAGCGCCGCTATCACAGGATCCTCGACGACGAAATCCGGAAGGTCGATATCGAGGGCGTACCTAGGTTTAGTCAGATTGGAGGAAATTCGAGAAAAAGAGACAAAACTTACTCGATCAGCGCCCAGCACGGCTTGCAGCCTGCGAATCAATTTAGTCACCGAAAAATCGATATATATATAGCGAGGAAGAATTCACCGGAAGTGTCTCGCCGAATTGAGATGTAGGACTCCAGATCAAGAATACAATCCGTGTCGCGCGCCTGAGCCTGGATATTGACGGCCTCGAAGAACATGTCGAGCGTCTCCTTGAACCGCGCCTGTGTTCCGGGCCCCGCATCCGGGATGCACCGCGCCCAGAAGCTGGAAATCTTTATGAGTAACATAGAAGGGCTAAATGTGGATAGGTTACGGACTCCCTGGCCATTTTCCCAGCGTTTAGCTCCTCCAAAGGCTGCTTCTTACCAGGCGCGCTCGTAGGCCGATACGAATCGGAATACCAAAGGGCGTTCATCACCGAATCAGACAGAACTTCCGTGTCGCGCGTCATCATCCCGTCGCTAATGTTGTCTCTGCGAAAAAAATAGATAATCAATGACCGTGGAGTACGGAGAGAAAAAAATTGACTTACAGATGGAACAGGTAGGTCAAGAAATCCGCAATGACCCGCAGTCTTTCAGCCGACGCGTTGTGATAGCAGTACGCGGTGAGCTCCCCCGCTTTGAGACCATACAAAGCCTTGCGCTGTTTCGGGAGAGTTCCCGGCATGAGGCAATAAGCCACTCAACAGACTGTTGAGCAATCGCGTCGCCATTGGGGTGGTACACCAAAGGATATGAACAATGAGAAACCAAGTCGGGGAGGATAAACGAAGTAGGCGCGGCTTTGTCAGAGGCTGGAACACAAGCAGTAGGTCCGAGGGAAGGTGAAGACGCCATTGTGGTGCAGCGGTCGCGTTTGTGGGGGGACACGGACCACCAACCAAAACGCCCACCTTTTAAAAGGGTCGGACGCGTGCGGATTTTTATCATAGATCCGACGGTATTGAATTTGTTCTCCTTTCGCCGAGACGAGGACGATCGAAATAACCGAACAATCGGAGGAAAGCACATCAAAGACAATATCCAAGGGTTCGAGAATCCCCTACGGATCCTGTAAAGAGCGCAGGCGAGCGATTTGCGCAATCTAGGGGCGTATGCCCGGCTCGTGCGGGGATACGACAAAGACAAAAGAGCGATCGAGGTGAGACAGGTGCGGTTGCGCCCATTAATTTATATATATTCTCCACAGACCCCATGCGCATTCGGCGAGGCTGGGATCCTAATAGCAACAACATGCAAATATCGATGCGGAGGTTGGACGCCGACATTCCAAATGAGCACGGCTTTCAACAAAAGTGTGCCGTTAGACGCCAGTTTTAGCCGGGCTGCGGGGTGCCTGCAACGTGGTGAGTGAGCGGTCCGAAAAAACAACCGGGACAGTGTCCTGAATCATAGGACGTGGCGGATCGTCGATTGTTGGCAGGGTGAATTCAAGTGGTGGAGACGGAGCCGGCATCACTTTCGGGGCAAGTCTCAGAAAACAAAAGAGAACTGCCTAGAACTACTCGGCCCAGAGAGACAGCCTGAGAGTATTTGTGGCGCAACCCAAAACAAGAGATGATTGGAATGCAGAGATAGTGCACAGGGCATCTCAAGGCAGATCTGAGACCAGCAATATTGCAGAGATAACAAACAAGACAGAGACCAGCAGGTTCCCGTCGAGTGGTGATTTCGCCGAACGGCACCCACTTTGTTCGCTTGATTTGCCGGTGACAAGATACCTGAAAAAAGCTCCTAAATTCAATTGATGAAATGAAAAATGCACGCCGACGATTGAATTGTTTAAGGCACCTCAAGGCACCTCAAGGCAAGTCGGAGGCAGGGCTGTTTTCTACGCCATGGGGCAGCTTGAAGAGTGAGGACACATGGAATTTTGTCGAAATTTTACCTGGGCAGAGGGTTAAAGCACGGCCGAAACGCTGAAGTCGATTCGTGAAAGTTTGAAGCAAGCTTGAGGAAGCCGGAAGAAGCCGCACTTGTTTGATCTCTGCTGTGATGCCAAACGTTCCGCATTCGGTCGAACCATCATGAAAGTCAATGCAGAGACTGTCCTCGTCGGTCAGAAGGTCGTCCTAGTGCCCTACCTCCCTGAACATGTTCCCGTGCGTTCAGCGACTCCCAATAAGCCACTTTCCAACTCGATCGTCTTGATCGACCAACTCAGACATACCACATATGGATGCAAGACGAGGAGCTGAGGGAGCTAACAGCCAGCGAACCATTGACTCTGGAGGAGGAGTACGAGATGCAGCGTGTGTATCTTCCGGAACTTCCCCGGCTCTAAATTAATTCATTACAGAGAAGTGGCAGAATGACGAGGACAAGTTGACATTCATCGTCTGTGCCAGAACAGACTCAGATGCGCTCGAACCGGGGGCGCTAAAACCTCAAGACCCTCGTGTTTCCGCCCTCCCCATGATCGGCGACGTCAATATCTTCTTGCATGGCTCACCGCCGCATTTACGTACTGATAACACAGATGAGGAGGACGAATTCCATGCGGAGGCAGAGATTATGATTGCTGGTATGTTCTCCGGAAGGCAGATACATATTCCATAAATTTTGAGTGCTATAATGCAGAGCGTGAATATCGGCGCAAAGGATTCGCGTTGGAAGCGCTTCAGCTGATGCTTGAATATGCTACCGCGTCTTCGAGCGGCTACTTTATCGGCCAGAATCCATCCTCAATTCAGAATGCTCTCCAAGGCAGTCCCCTCCCCGTTCCTCCGACCGCCCTTTTGGTTCGAATATCGGAATCCAACGTACCCAGTATACGCCTCTTTGAAAAGCTTGGATTCCATATTACAAAACGTGTGGAGGTGTTCGGAGAGGTCGAAATGCGCTGGCGCGGGACATGAAATGCCAGAAGCCCGTTCCAATTTGTCTTTTCGATGTGTTGTACTCTTGACCCGATTTTGTCGGCAGCCACGATTTCGTTCATTTTTGTCTGCAGGCTATCATGGACGGCCTCGCGCTGTCGCGAAACTCTCATTAATCCGAATCGGAAACGCTCGAAGTGGTGACCGGCTCATGTTGTTTTATTTCAGTCTCCTACCAACTCGGTTCATCGCCGCTTTAACGGAGCAAGCAAAAATCGCTAGTAGGTTTTCCTCATCAATCTAATTGGTGGCCGCAGTCATCTAGTGGTAGGTGCTGTGAGAGCATGCCCCCCTCCTCTATCTCCACCCGCGCCAACCACCAGAAATGTGCACTCGTTCAAAACTTCACATGAGAAATGGTTCAAATTCCCATGCGTGCGAGAAGAAAAACACCACCGAGAGTATCGTCGCCATGGATCCCTATGCTCAGGAAGATTTATCGCGGGACTTTTTGATGTTTAGCGCCTGAGACCAGCGGAGGTTCTGAGGTGCAGTCGTCAACCTTGCGGGAGATCCAAGGTAGATCTCACATAGATCGTTAGGACGCGAGAAATTCGGGATTATCCGACACCGAGTGGGGTAGCTTTGGTCGCGAATATTCTGAGAGAGACTCGTAATTTACGACAAGCTGCAAACAGTTATAGCAGGACTTTTAGTACTCCTTGGGTTAATTGAGGTTGAATCGAGGTAAGGTTTCGGATCAACCCGAATGCACAGCCTTCGATTGAGGCTTTGCATACGACGACCTTCACCATTCCAACTTGCGGCCAGTTACCTATCTATCTCTGGAAGTGAAAGCTAGGAACAGAGTACTAGTACGTCATTCGCAAAACACGCAATATTTAGGTCTCGATTCTCTCAAGTTTCCTGGTTTCTGTGGCTTTAGACAAGTCTGGACACTGGTAATAAAGACGACTCAATGAACATCCAATAGTCAAGATGAACAAGCAATAAACATGCGTGTCTATAGTGCTTTGCAAATGGGGATCTAGCAACCGAAGCGCCGTTGCCGCAAATTGCGATCTGTTGTCGTTGCCAGGCGCGGTATTCCACAGTCCCCAGAATTCGGATTCATAAAAGGTAGCCGATGACCGCCCGTCTTATCCTTAACCTTAATTCTCCTCCTGCTTATCGTCCAGTAACCGTCATACCAGCTGTCCAAGATTGAAACCATGTATGCGCCTGTTTCCCCTGTGGTGTCTGCCCCAACTGAATTCATGCTGCTTGTCTTACAGGAGTCTGAAAGAACGCCCAGCCGTACTGCAGCAGCGGAATGCCGAGCCCCACGCGGCGCCCCTGCGCGCGAAAATAGCGCAGTTCGAGTCTAAGGGCGGTGTGCCCGTCCCGCGTGGGCTGCAGTCTTTTGGCATCGGCGCGCCGCCGCCGGTGGACCACTCGCAGCAGCAACGGCGTGGTGAGCTATATGGGAACCGCATGAAACCCGTGTGGGTACCGAGCGTCGGGCCGCCGTCACTTGCCACGCGCACGCAGGACGAAGGGCGCGGGCAGCGTGCGCGGAAGGAGGTTCGCCAGGAGGTGGTAAGTCGCTTTGCCTGACTCTGAAGCGATGTTTGATCTTCTGAACAGCCCGACCACCTTCCCTCTCCACCTGAGTCTCCTCCAGTTGCCAGTGCTAGCGAGCCGCTCTCGCCGGCGTCGACGGTGCCCCAGCAGTTCGCAGCGGCAGAGCAAGACCTCCCGGAGCAGCCGAGGCAAGAGTATGTTTATGAGATGCCGACAATTGTGGTTGGCGACGACGAAGACGATGTTCTGGACGACATCCTCGAAGAATCCGACGAATCTCCCTTGCCTTCTCCGCCCCCTGCCGTTCCTCAGGAAACAAAAGAACGACTACCACCCTCGCCTCCAGCAGTCGTCCAAAGCCCGTCCTCCCCGCCGCTTCCGCCATCTCCGCCACTATCACCAACAGAGCCACCTCTGCCAGATCCTCCGCACGACGTCGAAAGCGTTGAGCTTGAGGTGAATAACGAGTACGGAACGATCTTGATCTCCCCGCCACCACGCGTCGATTCCATGGCTCAACGCCAGGGCCAAACCTTCACTTGCGTCGTGCACGGGCGTGTCCGTGAGCCTCCCGTGCGGCGCGCACCCGTACCTCTCACGCAGCGGACTCCCGAGAAGCGCCTCCCCCTGCCGCCGCCGCCTAGCCCCGGGTTCGCGAGCTATAGTGACCTCACAGCGCTCGTGGAGAACGCGGCCGCGCTTGAGCGGCGGCTCGTCGCGGGCGAACTCCCCGCCGATGTCATCAGACGCCTGAGCATGCGTCCGCCGCCCGTGAACACAGAGGTGGCTCCCGCCGCCGTTGTACCTTTGATCCAGGAATCGGAAGGAGAGCATGGCAAGACGAAGCACACGTTTCGGAATCCGCTCGCAAAGAAGCGTTCACGGAAGCTCAAGGAGGAGTCCGACCCCGCCCCGCACGAGGAGACGACGTGGTTGACGGACGCGGCGCACCTTACCAGCTGGCGGAAGCTCGCGAGCACGTCGCGGCATGCGAAGTCCCCTGCCGTCGCACCAGTACATTGATTGGTACCCCATAATGAGTGCTATTTCCGAGCACAATTGACGTATAATTAATGTACACTATTTTGTACAGTAGCAAATGTAATTCAAAGTTTTCTTGGAGACGAACTGAGCCAATTACCGTGTACAAAGAGACTGCATATGTAGGAGTTACAATAATTATTTGCTCTGGTTAGGCTGCATCCTTTATCCACCGTTGTGCATTTGATAGAGGCTAGCGAGTATAGTAGCAAGTATAAACCGCCGCTGCTCCTCGCCAGAAAATCCTCGTGCAAATCCAGACCAAAACCAGAGAAAGCCCAAAGAAGCAAGTGGGCGCGTCGGCTTGATACGCGATCTGATCAGCATTATTTGGGCTTTCCTTGCTTGCTTTCCTTCCTCTTCCTCCACGGAATCCACCAAACCGCATGTTCTGGAGGCACGGATGGGTCTTGCCGCCTTTTTCTGCGGCAAAACTGATGTTTTTGAGGCAGATTTGGGTTCCACAATGCATCCGCCATTGACAGCCTGCTGGACAAGGACGACGTCTCGGTCGAGGCGATACTCGACGAGGACGACCTTCTCCAGGAGTGCAAGGCTCAGAATACTCGGCTAATCGATTATTTCCAGCGGGTGGATGTGCTCCAACGCCTGCTCATGTATGTTACCGGCCAAATAGAGGGCGAGGAGCGTGGCCAGTTCAAGTGCGCGCTTATATTTCATTTTGCAAGGTATGGTGCTGACTTTATCAGGTACCCGTATGTCGCCACAGAGGTTCTCTGCAGCGAGATCTGGTCTGTGGTTGAGACTTGCGTCAACTCGCAGACGGAGCTGCTCATTCCGTTCTGGGAGGCCGTCCTCGAGCGCTCCCCAGAGGACATGAAGACTCAGATGGTCATGGCGTCACATTTTGCAAAGATAAACGCTGTTTTCCTTAGTAAAAAGCCTGCAGAGGTGCGGTCGTGCGCCTCCTAATCCTGCGCACGCTCAAGCCTGACGCCCTGCAGATGCTCGCATTCATCCGCGCCCAGCCGGACATCGTCGACCGGCTGCTGCGCCACATCGAGACGCCCTCGTTCGTCGACCTGCTGGTGCGCATAATACAGCTCGACGAGCAGCCCGGAGGCGCCGACGTGCTCGAGGTGCGTCGTGACCAAGTAAAATGGCGGATGCTCACAGACTGACAGTGGCTGTCGTCCGAGAACCTCATGACGCGCCTGCTCGCCCTGCTCGGGCCGACGCACTCCCCGGACGTCCACACCGTCGTCGCCGAGCTCATAAAGGGCATCATATCGATGGCTACACCCGCCCCTGGTGCAGGGCTCGCCGAGCTCCACACCGGCCCCGCGTCGAACCGCTTCGCGCGCGAACTCGCCCGTGCCGACAGCGTCACCACGCTCGCGGAGTACATCCTGCATGACTTTGGGCCGTTCTCCCCGAGCGAGGACGACAATGGCGACACGCTGCCCAGCCGCGCGTCGTGTACGTCCGCGGTTGTGCACTCAATCGCGATCATCATCGAGCTCATCCGCAAGAACAACTCAGACTACTTCGAGCCGTACCTCTTCCACACGCTGCGCAACCGCCTCATTCAGGTGCAGCAGCAGCTGCATTCGAGTACACTGGACGAAGACGGTGGGCGTGAAACGCTTGAGCGCGCGCTGCGCGAGATGGTCGACCGCATGGGTGTCGTGCATCTCGGCGCCGTGCTCGAGATCCTCTGCGCGCGGCTAGACGTTTTCCAGCGCTATCTGCGAAGTCCGCGCTCATTTGTATGTTCTCTTAATTTTTTCTGTACTCGATAGCTAATCATCGCGCCAGAATGGGCCGGTGCGGACGACTGTAGGCGACATCACGCCTCTAACTTTCGAGCGGTACCGCATCTGCGAGCTGTTCGCGGAGCTGTTGCATTGCTCGAACATGGCGCTGCTCAACCGCCCGCCAGAGTTCAGCCACCTCTACGATGCGGAGGGACGCCTGCAGGGCGGGCTCTCGGCGCTCGAGGAGCTGGCGCGTGTGATTGCGCTAAATTCTGGGGAGGAGCGCGACCGCGACACGCCGATGCGGTCGCAGGATGAGATTGCGCCCGCGCGCGAGCTGCCCGTGACGAATTCCGTGCACAGCGACGCCTCCCTCCTCGACTCGGACGAGGACATGAGTTCCGACGATGAACCCGGCAGCTCGGACGATGACTCGGTGACCATGGAGGAGCTGGCCATGGACGAAGACCCTGCCTCTACGACGCCGTTTCCCATCTCCGCGCCCCCGCAAACGACGCCCCCGCTGCGCGCGGCCTCAGAACCCCCACCGTCGCCCCCACTGCAGGAGCCGCCGCATCTCGTGCCCTCGTCGCCGAATGCGGCTTCGCTCCCGTCCCCGACGGAGGTCGCGCTGGCACAGCGTGACGCGGCGGCACTGAAGAGCCCCGAGTCAGAGACGCCCGCGTCCGCGTCGACGACGAGCCTGCGCTCGCACAGCTCCAAGCGCAGCTCGCGCGCGCGCCTCGTGCCTCCGCCCCCCGGCGCGCCCCTCCCCGTCGGCGAGCTCCTCAAGCGCCGTTTTGTCGACCTCAACATTGCGTCCACTTTACTCGTACGTTGCCTCCCCTTCCTCCCTTCCAACTCCTTTTTCCAGAGTCTGACGTAATGTAGGACCTGTTCTTCGAGTTTCCGTGGAATAATTTCCTGCACAGCGCGGTGTACGACTTTATACACCAGATTTTGACGGGGAACGTGGACGGCGGGCTGGGCCGCGAGCTCGCGGTGGCGCTTTTCCGCGATGCGCGGCTGATGCACCGGATCGTGGAAGGGCAGCGCATGAACGACGTTGCATGGTGCGTTTTGCGACCGCAGATACACACAAATTGCTCACCTACCTCTTTGTTATTATTAATTTTTATCACAGCGCGAAACCCAAGAGCGTGCGCCTTGGCTTCATGGGGCACCTCACGCTCATCGCCGAGGACGTGCTCACGGCGCTCGAGCGCTTCCCGCCGGACCTGCGCGGCACGATCGCTGCGTACGCACCGCAGCCAGAGTGGGACGAGTACGTCGTGGGGCGGTACCGCGAGACGAAGCGGCGCGACGCAGAGCTGCTCGGGGGGGGAAGCCCGTCGTGCGTGGGGGCGCGACGGTGGGCGGCGCGACGCGGTGGAAGGTGGACGAGGAGGACGCTGGGACGACGGCGCTCGGTGAGGGTGAGGGTGGGGGTGCGAGCGCTGGTTCGGGTTCGGGCGGGAGTGCGAATGGACGAGGCGAGTTTAGACGGGCGACAAGCGCGCGGCCGATGCGGGAGAGCAGCGCGGACTTTGGGCCGGCCCCGATGGAGGATGATGAGGACGACGAGGACCGTGCGCCGAGGGTACGTTCTTTCGTTGCTGCCTTCGGTTTCGTGCTAAAGATACCTTGCAGTTTGAGTACATGACGAGCGAAATGTCGACGGCGGAGCATTTCGAGTCGGATGATGACGAGGACGACGACGGGGGCGGATGGCTATCGCAGTCGACGTTTTCGCTAGGGAACCCGCCCGTGTCGAGTCGCCACCTGCAAGGGTCGGAGAGAAGACCGCTTGGCGCAGGGGGCTTTGATGTCAGTGAATCACTCTGTTTGGAAGACTTGTTGATAGAATTACTGCACAGGACGTCTTCGCGCCGGGCGATTCAATTTCGACCCGGTCCATTGCAAACGACCCCTTTGGTTCGCCGGACGATGTGCGTTTCCATAATCATTTCTTATTCCGATGGGCTGATTCGTGCGCTAGGACGGGTTCGGGCCCTTCTCCGACGCTGCGGCCGCTGACGGCGCGGATCCATTCACGTTCTCATCGTCATTCTCGGATGAGATGGAGGACACGGCGTTCGACAGCTTTGCCGATTTTGGGGAGTTCAGTAGCCCGCCCCAAGACGGAGAGTTGACGCCCACCGCGGGCAGCTGGACATTTACGAGCGACTCGAGCCCGTCGCCCTCGGACGATGCGGGGTCTACATCAGAACACTTGGAGCCGAAGAGCCCCGAGGAAGAAAAACGTATGCCGTAGAATACGCTACTTAGGTTAAGGCAGATTTCGTACATTTGTATATTTATCGCTGTCCCCCGTAGTACATACTTTACTTAGATTGTTGTATCGCTCACTCGGTGAATTGGTAGCCCCCCTCGCGGGCGACGGCGACAAAGTCGAGTGTGGCGAGTTGGGTGCCTGCGCTGTCTGCGAGGGTGCACTCGACTTTGTCACCCGGGGAGACTTGGCCGACACCGGAGGGCGTGCCTGTCAGGACGAGATCGCCCTCCTGTGAATTGCTGAGTATGTGCATAGAAGGAAAGACGGAGGACGTGCCTCGAGGGTCATTATGGACGAGATGTGCTCGATTAGTCGCGGAATCTTGAATATCATATCGGAGGTGGTGCCGTTTTGCTTGAAGGCGCCGTTGATCTGCAGGTGTGGGGGTCCAGAAAAGTAGTAATAATCCAGGTGAACGTACCTTTAGAGTGAGGCCCAGGTTGTGCGGGTCCGCGACCTGGTCCTTAGGAATAAACGAGCTGGGGGCGCGTTATGTATTATGGCTTTGAAACAACCACGGGGCATGGCGTACCCTATCGGTGTGAAGGTGTCGAAGCCCTTGGCAGCGGACCAGGGAAGACCACGTTTCTTGACCTGGTCCTGGAGGTTGCGGGCGGTCATGTCGACGGCGAGGGCTGCAAGACACTTAGACGGTGACACGACAAGAGTAAAGACCGTACCATAGCCAGCAACATGTGAGTCGGCATCCGCCTGGGTGATATCCCGCCCGCCCTTTCCGATGACCACACCAAGCTCAACTAGATGACCATTGTAATTTCAGAGCCAGCAGATGTTCAAGCGTACCCTCATGGTGAGCCACGATTCCACTAGGGATCTCTACCTTTCCACCTGAGGGCACATAGCTCGTGGTGGGTTTCAAGAAGAAGAACGGCTCCTTGGGCGCGGTGTTGTTAAGTTCCTTGATATGCTCTGCATAATTTCGGCCTATGGCGACAATCTGCTCTCGTTCAGCTTCGAATGGTGCAGGGTTAGTGCTTGAGGACTTTCTTTTCTGCCTTGTCTCGCAAAAGCTGCCATGGTGAAGGAAGGATAAGGAACGGAGTGCCGTACGATGCGGTTCGGGAGAAAGCGGTGGCAGATCACGGGATCGTTTCAGCTCTTGACCTCAAACTCAGTGTCGCGGAAAATTAAATCCTTTCAATTGGTTTTTCCTGCACAATAAATTGTGAAAAAGTCATATTTCTGCACTGGCCAGCTCCAACCTGATGCTAGGCAAAATCTCAGCATTCGTCCCGAATGAACAGTTTGCACTCAGCGGCATCTGGCTGACTTGATATCGAACAGCTCTCAATCCCAGAATGCCCGCCTTTCTCCAAGATCTCTCCGCGCCTATTCTAGATCTATCTCCTCCGTGAAACCGGCTGTATTGAAGTTTCCCTCTGCCATGACATTCCCATCGACGGATAGTGCAGCCCAACACAGGACCCGTCGCCAAACGGGTAGCTCTGCTGAACAGCTGTGCAGCATGGACTCGATTTTTCTTGGCTCCTCGAAAGACGAGCGGCATTCCATGGCCACAGAGCAGTACTAGCTCACCGGGCGACTTAACCAGGGGTCACCGCTACCGCCTCTTGAGCTCGTCGCGGCCATGCTTGCGCAATATTTCGAGTGAACCTTTGACGCCGGACGTGATCAAGGACTCCCACCGCGCATGCATCTCGCTGCGCAGTTAGATTGTGTTGCAATCCAATTCCTGCAGACGTGCTTCGAATTTGGCGCTCTTTTTGCGGGGGATCGTTTCCCATGTCTGCCGCTAGAGAAAATCGACGGCGAAATCATGGACGATCCCTTGCGTCCTTCTTATTTTTGTCGCGCGGTCCGCGGTTATTTGCGGAATCAATTGCCATAGGCGGTGCTTCCAATACAGGCGAGCAACACCATTTCCTACTCGAACGGTGTAAACAGGCGGAGGTGGAAGGAACCGAGTGACACTGCTTTGCTATTGGATTCAGAGTATGTATCTCGGATCTGAACGCCGTGATGTAAAATAGGCTCAGGAGAAAAAGTCCGTTGACTAACGCGGAAACAAGACACCTAGGCGAACACCGCCGCGATGCCGTAAAGGACCTCTTAGGTACCCCTTCTTGTATGAGTAAAGGGTACCTAAGAGGTCCCCCTCCGCCCGGCGGATTGCTGTCACTAATTAGTCATAGGCTCCATTTGGCAATTATTGCCGCCTCTGCCGGCGCGTCGAGGGCGGCGGATACCTGTGCTGCGCCATCATGCATCATTATTTCAGCCTGTTTCGGGCTGCACCTTGAGCATAAAAATATGTATCAACACAGGGAGTAGAGACTGTCTTTCTAGCCATCAATCACCAATTAACACCTCGTGGGTTGACGATGGAATCTGGGCGGCGGATGCATCCGCCACATTGTTTTGGAGTTGATGCTTGGTAAGCCACTGCTTTAATATTGTCAGCTTTTGTATAGGTCTTCTCACTTGGTGTTGTACTGTACCCAGAAGGTTTCCCTTTGGCAATTATTGCTATGTGCCGAGGCATCGCGTTGCATCAGATGCCTCCGCTGCACCTGCAAAAGCTAGGGTTTACGCCCTTGTTTCAAAGCCGTAGTTCAAGGAGCTTCAGCACAACAAAATCCACAACTGGTTTGTTGCCCTGTGCAGTTCAGATGCTGCCCCCGTGCTTTTGGTCCCAGCCTGCCTATTATTTCAGCTGCATTTTGAGTGGGATTTTAAACAGATGTCACCAGTATTTCACCACAGCAAAAGATATTCAAATATGGTATACCATCTGCCTGGCAGTCAACTTCAGATAGCTTATGCATGGTTTAACCTATCAGATCATCACGGCGGAGCAATCCGCCGCATTGGTTTTGCACTAATTCTTCAATTTCCTTTCTTTTTGAGTCGGTATTTTAAGTGTAATTTTATCGCATCATCTGTGTTTCAATGTATTCACAGATCATGGTGCTGGCTACCCCCACCACTTCCCGTATCTGCCCCTCTTCAATTAGTTGTTTGAGTACATCATGAGCTGTTACTTTCCTCCACACATTTGCCTTGAGTCTTGGTCCAATCAAGGTGTGTATACACCTTGCACAGCATCACAAGCCTCCGGGACTCAATTTTACTGTGGAACTCCAGGATTGACTATACATGGGCCAGGTTGTCAAGTCCATCTGTTCCAGTCATCTCTGTTTGAATGAATAAAATTTGCATATATTCTGAGAAGAATATAGTGGCGCCAGAGACATCTGCTGTTTTTTATTTCTACCTGTTCCTGCAACAATGTATAACATTCAGGCTTGCACATGCAGTTTTGACCCAGGGATCCATCCTTAACATTGCTCAGATGAGATTCTGTAGATAATCCTGTATCAAAGCTATACAACCACTTTGAAACTGCCCCAGGAACCAGCCAACAATTACAACAGCCTCTTGATCTTGATTATTGATGCATTGAATAAATTTATTCTCAGTCAAAGGCATTAAAAAAGTGCCAAGATGTAGCACCATTGGTGCATGGCGGAGTATCGCCACCATCTACCAAACGGCAGAGGTCTCCGCCGCTGCCATCCGCCAAGTGGCCGAGGCCTCCGCCGGTCTGATGCTACCCATAAAAATTTACATTGAGGTAGGAAACTCTGTCTGAACTTCCAAACCTTTGCTCACTCCATAATTTCATATGTTGAAGCACTCAATCGTCTGCACTGTGCTGCGAGAAAGCCTTGGGCGGTGCCCGGCCCGGGCATTGATCGGCCAATCAGAAGCGGTATAAAGATCGGTGTAATGTAAAATATTTCCTATACACGCAATACTGCCCCAAATATTAAGCCTGGGGCACCAAAATCTTGCCCTATATCACCCCATCAGTATTTGGTGTACTCCCAATTGTACCTACCAAGATTAAAGATGCATAATATGTCGTGCAAGAATAAGCACGAAGTTCAACTATAATCCATAGTTGAATCTGGGTCAAACCACCGAAACTTGCAAATTCAATATATGGCATGTTTCCTTTTTATACATTTGTCTTCACATGTGTTCCCACATGCTTAAATTGTGTTATGACTCACTGGATGCTGTGTGTTTGGAAAGTGGGAGCTAAAATTTCAGTGGGTGTGGTAATGATAACTTGTTTTTTTGGCACTGGGTCACAACAGGTGATTGGATGCAGCTTCTTCTGTGCCTAGCAGTTGAAGAAAAACTACTCTCACTGTTGAGACACTGGCCAGGTGGGATGCACTTTATTTCCAGGGGATTGAGTCCATCAGGAGGTGTGGCGGAGGTGTCCGCCACATAGGCGGATGCCTCCGCCGACAGATCAGAAATTGCCAAAAACAAGAAGAGAAAAAAAATGCACTGCTTACTGCATGCATACCTCATACCTGCCACAACTTTCAGACATTTCTGCATTCAAGTCTGGCTCCCATTCAGAGTTAACTTGAAAGTTGTGTGTGTTACCACTGACAGGCACAAAACCTAATCTACAGTCACTGGAAATATGATTCTTCCTCTTTTCAGTGTTTTCCACACTTGCCTCAGTCCCCTAAAAAAATCTGCAGGCTACCATCTCCCATTTAAAGAATTGGAGGCAATGTACCAGCACTATCTGGGCAGAGCTTCCTAACTTGACTTTGCAGATCACAATGCTCCATCTAGAATTATTTAGTGCATAAAATTTATCATCTGTACTATCCCAAAGTCCTCAAAGAATCAATGTAGTCAGGCTGGCGGAGACCTACGCCACAGCAATGTTTTTTTCTTTCTTTTTCTCTGCTTAACCTCTGAGTGCACTTGTGGTGCAATTTCAGTTGTATAACAGCACCACCTTCTCAGAGACTGACTCCTGGCAATAATGGTACTGAGTGGGCTGCATAGCTGATACATCCCCATGTGGGCCACAATACATCCACCACATGGCAGACTGTGCTGTGAAATATATCATGGGATTTCCCTCAAAGGAAAGGTAAAGTGAGGGGAGTATGCTCATATACTAAAGCCAAGAGGTCCCACATCACAGACCTGGCAAACAACCAATGCAGCAGTACTTTGTCAAGATGATCCGTTGGACCATGTATAAATGATTTGTGATTGGCTGCCAGGAAGATGGAATGGTACACCATATGTGAAAAATTGAAGGCTGCAAAGAATTGTTCAACAACCAATGCGGCGAAGTCTCCGATATGATGATCTGATAGGGTAGACTATGTATAAACTGTCGGTAATGGCTGCCAAGTAGATGGAATGATGTACTGTATGTGAATATGTTTTGCTGTGGTGAAATTGAAGGAGAGCTGCAAAAAACTGTTGAACAACCATTGCGGCGGAGGCATCCGCCACAATGATCTGATCGGTTGGACCATGTGTAAACTGTCGGAAATTGACTGCCAGGCAAACGGAATGATGTACTGTCTGTGAATATGTTTTTCTGTGGCGAAATCTGACAGGCATACACGGTTCTTTTTTTTTTTTTTCTGCCGGCGGAGGTATCTGCCGCCTCTTTTCTATATGGTTATATACAGTACAAAGATACATTTTTCTGGACCAAAGTTGCATACAAACAAGCCCCAAATTGAACTGAAATAAAATACTGAGGAGGGTGCACCCAATGTGGACGCTCGGACCGCGGCGGATGCATCTGATGCACAAAGTGTGCCGAATGGTGAGATACTTCCCAAATGGGAAACAATCGATATCTGACTAATACATCCGCCGGGCGGAGGGGGACCTCTTAGGTACCCTTTACTCATACAAGAAAGGGTACCTAAGAGGTCCTTTACGGCATCGCGGCGGTGTTCGCTTAGGTGAAACAAGACGAGTGCACGACTAATGTTCACGGACCGGTGGGTCCGATTTTCACAAAGTAGTAAAGCACATTTTATTCTCTTGCGCAGCAATCGCGCTGGGATTTCCTTTAATCCAGATGCGGAGGAGGATAGTAGTTTTCCGACTCTTTGGCTCAGAGTCGCAGGTACGGCGCGGGAACAATTGATTCAGGGAAACTCGATCCTTCCTCTCAGAAATTTCCGGATTCAGCAAGTCGCGATTACCAATCCATCTCACGTCAGTGCTCAAGATAGGATGGCATATTCGGCCCGTGATGAGTTTACCGTTTGCTGATTTATGCCTATTCTCGCGCGGGTACTGCCGAGTCTCTCGTGGACAGACGCTCTAACAAATGCAGCTCGCTTGTTAGACGTACAGCCAGTGATACAGTTTTTGAATGCTATTTTTTGAAAAGTTGCCAGTTGCACGCGGGAGAGCCTCTAGAAGCCATGTACTTAGTATAGCGTCGAGTCAAGCCAAACCCTTGTTTCCAGGACCAACTATAGTGCGGAGAAATCACGTCTGCAATCAATTATGCAGGACTCTGTGCCCCGATCAGGCAAATCAATTTCTGTATGGAGGTAATATCAAACACGTGCAGACAAAGTTTGGTGGCGGTCCCCTTTCAGTCACTTAGCTAACCACTTTCCCCACAGAATAGGCGCTTGCACCCTGGTCGAGATCCCTATATAAATGGGATCGATCCATTGAGGCAGCCATAATCCCCAGGCAAACAAGGTTCCAGAGGCTGCTATGTCGGTCAATATCTCCTCCTTCACCGCTTGGATCACGATCGAGGGGGTGAACTGCCCTATCTACGGACTAAAAAGTACGACCACTGCGCGGGATGCGGCGTGCTGGATTCCTTCGCAGGAAGGGAAGGTGCTACCTCGATAAGTACTTTGTTTCGAGCATTGCGCTCATTCGGCGCCCAGAAATTCTCTGTCAACTGGAGCAATAAATTCCGCGACCGCCCGGTCTATGCGCAGCTGTCTATCGACGGTGTCGTCTGCAGCACGCACTTTATGCTCGACGCCTGGAATTACCCAGACGACGCAGACGCTATCGGGATCTCCTATGCCACGACGTCCGACTTTACGCGCCGCGACTTCGTCTTTTCGGCTATCCAGGTCACCGGTAAGCGCACAGTCGAGAGATGCGTTGGCGTGGCTCATGAGGCATGGAAGACGATGATGCGTATCTATACACGCTGGACAACCCGCCTGCGTTCGGGACCATCCGGCTGGAGCTGTGGGAGGCGTCAATCGACCAGATCGTGCGCTCGCCGTTTCAGCACCGCTACGGCGGCGAGGTCCTCGAGTCACAGATCATCCACGAAACATCGAAGAAGGCGGGGGTGCATCACGTCAAGTGATTTCTTCAGGCTCATTAAAAAACAAATCTCATAACTTGTGACTGCTGCACAGATTCGGGGGCGAGTACGTTGTACCGCAAACGACCGTGAACATGGTTAGCGGCTCCCGCAAGGGCGCGGAGCCGCTCGCGACCTTTACCTTCAATTACCGGCCCTTCGGTGCGTCGATTCCACAGCTGTCTAGTTGCCGCCGTTCAACGAGCGCCAGATATATTACTGGCCGGCGGGATCATCCCGCGTGCGCAGGTATCCGTCAAGGCCGAGGCCGTCGATGACCGGATTCAGGATCTTGAGGTATGTCTGTCTCGTAAATAATATTCTGACTGTGGAGGTTGACGTGTTGCTCGAGGCCCAACTGGCGGCACTGCGCGCAAAACAAGTCGGCAGCACCGTGCCCTCGCGCCAGAAGTTAAAGACGCACTGGCGCAGCGACCCACGCACCGGAAAGGCGGTGCAGGTCATTGACCTGACGGACCTTTAGCTTTCACCAATCTTTGCTGTTTTCCCTCACCCTCACTGCTGTATTGTATTTCCTCCCTCCCATCTGCATGCTGTTTCCGTTGTGTACAAATATCTAAAGTTGTACTGGCACATAGGACTGATCATCATTCATCGAATCAATACGCGGCGTTGATATTGAATGAGCTTCGAATCTCTATATAGGCTCTCTGAAACGAGAATTGCCCGCTTACTACGGTCTCGCTGCAAACTCCCACTGCGGCCCATCTCCCGTCATGCCGTCGTGCGTATCGCTGTCGAAAATGACCACCAGCCTCTTGTCATCCAGAGGCAGGAGCTGCAAAGACATGTGCGCGAATAGATTCTCGCGGTCGAGGGGGGAATGAATCACGCACACGCGCAGGGCGGGCAGGTCAAGGAACCGCCAAAGGGCGTCGAATACATGAGGGGGAGCGAGGCTTTACGGCAGCATGGTGCAGGAGAAATGTCAAGTACGCGAAGCGGTCGGTCGAGATAAGTGCGTAGAGCAAAGCGGGCGAGATGATGGGAGAGGTACTACGCGGCCCCAGGCGCCGAGAGACGTGGCGGACGGTAGACGACAGCTCGGTCCGGCCCCGAGGACGGAGAGCTGGCTCGATAAAAACCTTGGTATACAAATAAGTAGTGGACAGCTATCCAGTCCATTAGTCTGGAGCTGTCATATACTCTACTATTCAGTGCAGTGGCGGCGCTGCCGATTCACTGCGATGGCCGCCCTGCAATCTCCTTCTCCGCAAACTCCCAGTGCGGCGCATCTCCCATCATGCCGTCGTGCAAATCGCTGGCGAAAATGACCACCAGCCTCCTATCAATCAGAGGCCCAACCCGCAAAAACATGTCCGCGAATAGATCCCCGCGGTGGAGGGGGGAGTAAACCACGCACATGCGCAGCGTGGGCAGGCCAAGAAACAGCCGAAGGGGGTCGAGTTCTTGAGGGAAAGCCAAAACTTCCAGCTGTACGGTGCAGGAGAGATGTGTCAAGTGCGCGAAGCAGCCGGTCGGGACAAGTGCGCTGAGAAAAGCGGGCGAGTGATCGGAGAGGTACAGGTGGGATACGCGGCCCCAGGCCCCGAGAGACGCGTCGGCCGCGGCGGACGGTAGACCCCTCGATCGGCCCCCGAGGACGAAGAGATGGTTGGGCTGGATGCGCATGGCCTTGAGGGCGTCGAGGTCGTCGGCGACGACAGATAGACGCTCGATGTGTGGACATCGCTCGTCTACCAGGGCCCAGAAGTCCTCATAGTCTTTCGGAGCGGGGATTGTCAGCACGAGCTCGACGACGCAAGCCAGGATCGGCCGCCTCTTTGTGCGCATGGTGGCCGTAAATGTGCGCGTGGCGGTAAACGAACCCAAATTAATCGAGGAATACAACACGGACTCTGCCATGCGGCCGATTGCTTTGGACACCAGAGCCAGAGAAAGGGCCGTTGGGGTGTCCCTAGCGGCGTCTTCGACAATGGCTATCATGAGATCCTCTGGCAGCACTGCGGTGACCAGACTTGGATCCCAATGCTCAGGAAAGAAGAATTGGAGGTCCACTCTTGAGACCTACCTAGAACTGGTAGGCTCCTGCATGATGGGAGTCCTGCGCCACAGTCAACCGTAGGACAGAAATTCCAGAAATTGGAGAGAAACTCGCCATTTTATGTCTTGATAGCGTCCGATGGGTTTGAACAAGGAAATATACATCGTAATTTAGTACCAGTATGCCTTAAGTATCTGCGTGCACTCAAGGTGGTGGTGGTTTGGAACACGCTAAGTGCACTGCCTCCGCTTAGGCTTCAGACGATTATTATAAGAAACAAGAATACACTGCGATATATACGATGATGCAGCGAAGCTGCTCATCCACAGCATACTTGACTGGGTCCGATCCGGACAAGCAGAGGTGACGACCGCCAATGACTCGATAAAAAACCTATACAAATAGTGGTCAGTTATCCAGTTCATTGGTCTGGAAATTCCACCCGGATATCCCATACTATACCTGCCACATAGTGTACTATTCAGTGCAGTGGCGGCGCTGCCGATTCCATGACCTTCACTGCGGTGGCCGCCCTGCAATCTCCTTTGCCGCAAAAGTCCAACACGGCGCTTCACCCGTCATGAGAGCTTCAATGTCCCCGGAGAAAATCACCACGAGCCTCCTCTCATTCAGAGGCATGAGCTGCAGGAACTTGTCCGCAGAGGTGCTCCCGCGCCAAATGGCAGAATGAACCACGCACACGCGCAGCGCGGGCAGGGCAAGGAAGAGCCGAAGGGCGGTGAGGCTGTCCCACTGCACGGAGCAGGAGAAATGTGTTAAATGCACGAAGCAGCCGGTCGGGACAAGGGCGCTGAGAAAAGCGGGCGAGTGATCGGAGAGGTACAGGTGGGATACGCGGCCCCAGGCCCCGAGAGACGCGTCGGCCGCGGCGGACGGTAGACGACTCCTCGGTCCGGCCCCGAGGACTGACAAATGGTTGGGCTGAATGCGCATGGCCTTGAGGGCGTCGAGGTCGTCGGCGACGAGAGATAGATGCTCGATGTGTGGGCATCGCTTATCTACTAGGGCCCAGAAGTCCTCATAGTCTTTCGGAGCGGGGATTGTCAGCGCCAACTCGACGGCGCGAGCCAAGATCGGCCGCCTCTTTGTGCGCATGGTGGCGGTAAATGTGCGCGCGGCGGTAAGCGAACCCAAATTAATCGAGGAATACAACACGGACTCTGCCATGCGGCTGATTGCCTTAGACACCAGAGCCAGAGAAAGAGCCGTTGGGGTGTCCCTAGCGGCCTCTTCGACAATGGCTATCATGAGATCCTCTGGCAGCACTGCGGTGACCAGACTTGGATTCCAATGCTCAGGAAAGAAGAATTGGAGGTCCGCTCTCGAGACCTACCTAGAACTAGTAGGCTCCTGCATGATGGGAATCCTGAGCCACAGTCAACCGGAGGACAGAAATTCCTGAATTGGAGCGAAACTCGCCATTTTATGTCTTTGTAGCGTCCGATGGGTTTGAACAGGGAAATAGACATCGCAATTTAGTACCAGTACTCAGTACATGTATCTGCGTGCACTCGAGGTGGTGATTGTTTGGAATGGCAAGCTAAGTGCACTGCCTCCGCTCAGGCTTTAGAAAATTATTACAAGTAAGAACATTGGTATTAGTATATACGATGGTACAGCCAAGCTGCTGTATACTCGACCGAGACCGATCTGGACAAGCAGCGCTGAGGACCGCCAACCATGCAACTAATGGCTGGCTCGATAAAAAACCTCCGCGTACACATAGTGAACAGTTGTCATCCAGCCCATTGGTATACCCTTACTACCTTAACTGCAGTGACTGCGTTGCAATCTCCTTTTCTGCAAAAGTCCAACGCGGCGCTTCTCCCGTCACGACATCTTCCATGTTGCCGGAGAAAATCACTACGAACCTCCTCTCATTCAGGGGCATGCGCTGCAGGAACCTGTCCGCAGAGGTTCCCCGGCGGAATTGACCACGCACACGCGCAGCGCGGGCAGGGCAAGGAACAGCCGAAGGGCGGTGAGGCCGTCCAGCGGCATGGAGCAGGAGAAATGTGTCAAGCGCGCGAAGCAACCGAATTGAAGCAGTGCGCTCAACATGGTGGGCGCGTGATTGGAGAGATAGAGGTGAGTTACAGAACCCCTGGGGCCCTGAGACGCGTCGGCCGTGGCGTACAATAGATCATTCCGTCGGGCTCCCAAGATGGACAGATGGCTGGGCTGGATGCGCATGACCCCGATGGCTTCGACGTCGCGGGCGTGGAGGGATAGCCGCCCAATGTGTGGACATCGGTCATCTACCAGGGACCAGAAATTCTCATAGTCGTCCGGAGCGGGGAATGTTAGCACGAGCTCGACAACGCGGGCCAGAATCGGCCGCCTCTTTGTGCGCATGGCGGCGGTAAAGGCCCGCACGGCGGTAAGTGAACCCAAATTATGGAGGAATACAACACGGACTCTGCCATGCGGCCGATTGCCTTGGACACCAGAGCCAGAAAAAGGGCCGTTGAGGTGTCCCTAGCGGCGTCTTCAACAATAATAATCAAGAGGTCGTCGGGGAAGACGGCAGCCACCAAACTTGAGTCTCTAAGCTCAGAAAAAAATTGCAGCATCACTCAGGACCAACCTAGAGTTGGTGGGCTCCGGCATGATGGTGTTCCTAGCATGCAGCAAACGCGCAGATCTTTATTTAAGACAAACAGTTCCTTTAGAGAATTCCAGCTAAGACTCGCCATTTGATATCTTTATAGTGCCCGATAGGTTTGAACAGAGATGTAGACATAAACATCCTAGAAGACGTTCAAGGCCAGCAGAAAATGAGAGCAAGCCTAGAAGAACTTCATTCGAGATGGTGGTCCAGAACAAGCCAAGTGTGATCGCTTTCCAATTGTGGCCTGTCAGCTTCCTTATCCTTCCAACTTCACATACGACACCGTACAACGTCTGGCGCCGGTCCTAGAGCCAAGGAAATCAGGATAATAGCTTCCCTCGTCCTCCCAGTCTCGGCAGGATTGTAATATCAGTGCGACGCGCGGCTTATGATTTCTGTAAGTCACTAAGTGTCTTGGACTTGATTCAAATTTGCTTCAATTGCACATGCTATGTAGGCATTCTTCATCTTCAACCAAAAGGGCGAGGTGAGTCTATGCGAAGGTGAACGAAAGAAATGATTCAAGCAATAATTTGCGCCAGGTCCTCATTTCACGATTGTACCGAACGGATTTCAAGTATGGTGTCACGGACAGTCTCGAACGCAGCTGATGCTGTTCCGGTAGACGGTCAATAGCGGACGTCTTTCGCATCCAGGTCGTCTCTAACAGCGACGTCCGGTCGCCCATCATCACACTTGGGTCGACGAGCTTCTTCCACGTCCGCATCAACAGTCTATATGTTGTCGCTGTGACAAAGTGCGTGCCTTGGACCTTTGACCCTTATCTTTGCTGAGCTCTCTGGCAGGAACAACGCCAATGCGGCTCTGGTGTTCGAGTTCTGCTACCGTTTTATTAACATTTGCAAGTCGTACTTTGGCAAGATAGACGAAGAATCAATCAAGAACAATTTCGTGCTGATATATGAGCTTATCGACGGTGCGTGTGTCCACCGCCGCTGTCTGAACTGTACCACTGACCGCGATTCAGAAATTAACGATTTTGGATACCCACAGAATAGTGAAATTGATACCCTGAAAACATACATCACCACAGAGAGCATCGTCTCGTCCGCTATCGCTGCTGTGCGTCCGTGTCTACCCATATCCTGCCCACGTATTTGACTTGCGCCTTCAGGAAGAGTCGTCCAAAATAACGGCTCAAGCCACCGGGGCGACGAGCTGGCGGAGGACCGACGTCAAGTATAAGAAAAATGAGGCATTCGTGGACGTCGTGGAGACGGTCAACTTGAGCATGAGTGCGAAAGGTGCGTACCCCTTCCTTCCCTCTGTTGTCCTTGCCACTTATCACTTGCCCTAAGGCACGGTGCTACGAGCAGACGTGGACGGGCATATCCAAATGCGCGCCTATTTGTCGGGCACGCCCGAGTGCAAGTTTGGCCTGAATGACAAGCTAGTCATCGACAAGAGCCAGCAGGGTATCAGCGACGCGGTGGAATTGGACGACTGCCGATTCCACCAGTGCGTGCGGTTAAATGACTTTGACGCGACACGTACGATCAGTTTCATTCCGCCGGATGGCGAATTCGAGCTCATGCGGTACGCTCCTTTGTGCTGGTGTTCGTGCTCTCCTCATGACGCCCACAGATATCGCTCCACGTCCAACGTGAAGCTACCTTTGCGGGTCATCCCCACTGTCACGGAGATCGGGACGACACAGGTCTCGTACGCTGTGACGGTCAAAGCCAACTTCAATAATAAGCTGTCGGCCACAAACGTGGTCCTGCGGATACCGACTCCACTAAACACCACCGCTGTGGACTGCCAGGTCGCCAGCGGGAAGGCCAAGTATGTCCCCGGCGAGAATGTCGTGGTATGGAAGTGCGTCTTTCCAAGCCATCTCCCTTATCCTCGTTAACTGCTCTATTTGGCGCAGACTCCCCCGTCTCCAAGGCGGGCAGGAGTGCACTCTGAACGCCACGGCAGACCTGACGAGCACGACGCATCGTCAAGTGTGGGCCCGGCCGCCAATCGACGTGGACTTCCAGGTGTTGATGTTCACGTCGTCCGGGCTCATCGTGCGCTTCCTCAAAGTCTTTGAGAAGAGCAACTACAACAGCATCAAGTGGGTGCGATATCTCACGAAGGCGAGTGGGAGCTATCAGATCAGGGTAAGTACCTCTCGCCTCGCATGTTCGCTTCTTGGACTGACACGTCGTCTCAAGTTTTGAAAAGGACGATTTATGTACATTTTGTAGTTTACGCGGACAGATAATGCTTGGAGATGAACTGGAGTAACAAAGGACGTGACCGTCGTCTGTGACCGGTGACCACATAATCTTGTCTGGAACCTTCAAGTACGATGCCCAATGGAAGACGAGAGGCTCGTTCCTGTGGTCGAGCCGTATTCAACGGGATTCCTGTGGGACGAAAGCCGCTTGCGGGTTGCCGGATCGGGGAGCTTCTTTCTCTCGATTCCGAATAAGAATAGAACTCGATGAACTCGGGTCTCGACAGTGGTTCTTCTGGTCGCATTCGCTGCCGACTTCGCGTAAGTTGTCAGCAGCTATATCCTGTTTTGACGCTTCATCTCTGATGCGAACCAGAGATTTTCGAAATTTGAATAGATGCTCCAAGTGAGACAGGGCATCCAAGCGTGTTCAATAGTGTTCTGGGAGATCCGCCGGAGACGGAGTCGCTCCAGGTTGAAGTGTAAGGGCCCATCTAGCAATAACTCGGAGAAGGTCAGGAACCCAACTTTACAGCGGAGTAAGCCCTCCGGCTTGACTCGTACGGCGTAAGGATTCGGATATTAGCCGTTACAGACCTACTTACGAGCGATGGCATCCTGCGGCGACTCTGGGGGCCGAATTCGACCACTACACACAGGCCATCAACACGCGTCGGTCTCCATCTGACAGCTGCGCGCACGCGAATCGCTCGTTGTCTCCAGATCCGACTTCAACGGGACGAACACATGGCCTACACGAAACGTCGGAACAAGAGCTTCGCTAGAATGCTGAGTATTTTTTTTCCCTCGGGTGATAGCTATCCACCTACGATTGTTGTGATCTAGGGGCAGCTGTTGAAGCTTCAACTTCGGTACGGTGGGTGTTTGTTCCTTGGGTTGTCGCTGGATGGTCGAAGGCCTCCATTCACTGTTCGCGTAGGCCCGCCGCAAGAAAATGCCGGAATGCCGTATTCTATTCTATCCGTAAGCGTCGGAAGGACGTTGATAACTCAATAGGCGGGAAGGCCTGATGCGAATCCTGGCAGAATTTGGCCATTCTCGGCGCCAGGCCTGGTCAAAATCCTGACAGAAACCGGTTTTGAGGCCCAAACCCTGTTGCGAATCTTGACAAAACCCCCCCCAAAAAAACGGCCCTGGGGCACCCAAATGAAGCGAAATTTTTGGCCTGAGGAGCAATTCCTGACGATTTTCGGCCGAATTCTCTGATATCATTTTCCCCCTTCCAGAAATCCGGTCTTCCCACATATTATCGGAGGTCCCGCGTCGGAACTATTGTATTTGAGGACAGGATGGCCAAAAGCCTGCATTCACTGCTCCGTACCAGTAGGCTCGCCGTAAGAAAACACCGGAATGCTGTGTTCTATCCATAAGCGTCGGAACTATCGTATTCGAAGGCAGCCCCTGCAGCTAGACATCGGCAATCGTCAAGTAACAGATGGTCGTTCCTCAAACTGTCGTCGCGCCGTGTTCAAACGGTCACACCTAGCTGGGTTGAAATTGCAAGAAGACATATAAAGCTGCAGGTCTCGCTCTTCAGAGTCTCCTCAAGCTCCCATCCGAACTCCAACAACTTACAAATGGTATTTCTCGCCTCATTCGCCGCTGCTTTTGCGTAAGCTTTCTATTTCGTATGTAAACACTCCAGCTCTAATCAAAACTACAGGTTCTGCGGACTCTTAGCTCAACAAGGTCAGCACGCGACGTTTTACAATCGAAAGCGCTATTCAACCAGTCTCTGCAGCAAACGCTCAGGCGTTCCCTGTACCTTCCCTGACTCCTCAGCAGGTTACGGGCGCGCAGATAGCGATGGTTCAAATGGCGCAAACTCCTGAGAATCAGGACAGACTTGCGGCCGACGTTGCTGCTGCTGCCGCTGCTGCTGCGGGGATCTCCAACAATTTCACCCTCATCGGCACCCAGTTGCAGACCATCGACAACGAGAATTTGCAGCCGCAGAAGTTTTTCCCCACCTGGCAGACCTTCCGCGACGTCAGCATTTCTCGAGCTTTCACTGCTATTCTTTCACTCACAGCCTCTTCCTGCAGACATACGACGAACTACTTCAAGACGCCAAGAACCTTGCTAGCGGGATCGCAGGCTACGCCGACGGTAGGCTCCTGTATCTAGACCACCGAATGTTGTGTTGATATAATACCTCCAGAGTTCAACGAAGGTCTAGTCTCTTACAAACAAACGCTATAACATTTTAACTTCGTACCTCGGTTTTAGGCATTCTCGAGATCATTACAAACAACAACATTCCCCCTTCCACAAAGATCGCGGTCTTGAACTCATTCATCGGTGTGCGTAGTTTTATTTCCTTCATGCCGTGCTCCGGACTGACTTGGCGTTGCAGCAATCGACTACTTTCCAGACCTCCTCGAGCGCCCTGGCCGTCAAGTTTAACGAGCTTTCGTCGAACATCACCGAGTTTACGGGCAATTTTGCCAACTTTGCGGCCAACCGCTCTGCGTCCGACAACACGCAAATCGATAACCTCCTCGAGGTGAGATATAATGAGACGAACCGTTCTTTGGTACTCACACAATTGATGCAGCAAATCGCTAGCCTCGAGAAGGAGATCAATGACATTGAAATCTCGGTGAGCATTCCGTTCGCCACACACATCATCTATGCTCGTCTGACGATGATTGGGTTACGTATAGATGATTGCATTGGGTATAGGGATGGGTGCGACTTTAATTGGAACTGCCGCCGGTCTCGTCTTCTTCCCGGAGGCTGCGCCGTTCATTCTGGCACGTAATTCTCTCGTCCTTTATCTCTCAGCGACGCTCATAATATCCTCCTAGATCGGTGCTGCCATCGCTGAGGGAATTTTGATTGGGACTGAAATTGTGGGAGGCCCATTGAGAACTGTATTTTGCACCGAGCTAACCAAACGTCCTAGGGTCTGGCTACAACCTACGCTAGTGAGTTCTTCTTAGCTTCTCAGCAATGCGTTCGCTGAACACGCGCAGTCGACCAGAATAAGCTTGGAGGCCTCCAGGGCCAGGTGCAGACTCTGCGAACCGAGATCAGCCTCATCAATTCCACTCAAGCGGCGCTGAACCGCACCGCGACGCAGGACGTCCCCGCCCTTACTTCGCATCTGGCCTTGTTCACCGGAGTATGGCAGGATGTCGCGAGTGACTGCACCAAATTGATTGGGTGGTTGAACCTAGGCGCAAACAACACCGTGAGTTTTCCTGCTTCCACAATGTCGAAGTGGCGGGCTGTTGACCACGATGTAGGACATGCCTGACGTTCTTGCGGTTTTCCTGAACCAGAGCACAACTATCTACAACACGATGAGCGTTGCGCTCACCCAGTACGCGACGCAGGTCGTTGTCCCTTCCAAGTGAAGCTGGAGCAGCACTTGATAACGGCGATGCTTTGGGTGAGAGAAGGCTCAAGTACTATATTTGGGATATCTATTTTTGGGATTTGCTTCTGTGTTATGGGAATAGTACTTTGTTGAAACAGTCAAACCTATCTGCGTGTGGTATAATGCGTGAAATAAATGGTTATGAAGAGCTTCTGATACTACCCGGACCTCCGCTTGAATATAATCGGGTCCTTAGAGTGCATCCGAAGGCGGCTGCCAATCAAACCATCACGCCAGCCAATTTCTCCTTTTGGCTTCAAGTTCTTCAAGTTTGACCTTCTCGTTTAGAAGCTTCGGATCCTTTCTTGCCTGATCCTTTAACAATTTGGTTTCAAGTTATTCTACTCTGGCTGCTTCCTACGCTTCTTCTGCTTCTTGCTCCGAGCAATTCAGCAGACGTTACAAGTGCGCATGCGCAAGACAGTATCCACTAAGCAGTGCGGGTGCTCCGTCTCTCTAGACAGTTACTGTGATGATACCAGTTCGCTCCTCGCTCATCACACCGTGTCTGGCTGCTTTACGGCGCGTTTCCTTGTCAACAGCGTGTCGAGTTCTCGCACCTTTCGGAGCCTTTCTCTCTCTTCATATCTTCGGCGGAGAAGACCTCCGGTGGTATAAATCAAAACAGTTCTTGACATCGTGTTGTACACGGCGAAATTTTATTCCGTATTTCATGCTTGTCCATTCTATTACGAGGAACAGTCCCTTTGCACATTGTTATTCGAGCCGATCATGTTTCTCTCATCACGCCCAACTGCCATATGTCCTTCTCCTTCTCCAGGGGTGATTTTACCTGTCACCTTGAACGCAGCGAAGACGGAGGATACGAGTCGCCAATATTCATTGCCGTATCTTTCTCCCTCGCCCACCTCCCGCGTCAAACTCCCTTCCCCGCCTGGTAGATGCGTCGAATGCGAAGCGCTTCCTCCCACGGTGATGCCGGATCTACAGCGGTTCGAAGGGTACACCCTGCATCTCGACATCGGCCATCGCCAGTTAGCAGGTACTCGTTCCTCAAGTTGTCGCTGCGTCCAGTTTAACGGCCACACAAGCTCGGTTATGGATGAATGACAGAATATAAAGCCGTAGGTCGCTCTCTTCAAAAAACAAGCTTTGTTCTTCGACAGCTCAACAATGGTTCTCTTCGCCTCGTTCGCCGCTGGGTTTGCGTACGTCCCCGATCTGTGTGCTGATGTTAATGCTCTGAGTCACCACCCAGTTTTTGCGGAATCTTTGTGCAACGAGGTCGGCATCTTGCTCTTGGTAGCTCTTGTTAACCTAGACCTGTTATTCCAGCAAACGCTCTGAGATTCCCTGTTCCCGCCTTGAGCGCTCCAGAAATCACTTCCGCGCAAATAGCGATGGTTCAAATGGCTCAAACTCCCATGATTCAACAAAAACTTTCGGCTGACGTTGCTGCTGCCGCCAGGGTTGCTGTGGGAATTACGCAGAATTTCACCAACATAGGCAATCTGCTGCAGCAGATCGACAATCAGAATCTGCAAACGGCAAAGTTCTTCCCCACTTGGCAGTCCTACAGCCAGGTCAATCATTGTCGACTTCTGACTATATTCTTCCACTCACACGCCTGTTCCTGTAGATATACGACGCGCTTCTCGAGGAAGCCAGGACCCTGGCTGGATCCATCGCAAACTACGCCGATGGTGAGATCTGCGATTCGGGCGCTGTAATGGCACGCTGATATACCTTTTAGTCTTTAACGAAGAGGTGCTTGTTCTGGTTTCCGACGACAGCCTCCCTACTATTTTGAAGCTCGCGGTCTTGCAATCATTCGTCAACGTGAGTATATCTAATATTTTCTCTGGGCTCTGATTTGGACTGAGTTGATTCACAGGAGTCAACCAGTTTCCAGAATGCCTCCAGTTCTCTCGCCGTCCAGTTCAGCGAGTTGACATCGAACATCACCGAGTTCACGGGCAATTTTTCCCACTTTGCTGTCAACCGTACTGCGGCCGATAATCAGCAGATTGATAACCTGATGAAGGTAAGATGCGATGAGACGAACTTCCTATCTCCGCTAATAATATCGATTCAGGAAATGGGCGAGCTCATGAGCGAGATCAAAGACATTCAAGATTCGGCGAGTATCGAGTCCCCGTCAATGATGCTCGTTTGACGATTGTACGACCTGCAGATGATTGCGCTCGGTGCGGCAATGGGTGCAACCCTGCTTGGATCCGCCATCGGCCTGGCCTTCTTCCCTTTCGCGGCACCGTTCATCGTCGTACGTATGGTTCTTGGCCAACAACCCTGTACCCTTCTTACATCATACGCCCTAGATCGGTGCTGCCGTCGTGGAGGGTCTCGTCGCTGCTTCGGAAATTGGTCTGGCCACAACCATCGCAAGTGAGCTGCTCCAGGATCTTTCCACATCGAGGTTTCTGACTGGCCGGATGTCACGCGCAGTTGATGAGAATATGGTGGCCAGTCTTCAGGGCGAGGTTCAAATTCTGCGCAACGAGCTCAGTCTAATCAACGCGACACAAGCGGAGCTGAGTAGAACAGCAAGTCGAGACATCCCAGCTCTGACCGCGCAGATTGGTCTGTTCACGGCGGTTTGGGAGGACATCGCGAGCGACTGCGAAAAATTGATTGGATGGTTGAACTTGAGCGAGCCAGCGGTGGTGAGTTTGATTGTTTGCTTCAATGGAATAAAAGGTCAAGCCGTTGTTGTTGATAGGACATGCCCGATGTTCTTGCGGTCTACCTGAATCAGAGCACGACAATTTATAGCACGATGGGGAATGCGCTTGCGCAGTATGCGGCGTTGGTCCCTGCGATGAAGTGACGGGTATGTACATAGTAAACGCGTAGTTGTGTTGCCCGCATTTCTAGGCATTTTTTTAGTGTCAATCTACATCCCGTTATGATTTATCCATATCTGTTCATGAACAAATGAGGGTCACCCCCAATATAATGCGCTCAATGCCCGAATTTGACCTGGTGCATGTTCAAACTGTTGATCTGCCCGGAACACATCTCGCATCTGTCGAACGCCCTCGTACACCACCGTCTTCGACCAGGCTCTGCGCTTCTTTTGCAGTGATGTAAAAGTCAAAGACAAACTTAGCATCGGTGGATAATTAAAAGTCGGATCCGAGGATGGTAATACTAGGAGCTCGAGTTCTGATCTATCATGTCCAAAAAATGGCCATTTCTCTTCTGTGATGACGTGTGGCAGGATGCCTCTGGAGAGGGTTTCAGAGAGAGCGAGGTACGTCAGTGCAGGCAGGGACGCAAGATGGGACCAATCATTCCAGTTTAGAGGTTTCGGCGTCTCAACCTAGCTTTTAATTTGATAAAAGGATAGGTGGGTGATGGATAGAAACAGCTCGTGATTCAATAGATAGATTGTGCAAAAGCCGCATGAGCCGCATGCGGCATCTTGCGCATTGTGCAAAGCCGCATGCGGCACCATGCGGCTTTCGTTTCCCTGCCCCTGATGCATTAAACTGCTGGAGACATTGCCTCGGAAGCTGCTGGTTTCGATTCCAGCATCAGGTAGCACGAGGAAGTGTGAAATATGGCAGGAAAATGGCATGTTTTGGCAGCATCACATCCATAGCCACACAGCAGCTGTTGAGAAGCCAAATAATGACGGTGGAATGATGCCAGGTAAGCTAGGTAAATGGTCCAGTGTGTGGCATAGATCCTAATCTACCTATGTTTCATTGGAATGACCATGGATTCACTCATAAGTCCTCGCTTTATCACGCAGCTTTGCACAATGCGCAAAAGCCGCATGCGGCTCTGTGCGACTTTGCACAACCTGTCTAATACCGAATGAGCCCAACCGGAGGCGGACTGCGGCACAGTCAGATCCAGTTTTTGGATACGCATTGTGTGGAGGAAGGGATAAGGTCGAGGGCTAGTTCTGCATCATCGATAACAGGGTTTTTAACATCTGAACAGTTTAATAGAAGGGTCTTGTTCCATTCCTTCGTGTGTCTGTCATGGTGGAGGTATAAATAGTGTTCTGTAAGAAGGTTGCTGGCTTGGATTCGATGGCGGATATAAGAGGCTCATTCCGAAGTTCGACCTAAATAGCTTTGTAAAGCAGCGGTTTAATCCTGCCAGTGAAGGAAAGTCAATCGCGCAAGGGAGCAAATTGCGCAACATCAGGAAAATTTCGGGTGGCTACGGCGCCCTACGTAGCTGGGGTAGCTCGTGTAGCAGCGTTGCGACCCCCCTAAAATATTGCACGATGTAGTTCCGTGCCGAAACTCTGTAGTCCTAAAATAGTTTGATGTAGTAACACACTTCGGCTACATAGTCCTGTAGCGCCGTAGACCTGTAGTCTACATAGCTTTAGGTAGTCCATAGTAGCTCCGTTGTTTCTAGCTATCACACAGGTTTCCAGTAGGTTGGTAGGAAAATAATGATTATATTCAGATAGTTGTATCTACTTTCAAGTACGCTGAGCCCAAGTGGGCTATGCAGGCGCGCGGCGCATGTACCCCACTGGTGCCCGACGGCGTGGATGCGGCTGAGGAGTGTCTGCCCGACGAGGCACGTGGACGGGGGGTGTAGTAGTGCTGCGTGGAATGGGGTCGCAGCGAGGGCACGTAGGAAGTGCACGCTCAGGAGGGAAAGGAGGTGAAGTGGGAAGCGGGGGCGAAGAGAGTGGAGGGGAGAGGGCACGGCAGGCGTGGTGCTGGAGCCGGTGGAAAAGCAGGGCGAGCGGCGGCGACTTGGCGCCATCGGCATCGACTACGAGGGTAAGCACGTCATCGAGCAGTGTACGACACGTACACGCAGTCCAAATCCTCCGTAGAGTTGACTCCCGTTTGGTCTTCGAGTGTTTGACAGGAGCGGCGTATTTGAATCGCGGCCTACAGTTTACAATGAGATGGGGGGGGTGAGGGGGACGGCAGGTGGAGACCTTGATGGCTTGAGGTAGTTCGGGCTTGAAGGAATTTTGAGGCGAGGTGCGCGGCTTGACGGTTAAGGCGTGCACGAGAACACTTGAAGCTTGCCGTCTCGGATTTTCAAGGTTTGAGGAGGGTAAATACATGAGTTTAAAGTCTTGCGCACAATGCCTTGAAGTGGCGAAGGATGAAACCGAGCGAGAACAAAACTGGGGGAGGCACGATGGTGGGGGAAAGGAAGATGAGACGACGTGGCGATCAACCAACATCCATCAATCACGCGACGTGATGGAGCGGAGTTTGAATGACTTAGCAGATTTGCCCTTCGATTCAACATCCTAGGTGAAGCTTTGAGTAAATAGTGCTTCTGGTATATATTACTTACAGACACCTGAAATATATCAACACCTTGTCTCAGTCCACGCTGCATATGTATCTTCGGGCAATCAACATAACGCGGGATAGATTTGACCCGCGGCAATGCGGTTCGACATGGCGATCAGCCGCAACAATGATGTGCTATATATGGCTGGCCAGTACCTATGGAGACAACGCGAACTACCGGAGCTACAGAGCCGACGCGTTGTGCTACAGGGAGCTACATGTTGCAACATATTTAATCGGGGAACTAATTCCCAGACAGTTTTTCCTGATGAACGACTTGCCAGGCATGAATCCTGCAGCAAACACGTAGAAGAGCCGGAATCATGGCTCAATTCCTGGTCGCTGTCGCCTCAAAGATTTCTCGCTCGAGGTCGAGAGGAAACGAGAATCCCTCCTTCATGGTGGTGAAAGTGGAAGCAGATGTCGAAGGGT
Source organism: Mycena capillaripes (assembly GCA_029204075.1). Classification (NCBI taxonomy): domain Eukaryota; kingdom Fungi; phylum Basidiomycota; class Agaricomycetes; order Agaricales; family Mycenaceae; genus Mycena; species Mycena capillaripes. Next base: position 256,927 of record JARHKZ010000037.1, on the reverse strand, counting down.
GGCTGTGTGATGCCATCGGTTCAAGTTGAACGGCGATCACGACTCGAAACAGTCGGCCACTTTCTCATTCTCTCTCTTTCTTCTGCACCACTATCATCCCCCAAACAAATCTTCCTCCTTGGTAAGGCCCTGCTTGAATTATTGCGTTTTAAACCGAACCACCACCATATCCTCAGACCCTCGTTACTCCCCCCTCTTGCCACCCCAATCTCCCGGGCAATTTCGACTTGTCAGTGAGTCAAATGGTCACTTAGTTCAGCTTTGATATATGACTCTTGCAGAAAGCATTCAGGCGCGATTCTTCAGTTTAGAACGTCATTTACTCGATGCCTTGATCGTGATGGACGTCGACGACCGAAGTCAGTGCTTGCCTCGCATCATATTGACTCTGCTGACATTCAATTATAGACCATCATTAATTTGACGAGCCTCCTACTCCCAACGCAGCCGTGTAATCCTCAGGGTGACTGGGTTGTTCCGTGCGTCTCCATAACTCACATTCGCACACAGGATTTCGAGACGGGAGTCCGCACTTGTGTCAGCCTCTGGATGATCAGGGTATTGTCAGCTTTCGGGTGATCGTATTGTTCTAAGCTTCTCAAGGTACTTTTAAATATCTTTTTCTTTGCTCACCTTTGCCAGCTTTATTTCGAGAGCATCATGCCCAATTGTATAAGCCTCTCTGGGTGACTGGGTCGTTTTGAGTTTCCCACGATGAATGCTAATTTATGCTGCTTGGCTCACACTCGCGTCTAGATCTAGAAGCTTGAGAGCCGCGCGCAGTTGTATAAGTCTGTGGGCGATCCGGTTGTTTGGAGTTTCCAAAGATGAGTATTATTTTGGTTCCGTACCCATTTCCCACGCCTTTTAACCTCGGTTTCGTGCGTTTCTTGCAAATTCGCTTCGAAAACGTCAAAAAGTGCCCCAAATTTCGACCAGTTCTGTCCGCATAATCGGATCGGACATATTGTCAGGGGAACCCCCGTTTCCAACCCCCGATCCTCCGATCGATCCTCCGATCCGACCCCCGGATCCTCCGATCCGACCCCCGGTCAGACCTCCGCTATCCTCCGACGTTCCCCCCGCCGAGCCAAACCCCATCTGGACGGATCCCCGCACTCCGCATGGCACTCCGCATGTGATCGTGCCCGGGATCACTGCCGTTCACTACGCCATCAACAAACCATGCGCAACCCGTAGTTAGCCCTAGCTGGTATATAGGCACGCACCTGGCCGGGGAATCCTTAGACTTTCTCCTCTTCGGATCCCCCCTGCCAGGTGCGCTTCTTCCTGTAGTAGTGTACTTCAATTGACTTCGGATCCCCCCTGCCAGGACTCTTGAGATATTTCGGGCCGCCAGGGTTGCCCTTACAGCAGGAGAAAGTCTCTAAGGGATTAACCGGTCAAGATTGCGAAGTTCGGCTTGGATAGCGACGATTCGGAAGACGATCTTCCGCAACCTCCGGATCCTCCGCAACCTCCGAATTCGAATCTTGCCCCCTCCTCCCCGTCCTCCGAAGCCGACATGGCCGATCCTACTTCCGCGACTTCCGCCGACATGGACCGCCTGTCCCGCATCGAAGAGACCGTCGCGCGCCTCGCAGCGCTAATTGAAAACACCGCACAATCTTCCTTTCCTGCCCCGGCCCCTTCCGATCCGGATCCGGTCGGAGGTCCAGGTCTTTTCGCAAACCTCAGCCCAGCCTCAAAATCGGTCCTCCGACCGAACCCTCCGTTTGTCTTCGACGGCGATCGCACGCAAGGTCGGGCCTTCCTACACGCTGTCAAGACTTACGTCCGGCTCATCCCGGAGGCCTTCCTCGAGAACGGGGAAACCTCCGAGGAGAAGGCCGTGAGATTCGCTATGTCCTTTATGGCGAAGGACTCGGCGCAGCGCTGGGCAGAGCGCATGGCCGGGAAACATCCGTTCCCACTCTCCACCTGGGATGCATTTGTCCGGGAATTCCGTCTCCGCTTCATCGAGGAGAACGAGCAGGACCATGCTCTCGCCAAGCTCGAGTCCCGGGGGTACTACATGGGTGCCCGGGACGTCTTCCGCTACACCGACGACTTCGAGGACCTCGTCGAGCTCGCCGGTTTCGAGGACCAGCTGGTGAAGGTCACCAAATACCGGACCGGCCTCACCCCCGCCATCAACCACGCGATCACCACGTCGAGCGATCCTCCGAGCCTCACGGATTATCCGGGCTGGCGCTCCCGTGCCTACCGCCAATACGAGGCACTGATCCGCGCACGAGCCGCCGGAGGATCATCGCAACCTCCGACGGGGGTTGTTCCCCGCCCCCGCCCGACCACGGTCGCCCCCGTCTCGGCAGTCGCTCAACCTCCGAGGTCGGCGGCTCCTCCGTTCCCACCTCCGGTCCCGATGGAGGTTGATCGGACCCGTGCCCGCGTGGTCCCACGCCGCACCTGCTTCCGCTGTGGCGATCCGGGACACCTTGCCCGAGACTGCACCACCCCGGTGGACATCCGCTCGGTGGACGTCCTCGATGAGGTGATCCGGCAGCTCAGCGGAGAATTGTTGGAAGAGCTTGCCGCCCGACTCGTAACCTCCGAGCCGGCGATGGCAAACCCCGAAGTGGAAGTGCCGGAGGATTTTGTCCCCCGCGACGAGTGAGCGGTGCGCCCTCGTTCGCGTCCTCCAATCGTTTTGCCTGTTTGTATCACGAGTCCGATAATAAAGTTGATTCAACAGTTGAAACGAGAGACGCACCCCCTGCTTCGAAAGGATTTCCGGAACCTCCGGAACTTCCGAAACCTCCGACGATCCCCCGAGTCCGCCGACCCGGCTGGGAACGTAGGCTTCCGAAACGCTACACGGTGGCGGCCACTCCTGGCTCTAACTCCCTCCATCTCCCGGTGGAGATTGAGTCGGTCGATAACGCTGTCAAACTCTCGCTCAAGGGTTTGGTCGACTGCGGCGCCACCTCGGAGTTTATCGACAAGGAGTATGCCATCTCCACCCAAATTCCGCTTCGTAAACTCTCGCAACCCATTCCCGTTTTCAATGTGGACGGGTCTCCGAACGAAGCTGGAGCGATCTCGGAAGTTGCGGATGTAGTCCTCCGGTACAAGGGGCATTCCGAACGAGTCCAGTTCGCAGTCACGCGCCTTGGTAAGCAGAAGCTCATCCTTGGGTATTCGTGGCTTCGGAAACATAACCCGGAGATTGACTGGGAGACGCGGGATGTCAAAATGACCCGCTGCCCCGCCTCCTGCGCTACCTGCCGCGACGAAGTCCGAAAGGAACGCCGCGAGGCCAAGGTCGTAGCTCAGATCCTCCGCTCCGTCCGCGCCGGCCCCTTCCCATCCATCTGCGTCGTCGACGCGGATGACCGAGAAGATGAGGACGACGACGACGACGATCCGGATCTTCCGGAGTTAACCCCCGACTCGGAGGATGACTCGGAGGATGAGGACGACCCGATCGAAGATGGCGACCGCATCTTCTATACGCGGTTCGGACCTTCGGAGGATATCCGGGCGACCTCCACCGTTTCCCAGAGGCTTGCGGAGGCTCACGCTAAAAACTCCGGACCTCCTCCGACGGAAGTTCCCGACTGGATTCGGGAGTTCGAGGATGTCTTCAATCGGGAATCCTTCGACTCTCTTCCGGAGCGTCGGACGTGGGACCATGCCATCGAACTCGTTCCCGATTCGAAGCCGGCAAACTGCAAGGTCTACCCGATCTCCCCCCTTGAACAGAAGGAGCTCGATGCCTTCATAGAGGAAGGGTTAGCCACCGGCCGAATCCGTCCGTCCAAGTTGCCCATGGCCTCGCCGGTCTTCTTTGTGAAGAAGAAGGACGGCGCTCTCCGGTTCGTCCAGGACTACCGGGCGTTGAATGCCATGACCGTGAAAAACCGGTACCCGCTCCCTTTGATCAATGACCTCATTAACCGGTTGAAAGGAGCTCGGTACTTCACGAAACTTGACGTCCGGTGGGGGTTTAACAACGTCCGGATCCGCGAGGGTGATGAATGGAAGGCGGCCTTCCGGACTAACCGGGGATTGTTCGAACCCCTGGTGATGTACTTTGGCCTGACCAACTCCCCGGCGACCTTCCAGACCATGATGAACGACATCTTCCGAGACCTCATCTTGTCCGGAGATGTCATGGTCTACCTCGACGACATCCTTGTCGCCCACTCGGACCTCGCGCGCCACCGGAAGATCGTCTCGGAGGTTCTTCGGAGGTTGCGTGCGCACAAACTCTACCTCCGACCGGAAAAGTGCGAGTTCGAGAAGGCCTCGATCGAGTATCTCGGCGTGATCATCTCCCACAACCACGTCGAGATGGACCCCGTCAAGGTTGCGGGAGTTGCCGCCTGGCCGACCCCAGCGAACAAGAAGGACGTGCAGCAGTTCCTCGGCTTCACGAACTTCTACCGGAGGTTTGTTCGGGGGTTCTCGGATATTGCCCGGCCCCTCTTCGATCTCACAAAAAAGGGCATGCGGTGGTCCTGGGGAAGCCCGGAGGATGCGGCCTTCCAAGCTCTCAAGGACGCCGTAACCTCCGACCCGGTTCTTATCCTTCCGGACCCGTCCAAGCCGTACCGGCTTGAAGCAGACAGCTCCGACTTTGCCACCGGGGCTGTCCTGTCTCAGCCCGATGCCGACAGTAAGTGGCATCCGGTCGCGTTCTTCTCCAAGAGCTTGAACGAGGTCCAACGTAACTACGAAATCCACGACAAGGAGATGCTCGCGATCATCCGAGCCCTAGAGGAGTGGCGACACTTCCTCGAAGGCACGGAGCATCCGGTAGAGATCTGGACCGACCACAAGAACTTGGAGTACTTCCGTGAAGCGCGAACCCTCAACCGCCGGCAGGCTCGGTGGTCCCTCTACCTGTCCCGGTTCGACTTCGCCCTTCACCACAAACCCGGAAGTTCCATGGGTCGCCCGGACGCCCTCTCCCGTCGTCCGGATCACGGAGGTTCGGAGGATAATCGCGACGTCACCCTTCTCCGTCCCGAACTCTTCCATGTCCGTGCAATGGAAGGTCTCGTCGTCGCCGGCCCGGAGGTTCCGATCCTCCGAGACATCCGGAATGCGCTCTCTGGAGAGGCCGACCTCGAAGACCCCGTTGCCCGCGCCGCACGGGAGGTCCTCAAGGTCCGCGGCACCCGGTCCACCCGATCCTCCGAGTGGCATGTCGAGGGCGGGCTGCTCTACTTCCGAGGGAAGATAGTGGTCCCCCGAGATACTGACCTCCGGCGTCGGATAATGGAGCAGCACCATGATACGCGGATTGCCGGGCACGCTGGCCGTTTCAAGACGTTGGAGCTTGTCTCCCGGAACTACTGGTGGCCCCAGATGTCCCGACACGTCGGCCGTTACGTCGCCACCTGCGACCTGTGTTGCCGTACCAAGGCCCTCCGGAAACTTCCGATCGGAGAACTTCATCCGACGGAGGTTCCCCCCGAGCGCTGGCATACGGTCTCCGTCGACTTCATCGTCGAACTTCCGGAGGCCCACGGGTATAATGCGATCATGGTCGCGGCGGATGTTCTCGGTAAGCGGGCGCACTTCATGGAATGCCACACGCAGATCGATGCCGTGGGCTCCGCGCGCCTTTACTACCGGAACGTCTGGAGACACCACGGAACTCCCGTCCGCTACATCTCCGACCGAGGTCCGCAGTTCGTCGCGGAGTTCACTCGGGAGTTGTTCCGTCTCATCGGGATTCAACCGGCGACCTCCACCGCTTACCACCCGCAGACCGACGGGCAGACCGAGCGCATTAACCAGGAACTCGACCAATTCATCCGGCTTTTCACAAACTACAAGCAGGACGATTGGGACGAGCTCCTGCCAGCCGCGGAGTTTGCGTACAACAACCACATCCACTCGTCGACACAGCAGGTTCCGTTCATGACGGACACCGGTCGGCTCCCTCGGATGGGGTTCGAGCCGAACGGTCCACGCTCGCGACTGGAGGACGTGAACGACTTCCGAGATCGGATTGCCTCGGGGGTTTCGGAGGCCCAAGCCGCACTTGTCAAGGCCAAAGACGAGTACAAGCGGTACTACGACCGCCGACGAACCCCCGCACCGGAGATTAAGGTCGGAGATCGCGTGTGGCTTGACGCGTCAGATATCCATACCACACGCCCATCCCCGGGGCTTTCACATCGCCGGCTCGGACCCTTCCGTGTCTCGGAGGTTATCGGACGTGGCGCGTTCAAACTGGACCTTCCCCCACGCCTCTCCCGATTACATCCGGTGTTTCCCGTGATGAAATTGGAGTTGGCGGAGGTTGACCCCTTCGGAGGTCGTCCGGGGTACGAGGAACCCCCGCCCGTACTTGCTGACGGAGCGGACAGCGAGTGGGAAGTGGAGGAAGTCCTGGACGCGAAAATGCGCTACCGAAGCCTCTGGTACTTTGTCCGGTTCAAAGGATATGACAACTCGCATGATCAATGGGTAAAACATTCGGACGTCTTCGCCCCTGATGCTATCGCGGAATTCTACCGCAAATACCCTGGGAAGCCCCGAGCCATCGCCGCTGCCACTTTCGACGCCCTTCCCTTCCAGGACCCCGCCACATCCTCCGCCCACATCCGAGCTGTGCGTCGAGGCGCCGCATTCCAAGGGGGGGGTGATGTCAGGGGAACCCCCGTTTCCAACCCCCGATCCTCCGATCGATCCTCCGATCCGACCCCCGGATCCTCCGATCCGACCCCCGGTCAGACCTCCGCTATCCTCCGACGTTCCCCCCGCCGAGCCAAACCCCATCTGGACGGATCCCCGCACTCCGCATGGCACTCCGCATGTGATCGTGCCCGGGATCACTGCCGTTCACTACGCCATCAACAAACCATGCGCAACCCGTAGTTAGCCCTAGCTGGTATATAGGCACGCACCTGGCCGGGGAATCCTTAGACTTTCTCCTCTTCGGATCCCCCCTGCCAGGTGCGCTTCTTCCTGTAGTAGTGTACTTCAATTGACTTCGGATCCCCCCTGCCAGGACTCTTGAGATATTTCGGGCCGCCAGGGTTGCCCTTACACATATAACCAAATATGCCTAGGTCCTGGGTCGACCAAAACACATTAAACCATTTCTTTCAACCTTCATCAACTCAACTTTTGGCATCCTCTCCTTTCTGTACAAGAATTGATATTAGGGTCGTTCACAGTAGCCTTTTTTCCACCCTTTTTCGTCCCCTTTTTCTACCCTTTTTCAGTTTCCCATCGATTTCCACCGGATTTTTTTTCCCTTTTAGCTTCTAGCATGTAAAAAGGGTAGAAAAGGGAAGAAACTAAGTTGATACCTCTAAAACTGCAAGAATTCCACGAAAAAAGGGTGCGAAAAAGGGCAGGAAAAAGTCTACTGTGAAACCCCCCACATGCATCCCCTTTTTCTGCCCTTTTTTTTGTCCCTTTTTTTAACCCTTTTTCAGTTTTTCATTGTTTTTCACCAGACTTTTTTTGCCTTTTAGTATCTGGCATGTAAAAAGGGTAGAAAAGGGAAAAAACTAGGTTGATACCTCTAAAACTGCAAATTCCAAGAAAAAAGGGTGTGAAAAAGGGCAGTTCCCTCTTTGTTCCCTTTTTGCTCATTTTTTTTTGTTCCCTTTTTCCCTTTCCTTCTACTTGTATACAATCCACTTCCATGTTCTGTGTGTATTCAGTTAAATGTGTGAATCAGAGTAATGAGTGCAAAAAGAAATGGGTAACAAAGCAAAGAGGGAACAAAAAAGAGGGAAGAGGGAGCAAAAAGGGCAGCAAAAAGGGAGCAAAAAGGGAACAAAAAAGGGCAGAAAAAGGGTGGAAAAAGGGAACTGTGAACAACCTTATTGTTTATTATAAGGGAATGCTCCAGCCTAATTACTGCCAGTGGATTCGATTTCCAGCTGCTGCACGGCGTTTCTCGTCACCGGGGAAGATGTCACGAAGTAGCGCGGAGTTTGAACTCTGCCAATCAAATGCCGCACATGCTGCCAGTAGTGTTGCCGCGGCTCAAGCCGTCACATCCGGTCACAGCTCACTATTTGTGCTCCCATCTGAGTATAATGATGCATTGTACCCAAGTCAGTATTTAGAGACGTTTGGGTGAAGCATAGGAACGATTTAAGATACTCAATGTGGCATGACATGCCTTGCCGGTTTTTGTAAGGGGCGAATACCGAACGGCTCGGATCACGGCTTGAGCCGTGAGCCGCGACCAAAAAGGCTCGATCTTTTGCCTCATAGCGCACCATAAATTATAGATACAACATATGTTGCTTGGGAACAAATGAGGCAAGATGTCGTTCAACATCGATATCTACCAAAACCTCGCAGGAGCACAGTGGTAGCCAAGCCGTCGTCGAAGCCGGTCTGTCACGCGAGCCGAGCCGCGGCAACACTAAGTCATGTTGCCGACAATCATCAAAGGCAATCATCACTGGCACAGATTTTTCCGTAGCTCCATTCCTCGGGCCATTCCATCGCGGGCTCGGTGTATTTGGGGCAAAATTCTGACCTCCCTTCCAGGCCGGCCATTATAATTCCATTGCTTTGCGTGGACTTGGCCGACGTCCTCCATTTCAAGCCTTTCATCAATTCCTTGGCCTTCTCGTCTTGTATTCAGCCTCCGAGATAATAGAACCATTCAAGAGCCCTTCAGCGGCGGTCGGTCTCGGTCCGTGCACAACTGACCCACCGACTTGATGGACTTCCGCTGCAGCAATGAACTTTTCAATCTCCGGTGTCCAAACTCTCCTCTATGCACTTCGTTCACAGCTTATGGTATAGGCCGAACGGCGAAGTCGATGTTGAAACATGAAAGACTTTCCTTTCTGAATCAAAACGCCACACGTCCAAAATAGTCCGATCAGTCCTTGGTGCATCGCTACACTGCCTTATAAACGTATGATGGACGGTCTTGTCAAGTGTGGCTCCTCTTGTATTCGTCGTTCACACCACAAGGACCATCGCAACCACCTTTCTGGTCGTCATGTGTGCCATCCCACCCAGGCAAAGATACAAGAAGGTTCCAGATGATTAGGAGCCACCCTCAACTTCATGTGCGCCATGATTAAACCATCCCGTAGGTCTTCACCCACGCAAGACACCAAGAGGACATCGCTACGCAAACAAGTCCTCCTACGGTGCCTCTATCGTGCTCAGCAAAGCAGTTCAGCAAGGTCCGAATCAATAGACGACCATAGTCCATATTCACAGGACGGAACTGAAGCAGATGTCCAGTCTTTGTCTCTGCACACTAAGCGGTGAGCCGAATTGCCCTTGCTCATTCTCCCACCATTCACTGCGGTTACATTTCAAGAGCATATTCATTCAGATTCCCTCTGCGTCTCCCAACTCATCTCCCGGACGCACAACCTGTAATACAGAACCGTATCAACGAAATCAAACGATGTATGCGAAGCGTCCATCTCAATGCTTGGTTTTTGCGTCAAGCGACAGCGCTTCGTCGCTGTCCTGCATCCTACGGCGACGATCCGAAAGCATACTTTACCCACAAACTTCGATGTCTCATCAGCTACATGGATCGCCACATTTTAGATTGGGAAATAGAATTGCAAACACTTTTGGGTGCATTGAGGGCGCCTCCTTGGGATAAGAAATATTGGCGCAACAGTCTCAGTCTCGTCCTCGATTCGTGAGTCAACTGGTCGATTGGGTGTACGAGGGTGAGGGCGTTGGGATGAATCTGGGGCTAGGCCTGCTGTGGGCGGAGAGGCACGTCGAAGGTGATGTGACGATCGCGGTGGACAGCACAGCCGCAATACGAGCCACGGAAAGCATTCGTTCGACGCCATCGCATTGGATATGGGACAAGCTACACAACCACGTGAGGGCCGTACTGCGCAAACACCCGTTGGCAAACATCACTATACGCTGGACACCCGGGCACCGCAACATTGAGGGCAACGAACGCGCGGACGAGGAGGCAAAGAAGGCCGCCAATGAGGGTTCCTCAGCCGACACCTCCATTCCTCCGGCACTTCGTGGGACGCTCCCCTGGAGCCGCTCTGCCCGCAAGCAGTTGTACAACGCGAAAATAAAGACAGACGTCGCAGCGGAGTGGAAAAAATCGCCACGATATCATCGCATCCAGCGTTATGACCCATCCTTTCCCTCGGGCAAATTTGTCGAACTCACTGAACGCATGCCGAGAAAGCTGGCCGTCATCCTCATCCAACTCCGCACGGGACACACCATACTGAACAAACATTTGCATCGCATCAACCGCGCCGACTCCCCCACATGCCCATGCTGCCACCAAGCCGACGAAACAGTTATCCACTACCTACTCCACTGCCCAGCCCACGCGAACGCACGCGCGGAGCTTCACCGCCTCGGCGGGCGCGACAGCCGCATACTCGAAAAGCTCCTCACAAAGCCCAAGCTCCTCCCACTCCTCTTCCAGTTCATCGCACGGTCTGGCCGATACCGGACGGTATTCGATGAGATCCCGGCCCTTCCCCCACTCAGCAATCCTACACGAGACGAACGCATAGCCCAAATAAACGCGATCTCCCTCCCGCGAAGCCTACTCCCAGCCCATGTACCGCGAGGCATAGGCCCTGACTGGGTGCCGCCTGCTGCGTAGAGCACGCCTGGTACTTAATTCTCCCTTTTATTTTACACTATTTCTAATACCTACTATACTAACTCACCACTACACCTTTGCGGGAACCCCCGCTATGAGTCGCTCAGCAGAGCGACTCCTAGTTTTGCCGAACTTACATATGACGACGGACACTTAACCAGATTAGATAGAGTTTGTACAGAGGGGTCCCTAACATATCGTACGCGACAAAGGGGAAATAAAACTGATTTAAAAAAAAAAAAAAAAAAAAAAAAAAAACTGGTCGATTGAAGGGCCCTCAAAATTTTGATACTTCAACAGAGTGCATGTTGTAATTGAGGGTATGTAGGGACGACGGACAAGACCGACTGAAGAGCTTATGGCCACACATCATCACATCAATTGTATATATATCAATTCTCAATTCCAATCTGTACCCTCAACTAAATAATCAGTCCCAGCCATTGACCTTCATCGTTCCGTGCTCCATAAAATGCGTGTGGAACTGTTAAGAGTCAGCAAGAAAGACAAAGCCCAAATTAGTTCAAACCTTGAAGGCGTTCTGTTCAATGAAACGATTAAGAATCAGATTTTTTCCTAAACCTGAACGTGGTGTGAGCGTACCCTAAGCATGTGAGGCTCGTGTCCTCTGCCGGCGGCTAAACACTCGTGCAATGATCGTTCATAATACTAGAATCCTGTAAGAGACTTTTCCTGCAAGAAGTAGATGACCATACATCGAGAAGCAGGTCCTTGTAGTCCGGATGCGCACATTGTTTGATAATGATGGGAGCTCTCTCGCGAGGGGATAGACCACGAAGGTCAGCGAGTCCTTGTTCTGTAACAATAACATCCAGGTCATGCTCTGCATGATTATCGAATCAGAGTTCCACTGCAGATGGCATGGCTACATACCAGTCTGATCGATATGAGATGCGAAGGGGACGATGCAGCTTATGCCAGTTGGGTCAGTTTTCGTCGGTCGGCTGGAATAACATCAGCATCATGATTAGTGCCCTGTGAATTATTACCTCGAAGGGGTATGCATTATGGAAAGTTTCGCATTGCGAAGAAAGTCCGCTGAACCTCCCAAGCCGTTCAACATTCTGCATCCCGTTAATTCGCACGTTTGTCCTACAATCTTTGAATGCCACGAACCTCGATCCGAGTGCACAAGTCGAATTAGCATGGGCGTACTGGAAAATTCAGTTATGTTGGGAATAACGAAACTGGAGAGTACGCACGATATCCACTTCCAATGGAGTGTTCATAGCAATAATACCGAGCCTCCTGATTATCTCTGGAGCATTGGCCACCTGTTGAGAGCGAAGCATAAGACGGTCCTTGTAATCCGACCAATCTACAATAGATGATAGAATCATTTCGAACTAGTTCTCATTCAAAGTCCTCACGAGCATAGAAATGATCAAATCTGTAACGCGTCAGTAAAATATACTGAGGATCATAATGAAGGTTTACCCTTCAGGGCTGAATTTGATAGAAGTGGCGGTAGCAAAATCAAGCTTCCCGGAATCGAAGAACTGCAGGAAAGTGTCTGGCAAATTGAATTTAGCATTTCGACTGACAACACGTGACCATGTGTTTGAGAAACTTGCCTTGCAAAACTTCGGTCCACACCATAACCTTGTCAAATGGTCCCGCTGCAAGACCACCGATAATGGAATTTGCGACGTTTCCTATCCCAGATTGAAGGGGTAGCAGGGATTTCGGCAGCCTCCCCGCATCAACCTCCGCGGATAAAAATTCGATTAAATGCCCCGCAATGGCCCTCGACTCGGCCGTCTGCAGAAGTGTTAGGTATATCTCGATTCATTGAATCTTATTACCTCCGGTGCATTTCCGCCAGTGTTATCAGGAAGATGGCTTTCCACGATCGCGACAACACGGTCTGCACTGAACTGAACACGATTGAGCTGCCTTAGCATTTATTGTCGCACCTGGATCGATCGCAATGGAAGTCTTGCCAATTCGGTCTTCTGGATGGCTTATAAGCTGTGCGGTTGAAAGATGAGTGGCCAGACAGTATAGAATTGAGGCACGCATACATAGGGCTGTCGATGAGGCGGAATGAATGAATGGGAAATATCATGAAGCCCCTCCAAATTTGGTAGGTGAGTGTTGACTTCCTGTAGAGGTTCTACAGTAAGAAGCTGCCACGAAGAAGATAGCCACAAAACCCACAATGATGATCTTTTCTGCTGTTTCAAGAATTTCGGGAGTTGCACCAACCGAAGCGCCTAAGATGGAGGAATTTGAGCGACATAATATAAAGGTTGAAGTTAAACTTGCCAGGCACAATATGTCCGTCCTCGGTAATAGCGGTAGCCTCAACAATTGCCCAGTCAAGGTGCTTCTTGGGATCACCGTGCTTCTTCTTGAGGCTGTAGTAGCCATATGTGAGATCCTGGGGAAACACTACAGAACATCAAGTGTTGGGGAGTAGTGTGACTTATCCAAAACGCACTGGAAAGATGTTTGTCGGCAAACTCGATACGTCCCGCATTGATACCCTTGGCAATTTCCTTCCCAACTTGATGGGGATATCGACGTGCGATGCTTATGGAGGGCTTTAGCCAAAGTGTGGATGATCAAGCGCGAGTCACACATGTCCAACGCTGCCCAGCGGTCCTCCACTTCAGTTCCAACAGATGCGCCGACGAACAAGTTGAACTTGTTTTTGGACTGCAGGTTGTTGGCCACGACATGGTCCGCAATGGCCTAGAAAGTTCCCGGAGTCAAGCAAACAAGCGCGGAGAATGCGCTGCCGTACCGCGGGGACACGCTTCGGATATCCGACGCCAGTGAAGCCCGACCAGCCTATCTGTGATGCAAGGTTGAGGTTTCAAACTTCGATGAATGCGGGAGGTCGCTGACATAGTCGTCATTCTGGGAGCAGAGCACATGAGTTGGGCATTCCACGAGAATTACTTGCCTACCTTGAACAGCGGAGCGAGATCGCTAGGTTCTGCGAGCTTTTCAATGAACGCAGGACGCCGAACCCGTTCTCGAAGCACAGACGAGGCAGACGAGGGCCGAAAAACGAGGTTTCGGGCGAGTGGGGTCGCTCTCATGGTGGTGGGGAGAAGAAGAAAGGTGATTGTGTCACTGCCCTAACTATAGCAAATAATGAGATTCTTGCCGAGGCCCGCCCGGCTTTAGGCCGATTTCGATTTTCGGGGTTCTTATTCGCCAATCTAATCAGGTTCTCGAAACGGATTTATCATTCGCCATGCAAGTCTGGCAGAGGTCAGAGACTTGACGACAGTGAGCGAGGTCGAATAGCAAGCACGATGGGCTGGATAGTTGAGTTTGAACACGAGAAAATGCCCCAGTGCATCAGAAGCAGAACAACTTCTTCGTGACTGGGAACCCCAGTCCGGGTCATTCTTAGGCCTGGACCTTTCTTGGACTTCGGATTCAATGGTGCGCGGAACAGCATTCAAGCGATTGATTGCCCGCCCTGCTCTTTCGTAACGCCGTTGGAATGGCGCCCGATAGATTTCAGCCGCTGGGAAGGAACTTTGTTGGTGCTTTCATGATGGGAGTTGACAAGAGGTGGTCGGCCGAAAGAGCCGTGCACCGTACGCAACACTACGTCATCACTCCTCCACCTTTTCTCGCCAGCCTCGCCCCGCCTCGCCAACTGGTTTCTGAGGGCGGAGAACGGTCCGCAGACCTTCGGACCGATCAACCGCTCGCGTGGACCCCCCATTGGATTTCTGAGCATGATATCATCCATTTTCTGTCCGCCCACCTCTTGGGAGTTGAGAAGATGGAGATGGTGAGCGGGTTAGGTTCGGCCGAAACCGGCTTCCCGGCAACGCTATGAAATTCAACCACAGCATCTCACTTTGGAAGATCAAGTGATTAGCGGGACTTCAACAGGATGTTCGAAGTAAGTAGAGGCAGACACCATTTTTGGAAGAGGAACACATTCATGACCACCGTTCGCTTGAAATGCTGTCAGACGAACCCGAGAAAGAAAGAGTCAAGACGCAACTACACAACAACTACACAAGGATCTAAACCAAAGGTAAATATCAAATAAGGCGTGAAGAGCCGGCATTGAACGACTGCATCCTACGAAAGCCGGCTATCTGTAGCCCGTCTGCGCGTGCGGCATTCTAAGCCGCTCCAATTCTCCTCTCATCGTATTGACCTGGTTCTGCAGTGCCTGGGTGTGCGCCGCATACTGCATGCCGTTGATTTCCTGTTGCATAACGTTGATCTGACGCTCGAGCTCCATCTGTTGGGCAGCAACATCGATGTGCTGGGGAGGGGGGTAAGGTGCGTCGTGGTACGGCTGCGATTCAGGAAGGTATCCAGAGGATGGGTGTGAGTGCACCGATGGAGAAGCGTCATGATAGTATCCGGAGGAGGGATGTGGATGAGGCGGCGGAGTAGATGATGGCTTTATGGGTTCGTAGAAGGCCGGGAGCGGCTTCTCTTCGCCCACTACCGGCGGGGGTTCTTACCGTGAAGCTCGAGATGATAGTCGTGCGCGGTGAGATCCTCCAAAAGCGCCTTTTGGTGACGCCTGCGCAGGAAGGCGAAGATGATTCCGAGGAGAGCGATGAGAATGACGCCTCCGACTACACCGCCTGCGATAGCCCCAGAGCTGATCTTTTTAGGAGTGGTCGCTGTTCCTGACGCTGCGGACGCGTCGGCAGCCGACGAGGAAGAAGGAGAGGATTTTCCGGAAGAAGCGGAGGAGGTTTTGGAGTTAAATCCAGATCTAGGCGAAATTTGTCAGTGCTCTACAGGCTCTACAGTTAGCAGGAAAAAACGCACTTCGTTGGGAAACCCGTTGGGGACGTGGGGGCATCTGGAGTGCTGGTCTGCGAAGGGGGAGACGGTGATGTCGTTGACGAGGAGGAAGATGTAGTATCCGTAGGGTTGGTGTTTGAAGAGCCGGCTCTGAAAAATACGTTAGCATTAGGAACCATAAAATGGACGTGACTAGAACGCACGGTACAAGCGACGTGCAGAGACCAGATGCATCCAAGGGTATCGTGGCCGCCTGAACAGTCTCTGCTCTGCTCGTAAATGTCTGGCTGCTGCCCATGTCTGTAACGGAGACAATACTGGAAGAATGATCAGCTGGCGTAAATTGGACCTTTGGGCATGTAGGGACGCACAAAGGCAGCGGGAATGTAGTTGGAGTTATGGAAATTCCGAGCTTGTCCACTGGCCACACAATAGAGTTCTCCAGCACCACAGCGTTAAAGAAATACTGAAGTTTAATTCAGATGAGACCTATCAACAGAAAAAGTGTCAAGACGACGCACGATATCGCCGGTCTCACTACGGAAGAAAATTAAGCTAGGAGCAGAGATTTAGCTATCGAGAAAGACTCACACTGGGTCTGTCACTTGGACTGAGAATGGTCCGACGCCTCCTGTCCATTGAAGAGTGTATTCGTCTACCAAGCCGGTCAGCAAAACGACACGAGGTGAAGACTGTCGATCTACCGCATTGAACGACGCCGACTGGATCAGAGACGACCACAAAGTCAGCCGCCCCTCCTGCAGCGAGAATAGAGCGAATGTAAAGAGTCGCAAGAACAGCAAAGAATGTGAGCATGTCGAAGGAGTGGAGTGAGTCCCGGTTGGGGGATGAGGAGGGAGACAAGAACCTAATCGTGCCCAGACCGATCAATTTGCTGTCGGCATCGGGTAGTAGGTGTTGGTCTAGGGTTCATTTGATTTTGCTTCCGGCGTTCGTCAATTTAAGTTTCAAGCACAAAAAATATGATGAACGTCTGGAGCGTGGATTCCGCAGAATGAGGAATCCGAGCCATCCATGTGGTTGGCTGAGAGGAGGCATGGTGCGGCTCTTCTCTCAGAGAGGGTCGAAGGTGAAATTGCGATGAAACGAAATCCTTGTCATCAGACGTCGAAACGATGATTGATCACGGCACACTGGGCGCTTCACCGGCGCTTGTTCAGCTGCTAACTGGAGAATTTCTATCTAATTGATAAATTTCCTCGATGGTCAGCTCAAGCCAACTGGACGAAAATAGACTCAGTCCAACGAAGAGGAAAAAGCTTGCCATACCGGCCGAATATTAAAATTGCTCAATCGTCGTATGATCGCAATAACGACTCCTAGGCCCTTGTCCGGCGTCGTATTATGAACCCTAGATGCCTATCTCACCGCTTTTGTTTTTTCCGCTGTCGTCGCCTTCCTTCCCCACCTCCCGCGTCATTCTCAGCCGGCGCGTCGACGAGCCCTAGAGCTTTTTGCACAGCCTGCAGGCACACCTTCTCCGGCACCTTCTCCCAATATACCTCCTCTCTCTTTCCTAGAACTAGCTCCGCGTCAATAGGCTTCTTATCGCCTTGCTCGCGCAAAGGGCAGCCCGAGTCATCTAGGCCGCTCGTGAGGACTGTCGGATTCTGCGCGAAATGCTCCACAAGCCTTTTTGCATGAGAGGCGGTCATCAATCGCAGATAACACTACAAAAGCTGGTCAACGAAAAGCTCTGCATGCAAGAAGAAGAGAAGAAATTCACAGAGTCCATGCCCTTGCTGAAATCAACGTAATCTATCGCTTCTTTCACGTCGACGGCTTGGGCGAAAAAATTGCGGAGTGTGGTTTTATTGGTTTCCGGGTGGATGTTTCGTATGAAGACGAGGCAGTTCTGAGGGTAAGCCATGTTGGCGGCCGGGACAACTGAATATTCAGGTGGGGCAGGCCGTTTTGGTTCTGGTTGCTCTTTTATTACAGGGGGAACGGGAGGAGCCTGGTCTTCAGTCTCCTGAATATCAGTAAGAATTTTTGCTCTGTAGTTCAAATACTGCGCATTCAACTCCTCCCAACGAGCCTTGGACAACGTGCGAAACCCAAACTTCACAGCTTCGGACGCGTCAGGAGAGTCATCGTGCGCTTGTTTCCGAGTCCAGGGCCAAGACGAAAGCAAAGATTCAACATCTTCAGCCGTCGCAAGGGTGATCAGGGCAAAGGATTTCAGTTTTGGCTCCATCCCTGGGTCGTCAGAATGGTGCGC
Source organism: Mycena capillaripes (assembly GCA_029204075.1). Lineage (NCBI taxonomy): Eukaryota > Fungi > Basidiomycota > Agaricomycetes > Agaricales > Mycenaceae > Mycena > Mycena capillaripes. The sequence continues at coordinate 239,336 of JARHKZ010000037.1, read as the reverse complement.
CGGTACAGAGATGTTTTGTATACGGTTGTGGTCCGCAATCGTGCTGTCGGCGGGCAATAATTTTAAAATGAACCTGAAAAGGCTGGGCAATGTTTTGTATTTTATAGGTATGCTTTCCTGTAGAAAAAGTGTGAGTCATCAAATAGTTCTGTCTGCGCGACTTCGGACATACGACATAGATCGTTCTGTTGTCCCAGCCCTCTCGTGAGACAGCATAAACCGCGTCGTCCCAGAACTTCGGCCGTATCTCAAAATTGCCTCTCTTCCGTCCTGGTTCCTCACCAGAAGGTATAGCCATTCGAACATCGACCACGTCGGTGGCGTGTGTCCGGAGCGCTTTCACGATGGCAGTTTCGGAGGCGTGGGTAGATGATAGCGGACACTGAGAGTCTAAAATATAACTGAGTGGAAAGACTATTCAATTTCATCAAATCGTCTTGTAGCGTCCAAAAAAAAAAGCTCAACGTACATCCGTCATTAGACCTGGCCCGGCTGCTCCACTCGATGTCCCGCCTTAAATCAGGGTCCGACCACAGTCTATACTTGGAAAGAGATAGACAGAGAAGTAGTGTGTAATCTTCATCCGAGTATTGCGCCTTTGGAGCCGCCTCTGGTTGAGGACGCTCTGCTGGCAACTCACGGCCTTTGCCTTTGTCGACGGCCGGAACGCTCCCATCGATTCTGGTTGGACCAGGGGCTACGCTATTTAGCGGCGGTTTCGACGATCTGGCGACCTTGCGGGGTACGAAGGCGAAGGCGCTCATTCGATGCACAGCTTGAGAGCAAAACGCGAGCGAGACGCGACCGTGACTGTGACGTTGCCGTAATGTGACAGATTTTGCTCTCAACTTGCTCTCAACAATGACGAGCCCTAGTCTCTCCTAGACAGACACTACAACGGCATGCTCGTACCTCCCGTGTTGTAGATGAGCCCAACAGACGACATCTCACTAGATCTCACCATTTGAATCGATCCGGCCCCGGTACCAAGGGGCTGCCGGGCCGTGAATGCCGGAACGTACCCTGGGTGGTTGGTTGGTCGGCCAGGTCAATTTTTTTATTTTCCGGTAGGAAAATTTTTGAGGTCAAAAACATATTATAGTTGCTTCTGGAGCATCTGATATGCTCTCCAAACATCTTTACCACAATCTCGCTATACTTCCACATTCAGTCAATGCCCCGGCCTATGAAGCGCAGATACTTTGAAAATCATGCACCAATTTCGCGCTATATTCTGACACAATCAAGCTTGCGCAACCAGGGAATTAAAATTTGACCTCACTCTGAATAGTAACATCTTCGCTGTCTCAAGCGAGGAAGCGTCCCAGAAGGTTGGACTGTGGTGCATGCCCGTCTGGGGATGGTGTTCGTGCCAAACATCGGGAAGTAGAATGACAGGCTAATTTATGTCCCCATGTCTCTTGAAAATATGGTTTCCTGTTCAATTCTGATGCCATTGAACCCAGAGAGATATACTGTGTCCTGAGGCCGTTTGTTGGTCTTTGAGCGGCGTTTGAAAGTTGACGGCGTGTGCCATCATTGCCCGATATGGACAACACGTGGTATGACGTGGGTGGTTGGTTCGACCAAAGTTGAGAAAAATCAAAAACCGGCGTATGTTCCTCCATTCACAGAAAAGTATCCCCTTGCCCGGTACTGTCAGTTCAGGAGAAGTTTCTCTCACAGCGACGGAGCCGGGACTACCGACGGAATATTCGCTTACCTCGAGAAGGTCACTGCGAAGGATAAAAGCTGTTCAACTTGATCCTCTTCTCTGATGTCATTCCGACTCATCGCATATTTTCAACACTTCTGGGAGGTCTATGGCCGCCGGATCAAAGCATATCTGCAAGTTCGCCGAGATCCAACTTTAAGCCTTGTTTGCAAGGGCAGAGCAAGTGCTTTTTCAATACCTGCGTTTGCGCCTGCAACTTGACAACGGCCACGCATTTATGAGAAGGTTCGATGCTCAGATACAGTTTGGTCTGGAAAGATGGAACACAAGATATTCCGACTATTCCATCAACCGAAATCGCCGTCCTCCCGGTTTCACGGTGCTTTCCAGGCTCCTGGCCGTCTTCCCCGCAGTAAGGGTATATGAAGGCGGTACGGAGTGGAGGATTCCATTGTAAATGTACGTTATCAACACCGAGGTCATTCTCCGTCCTTCCCCGTATGTCGAATGACGAATCTGGACCACTTTGACTGCTTACAGCGCTTACAGTTCATTTGGGAGGTTCTTCCGCGGAAGTAAACATTCACCTGTCACGGATATAAGTTTAACATTCGATCGTGCATCTGCGGCATAGTTGCCGCTGCTCGACTGATATGACTTTATCTTCGCGAGGAGCAGAGCGAGTGCCAAGAACAGCCCATTCCGCAGCAAATACTTCCCGCGGCTAGTGGCTGGGTGCAGTACATGGGCAAGGCGGCAATTATGAGGGCTTTGCATTGAACCTGCTATCGTGTTGAAGGCTTGAATGCGCTCTGTCTGACCAAATTATCTGTGGCGTTCTCTGGGCAGTGGCATGCCTTCGGACCCGGGGTAAAGTCGAAAAAACGCACAACAGCAGTACACGATTATGAGATTGAAACGTGGCCGAGCATGTATATAGCCATGTACACACGAATAGAGCGCATCGAGTGGTACGGACAGCTTCCTATCCCGAGGACGGAGAGCAGGCCGACGAGTCGAGCTGCATAGATACATACAGGCGCGACACGGCGTCGCCTGAGTTGAGCAGCATGGCTCATAGAACCTTAGAAAGCAAGGTCGACCTGAGACGGCGTTCGTGACGGATTCAAATGATGTCTTGCGGTTATTTAGTGGCTGCTGGTCGGGGCTGTCGGACGGTTCAGTAGAGAAAAGTGGAGTGTATGGCGAACTCGACACACCTTGGAGATCGATGCATCCTGAGAGAAGTCTGGGGGTGGCCGCGTCTCCCCGCTCCCTTCGGCGTCTAGTAATCGAGCCCTCTGTCTCCTGCGCTTTCTCCTAGAATGCCAAATCACGGTGCCAATGAGCAGAGCGAGCAGGGCGACTGGAGACGATCCTCAGGACTGGAGCAGGATGCATAGATGGAGAATGGTCTCACGTAAAGAGATAACGAGGGCTATTACCCAGGAATTGGACAAGTGTTCGTCGTCCGCGCGCTGTGGCCGACTAAGAACGACAGTGAGCTCCTAGTATGGACTAGCATCCCGGCGAACGTACTTTCGGGCTTTGAGACTGAATTCCATGGTGTCGTGTGGAGGGGAGGAATGAAGAACACGAGCAATGTAGCGCCATCGCGCTTTAATAGTCCGATTACCACAGCCAAGATAGCCAAGCTAACAAAATTGCCAAAATCCCGCCAAGATCCAGACCCGCGCCAAGATTTTATTTAGGCGCACATATGCGGCTCGGTATGATCTCTGCCGCGAAGCAGTCGAACGCAGATTGAGCCAACCCGGGAAGAAACGGAAAGAAGTAGAGCCCTAGAAATCCAGTCCTAGAGATCTAGATTTTTCTCTGCGTTAGACTTGGCGTTAGAAACGAGGTTCTTGATCTCCATAATCTCCGCCAAGATTTGTGGGCGCAACGGCTTCTCGGCCGGTAATCATCAAAATTCAATTGGTCGCTGCAAGGTCGCTGCGGATCTTCTTCCCACCACTTGTTTCCTTTGTCAAGGGCACTTGGCTGGATATCTTTGCGCTTTTGAAGAGCCAAGGTGTCTTGATTCTTCCAAGGACAATCAATTGTCATTCGACTTGAAGTTCCAGGGTGGAACCACTTTCTTGGCTATGGTCTAGGTTCGTTGGCTTCAATCCATTGGACCGATTGTTGAACTCACGGGGCGTTGACTTGTCATAACATATAGCTCGGCATTGTCAAGATTTGACCTGAAGTATCTTGGGAGTGCTTAATTGCCTCGTTTCTTGTGCTTATGAAACAGCGGGAAAAGACCGGTCAAGGCTTGGCGTCTTGGCTTCTGAAGCGGGACGCCCGTCGATTTCGGCCTTGACCCGCGCTCACTTTATGGATATTTTGCGTCGATGCCGATGCAACGTCTTCGCACACATCACCGCTGCTTCTACCACCGCGTGGTGGCCCTGAATCATTGTTCGACCCATTTATCTCTAAAGATATCACCATCACAGCTTGTCAAAAAGCCCTTACAGCGGAGAACCTGAGCTCTCTTCCCTTCGACGACCATGCTCGCTGCTTCTACGATAGTCGTTGCCCTCACCGGCTCCTCTGTGGCCTCGGTTCTGTCAGCGTTCGGCGAGAAGTCGCTCAATGAACGTGCGTTAATGCCATACGTCGCTTCGGGCTGCTCAACAACTGGAACTGCCTCCTGCGGCAACACGTCGGCTGTCTCTGACCTCTGCTGTTTCGAGTCGCCGGGTGTAAATTTTAGTCAAGCCTCTCTTCAATCGATTATTCACCTCCGTTATCCAGGGTCTTTTGCTGCAGACGCAAGTACATGCCGTCTTTTTTTTGGCGTTCGTTTAGGCCTCTGATTTGTTATGTACTAGTTTTGGGACACTAGTCCCCCCACTGGACCAAATGATAGTTGGACTATTCATGGTGAGGACTTTGTTCAAGTACCACGGCCTTGTCGTCGGCATGTTGAATTTCTTGATCAGGCTTGTGGCCCGACAAGTAGGTGGACCGACATCGTCAGCGTTATTATTTTGAAATTAGTAACCTAGCTGCGACACGACATTCGGCGAGAACTGTGATCCTTCGCGCGCGTATACGGGCATCGCCGACGTATGTCCCGTGGTGTTTCTTTCTATCAGACGGGACCTGAGTTTGTACAACTATAGCTGCTTACAGCTCAGGGCGCGGCTTCGACCCTCAGTTTCATGCAAACGGTGCGTACATTCGAAGGAGCCGTGCATATGAATTCATGGTCAAACCATCTAGTTCTGGAAAGATATCTCGGGCAACGATGAAAAATTCTGGGAGGTGAGTCGTCTTTCCCTGCTGTCGTGAATTGACCCCGATCGTGATAAATAGCATGAGGTACTGTACACTGATGAAAGATTTACAATTAATGGTTGATCCCCTTATCCTAAACAGCACACTGGAACCTTCATGTCTTCCCTCCGGAAGCCCACAGGGCGCCGAAGCTGTCGCATTCTTCCAAACTGTCACCACGCTGTTCCAGGTCCGTATTTCTGTCAATTCGATGACAACACTGACAGCAGACTAATAGAACCTCCCGACATTCACTTGGCTCGCGAACCAAGGGATCACACCAGATTCTACCACCACGCACACGCTGGCTAGTCTCGTCGCGGCTATCCAAGCGGAGTCCGGGGTAAGTGCCTATAGATTCTCATTCGAACTGGCCTCGCTGATTTTATTTTCTCGGTGTTGTTGACAGTTCACACCAACGTTCGACTGCTCGGGAAGTAACCTCAACGCGATCGCGTATTACTTCCATTTGAAAGGGAGTATCATCGACGGAAGCTTTGTACAAATTGGTGGGTGTTCACATATCCATGGGTTCTATATTTATGCGTGTGTGCTCCGCAAGATGCGCCCGAGACCGGAACTTGCCCTACTACTGGCATAAAATATCCTTCGAAGACTCCAGTGCGTTCCTTCCTCCCATTTTCTTTTTCTTCAGCTAATTACATTAATTAGGGCAACAATGTGAGCATGCTCGTTTTCTTGATAATTGGATTGCTTCAACCACGGTTCATGTAGACAGGGTTCCCCGCGAAGGCGACCATTCACGCATTCTCCGGCAGTGTCTTCGTGGGTGGCCTCCTCTCCCTTGGCACATGGTCGACCCAGACACTTGCGACCTACGCGCTGAATGGGACGCCGGACAATTTCACGATGACTTCGTCGAAAGGCAACTGTGGTGTCAGCGCCGGCACGTTCGCGTGCGGGATCGGGGTGTCGCTCACGTCGTTTTCTGCTGTGAATATCTCGTCTCTTGCAAGTGGAAGGATCTCTTGCTAACGGTTATTAGATCACAAACGGGACCTCGCTGCTGCTCGCCTCCGACAATTCGACGGAGTGGTCCAGCGATGGCGTACCAAGCGGCCAGATCGTGTTCCCTGTGTTCACTGGAAGCAACCACGCTCACCCCTACACGCTATCTATCATCTCTACTTAGGGCTAAGACCAAGGTTTGGCTCATGGGCCTTATTTAGGTGTATCTACTTTTCTTACGACTTGGGATGAGTCGGGATTATTTAATTCCCTCAACAGATTATTTTGAACCATCGCAAGGAACGGTCAATCGCTCGTTCGGAACCTGAATTATCAAGTTCAAGTTTATTCGACACGGTCCCGTGATGGAGATTCGCGCGTTCGTTTCGTATCAACTCAACATCAACTTGCCAAGACGCCGACGTCGCCGATGCAACGTTTGCACGATGTCCCCATCGCCGATTCCCTGCTTTCCCCATGATGCCCAAGCTATAAATGGCTGGCTGGGGCTCACGTTCGATCGGCGTCGGGTGGTTTGTCGTTGGTTTGTCGTGGACCGTGCTCTGCTATCTATTCATATCAGCTTCTTCAGCGTGAACACCGTCAACACATGAGCACCTTTATCTGCCGCTCCTGTTCCCTGGTCGGCTTTAGCAGAGTGTCCGCGTGGTTCGAATCCTCGATCATTGTTCGAATATCTTATCTCTAAAAATATAGCCATCTGGGCAACTTCTCAAAAGGACCTTGCAATGAATCTGAGAATCGAGTTCCTCCTCCCCTGTAACCATGCTCGCTGCCACTGTGATACTCGCTGTTCTTGCTGGCTCCTCTACGGGCTCGTTTTTGTCGGCGTTCGGCGAGACGTCACTCAACGAACGTGCGTTAATGCCAAACATCGCCTCGGGCTGTTCAACCACTGGAACTGCCTCCTGTGGTAATACGTCGTCTGTCTCCAACCTCTGCTGCTTCGAGTCGCCTGGGGTAAATTGTAACGAACTCTCGCATCAATTCAATTATTTATCCTCGTTTTTAGGGCCTTTTGCTGCAGACACAAGTACAACGTAGTCTGTTTTGGCATCCTTCTCGGTCGCTGATTTCTTATGTATTAGTTTTGGGACACTAGTCCCTCTACTGGACCGAGTAACAGCTGGACTATTCACGGTCAGTGCCATGTGCTTGCATGTTGAATACCGGATGCTCAATTTTTTCCGTCCAGGCTTGTGGCCCGACAAGTAGGTAGACCGGCCTGAGAAGCGATGTGATTGTGACGTGAATAACTTAGCTGCGACACGACGTTTACTGAAAACTGTGATCCTTCGCGCGCTTATACGGGCATTGCGGCTGTATGTATAGCTTTCACTCTCCATCAAACGGGAGCTGAGTTCTTGTACCCAGCTGCTAACGGCTCAGGGCGCGGCTTCGACTCTCAGTTTCATGCAAACAGTGAGTCTCTGCATCCGACAATGGTGACGTCGATGAATATGACCAAATCCAGTTCTGGAAAGATATCTCTGGTAACGACGAAACGTTCTGGGAGGTGTGTCATCCTTCCCTGGCGTGCTGAATGACCCCTGATTGTGATTAAAAAAGCACGAATGGTCTACCCACGGAACGTGCATGAGGTATACAATCACTGGAGATTCCTGCGATCGCTGGTTGAATCCTACACCAAAATAGCACATTAAAGCCTACATGTCTTCCCTCCGGGAGCTCGAAAGGCGCGGAAGCCGTGGCGTTCTTCCAAACCGTCACTAAGCTGTTCCAGGTCTGGTTTCTGCTGATGTTCAACTAGGTTGACATCCTGAAAGCTACCCCACAGAATCTCCCGACATTCACTTGGCTCTCTAACCAAGGCATCACGCCATCGTCAACTACTACGCACACGCTGGCCAGTCTCACCGCTGCCATCCGCGCTGAGTCCGGGGTGAGTTCTTCTAACTACTTCATTCTCGTTGATTTATTCTGTCATGTTGTGCAGTTCACTCCTGCATTCGACTGCTCAGGAAGCAACCTCAATGCCGTCACGTATTATTTCCATTTGAAAGGGAGTATCATCGACGGAACTTTCGTGCAAATTAGTGCGTTTCCTTTCTTCATATAGGATCCGTCACTCAGACATGAGTTCAAGGTGCACCGGAGAGCGGAACTTGCCCTTCTAGCGGCATTAAATATCCCTTGAAAACAGTGCGTTTCTTCCAATTTTGATTTCTCGTTCCAGTCGAACTGATCCATTGATTAGGGCAGCCCCGTTTCCACAACTAGCACAGCCGGCGGGGTGCGTTCCTTTTGGATTTTTATCGTCGGAGCGGAACTGATCTCAATGATTAGGGAGGCAGCACGGGGGTGCGCATTATCCTTCTTTCGTAACCGATAGAATGTTTGATTCGACTACACTTGATGCAGACACCCGGAACTTTGCCCGCCAAGGCAACCATTCATGCATCCTCTGCAGGTGGCCTCCTCTCTGTCGGCACCTGGTCAACCCAGACGCTTGCGACCTACACGCTGAGTGGAACAACGAACAGTTTCACGATGACCTCGTCGAAAGGCAACTGCGGGGTTAGTGGGGGCACGTTCACCTGCGGGAGCGGGGTGTCGCTGACATCGTTTTCTGCTGTGAGTCTTGCTATTTGTCTGATGGATCATGTTTTTTTCTGACGGTTCGTTCCTAGGTCTCGAGTGGGGGCGCGCTGCTGCTGGCATCTGGTGGTTCTACGGCGTGGACCAGCGATGCCGTACCAAGCGGTAGCGTCGTGGAAACCGTGTTCACTGGGAGCGGCCACTCTCAGGATTATACTCTTTCTATCATTGCTGCTTAGGGCTTTCGCGGATAAACTAGGGGTTAGATTGACTTTCGGTTTGGTGCTTAAAGAAGAAATATAGGTTGAACATACATGTAACATCATTGTATCACTACCAGGAATTCAGCCCCCATTGAAACTTTGGATCGTAACGGCGTTCATCTAAATCTGAATCCATGATTTTGTGGAGATACTGATCCCGCTATATCGTAAATATTCTGGGCGCCAGTCAAGGCGATATATTAATGCTCCGTTTGGTTTACTCGGCGATTCAGCTGAGTGAAGGACATCAGGCGTCGAACCCTCCCGTATCCAGTTTGTACGCTGAAACTCGAACGTGCGCGATGAATCTGCCCCGCTATTTATGTACATTCCGACCGTAACGCCGTCGGCGGGACATTTATAACATATGCCCACAAGGGCGACTCCCAATCGACATTAGCCTCCTCTCAACGACCATGCCATTTCTGCTCTCCAGCGCGCTCGTGGCACTCGCAACTCTCGGTTTGACTGCTTCCATGGTCAAGTCGGAGTCCACCCAATTCCCGCTATCCAAGACCGCGTCGAGTTGCCCCGAATCGGGCCTGACGTCCTGCACCAATACCACCGTCGTCAGAAACCTTTGCTGTTTTGAAGCTCCCGGGGTAACTACTAGGAGATACTTAGCTTCCCCGCGATTGAGATTTTAACTTCGAATAGGGCCTTCTTCTGCAGACTCAAGTACGTCAATGAGCCGGTGGAGCTTTGAGAGTTTCATTGTCTGAACCGGTTCCAGTTTTGGGATACCAATCCGTCGACTGGGCCTTCAGAGAGCTGGACAATTCATGGTGGGTGCGATTAGATACTGGTTCCGAACCCAACGATTCAGATGCGTCTCCAGGTTTGTGGCCCGACCAGTGCGTGTTTCTTACAGACGCGCCTGCAACACTATTAACATTATTCACCCATCCTCCCAGCTGTGATCTAAAGTTCTCCGAGAATTGCGACTCGTCCAGAGCATATACAAATATTGGTGGCGTGCGTCTGGAAACTTCGCTTCCTCCTAAACTATATCTGAACAGAGTTCTGTTTAGCTGCTTTCGGACCAAGGCGCTGATGACACGCTCAACTTCATGAAAACAGTGAGCGAAGGAGTTTCTCGAACATTCAGTGGTCTTCAACTTCTGAATAGTATTGGGTTGACATTGACGGCGAGGATGAACAATTTTGGGAGGTATTTATAAATCCCGCTCGATGAGAAGGTGTACCGATTTCATTTAGCACGAATGGAAAACCCATGGGACGTGCATGAGGTGTGTGCTTGCGACCATTCGACCCCAGTTAAACGGGGACGTTGATCAAATGGAATACAGCACTTTAAAGCCAACATGTCTTCCGGAAGGCAGTCCTAAAGGTGCTGAGGTGAGCCAACCATTTTCTACATCCCGATTTTGAACATATCGGTATGCCAGGCCGTTGCCTTTTTCAACACTGTTGTCGGCCTGTTCCAGGTCAGACCACCATCCTTCAAACATCTGACTTCGAGATGAATCATCTGGTACAGACGCTCCCTACGTATACATGGCTCGCCAACCAAGGAGTCACCCCTTCTTCGAGCGCAACGTACACCCTCCAAAGCTTGACCTCTGCGCTCCAGAGCGAGTCCGGAGTACGCCGTCCGTCCATAACTATTTCCTGCGTATTTAGCTATCTTCACAGTTCTATCCTGCGCTCAATTGCGAGGGTAAAATCCTTGACTCGGTTTCCTGGTACTTCAATCTCAGAGGATCGGTGATCGATGGACAGTTCGTGCAGATAGGTAATGGTTCAATTAATTGTTGCTGAAACCCCAACTAACCCAGGAAACAGACACTCCGCAGAAAGGGAATTGCCCCTCCAGCGGAATTAAATATCCGCTCAAGTCTGAATCCGGTGAGGTGCCGAAGGTAGGTGCAGTCTTATTTTATGTCGTGAAGGTTATTGAACCTGGCATTGACAGAAGAAGAAGAAGAGATCGGTCAGTTGTCACTTATTTCCCCAAAAAACCATCCTGAATTTGTGTGGTGCAGTCGCGTCGCGCGGCCTCCACCCGCGACGAGGCGGAATTGTAGTAGGGAGAAGCACGGGAGATTGTCGCAACTGGGATATTTCTTACGTTCAGTCATTCATATCAATAAAGTCAGGTTTTTATTTTCACGGCAGGTGGCCTTAGTTCAAGACAGAAACTGTGGAAGATGACGTTGAACAAGCCCTCTTATTTGCTGAGGTCTGGTCAAGTCGCGTCGCGTCATTTGGTCACCGTATCTGGAATCGGTTGCGACGCGACGCGTCTTTACGTTATTTGGTGGCGCATCATTCCATCACGCCCTTACTCCTTCCCCAATCCTTCCCTTACAATCATGCCCCGCGCTGGTTCTTCATCTGAATCACCTCGCAAGAAGCGCCAGGACTCCGCGTCTCCCAGGAAAGCGAAGACCGCCTCTCCAGGGATCCAAAAGCGAAGAAAAGAGTGGAACGAGTCTTTGCCTCCGTTATGGGTAAAGGAGGCACCCAAGCGGCACGACGGTGGGTACATGAACGATTGTGAACGACTACCCATACTAGCTCATTCAATCTCGCTTCAGGCTGTGACCAAAGCTAATGCTAAAGAGTTTAAACTAACTGACCGTGAAATTGGGACCCTGCCTTACGAAGAAGCCATAACCAAGGCCGGTTTTCTGACGAAGCTTTACAGAGAGGATCAGCTCATGGAACTCGCGAAGCGCAAATGCGCAAAGCTTGAAGTGGAGCTTAAAATAGGTGGTCTTGTCTACCATTCACATAGCGGCTCGAGCGCGACTGGCTCGGTATCCATTGTCTCATTGAAGAATGCCTTCAAACCTGCGGACTGGGAGGAGCATACAATCAATCCCCAACCTCCCCCACTAAAGCTTGTGGAATATTCTTGGCCTCCACAGGCAGAGAAGCCTGATCCCGAGAACATAATCTGGACGCCAAGCTGGATATCAGGACCTGTCACCGTGGATGATGCTTGCAGGTTGTACTGTGTATGCGGCTGTTCTAAACCCCTCATCCACCACGATTGATCATCTCATTCGTAGATTGAGCCGGCCGATATCCAACATCTATCTGCACACTCTCGTTGGATTGACCTGGCCACTGTCGCAAAACGGGCGCTCGCACTTCATGGTGGTTTCTATAAACACAAGGAATTGTGAGCGTTCATTTACCAGAGTTGAGCGGAACTAACGATACTCTAGAGTCCTGCGGCAGCGCCGAGCGGAGGAGGAGATGCTGACTCGCACAATTTCCGACGCGGATAAGCGCGAGAGTCACTTTCGATTCTCTCCGATGATTCGAAAGCAATGGGAAGATAACGAAAACGACGACGGAATGTACGACATCATAGGTGGCTCAACAATACAAAGACATGCCGTTGCCGTGCTCTACCCCATCTCTTATCACTGCAACGACGATTATGGTTGTGACTGGAAATGGATACCGGGTACATGCCAGCCCATTTTAACCATAATCTTCCTGAAAATGTATTTCCCAAGACTGGGGAGACTTCTAGCTCTCCCCCTCCCACATATTTTATCTGAAAGCGGCCAGCTGTTGAAGGCGGCTGTTCTTTGGGTAGTAATTTCAATTTTTGGTGTTATATCCGTGTCGCTGTGTCCTGAATTTCATTGTATAATAATGGCTTCATTCTGTCTGATGAAAGTTCGATACGGTACCGTGCGGCCGCGTCCAGAGTCAAATGGAGAATGAGCGAGGACTTGTTGTCATCCATTGCACTGCCACATCGGACTTTGCTTTCTCTTTCCTACTTGGTCGATTTGTAGAATGTGGGTTCTCTTCACAAGGCTACCGCGACACATGACCGAGCATACTAGAAGGGGAAAAGGGACCTATTCCCTAGAGCGTCGTTGGGACAGTCGATTTATATCACATTCTGTGGTGAGAATGAATTTTTTTCGCGTCTAAAATTCTTCTGACTCCGATAAAGTGTAAATCTTTGGGAAGGGGTCATTATACATGGCTGATAAAATCCCCTCCAGGCGGCGGAGACGTCGGGCCAGCGGAAAAGGAATGGAGAACGCAGTTTTTGAAGACGGGACCGAGTTCATATCTCTGGACGCGGATTCAGACCAGGAGAAGGTCGAGAACGGCAAGGACGAAGACCGGAACGCACGGAGAAAGGACGAGGAAAGAAAACAGGAACGAATACGCAACGCGCCTAGTCCACGACCTCCGATCGCGTCGCCCCCGCCGCTGCCTCGAGGGCGTGACTCAGACTCGCGCGACAGACGACCGAGAGACTCCCGGGAAAATGGACAAGAGAACGGGAATACACGCGAATGGGATCGCGGCAAGCGGAAGTACGACACGGTTTTCGATTCTAGTGACGGGTACCGGAACAAGAAACAACGGACGGACGCCAACTCGCGCCTAGCGCCATGGGTGGACCATGTAGAATGGGAAGGGTGTGGAAATGTATCGGAACTGTGTGTAAAAGAAAATTCTGGATCGTCTATTCGACCTAACAGTGACGCAGATTTCATCGCGAGATAGAGGGCTTCGTGAATTGGATATCGCCCACACCGCAGGAAGACGAAATTCGGGGACTCGTCGTGGCGATCATCTCCCGCGCCGTCACCGCGTCATTCCCGGATGCGACGGTCCTTCCATTCGGCAGCTATGCCACAAAACTATACCTTCCACTAGGGTGAGTCTCGCGCGCTCGAATGCTACGTATGCTGATTTTTTTTATGAAAGCGACATCGACCTAGTCATACGCTCCCAGTCTATGGCCTACTCCGACACTAACTCCGTCCTCCACGCCCTAGCCGCTACGATTAAGCGTTCCGGGATCACGAGCAAAGTCACCATCATCGCCAAAGCCAAAGTCCCCATCGTCAAGTTCGTCACGAACCACGAGTACGGCCGCTTCAACGTCGACCTCAGCATCAACCAGGAGAACGGCATCGTCGCGGGCGGGATCATCAACGGCTTCTTGCGCGAATTCGGCGGCGGGGACAACAACACCAACTGCCTCGCGCTACGCGCGCTCGTGCTCCTCACCAAGCTCTTCCTCTCGCAGCGTGGAATGAACGAGGTGTACACTGGCGGGCTCGGCTCGTACGCCATCGTGTGCCTGTGCATCTCGTTCCTCCAGATGCACCCAAAGGTCCGCCATGCGCATATCGACCCAGACCTCAACCTCGGCGTGCTCGTCGTCGAGTTTTTCGAACTATATGGGAGTCGGTTCAACTACGAGGAGGTGGGCATCTCGCTACGCGATGGCGGGAGCTACTTTGGGAAGCGGCAGCGGGGGTGGGGATGGGGCGAGCAGTGGGGCGGCGCGCGGAAGGGTGGCTTGCTGTCGATCGAAGATCCCGGGGATCCGTGTACGTGTGCATCCTCCAGTCCCCAACCTTTCACTTACACTCATCTCATTGGTTATAGCGAACGACATATCGTCGGGCTCCTACAACTTCCAGAACGTGCGCCGGAACCTCGCCGGCGCACACGACATCCTGACGGCGACCATCTACCTCCGCGCGGGCATCCTGGCGTCGCGCAACACCGGACATGCTGTGAGCCTCCGGAATCACTACGAGCCTGGCGATATGAGCATCTTATCGAGTGTTCTCGGGGTCACACAAGAGGCGAGTACATCAAACTCAGAGCATGCATGAATCATGAACTGCTGCTAATGCGCAACGATGACAGACGCTAAACAATCGCGCGCTGGTGAAGGAGGTGTATCAGAAGCAGACGCTGCACCGGCTTGTGGGTGTCCAGCCGAGGGTCCCCGCAACGCTGCCTCCGGTGAACGGCAGCGGTGCGAACGGGAAGGCGAAACCGAAGAGCAACGGGAAGGAGTCGCGCGCGCGGACGCCGGTTGTGTTCGACGGGTCTGTGGCGAGTGGGAGCGGGAGTGGGAAACAGAACGGCAAGCCGCAGTCGGTGTCGGGCTCGCGGTCGCGGGAAGAGAAAGAGAGCGTGCAGAATGCGTGGGCGGAGGCGGAGATGGTCATGTCCGACGATGACCAGTCGCCCGTGCGTGCGACGGACGAAAAGGACGGGCGGTATGCTATCGGCGTGTCACCGCCGAAGAAGCGGCGCAAGACGGGGCGGTACCCGGCCGACGCGCATATCGTCACGTTCACCGCGGACTCGGACGACTCGGTCAGCGACAGCGAGGACGGGCGGGTCAAGTCGAAGTCGAAGTCGAGTCGGGGGAAGGAGCGGTTAAGCGGTGTGAAAGACAAGTTGGGCAAAGCGCCAGACGATGGTGGGAACGAGCCTCTGCGCATAAAGGGCATGGCCAGCCTGAGCCGGTCGTCCAGTAGCAGTTCCCTATCTTCGACCACGCGGCGGAATTATTGGACGTCGAAGGGAATTGGACTGGGTGAGGGGAGCAGCGAGGATTGAGGTGCGATGGTGTAATGCTACTGTTACTTTTCCCTCAGGATGTAAACAGGCTGTACTCGGCACTACGACGTGGCCGTCAAAATAACAGAAATTATCGTGAAGGTGAATATATTACTCGTAATAAAAGGGTCGTATATAAGCGTCGGCCGAATCCAAGTATCGGATTAGAGATTAGACCTTTTCCTCTAAGATAGCCGGCTCGATCGACTCTCCTGCGTTTTCTGCCCTTCGCCCGTCTAGAGTCGTCACCTCGACGGCGTTCTGGATCTCCAGAAGACGGAAGTCTGACGGACATAATTAGCAAGTGATTCTGCTTGGGGCTTGGAGGTCGCAACGCACCTTTAACGAAGAACGCCGCAATGAAAGGGATGACAGCGATGACGATGCCAGGAATGAGCATCATGCGCATCGTCTCGGAGTACGCAGCAACTGTGAAGGCTCAGAATCAACTCTGAAAACGACAATGACGACGACCACTAACCCATGTCGTTATACTCATCCCCGACGAGCAGACGCACGAGTGTCGGCGCGCCAACGTAGCTCGCGATCTCCGTGCTGCATGCATATCTCTGGTAAGACATTGTACAAGAAAATGCAGAGGGAAGGGGAAAGCGCACCTATTCAGGGATGGGACATGCTTCGCGATCTCTACGGGCAAGCGATTAACCCAGATCGCGCCGGCCGCGGCGGTGCCGACGACCCCGCCGACCTCAGCAGAGAGGAGGAGCGCCGCGGTGGCAAGCGCGACGTCTTGATGCGGGACGGCGCCTTGTGCACCGATCTGGGACGCGACAGCTGCGATTCCACCTCCGAGCCCCTGGATGATTTGCGTCATGACTGACGATGTTTCAGCGGATGAAGCAAGGGCGGAGAGAGAAACTGGGCGAACCGAGGGCAGCGGTGTTGGTGTGTGAACGGGCATAGAACATGAGCCCGACGCCGAAGATTCTGAGTAAAGAGTGGGTACTATGGACTAATCAGCTTGGATGGAAGACGTACCGAATGGCGAGGGCCACGATGAGGGAGTTTTTGTACCCGGTCTTGAAAGTGCCGGCGAGGACAGCCCAACCCAACCCAAAGAACTATTCTTTCAGGTCAAAATTTATCCGCTGAGGTGGTAGCTGGCATATTCACCGTCAGCGAGAGCGACTGAGCGTTGCTGTAGTACACGAGTTTGCCGATTTCCCACTTGGTTGTGGCAGAGACGAATCCGTAGAGCTCGCCGTACGTCAGGTAGAACGAGACCTAGCAAGGGAAAGTTAGTTTCCATATATTCTTTGTGAGGAAATGGCATTGGACGCACAAAATCGAAAAAATTGATTGTGCAGCCTGCAAGACGTGAATCAATAAAACCCTTTCATCCTAGCTCCAGATTAATACGCACCAGCAAGGATAGTCCGATTCCTTAGCAGCCTCCACGGGATGACGGGGTGCTTCGCGCGTTTGGTCTCCCAGAAGATGAAGATGGGAAGGGTGACAACGCCGCCGATGACCATCATTGCGGGAATGGCAGGGTTGTGCCAGGTGGTCGTGGCATAGGAGCCGCCCGCCAGAACGATGGGGACTGTATGCATGCAGAAGGACGCGATTAGGGGTGGGGTTAGAGACGAATTAAGGGAGGGAAGAGAGGGGACGCACGGAAGAGGAGGGCAAGGGTGCTGGATTTAAGAGAGTGTGTCGATTAGATTAGGAATGCACGTATGGAATACGGGGGCGGACGTACGCGGCGAGGAAGAAGAGCCCTACGGCGTCCACGTCCTCCACAAAGGTCCGAACGCGGACAGAAAGCGGCGCCTTGGTGTTGGTCTCTGTGGCAGGTTCGCCCTCGAGGATGCCCTGCGCTTTGGCGCGTCGCTGCGCCCAGAGAAGGACGATGATCTGGAGAGCTGTGTTATTAGTTGTTCGCGTCGGGTGATGGGGTGGGTAGTGACGCACAATGGGCGACAAGGCGGGGATGTAGCATAGTGCGTAGATGCCGTATCCCCATCTCCAGCCTGTACAACAGTGAAGAGAATCAAAAGAGTGTTAGGCTCAAGCACAAACGACGTACCTAGTCCTCCGGGCGCCGTCAACTTTGTTGTGATTTGACCGTTCTGGATTGTGTTAGTTAGTCAGATGTCCACGGTGACAATCGAATAAAGTACAGCGTAGAAGTTGATACTGTTCGGAGGGTTGAGCAACGTGTAGAATCCAAGAAAAGGGCAGGCAGGACGCACAAGTACCACCCGCCGGTTGACAGCGACGACACGATGGGCCGCCACCGCAGGGTAGTGACATCCGCAATGACGATTTGAAGCGCAATCTGAAGACCGGAAAATCCAAGGACCCAGATGCCTGAAATGCGGGAACGTGATGAGAAAGTGGTCTCATGCACGAAGAGGGGGCGAAGGACTAACAGCTGCCTGCCCCAAGACCGGCCATATTCGGTGTCGTGGCGTTGACAATGTATCCCAGGACGTAGAAAAATAAGGCAATCTGGGAAACGTATAAATTCCTAAAAAATGCGACGTCATTTGAGAGTGCTCACGGCGATGGACTGTAAGGAAGCGCGTCGGTATATCTGAAGGATTGTTGAGCAGAACTAAAACACACCTCAGCCCGTCCCGCCGCATCGGTGAGTTTCGCAAACAATGGTTTACCAATGGCAAGCAGAATGGAAGTGGCACATTGAATTGCTGCAAACTGCTGGTAGTGACCTTGAAGCAAGTTGAAAAAAAAAGGAAATCATCGCGGGGGAAATATAGCCCACCAAATTGGATGGTCGCGTAACTTTTTGACAATGAGCAATGTATAATATCCCGAATCGCACGATGCGCACCTTCCCCATGCCCAGTTAGTGCCGTTATCGAGGATGTACATGTACCTGAGACGCGCTCAGTCGTCGAGCGCTGTTTAATGATAATAATAAGCTCTCACGACGCAAGAGCCACCGAAATCCATAGTGCGATTTTGGACTTGGTTCCCCACACCTAAACACGAAGCATAAGACACGGTCTAGCGCAGCAAGCGAACACAACTTGCCGATTGAATGGCTTCGATACGACGGACTCCACTCTGAGTTCCGGTGACGGTAATTATGTTTTCTTCGCTGGAGCCAGCGGAGGGCCCTGTTTTCTCGTCGACCACGGACATGTTGAAGGAGGAAGACGGGAAAAAGAAGTAGCCCGCGGCACCTTATAGGGCGAAGATCTAATCTGATGCGCATGGCGGATTGATGGTTTGAAATGATTGAGTTATCTGATACGCCCGATTTCTGATTGTACCTCGAGGGCCTTGATTGCGTGGGGAAAGCGGTATAAATTCTTCGGCGCTTCAGCATACACGAGCAAACGAGAGAGGAAGGAACTGAGTACTAGAGGTCGATAATCCGCGGATTGAGCCATATGGCGTCTGACATCTGACAGATTTTCTCGAGGGCACTGAAATTTTCCATTGAAACCCTTTGCACGCGGCGGATGTAGCTTCAACATCGGTTGGTCCGAAGTCCGAGCCGAGCCGAGGCCAGAGCAAGCCAGGGCATCTGAATAGGCCCCCGGTCACTACCTACGAGCTCCGGGCGTAGAGTAAATCAACGACCCATTTCAAGGGTATTTTTTCAGAACCCGCGAGCACCAGATGTTTTGAACCATCTGGAGCGATGCGGAGGAACAAAACTAAGACGGCTCCGGTGTGGAAGACATAATTTCTTTTGGGGGGCCTCCCGGGCCGCAATATACCGTCAAAATATGGAGTAAATCAGTCGAAATTCTCGAAAAAATATGGAGGGAGCTCATAGGTAGTGACCGGGGGCTATCTGAATCATAGCGCTGGCGGGTGCCCTTTCTTCCAGTTCACCAGAAGGTATTGAGACTTGAACAATCCAGCTTGGTAGTTTACGCCAGAGTTGTCGTGGATCCCGAGACGTGAAGATGGCGTAAAGCAAGATGTCGATCCACGTGACAGAAGCGCGCAACACGATAGAGCTACACAAGAGTAAACACTCGCAAAAGAGACCCCCTATTTTCGATAATGTAATCGGCAATTTTTAGCTGAGTACGGGTTGCGGTTTGCGGTCTTGCTATATATATGCTCGACTGAACCAGATGGAATGGAAGTCAAAACAAGACCGCATGACTTTCCCGACAATCGGGCCGCCTCCAGTGCACACTTCTCTTCTCACCGGAGCCTTCTTCTGTGTATTGGTCCCTCGTCCGGTGATTTATCGGCCCAAAAATCCCTCTTAATCGCATATTCTGTTTACGCTCAATCGTAACCCCCCACAATGCGCTTGCTTCTCGCCGTTTCCTGGCTTTCGTGCCTTTTCTCCTTGGTCCATGCTAAGCTCACCTGGGGCAACACAAAATTTCTCTTTGTCTTCGGTGACTCATACACCACGACAGGTTGTTTCATTTTGGCTTCGCCAATTTTTGAAAACTAAGTAATTGTTTAGGATTCAATATCTCAAACGGTGTAGATTCTGTGGACCCGGGCTTCGTATGTTGAGCACTCTAGTTCAATCAGACTGATCTTTTGAACCATCATTGGTTACCCTCAGACTTCTTCAAATGGACCCAACTGGGTCCAGGCTCTCAGAGATACCTACAACGTCGCTGGCACCAAGGTAAATTTAATTTTCGTTCCGGAAACTCTGCTCATCTTCGTGCTAATAAATTCCAAAAGGTTCTCGATCTGGCGTCGGGAGGAGCTACCATCGACTCAGCCCTGGTCACGCCATTCGAACCCACCGTATTGTACGAGGTCTCGATTTTGCATCCGACGTACAATGATCCTGATTCGAAATCCTCAGGTCTGTCGTCGATCAGGTAGCCCAATTCAAAACCTTCCTGGCATCCAAGCCCGTCGGTGCTCAATGGAACAGTTCCAACGCGTTAGTTGAACCACCCACTCTGCCAACACTAATTCATAAAATCCTTCTTTCAGCCTATTTGCCATTTGGATTGGGATAAATGACTGCGTAGGAGAAATTCACTCCTTTTAGTTTGAGCGACCTCAATACTCTATTACCCTTAGGGAAACGCTTTCAGTTGGGTGCGAAAGCGACTATCTCGCCTATCTCATCTCATATCTCTAACCAAAACTACGGCTCCTAGACGAACACAACACAGCCAGCATTCAACAAGGTTCTCATGGCCAGACTGACCACTCAGGTGCGTATTTTAGTTCAAAGAGCTCCTCTGACATTTACTTGTATCCACGCAGCTCGACGAACTCTACTCGTTCGGCGCACGCTCATTCTTATTCCTAACCGTCCCACCCGTAAACCGTGCTCCCCTCTTCCTCGAACAAGGCCACGCAACCACGTCCCTCCTCGCTTCCGACATCGAAAATTACAATTCTCAGCTCTCCGCAACGGCGAAACAATTCCAGGCCTCTCACAAAAACGTCGAAACGACAGTGTTCGACACACAACCGGTGTTCAATACGCTGTTGGATAACGCCAAGACGTTCGTTTAAAATTTCCTATATTCTAATCCTGGTCCTATTTCATTCTGCCTTTCCTTGGCTGACTTGGTTTCTCTGATTTCTCAATGCAGTTTTGGATTCTCCAATTCAACAGGATTTTGCGACGCCTACCAAAATGGAACGCCCGCCCAGTCGACGGAGATTGCGCCTTGCGCGCCTGTCTCCACCTACTTGTAAGACCTCCTCTGCTTCGCACATTTGACGAAACTCATAAAAATTAATTGCAAAGCTGGCTCAACTCTCTGCATCCGCTCTTCACGGTTCACAAGTAAGCTTCCTTGTTATGTTCAGGCACCTCTGGCTTTTAAAAAATCTCCCTCAGCGCCCTAGCTCATGCAATCTCGACGGTAATCAGTGCTTAGTGTAGTTCAAGAATGCTTGTGCAATCTTGGTCATAGTAAAACAGTGGTTCTAGGCCTTGTGGAGTTCCTTTTCAGCGCATGATGGCCGAAGCCGAAGCCGAGGCCTCGGTCATAACCTCGCCGGAACATCGGACCTGTGGGAATGCGGTCCCAATTTCAAGGACAGGGTTCGGGATTGTCTCCGTTCAGGGAAAACGAATGCGTCCCCACCGGATGTGCATATCCACTACAGCTATAAACTACTCAAAGATCTCAGACTTACTCAGAGCTCATGACGTGAACGTATCAATAATCAGCATTGCCGAGGCCTTCCGAAGCGATCCGGTTGAAGTTGAACCTGTAACCCGAAAATTTCAGTTAGATTTAGTTAAGATCTCAGCGACATTGAAACGAGAGGCCCGGCCTAGACCCATTGTCAGCACCTCCTCTGGGCAATCCCGCGTCTAGCCGTCTGAATCCTTATAACCAGAGGAATGACCACTGGTGTGTAGAGCTTAAGTACCCCACAATGGCGCCCATAACCGAAATTGTCACCGTCGATCTCATTGCGCCGTACACTTACCAATCAATTCCGCTGGTGAAACTCCTCCAAATACTCGCTCAGCGACAATCGGCGCATTCGGCATATCCCGTTCGGTTTTTCACCGACACCAAATCGTCTTCCCGGATTTACATTGTGTCGGGATGGCATGACGTCAGGGCAAGCCAGGAATGGCTCCAGAGCCCCGGCTGGTTGGAGGTGGCAGCGCTCCTCAAGCCTTTTCGGACGGTTAAAGGCCGGACGTTCCTCGCCATCGATTTCGACACGATCCCTAGACGCGGGGTTGTATGCATTCGAAGAGGGACGAGAATTAGTCGGTCTATGAATCGTGGAAGCGATAAAACGGGGACGTTTCCATCTGCATTTTGGGACGCTTCCGCAGACGAACTCAGCGCGCAGGCGAATGCAACATACAGCATCGAGGTTTACATGGACGATGCGTGGAAAGCTAGAGGCGCAGCCAAATCTGCAGAAGTATCCATGTGGCCGTTTACGCTTTCTCAGCTGTATGATTAGTAATGTAAGAGAACAACCTTCGTATCTCATGTCTTAGGCTCATCGACTCGGCAGAACTGTTTGTGATACTACTTGTACGGTGTATTTTTTAGAATTAGAAGTTGAACGATCACGTGTTTGGTTGAACTTGAACAAACGAGACTGTTTAACGACTTGTGCCATCATGATATGGGTATATAGCTATGAGGGTATCCACCGCCGGAATATATCGCCTTGTTCGTATATCATATTTGAGTGTGATACGAGGGCGCAGCAGATACTACGGAAAGTCTCCGAGAACTCGAAGGCGGCCCTCTGCTGCTCTTAGGCACATGTGAAGAGGGCGGAGACCTCACCTGGGACATGGACCGATCCACAGAAGTCCCGCCAGTAAATGGTGTGGGTGGTGGTACGCCAAAATCGCTGCCGTTGAGCACGACCGGATGCCCCTCCAACATTTCGGCGCGGGCTCTATTTCTGCGGCGTCGGTTAATGAGCCAGAACGCGAGAATGACGAGCGCAATGATAGCGATTCCGGCCAGAGCACCGCCGACCGCTGCAGCTATGTTGGCTGACGATTTACTGGGATATCGCAAACATTTAGTGTTGGAATATATTAATAAGTATGGTCGGCTGCTTACCCCGATGGTGTGACGGCGGCCGAATTTGAAGCCTGGAAAGAGGTCAAAAGATGCTCGATGCCGATGAAATATTTGGAATGCACTAACACTCGGCGTTGAGCTCTCTGTAGCTCTCGTCGCTGAGCCCTAATTAACGGATGTCAATTCTGAATGCGAGGACCGCCAAATTACTCACAGAAGCGGATGCTGACAACCCAGGAGGTCGTACGATTGCGGTCTGGTTAGTGGGAAGTTCTCCACCATCCGCCACGACGAACTGGTAGGGAAGTGAGAAACGGGAAATTCTTTAAACTCGATGTCCTTACATAAATCGCATCGTCCACTGCTCCACGCTCAAGAACAGGGAGAAGAATCGGTTGCCCATTGGTAGTAGCGATGATCGACGACATCCGATAAAACCCAGCAGGAAGGCCGCTGTCCAGAGTGGTCGTGAGGACGCCGGTACTATCAGCCACTCCAGTGACACCCTTGAAGAACGTGAAGAGAAGTGGATTCGGAGGAGTAGAGGTGGCGGACGATGAAACCTGCTCGATGACAATGAACGGATGGCCTTGTATCTGGCCGCTTGAATCGAGTTGCTGAGGCGCTGACAGGTAAGCCGTCTCCTCGTTGGCAAAGTTTCCTGTCGCAAGGTTCGTAACCGCCAAACCAATTATCATCGGAGAGTTGGTTCTGAGGACGTCGGAATTTCGTGGATATGTGAATTTTGACGTGGGCTTGAATGTTGTTGTCAGAATACAGTCTGCAGTTTATAGTGGACGTACCATGCGACTGGTAGAGGGGAGCACTCCCATTGGTGCAGGATTACAAAAACCTGTCCTCACTTGGGTACCGTTGGTCAGCGGCAACGTGGTCGTAGCGCAAAAATTTATGAAGTTGTTGCTTGACGTGAGGGACGCTGATTGACCTACACGATATACCATTGTAATGAACAACGGAACCAGAGCAGCAGAGCAGGCCACAACTCACCTGCCTGCCGGATATCCTGCCCGTCACTTGCGAATCCTTGTGCAATTACTGAGGATAGTAGCGTGAGAGACGACTGGGAAGCGTCATCAGCGCGGGACACAGCAGTCCGCCTTGTCTCGGAATGGCGTGGTGTGTCCACGTGTCGCGGAGCCCTCCGCCTGACGGCAGGACTGCTTCCCGCCGTGCCGGTTGCAGTAACAGTAAACTGTGTCGGAAAGTTATAAACACGACAACGGCAAAGCGTTAAAACGAACATATGCCACATCATTGAAAGCACCATGCTGTGAAATTGGCACAAGAACTGGCTGGTGATTCGCCGCATGTGTCGTCGCAGTCTGGTCAGAGTTCAACACAAGCGATACACGAAAGTATAGATGCTGACAAGCCGGTAGAAACCCTCTGGAAGGCCATTTGTAATCTTGGAGGTTATAAATCCGTCAGTTGCGACGTCCGAGATGACCTTGAAAAACACGAAGTCACGGCTGTCTGTGGGAATAGTCGAATTGAGGGCGTCCAGCTCTTCTACGACGACGTGATAATGCCCAATTATATTCCCCGTAGAATCTACTTGTTGCGGTGCTGACATGAAGTTTTCCGACAAGTTGACAAAAACACCGCTGTCAAAATTGGCAACATAGAGGTCGAAGGGAATGGTGGTGTTGACTTGGAACGTTCCTCCTTTTATGGCCCCATCCAACAGAATGGACGGAAGATTTTCAATGGACGGAATTTGTCCCATAGGTGCAGGGTTACAAGATCCGCTCACAAGCTGTTTTCCGTCGGTGATCTGAGCATTAACCGTAGCACAGAAGTTGATGAAATTATTAGAGGATGTCAGACTTGCGGTGGATGTTTCTGTAGGAAATATTGGAAACCGAACGAATGCGAAGACATTGCTTGACGCACCTGAGCCTGCCTCTACTCCGTTACGCGTGAAACTGGAAGCCACCAAGGATGAGTCCAATGTGAGACTGGTCTGCGCATCGGCGGCAACTCGAGCTGTCAAAGCAGCCTTGGGTTGGCTTCGGGGTTCGGAACCACTACCAATCCCAAGCGACGTCATTCAGTCGATCATTAGCCAGAAAATTCAAGAGGACGCACGACGCGAAGGGTTCTCCGGAGGAGGAGGAGGAAGATTCTGGGCCAGAAAAAAGAGTGTCGCGAAAAGAATGATTGGAGCGGAATCTGGAATGTCGACTACGCAGACGAGATGAACGAAGGCTTCCTGCCCCGCTGTTTGAATCGTGGTTACCACGGCTCCAGGACGTGGACCCCACAGGCTGAGACATAACAAAAGGTGGAGGTTCTGGAAAAAGGCCTGCTCGACGTCCGCATTGATGGCGCGGGAACCGTGTGAGTTATCCGATCACTGTTGATCGTTTGGTTGATCACAATCGGCAAGGAAATGAAAAAGACTGGGCATACCGTTATGCTCAGCCTATACGGTATCTCGCAGCCGCTCGATAATAGGCTTCTCTAGGCCGCTTATTTTTTTCCCTATGTAAACCTAACAGCAAGCAAAGGAAAAAAGCACCCGTGCCTGGGTCACCAAAATCTTAAGTAATGATCAGTCGCGGGAGGTACACGTAGATCAGTTGCCTTGACGAGCGTATGTCTGTGGCGTGTCGTTGCATGCCGCCAAGTACTATCGATCCCCCACATATGCAAAAATATTTTGATGAAAGTGTTACGCAAGCGTCGAACCTCGGATTACTCTAAAATTCGGTTCGGAGCGAGCCATAGGTCTGAATCTCGTCGCCAAATATTTTCAGAAAATTTCAAGCATCTAGAGGGACGCCTGGACGGTGCCGACGCAAAACGTACTTTGACCTATGTACCTCTGCAAAAATATTTTGGGAGACAGTTGGCAGGTGATCGATGCCATCAAAATTTGGCCAAAAGCCAGTTTTCATTTTCTCGAGGCCTCGCATGTGCATATCAGCCTCTCAAATGTATCTGGCATTGCTTATGTGACATACTAGCATACCCAAAATTTATATCAACTCACTATGTGTGGAATTGAGGGTGCCAGATCAATTTTTTGCAGATGTGGGGCGTTTTGCATATCTGGGGGATCGAGTGACTTCGGAAGGGTTCCATTCTGTCTTATAACTTCAGGTTAGACGCAGAGAAATTCTTGCGGAAAGATTTCCGATCCTAGGTTTGGTATGTCCGATTTTTCGGAAGGGTTTCCGATTTTGTCTAATAACAATTTTGTCCAATCTGCAGGTTAGAGGCAAAGTAATTCTTTGGGATTTTCGTGCGTGAACATTCACGGTATTCGGAGGTTGCAGAGATTTCTCAATCTCGTCTGCCGCTGCGAGACCATTAAGTCAGGGCCGTGATGAATGACCGCTCAGGATCAAGAACAATGCGAATGGCTTTGGCTAATATTATGCATCAGTCTTGCAATGCCTCAATTTCCATGTTGCTAGTCTGCAGATAATCATCATACGAGTCCTGATATGCACCTACGAAACGTTCAATACAATGGTAAGCACGCACGGTCAAGGAATAAACCTCACTTGGGGTCTTGGCCTGCGCTCGATATCGCGCAATGACCTCTCGATTATGCGAGATAGCCGCTAGTTGGGCGTGCTTGATTGTTCCTGCGAGAGGTCAACCCCGGCGCACCATATACACTCGTGCAAGTTACCGGACAGATGTATAACATTGGGAATATAACGGCTCCCTTCGATGGCGGTCATCAGAGTGAGAGCGCCCCACGCAATTTTATGGTGGTCTCGGGCCACGCGTATTATACATATGTTCGTAGTGGGCGAATAATATTTGACTGTGTCGGCTCGCTCTTCAGCATCTATAGGGCGAGGTGCTTCTGTGCGCACCAGTCATCGAAAGGCCGACGGATCCCCAGCCGACATCCCCAAAATTGCTCAAGATACTTTGTTTCAGTGCTGCCCAGATTTTCTGTCCGTCCAAACGCGTTGAGGGATTCGAATTAGGATTTGACGTCGGAATCAGCTCAACCAGAAGCCAGCGGTTCTTTAGACAAAAGATACAAAGTTTCAAGGTATTGAATAGCACGCGACGAGGGTACCATTACCTTGAACCGAACCATCGAGGTGGATGCAGAAGGGAAAAGGCAACTCTAAGTCCGCTATAACCGCGCAATTGCCAAATATGGCCATGCTTCGCCTCTTTCCCCATAACTTTCGTTTCGCCACGAAATACCCCAGTGCTTCCAGGGGTACACAGCTGCTCTTTGGCAAAGGTGAATTCTCCATTTTCGTAGAGAAATGTGGCCGTTTTTCTATCGCGATTCTACACTCCGAGCCAGCATCGCTGTCCCTTTAAATTTTCTTCAACTAACCATATTTGCAGGTCATACCCTTGATTTCCTCCATACAGCAGTTAAAGTGCTAGCTAGCCCATGATATCATGAAGAAAAGTCTACGGTCCATCGCGGAAACCTCCTTGGAGGCGCAGCTCATCTCTGCGTTACATTCACGCGACGAAAGGGCCATTAGGCGCAGACTCCCAGAGCCCAGCTCTCTATCATCACCCACGGGGCTCATCGACTTCAATTCCAACGATTACCTCTCGCTCGCCAGCTCGCGCACCCTTCGCGATGTATTTCTCAACAAACTCCGCGATGCACCGGATATCCTTGGTTCAGGCGGGTCCAGGCTCCTTGTCAACGGGCAGGCACACAGTGCTCTTGAAGCGCGCCTGGCTCAATTTTTTGGTCTCCCGCGGCCATTCTCTTCAATTCGGGATTTGACGCGAACGTCGGGTTCTTCTCTTGTGTCCCTCAAATCGGGGATGTCGTCGTCTACGATGAGTACATCCACGCATCGGTTCACGATGGCATCCGTGCCTCCCGCGCCCGTGATGCGCATTATCCATTCGAGCATAACTCAATACCGGCGTTCCGTACGCTGCTAACAAAACTGCTCGATGAACGGCCAGAACTGCGCTCGGGACAAAACAGCGTATTCATCGCGGTGGAGAGTCTATATAGCATGGACGGCACGTTTTCTCCGCTCGCGGAAATTGTTGACACGCTGGACGAATACTTCCCGCAAAGAAACGGATACCTTGTGGTGGATGAGGCGCATTCGACTGGCATCTACGGGCCGCAAGGACGAGGCCGGGTGGCACAGCTTGGCCTCGAAGACAAGGTGCTTGCGCGGCTGCACACCTTTGGGAAAGCACTTGCTGCAACTGGAGGTACCCCCGTTTTCTATACCTTCTCATAACTTGCTGATATCACTGCTAGCCGTCATTTTGACAAGCCCACTAATACGCGATTACTTGCTGAATTATGCACGCTCACTAATCTATACTACATCCCTGAGTTTCGCCAATATCATCGCTGCGGACAGTTCTTTCGACATGCTGACGGACGGTACAGCGCAGAAAGTGAGTCAATCTCCTGTTGGTGTTTTTCCTTGCTCACAATCTATCTATGCATAGCTGTCTAAAAAGGTCCTAGACCTATCCCGGTACTTCGTGGAGGAGTTGCGTCCTCGCCTCCGCGACGTTCCAATACATCTCCTCTCCTTGCCCCTACATCTGCAGCAGTCTTCCTACCTCGCATCCCCGATCATCCCAATCATGACGACCCGCCCACGGTCACTGTCTGCGCACCTCCTGAACCTCGGGATGAACGCACGTCCGATTACGTGGCCGACAGTGCCCAAAGGCAAGGATCGAGTGCGGGTCTGCTTGCACGCCGGGAACACGACATCCGACGTGGACCAATTAATCGAGGGGATGGTGCAGTGGGCCGAAAAAGAAAGGATTGCGGAAATAGTCGCAGCAAAAAGTGGCACGCACGCCGTGCAAAGTAAATTGTAGAATAGAGTTGTAAATCTAGATTGTTAGAGGCGGCGGTTCTTCTGGAGCGGGCGCCAGCAATGCGAGCTCCTCGTCGTAGAATTTCCGCAGCACCTTTTCGTCGCTGCAGAACTGCGACAGCTCACTCCTGATGCGATCCGCTTCTGCCGCAGGGCGGTGGTCTTTGTTTTTAAGCGTCGTGCCCATCCGCCCGGGACCCATCAAACGATTAGTCAGGAACAAGAACCCCTTCTCCCCGCCGAGCACCTGCATGAATGCGACACCTGAGCGATGCACAAACTGCGAGTACTTGAATGGCGAGCGGCGGTAGGAGTATATGACGTCGACTTGAGGAGGGTATAGATCCGCAGCCTCGATGTCGACGATGAAATTGAAGCGCCGCAGGAGGGCGTACTCGAAGTACTGCGCGGTGTGCGTCCCCAACGGAACGCGTTTCTCGAGATCGGGCACTATTGGGGGTGGAATGACGAGCCTCAGCGGGAAGCACGACTGGAAGGCGTTCCGCTCGCGGATATCGCTGATCTGCGTCACATACGCTTCCACCAACTTGAGCCCATACCGCTCGATGGTGCGATTCCACTGCCGCAGCTGGTCTTCGATGCAGCGCGCTGTTGTGCCGATCCACTGCAGCTCAAAGTGGAAGACAGTCCCGGGATTGTGGATG
This sequence comes from Mycena capillaripes, assembly GCA_029204075.1. Taxonomy (NCBI): domain Eukaryota; kingdom Fungi; phylum Basidiomycota; class Agaricomycetes; order Agaricales; family Mycenaceae; genus Mycena; species Mycena capillaripes. Next base: position 210,224 of record JARHKZ010000037.1, on the reverse strand, counting down.
ATATCGTGATGCAGGATGACCGACTCAGCCTGGTCGCTCCTCTACGGGGAAAGAGCGAAGAAAGATCAGCAAGATTTGTCAAGACCGGGGACAGGAAGGGCACAAACCTTGAGTGGGTCAATGTCGATGACCATACTCTGGCTCAAAATAAGGCGCTTCTTATTCCGCCGCGGGCTGATATTCCGGGGCGTGGCGGGGGGCGCCGCAGGCGGAACCGCTCCGAAATTTCGCGGGTCAATACCTCCCATTATCCGGCGAGATCCAAACCAGCCTCTTGGCGTCATCGGAACAGCGTAATCTCCTTTGAAACGATAGAAGTAATGACTAGAATCGCACCCCGTCAGCAAGGAACAAACTGACATAGCTGGGAGGGTTACCCGTCCAGGAACGCGTGATGTCCGCGACAATGCTCGAAGAGGCCCTGCTCCTCGAGTTTGATACCCCACTCGACGCCTTGGGACCTCGAAGAGACGTCGCGAAACTCTCGCACGAGCCAGGACACAAAGTCAAACCCGGTGAAAGAATTGGGGTACTGGCTTCGATGCCACTGATTGTGCTTGATAGGGACGCCGTCCTCCGCTCGCATGGCCTTCGCAATAGCGGCCAACGACATGTCCCCAATCTCCCGCTCGCTCTTCATCTTCTTCCGTAGCGGCCCCGCAGCGTGTATTTGGTCTAACTGCTCGAGCAGGGCTTCGTCCAAAACCGACACCGCCGGATTGAGAGTCGTTGGCAGGAACCGTACAGGTGGCGGGGCGCATTTCTCGTCTGGCGGTCGCCAGCGCAGTTTGCTAAACTGTTCCGCCAACTTCTCGATACCCAAAATTCGCGTCTCTTCGTCGTTGAGCTTCTCTCCTGACGGTCCGATATTAGACGAGGGAGGCTCGGCAGTGGGAATGACCACAAATCGCGTTCGCCAATACCGAAGGGACTCGTTGAACTGGTGCTTATACCCAGCAACGAGCATGTCCAGACTGGAGTACGATGATTAGTGTATATATAAGTCGTGCAAGAGTGCGGCAAACCTATTCCATCCATAGTTCTCCAGCCCATGCGAAGTGAAGACCAGCGACTGCTCCGTATAGCCGCCGCCGAGTTTCGGCCAAATGAGGCACTCGTACGCAAACGGGCGCGTCTGCGGCATCCTGCGCACATAGCGCCGCACCTGAATAGCTTCGTCCGCATATGAAATGCGGTGGATCTCGTTGCTCATGCTGAGGTACACCGGGTCCGCCGTCGACCGCAGCACCTCCGCCGCGCCAACGGGCGTCGGCGGCGCGAGCTCCTCCGCAGGCTGCGCGAACGCCTTGCTGCGCCGCCGCGACGAGGGAATGCGCGGCTCGTCAGGCGCGAGGCCGGCCTTGTGCGGGACGCGGAGCACGAACTGGAAGCCCTGCGCGAGGCGCACCGCCGCCATCCCGCGCATCACGACGAGTGCCCATTCGCGTCGCATCGCCTCGTCCGCACGCCCGCTCCCGCTGCTGCTGCCGCTGCCACGGCGCTGCGGCGGCTTGACCATGAACGAGTGCATCTCGCCCGGATCGAGCACAAAGTCGTATGAGAACACGTCGTACGATGCTTCGAGCTCGGCAGCGGTGGGGAAGTGCTCGACCGTGAGCGGGAGGCATCCGGGCGTTACGATTGAGGACCATTTCAGGTCGTGCTTATAGATCGGCTGGGGGAAGATGTGCTCCCAACGCCGCGCAAGGGACGACTGCGCGTAGGAGATGGTCGATGCGAGGCGCGAGGGGTTCGTCGTCGATGGCGCGCCGGCGCCTGCGCCAGGGAGGGAAGAGGAAATCGGCGCCGGGAGCGTCACGCTGCGGCGCTTCCCGAATGTCGCCTCCTCGCGCGGCGGGGTGTTGATGGGCGAGCGCCGCGCGAAGGACGAGCGGTGTGGCGTAAACCCTTCGTCCTCGAACGTGCGGCCTGTACTATGCCGGTTTGTCGACGGGTTGGTGCTCTTGATCGGCACAGGGGCTCGGGAGCTCTGGATCTGGGCGACGGTGGGCTTGGATGCGGCTGGTGTGCGTGGTGCGGTGGCCGAGGCGGAGTTCGATGACGCGGAGCCGGGGCTGGAGGACGCGGACGCGGAGATGGAGGTGGTCTGCGGCTCGCTTGGGGTACTGCGGAACGGGTTGAACAGCCACGAAGGCGCGAGCTTGGACGCCACGGAGGCGCGCGATGAGCCGTTCTCCCCGCGCTCTTTCTTGGACACCGACGACCGTGTAGAACGCACGGAATGGATGGAAGACTGCGACGGGGAGGTGCTGAGGCTGGTGAAGGATGGTGCAGCGGTATGACCATCGAGACTCTTCTCGTCAGGCAAGTCCAGGTGTATCACCCGCGGGCTCTCTTCGACGATCCGCATCCGGGAGTTACGCTGCGAGGCGCGCTTCTCAGCGGTACGCTGCGCCGACGCGGAGGCGGGCGAGGACCACGAGTCGCGGTTGCTATTCGACTTCGACTCGGGCTTGAGCGCGAATATATCGAGATCGAACCGGTCCGCCTCTGCCTTTGACGGCGGGGCGCTCTCCCCGTCCCACACCGGGCTTGTGGGCGCATCAGACGGCGGCGCGAGGAACGGGACCTCGATGCTCGAGACGACGTCGTGCTCGAGCAGGCCCAGCATTTGGATCTCGTGCATCTTGGCGCGCGCGATAAACCTGGCACGCCTCATTGGAACAATCGCTCGCACAGAACAAGGGGAAGCACATACCTATCCTGCCGAAAGGGGAGATCCATCTGCTTATCCCAAAACGCGACCGACACCCAGAACGGCTCCCACCAAAACGTGCGTAGGTTCGCCGCCGACGTAGCCGACTCGTCGTCCCCGCCCCACAGTGGATCCATCGCACGCGGGGCCGCCCCGCCTTCCTTGGTTCTCTCTGGCACGGGCTCGGGCCCGCGGAAGGCGAAGATCGGGCTCTGGTGCAGCGGGTGCTTCGCGAGGCATATGAGGTCGAGCCCAAACCCCTGGTCAAGCATGCGCGTCGTCGTGAGCCGCAGCAGCTGCTTTGAGACGCGGTAGAAGCCCGTCCCGGGCGTGATGACGATGGTGGCAGAGCCCGTCAGCGAGAGCGAGCGGTCGATGTAGTGCGTTTCGGTCGGGTTGAGCCCGATGTTGAGCGCTTCCAGGATGGGCCCGTCATGCGCGAACGAGAGTCGGCCGACGAGGCGCACCTGCTCCGCGCCGGGCCCGCCGTCCTGCGAGGCGCGGTGGTAGTGGTGTGTGAGCAGGATATCGCGCTGGAAGTCCCAGAAGGAATCCTTGAGGCTGACGAGGGTTGGCTTCCATTCGTAGATGACCTCGAGGTCCGTGATGACCTTGTAGAAGTCCTTGTACCAAGACCCGCGCTCGTCGCGGCGGAGGGGCCCTGCGGCGTAGTCAATCTCGGACGCGTCGTAATATACACGGGAGATCAAGACGATGGTGACGGTGTGGTTCGTGTTCGCCTCACGCCATTTGGCGAACAGCGCAGGGAGGAACGAGTGGACAATCTTCTCGTTGTAGCGCTCGCCGTCGCCAGCAAACTCCCATAGCTCACGGCACACCTGGATGAATATCGTGACTTTGGCCGACAACGAGCGGAAAATGGTTTTGGTGGATGTCGTTATGCAGGCTGCGGAGACCTGCCATAGATTAGCATGCACGTCGAAACCGACACGAATGCATACCTTCTTGCCGTCCACATATAGCGTCTGTATTTTTGCCGCGATACCACCCACGAAAGCGACATCCTGATCGGTGTAAACACACTGACCAACCAAATGCTCGCCCAGCCTCCACATGTCGCTCCGGCCAAGGTACTGATCTTGGAAGATGAATTCCACATAGTCTGCCGAATAATTTGCTGGATCCACCTTGTTCGCAATCTTAGCGATGGAAAACACGAGGCCGAAGCACGCACTTTCGTGACGACAACATCGTTGTTATTCTTCAACTTGAAAGCCTCCGCGACAGGTTTCGGTATCGAGATCTACGTCCACAATTAGTCGGCAGATTGACAAGATGTTTCGCAAGTAACACCTGCAGCTGTGGTTTAGCGCAACCTTCGTCGCGCGGAACGATAAAGACAAAGGCCTCAGCGCCACTGTAGCTCGAGACACTGAGCATGTCGCCCTCGCAGACGCCGGGCCACCACGACTGATTGAAGATAACATTCGTCGACTCTTTGAGATCGTGCACCCATGAATTGAGCACCTGAAAATCTCCAATTTTGAGGGGAGGTGCGGCGGGCATCGGACGCAGCAGGGACTGCGCGGTATTGGAGCGTCGACGACCATATGCCGGCTGGGATTCCCCGCGCGAGCTAGACATCTTCGTGGGAGAAAGGTTCCGAGTTCAAGACCGCGGAGAAGCTAAGCGACGACAATAGACCAGAGATAGACCACAGATAGTCAACCTAATAAACATTTCAGTCACGATTCGATAAAATTCCAACGTGTGCGTCGGAACGTGTTGTGGACCTGCAAGAACGTGCACAAACCTGGAGAATTCGAATGATATTCTGGGAGACACTTAACAGCAGCTACTCTTCAGGTCGAGCCCATAACCAGTCCAGGGCGCGTAAACCGTCCTAACCAATGAATGGATGATATGGTTCGGGAAGAACGCGTGTGACGAGCGTGACAGGCGCGTCGAACCTCAACCGCCACTTGGCCCCGACGCCTAGCAAGGCCATGCCGCCGTCTGCACGCAAGAGCAGCGTCGGCGCTGCGCGACGAGCCGTCCAGAAATCCCATGTACCATATCGCGGTGATGACCCAACGGTCGGCAAGAAGACAGGCATCTCCGTCCAAGAAATTCCGCGTGGCTCAGACGGCTTCGAGCCATTTGGTGAACTCTTTGAGCATGCGCCAGCCAAGCCGCGGAAGAGGAAGAAACAGTCCGTTCCCCAGGACGAATACGAGGACGACGACGAAGATGAGAACGGAGAGATGAGCATGGATGTGGATAGTGTGTCTATATCTTTTCCTCTGGTTTTACAGCTAAAGATAATGTATTCGTTCCAGGTCCGATACAAAACTACTCCAACACCCGACCGCCGAATACCCCGCGTACTGCGCGTCCTATATCCCGCACATCCGAGGTAGACTTTGACCAGGTGCCATCGCCCCGTGCGCCTGGGTCTGCACGGCGCACCGCGGGGCCGTCGCGCCTGAGAGCACAGGATTTACTTGACCAGGACGAGGGGGAGGACGACTATGACGGTGGCGGCGATGGCTTTGACGACTACGGCGCGCAGGAGGACGATTACGGTGCACAGCCAGGCGACTCGCCCCGCCAACTGAGCTTTACCGAGATGGACACGCGCGACGACGATGATGAAGAGGAGGAAGAGGAGTTGCCACCGCCGCCGCCGCAGAGAGTGTCGCCGAGGAAGGGGAAGGGCAAGGCGCCGGAACCAGAACCTGTGCATGAGGATGAGGATAATGACATGGAGGACGACATTGCGCACGGGATGGACGATGTGGAAATGACGCCGCCGGACTCGGACGAAGAGCCCTCGCCTCCGAAAAAGGCGCCCGCGGCGAAGGAGAAACCTAAGCCACCAGCCGCGAAATCCAAGCGGCAGAAGGAGAACCGCGAGGGTGCGTCCCTCCCTCTCTCCGTATATTGTGTACTGCTCCTGAAGTTATGCATGCAGTCCCCGAAGGCGTGCGCCGCTCGCGCCGCGTCCCGATCGAGCCACTCGAGTGGTGGCGCAACGAGAAGGTCGAGTTTGGCGGGCGCGACCCCAACGGCGGGCCGATCCTTGTCCCGCGCATCAAGGCGATCATCCGCATTCCCAAGGAGCCCGTCGTGCCTCTCGGCAGTAAGCGGGGGCGCACGCGCAAGCGCTCGACGCCCGCGCCGGAGAAGGGCAAGGGGAAGGTCAAGATCGTGGAGAAGGTTGTGGAGGTACCGGTGGAGGTGGAGAACCCGGAGGAGGGATGGGACGACGAGACGGAGACGCAGGCGGTGGTGAAGTCGTACCCGAGCAACGCTGATGTTACGAGGCGTGAGTTGCGCTGCTTCCTTCTTTTTATTTCTCTTTCTTTTTTGTTATGGTGCTTAGCGCTAACTCGCCCCGCAGGTATTGCCTTCACCGCCAAGATGTTTAAGCCCTCTCCGGCTGCAAATAACGAATGGTTCTACCAAAAGATATTTGGCGACGGGAACTTTATCGCGGCGGGGCAGATCACCATCCCGCCGAAGGGGCGCAAGCCGAGCAAACTGAGCAAGGATAACACTTTTGTGCGTGGCCCTTCCTTTCTTTCGTCTTTATTGCTGATTTTTATCCCCTTCGTTCGTATTTTCATTTACCACTCATCTACGCACACTTGTCCCCCGCAGATCTTCTTCGTCATCGAGGGCGCGGTGAATCTCAAGGTGTGCGAGACGAGCCTCATCGTCGCTTCAGGAGGGATGTTCATGATTCCGCGGGGTAAGTCGTCGCATTTTGCATCCCTCTTCCCTTCGCCTGCCTTGCCAGCGCTCTTCCTCATCCCCGCACTCCCATGCCCCTTCGTCTCGTACCCTCTTCCTCTTCTGCACATGTGGACCTCAACCTCGTACTGACAGCGGCTTAGGCAACACCTACTTCATCGAGAACATCGCCGACCGCGACGCGAAGCTCTTCTTTACGCAGGCGCGCAAGATGCGCGAGGGCGAGCGGGACGAGGACGAAGAGGGGGAGCAGCCTGTTCCATCATCTGGGGGCGCGCAACGCGTCGTGTCGTCGTCCCAGCCCGCACTTGTGCGCGCGGCGTCTGCGGGGGCGGGGCCCAACGGAGTTAACGGGCGCGCGGCGGGACAGAAGGGGACGGGGCTGAGGCGAGGGATGAGCTCGAATGTTTGATGTGCATGTACGGTATGGTGTGTATGATGAGCGGGGAAGAGGGAGGGCGGGAAAGAGACTGGTAGCATCATGGGACCTGCAATGTTGTCTTATTTCATTTTTTCAATGTTATAACTAGTACGCTACGTTGGTGGGGATTTTTTCCAGGTTCTGCATGCCCAGTGGATCCTGTTGGGAGAGGTGTCGGCAAATAGCGACTTTTACTCTGCATAGATGCTGGAATCTGCTAGGAGCAGCGCAGTCATTTCAGCAGGCTCTCCCCCACAAGCAGAGAGACCCGATCCGGAGGGAATCACTTGGACGCCAGGCAAGTTATTCGGGTCTGTAACAGTCGACGACGCTTGCAGATTGTATTGTGTGTGGCTGGTTCCGCACCCGAGCGTCCGAGCTGAGCATGACCCCAGAAGATATCCGCGACTTGGCGGGATGCCCTCCGTGAATCGACCTGGCCATTGAACAAGCCCCCCTTATTTGCTGAGGTCTGGCTAAGTCGCGTCGCGTCATTTGGTCACCGTTGAAATATTTCGCCGTATCTGGAATTAGTTGCGACGCGACGCGTCTTTACGTTCTTTGATGGCGCATCATTCCATCACGCCCTTGCTCCCTTCCTCCTGACCCTCCCTTACGATCATGCCCCGCGCCAGTTCTTCGTCCGAATCCCCTCGCAAGAAGCGTCAGGATCCCGCAACTCCTAGCAAAGCGAAGACAGTTTCTCCAGGAATCCAGAAACGGAGAAAAGAGTGGAAAGAGTCTTTGCCCCCGTTGTGGATAAAACAGGCAACTTTCAGGCACCCAAGCGGCACTACGGTTGGTGCATAGCGTATCCCAGGCGGTCGCGCATTGGCATAACTTGCATAAGTACTCACTCGTTTCCAGACTGTCACCAAGACCGACGCCGCTAAAAAATTTAAACTGGATCCCCGTGAAATTGGAACGCTACCTCATGAGCAGCGCCTCGGCGACGCGGGGTTTGTAATGCAGCTTTACAACCAAAGCCAGCTCATGGAGCTCGCGAAGCGCAAATGCGCAAAGCTTGAACTGAAACTTGAAATAGGCGATCTTGTCTATCATTCGCAGAGTGGCTCGAGCGCCAGTGGGTCGGTGTCCACTGTCTCGTGGAAGAATCCGCCCAGGCTTGCGAACTGGCCGGAGCATATGCTCAATCCGCAACCTCTGCCACTGAAGCTCCCAGACGGCTACTATTCCTGCCCTCCACAAGCAGAGAAACCCGATCCGGAGGGGATCACTTGGACACCAAGCAAGATTGTAGGGGCTGTAACAGTCGACGACGCTTGCAGACTGTATTGCGTATGTGGACAGTTCCACACCCGAGCGTCCGAGCTAAGCATGCATGTAGATTACGCCGGAAGATATTCGCGACTTGACAGAACGCTCTCCGTGGATCGACCTGGCCAGTGCCGCAAAGCGGGCGTTAACTCTTCACGGCGGTTTTTACGCACACAAAGAGCTGTGGGTATTCTTTAATCAGCTTTTCGCGAGAGCTGACTGAACTTCAGAGTCTATCGACACCGGCGAGAGGAGGAGAAGATACTGGAACCAGAAACTCATGGGATATATACAGTGAAGAGTCATTTTCGGTTTTCCAGTATGATTCAGATCCAATGGGAGGGCGAGTCGCGGGTGGGGGTGTCGACTTATGTGACTGGGGAACGTCCCAAACATCCTGTTGCGGTCCTCTATCCTATCGAATATGTCGACCAAGGTGATTATGGCTGTGAATGGGAATGGATGCCTTGTATGTCTCCCTCTTCGACTGCAATTTTGCTCTTGCTCATTCTGCCGACGTATACTAGTTTGGGGTGATTTTTAACTTCGAAAGCGAGATTGAGCTGCCCTCGCTCCGAAATTCGAGTAGGGCTTATGCTTCATCCTGTACAATATTATGCAAGACTGTTAATGGATTTTCACTCTGTATGGCGAGAGTTGTTTTCCGGTAGAAATCGGTGACTGGTGTTCCTACAGCCTGCGGTTTGGTGAGGTCAACGCGGTCACGTTAATCATCATGGTGACCCAAATAGGGGCTTCCATCTCTAGCTGCTACAGTTGGGGACAATCAAACTCATCAACTCGCCCATCACTTTATATACTTAATAGAGAGCTTAGCTGACTTCAGAATCAGATTCAGCACCTCCAAATAAGCCTAAAACCATTTTTTCGCGGATTTTCCACGAGAGATTACGTACGGCCAAATTTTTGGAACCTGTGAACAAAAATTGTGTGTACCTATCTCGGCCCCATGAACCTTCCTGCCACCTCCAAAGCCCTCAAAACTTGGTGTGGTGTGACCTATACTTCTTCACAGCCCAATTTGCAGCCCACCCAGTTAATTCAAACTGCTAAGCACTTGTAAATTGCCAGGAACAGTTGATAAATTTGGGAATGATCTCAGTTGGACAAGTACCCAACCACTTGATGGCTGCAGCTTTGGCCTGTTCAAATTCTTCTATTCTTCCTCGCAATATCTGTATCTGGCACATCCACAATGCTTGAACAAATGTCAGATACTTGTTGTAAGTGGACAAGAAAATATACTTGGTATTTCAATAGGGTTCAACTCGCAGAGGAACTTGGGGAGAAAGATCACTTCATGTCCCGGTGCACTACTGGTCATTAGGCAGCTATATGTGACCAAGGAATGCAAGATAGCGGACCGGATTTTGTTGCATCTTTGAAGTTGAACCAGGTCACAAAGTGACAGTGACACTTGTGACACATACTTCACAGGCTACTTATTTGTGAAGGAACGGCTCGTTGAATTCCTTTGCAACATTGAAATCATACTCAGCTAACTGAAAAGAGTCTATAGGAATATTTCCATGATTTTACTATAGGTTTTGGGGTGCGGCCATTGTTTGGGAGGTCAACAACTATAAATACAGCTGTAACTCGGAAACGGCTCGTGGAATCAGGCTAAAAAAAATTCACAAGGACCTCCTTTAGGTCTACTTTGCATCCCGATCAACTCCGGGGGCATACTATAACCTTCATCAAATTGGATGCTTTTGACTGTCCCCCACCGTAGCGCCGGTAAAAATTGACTACGGTTCGTTAAAACGATGGTGTGGTAGTACGCGTCCATATAAATAAGTGTTCAGGAGAGAGATTGTAAGGGCTGATCTACTACAGCTGTGGAGGATCTTGGCCGAGTCCTGTGTACATGGTCACCGCGACATCCACCACCCCCCACATCTCCGCGTCCACCTCAGGGCGCCGCCCTTCTGCATCTCGACCCTGTCTTTGCCCCGCATCAACCGCGGCCGGCTGCTCGACACGCTTCAAATCCAAGTATGTCGTCGACACGAATAGCTTGAGGAACCCCGTGTCGGTCGTCACTCCGTCCGGAATAACGAACTGGAATGCGTAGCCCCCAGCTGCGCCGTATCCAACCGTAATCCGCGTTGGTTCATTGTCTGAATTGGCTGCTGGCAGCGGGGCTGCCATGGTCCTGGATTCGGGGAGGTACCACGCCTAAATCACGTTCGTCCGAGTCAGCGGCAACGCATTATTATTCAAAGGCATGAGTAATTGAAGACGCACATCAATGCTGTACGACGCCGGGTCGAAATAAAACAGGTACGGGAACAGATCGTACTGTGAGTAGTTGCATATCGCGAAGCCATACTTCCCCTGCGTGTCGAGGCGGAAGCACACCTCGTTGTCGACGACCAGATTCCCGACCTCCATGTTGGGCACGCGCGCACCAAAATCCCCGCGCAGCTGGTACATCTCGAGCCCCACCTCGCCCGCGAAGGGGTCGTGCCCGTTGTGCTTGCCCAGGAAGTAATTGAAGTGCGCCATGGCGTCGAGCGCGCCGGGGAGGTCGTGAATCGGGCCGAGGTGCACATCCGCGACGGCATATCGGGAAATCGTCGCGTCCAGGCGGGTGAAGGAAAATTCACGCTCAGATGTGCGTCTGACCGCGAGGTCCGCGTTGTCCAGTGATTCCACCACCAGAAAACTCCTTCTCGTGCCCTGGGTTGAGAGCTCCGAGACCGCCACCGGCGGACTGTCGCTGGCATGGACATACACCTTCATCATCGCAGCATTGTTTTTCCAGTCGGAAACAACGAGCCCCGCCCCGTCAGGGAAAGCAAATTCGTCCTTCGTCGGTATTATTGGAATTAATATTGAAGAATCCAAATCGACCGACTCGGCGACCAAGACGCGGTCGGGCCTGGTGGACTTCCCAATGGCAAATTGTGTCCCCACAACCACGCCGTGCAAACTTCCCGCGTCGACCTTGAGCGTGCCATCCTCCTTCACCGCTAAAGTATATGATTGTACATCATGCGAGGGACCCTCGACCTCGAACATGTACCTGTGCTGATTCGCGCCTTCACACTGCGGATTCTGATCAGGCAGTGTCGGCAGCAGGTCCAAGAGGTCCGCGTAGGTTATACGATTCGGTCGAATGCGACGCAACTGCGTGATAAGACCGTCTGTGAAGAACCCACACGGCTCCCCTTCGGCCGAGATGCACTCTCGCGCGCGCTGCTGTTGCCGGCACGCAGCGAGGAGGACGTGGGAGTGCATGAACTTGTAGCTGATCCCCGGGGGCAAGCTGACATGCGCCGAGCGCCCGCTTCCCAACAAGTTTCGGTCGAGCTTTTCAGGAATCGGTAGGAAAGTCTCCACGAAACGCGGGATAGGGAGGATGCCTAAACTAGATGATCCTCGCGTGCCAGACGCTGAATGGCAGCAATCTAAGATGACCGTCTAAGAGAGAAATACGATAATTAGTTTGCAAAAAAGGCCAGAACTAAGAGCTAGACGTACAATATTGTTTCCCTTGGCTGACGCGAGCGTGCTCAACAACTGATTAATAGTATGGTCCGGTATACCATGTATAAGCTCGCCTTCGGGAGTTTCACTCCGCTCGTCATGGGGAACAAGTGTTTCAATTTTTCCGTCTGTCGAAGGCCACGAATTCGGAGCAGGAGCTCGGCTACCATGCCCAGCATAGTATATGATAATTGCATCATCTTTCTCGATGGATGAGTTGTCCAGTAGATGTGTCTGGAATTTCCCGAGGATAGATGCGCGGGTAGCTTCTTCATTGGCGAGGAACACAATTTGTGCTTCGGGTATGTGGAACCAGTTGGTCAGATATGTCTTGATCGTCCGTGCATCGTTCACACAGCCTCTGAGGTTCGGTATGGCGTTCGACAGGTACTGTGTTCTGGTTAGGCTGATAAAAATGGCGAAGAAGATCAAAGAACTTCATCTATCCCAATTATAAACGCGAAGACAGGACAACGAGGATCCCTGGCGACTTTGTCAGTTACAGTTTTTCATCAGAGCCAATCACCAATTGACCTCAAGTTCTGCGCAGGTTCTCGCAGCTGGTATGTGACGGTCATCGGACGCCGTTTATTTGAAGACGCGAACGTCTTTGTAAGATCTAGACCACAGTAAGCCCCAGTTGATCGGAATGAATGAAGTTACGATTAAAAAACCTTGATTCCGAGGCTCGAGGTCGGTGGCAATTGTGACACTGCTCATCAGGACTGGCTGGCCAAAAGGTCTCGTCCTGTAAAGGCCGAGGAATAGGTCCGCAGAGTCAGCTAAATCACTTGTGAAGATCAAAGTGCATCAGTTACAATGACGCACTAGAAGAGAAGATGCGCACAAAGCAAATTTCTCGTCCCATGAATGTGGCGCTATCCCTCGAGCGCTCGTTGTCTTGTATACTTGGGTGCCTAGATGGATCTCCAGGTGCACTTTGCTCAACAGAGTCCAGAAATTACGGGGAAGCCCCTGTACACCGACCACTGGAGATGTTATGGTCAATAAGGCTATTCGGGGGAAAAGAGGCATACGATACCGTTCAGTTCAATCTTTTCGAACCTAGTTGTGATGACACAATGAATACTGGCAACGAAGAAGAATTAAGCAGAACGCTCGAGCACGCACTTCCCTTGCCGTTCCATTTCGAGAATATTCTATTTGAACCTGTCCAAATATGTGCGTCGGACTCTGGTAGTAGACAGAAGGTGGCCGGTACGAAGGGAAAGCAAAGGCGTCGCGAGGTTTTTGAGATGCGCCTTGCATGCTTTGTACGTATCACTTACCCGCAATGGTCGATATGCCGATGCTATCGATGACGTTCGCGAGTGTAAGGTATAAGGAACTATTTGTGCTTGAGCTTGAGGGTAGTCCAAGATTATCAATCCACGTAAGGTTGCAACTGGTTGCTTGACTAGTAATGGCAGAGAGAGAAGTTGAATAGCTAGAGAGGCAGCTGATGCGGCGAGGCGAGTTACTGCCTCGTGCGGTCGCGTATCGAGCACAGCTCGACAGACGACTCTGAGTTTGACTCAAGTTACTCGAAAATATGTGCTGGCCCGGGTTCCCTTAGAGCCTTTTGAATCAATTCGATAGATCTCAAAACCATCCGAGCGCAGTGTTTGTGGAAGGGAGGAAAGAGAGTATTGAACATGGTGGTGAAGAGGCAAGGAGAAAGCGCCGTTTGGGCGTCTTTTCCACGTGAGTTACGTTATGTTACAGTTCAACTTTGATTCGACTTGCAAGTTTTGTTTCGGTCGAATTAAGTGATACGTACTGCTATACTTCATGTTTACCGCACTTTCAACACCTGCTAAACGCACTGAGTAAGTCGTGCTGCTATTTAACCCGTCAACTCTCGGTTAACACACCGTATCGATCTGGTATCAGGCTTCTTTGCATCTTCTACCAGACACGAGGACACCACGACTTCCACCATACCCCCAGCATCTCGACAGAATGCTCAACAGTGAACGAGCATACATCGACCTTCTCTTCCGCGCATCCAGGAAATATGCCAGTTGGGATCCAGAGGTCTGCGTCTTCCGTGGAGTTGACACGATAATATTGAACCATCATGAACTATCAAGGTAGAGGTGAAGGTCGGGGATTGGGGTAGAGTAACCCAAGGGAAACGGGGCCTCGCATTCTGGCGCAAGAACGGCACATTCCTGAAGGATGGAAATATCTTCTTGGATGGAAAGGCGAAGGCGCATGGGATCCCAGATCCCATCGAATACGGCGGTGGTTCCTCCGATGCAGAAACATGGGTTGTCTCCAAGAACGCGGAGCAAGTGGACGTATCTGCTTCCGTCGGGTGAGTCGAATCTTCTCCAAGTGTAGCGCGAACTCAAAACGATTTAATTTAGAGTCAGCCCGACCATTGCCCAGTGCAAGGTGAAGGGAGCCTTCAAGTTCTCAAGGGGCCGTGGAGCTGTCCTTGTAATGGAGAACGATATGATATCCGTTATCAATCCCCCAGGCGCACTAAGGCGTCTCCTGGAAGACCCTAGCATGCGTGGCTTCGTCGTCGTGTCCGAAGTCCATTGCTGCTCCTCGTACGCCCGGCTCCTCACCGCCGACGGAGGCAGCACTATTGCTCTGGGCCTGAAAGTCGAGCCCCCCATTGCAGGCGCTGGATCGGCTACTGCGAATGCGACATGGGTTCGCAGTATGGCTTCCGGAAATTTCAGATCACAAGTCAGTAAGAAGGCCCATCGTAAATTTTATCCTCTGTTCCGGCTTGTATCTCTCACAGAAAAGGCGATATCGACTGGAGTCCGGGGAGATTCCGACGACCCTAATGTGCTTCCGGATGCCGTGCCTCCCTGGATGGCCGATTACAACCTCAATTAGAGCTTCATGTGGTGTTTAGATACATTGTCCCTGTTCTCATCTGTTCTGCCGCGGCATGAAACGCATTAGATTATATTTAAAGCGTAAACCAAAGGCTCACCCAAGTTGATAGGCTTAGAACGCCTCAAACCAACCTGTTTAAATTCCTTCTCAACAGTCCCTGGCGCGGCTCCCAAACGAGATTGCTCGAAAATTAGACTGAAGCCTCAGGGAGATCTGGACCGCCCGACGGTCCGAAAACCTTCATGAGGCGACGGTCTTCCCTTCGGGAAAATTGTACTCGAAGCATAGTATGTACCCTCCCGCGCCATGAACGAAGGGAAGCCGCATCGCGTGGACCCCGTGAGGTAGGCAACAAGCGGCTATTTAATCCGGGATCGGAGCAGATATCAACCCTGACAGTAAGCTGGTGGTGAGGCCGTACTGCTTATTCTTGTTTCGCTTTTTGTGGTCTTCTATGTCGTGGAGTTGCTAGGGCCCGTGCGTTAGGCGTGCATGAAAAACCACGGTCAAAGCACGAGGCCTTGACACAAGTTTCCAAAATGCCGTAGGCAGCAGGTAAGGGCTCTGCATCAACATGACATATAAGGGGTCGTAGAAGTTTGAAGGAGATGAATGCTAAGGAAAGCAGAGACTAATAAACGGAATCGAAGTTGTTGCAAATCATATTCACCTGATTCCCGGAGGAGAACCTCGAGAGTTAAATTTCCGGTACGGCGTCTACTTATTAAGTCACCAGGGTTATATCAAGCGAGCATTCTTCCTGTCATGGCTTACGGCGGGATCAATGTAAGTACGGGATCAATGTGGTGTCCTCTTGACAGATAAAATGTCCTGAAATTAGCTTCTAATGAGTTGGGTGTGTTTGTAAAGGATACAGTGAATAGGATTTCAGTAAAAAATCAAGCCTGGGCCACGATCATATCTCGTCCGTTGGGTCTTACTGATCGTCGACCGGAATCCCGACTAAGAGGTTTTCGCATATCTGAATGATTTATTTATTCAATTTAGCAGATATGGGAAAGGTCGTGGAGCACGCACCAAACGCATCTTCCTCGTCTCTTCCGCGGCTTCCTACCCCCAGGCTCCCATAATACTCTCTAATCCTGCGCCAGACGCTGTATCCCATTCCTTCATACATTTCGATGGCGACGTCGTTCTTACAGCGGACGAAAAGGTCCACAAAATAGCCGTGATACACGGTGTCGGAAATGAACTCCAGAAGGGCGGTGAGGTTACGAGCTAGAGAGAGGCGCCGGTACTCCGGGGCAACAGTCAGGGCCGTAACATGGCCGTGCCAGTCGTTGCCGCTTCCATCGGCGTTGCCAAGGACTGAAAAAAAAACTCAGCAGCGCCGTTTTTCAAGGAAATTGCAAGACAGACTGTAGCCCATTAGACGCCCACTGGGAGAAGCTTGGACATAGCAGAGATCTGGCCAGGTCGAGAGGTAGTTGAGATAGAACGAAAGGCCGTACTTCAAGGGCTCAGCGAAATTGGATGCACAATGGCTGAATCAGCTCACCGTTTCCGTCCAGACGTCAAGGTTACTGGATAGCGCGTCAGCGGTGCATGAATGAAAGGGAAGGATGAAACGACATGTTGTTGAACTTGAACATGTCGGAGGCCTTGAACGGGCGGAGGACACTCATGTTGGCTCTGCACAAAATTTCGTCAGGGAAGTGTCTCGGACCGGATCGGAGGTCCTGGAATTTTCTTTCACGTGGCTATGAAATCCCCTTTTGGAAATGATCTTCCCAAATGCGTTGTTCTGCCGTGCTCACGAGAATAGGATCTTGCTTGTTTTCTCGGACATACTAGCTTTTTAGTAGTTAAAAACTAATGTGCTAGTCCAAAGTTGCGCTGTTGAGCTACTCAGGCTTCTTCGCAAACACTGTCTCCTCCAGTACCTTCCCATCGTTGAGCACAATCTTCTCCGTCCCAACCATCACGAACACAATGCGGCACGGCGCCTCGGTGCGGTTGTGCCAAGCGTGGTTCGTGCCCCGCTGAACAATGAAGTCGCCGGTCTTCACTGTCTTCTCCTCGCCGCTGTCCAGGGCGAGCACAATCTCCCCCGAAATAACGACGGCGTAGTCGATGCTCTGTGTGCGATGCATCGGTGGGCTGATGCCGGGCTGCAAGTCGCTGATCGAAAAGAGAACGCCCTCAGGGGGGCATCGGGGGAGCACCCTCGCGAGTTCGGGGTAAGGTGCGGTGTTGGAGGCCGGGACGGTGGGGCTCGCGTGGAAGCTGGTGAAATGTACCACGGGCCCAAACGGTGCGAAGGGCTCGCGAATATCGTCTGCGGTGAAGACAGAAATGCCCTCAGGCGTGTGTCCGGTAACGATGAGGCGGGGGTCGGGAAGCTGGGTGGAAGTGGATGATGCCATTTAAGTTGCGGAGGAGAGTTATGCAGGAAGACTGAGGGAGTCAAGTGTGTATTGAAGAGGACTGCACACTCCTCTCTTATACTAGCTCCCAACGGGTAAACCGGAAAATATCGACTTCCAAATACGGAATAGCAGCCTAATGCGGCTATGGCTTGCATTGAGATGTCGCAAGGGGATACGGAAAAACGGACTCGAGTCTTCCATATCTGGCCATTCATCATTGATTGATTCAGTCGCGCTCGCTTTCGCTTCCCCGTCGCCAGCAAGCTATTCAGATCGGCCCGCACATCAGATTGCATTCTCTGGCCCACTGAGTAGGTTTGAATTCAAGAAGACAAATGAAGTTGAACGAGCATCTTTCCGGGCCATAGAGTCTTACTATAGGCAGACATGCGCCTTTTTTGATTGCGAACCATACCATTCGGGAATACAATCAACAAGTATTCAAAAGTTTTCCTTCCTGCGCCTTTCGAAAAAGTCAGTTTTCCGGTTTAACGCATCGGGGTCGAACTCACATAGCCAGCTATTCACTTTCAAAAATCTACGCCGAACCTAGCGGCATTCCAATGCCCGTGTCCGCCAAAAGCCGCAACGTCCTCGCCAGCTCTTTATCCTCGTTGCTGTAGCCCACGAAACTCAGCTGGTTGGCGCCGTCTTTCGGCGGGAACATGATCCCCTCGTCTGGCTCGCATATCGTTCCTTCTGCAAAGAGCTATTCAGTGTATTAGCGAAGATGAACCTAGTATATCGGCAAAGTAATATATTTACAGTGCCGTTGATCATGTATTCTTTCAGGGCTTTGGCGATGCACAGGGAGGGGTGATTCGTCGAGCAATGTCTAAACAAGAGATGAGTGAGATGTGCATGATGTGAATAGTAAAAAAAAAACTTGCCCATAGCCATTGTTATGCAACAACCGCGCATTTTCCTTGCCAAGTAAATCAACCATACGCCTGCCAGAGGAGATCGGGGTTATTGGGTCCTGTGTTAAATCCACAATTACTCAAACGAATGAACAGAAAGTGCAATGAGGAACTGACGAAACTGTTGGACACAAAAATCACTGGGTTCCTGTGTAGTGAAAGAAGAATGAATACAATAAAAATTGCAAGAGGAACATCGATGTACTTGGGTTTCCGCAAATCGGCGCCCATTTCCCAAGGGCCCTCGTATCTAGCTGGAGATGGCTGTACCATCCCCCAGTGCCGACAGCGAACGACGCTTTCAAACCAACTGGGTCCACCCAACGGGTTAGGCGCCGCGAGCTGAACAGGCATCTAATCAACAGCAAGCAAAGAATGAATAAAATTAACACACCTGATCTCGCCATCCCAGCCACTGCTTCGTCCACACCTCCTCGTCGCCGAGTCCAACTTCAAATGGTGGTGCGTCACCACAAGAAACTGCCACCCCACCTTCGTGAGCCCCCATCTCGCGTCCGGGACCCCACCCCGCCTCCTCCGCACGCTGTGCATCCGTGATATTCCGCCGGTGTTCATCCCAGTGCGCTCCTCCCACGCCACTGAGCCCCGCAAGCGCGGTCCCATTGCCGGATTCCGCGTCGACGATAGCCTCGGCGAGCGCAGCCCAGCTCTTGGGACGGTACATCGCAGAGAATATTGCACCGAGGAGGTGGCTGCGGTGCAGGATCGACGGGACGCCGCCGTCGGAGGGGTGCAGCACGGGCAGTGGAGTGACTGCGAGGCGGGAAGCCAGACCCCAGATGCGCGAGGTAAGTTGAGATTCAGTTGTGGAGGTGCTCGTCATCAGCGCGCATCGCTCTGGGCCGGCGGACACGCAGTTGGATATGAAGCCTTCCAAAACCTGAAAGAAATGTTTATGATCAAGTGGAAGAGATGTCTTGCACGGGCACGTACCCCATTGGTGTATTTTCCGGCACTCAAGCCATGGTCAACCAAAGACGTATATTGCTCGGGCGCATACACAACTGTATGTACAGGTCAGATTCAGAGAAACCACTCTTTTTTTTTGGGGGGACATATAAATGAGCTCACCTCCGTCGAGTACGACACGCTCCGAGTGCTCAGGAAACATAGCAACATACGTAGCACCCAGCGTAGTACTTTAAAGGATAATTATCTCAGAGGCTCATCCACATAATAATTGTCCATAGACCTCACCCATAAGAAAAACCCCAGTAATGCAGGCCGTCGTCCCCGACAGCTTTGCGCATCTCCTCGAGGTCTTGTACGACATTGACGGTGGTCACACTGCGCAGAACCTTGTCTCCAACGGCGTCGCGGCAAAGCCCTGTGAGGAGCTGTGCACGCGAAGACGTTGCGAGGAGAGACTTGTTGAGAGTGGCAATATCCGCGTCGTTGAAATCGAGGTCCCCGCTGTCGTGCGTGAGGGAATACAGCTCGCGGTGGAGGTGTGTTGGATGGCACCTTTGAGGACATCAGTTTCCATATTCTCTGCCAGCGAAGGACAGATTGAAATCACGTACGATACCCGGGGAGTCGTCATATTAACCCCTCGTGGATCCCAGCTCACAATATCGAATTTTCCCTCAAAGATGTCACTCAGCAGAGGTCCAGTTCTGAGCAGTCCTGCGTGCCCGGAACCTCCCGGACCCTGCATCAAGTAATCAGGCAGGACCAACACGAGTACCACGTTTTGCAAACGCACACCGGGATTAGTAAACACAGACCCAAGCCGCTCTGAAGTCGGAACTGTGGCTGGGAACATCCGCATAGCGATCACCGTCTTATCTTCCGCGCACGGAGCGTCGTAATCGAGCGAGACGGCGAAGAAACTGCAGAAGAACGTCGAATTGTCCGGACATGTCGACCATTGTATTGTCGCGTTATCCCGAATAATAACATGCGGAGAGGATAATGATGTTGTCAGGCGCAGGAGCGCACTGGAGATCCGGCCTCCGTTCCAGAAAGAGGCCAAAAGAAGTGCTACCACCACGATCAGTCCAGGACGAGACGTGACTCGGAGAGCCCTTTTCTGTGCGAATTCCTCGGGTTTTTCATGCATTTTCCTGACTAATACGTTCAGGAGCTCTTTGGGAAAAGTCTGAAGAAAGCTGGCTGGGCTCAATGAAGGCTCGAGACAAGGCACTGCGCAAGCACTGTGGGAGTCTGATAAGCGTCGGCGCGTTTGATCCGGACAGATCTCAAGACAGGCTGAGAAGCATCCTCCTCAAAAAGAAAAGAAAAGAGTCACAGCCTCAAAGCTTTCGCAAGATGATCTTGTTTTATTGAAGTTTGACATTGCTGGACGCCGAGCGACTCTTTTTATGACTCAACTTACATGATGGACGAGAGTATAATCAGGTCCGGAGGTATAGGACCGCAGTTCTGTACTTTGCATAAGTGAAGAAATATCAACGGAAGAGAAACCTACCACAATTGGAGAATTGAGGTCCGGCAACTTGAATGAGATAATTAATGAATCCCCGATGGGTGACAAGTAGGATATTCTGCTCGGGCCTCTCGGCCAGCGCTTTCCGTACCCGCTCTGCGCGTTGGGTTGCAGATTTACGAGAATGTGACTCGTAGTCCCATTCATCGATGCAGCGCGAGAAATCCAGCGCCGGGAACGCTGCAGATAGCTCGGTACGCGGTACACCCTTGTTGCAAATAGCATCGTGCGCCTCCCGCAGATCTGGCCAAATTTCGACAGCGATCGTGAACTCAGGAGACAACAGATCTGGGAAGACCGCCAGCGCGGTCTGGATCGTGCGTGTCATCGGCGAACAGATGATGAGGTCGGGTCGGAAGCCAAGGGATACGGCGCGGGCTTCGTCGAGGCCTTGCTCTGTAAGGGGAGGATCGCGGAATGGGTACCCTCGCTGGACACTGAATCACGAGTGATTTTGTGAGCCAATTGCACATGAGCGGGAAGTAATTAAAATGACAGACTTGTGGATGGCCTGGCCATGACGGAGAATGAGGATTTTCTTGGAGGATGCACCAGCTATAATCCAAGTCATGGACCGCAGCTTGAGTGACCTGAGTACTCACAAATCGACATTGTCCAGAAAGTTGAGCTGAAGGAAAAACTGTCTCGAAGATGGTGGTTCAGCTCAAGTCAAGTCACATTCGGTGAGAATTGACGGCGGGGATTGCCGCCGGCACAGCAATCCTGCTTTCATCTCAACTTCTCGAGTCATTCTTCATGCCTGTATTGATGACTGTGATGACCGTAATGCCCACAGTTTCAGACCAACGGTTTCAATTCAAGTCAAAACTCTCTCTCAAGTCTCGGTTCCGCTGTAGCTCTTTCCGAGGTTGTCCTATCCGAAGACTCCTCCGTCAGGCTTGGCTGTGGCACTAGCACCGCTGCTCACCTTCAGTGGCTCGGACTCCCAGATTTGACTCTTGAGAGCAAATTTTACTGTCTTTAGGGTCCGGAAGCCGGATGACCCAATAGATTCATTACCACTCTCGTCCGTCTTCTCCATTGGCAGGTTGCTGCGTTTCACGATCCGTGAATCATAACGGACCCACGCGCCGACAATGTGACAAAGCCTTCCATATTTACTTGCTGTGACTCAGTCATTCAGCACTACTTATAAAGGCATGTCCGGGTGTGGTCTCACTTTCTTAATCCCCGCATAAACCATAATGTCTCCGGCTCGAACCTCTGCTCGTGGAGAAAGTGCAACAAATGCGAGAACGGCACCGACACTGAAAAATTTGCGCGAAGCTATTCGGACTGGAAGATTACGCGTCGCGGATGGTCCCTCTGGAAATACCTTTCGTCCAAGGTAATTCTAGGTTTCGTTGTTTGCCGGAGCTGCTGAGTTCATCTATCCCTTTTATTTATTTATTGTAGAATGGACCTATACGATAACCCTGACTCCAGGAGTATCGTTGCCACATTTGAGCTTCCTGGGGTCAAGATTGAAGATACATCTATCACGGTGAATCAAGGAATACTTGTCATTCAGGGTCAGCGGCTATGTCGATATCGCTCAAGCCATCGCCACCCTTCTCTGCGTAATCTATCGCGGGTCAATGCCGATACTCCGACCTCCCATACTGAGTCCAGCACCGGATTTTTTCCCCTGCAGGAGCTGCGATATGGCTCGTTCTATCGCAGGCACCATTTGCCCTCGGGAGTGGATGTAAGTCTCACTTTCTCAGTCCGCGAATAATTCTTTGCCACGCCCCGTTTCTGTGCAGCAATTATATACTAACGAAATTCCGACAGATTGCATGCATCACTGCGAGTCTTTCCGACGGTCTCCTCACGGTGTGTTGGCCTCGCTCGCCGTCCCACGAACAAATCATGGCTACCGAGGCTTCCTATGTGGACCATCCAATCTCTTCTGTTCGGTCGGAGCCGCACGGCGAGACCGAGTGTTCAACCCATGGCTCTAAGTAACTCCTCCGCCGTTCCGAGTCACGTCCCGTCGCTAGCCATTGGGGCGGTGTTCTTGGTTCATGGCTTTGTTTCAATATTTATGACACCCTGTAATGAATTTCGCCGTCACATGCATGCCAGTCCAACATGACTTGAATGTTCGTAATTGAGAATTCACTTGTTCGAGTCACCAAACTAATTTATTTGAGTTGAAAAGTGGTCGAAAATGTTATACACGCCCACGTGACATGTTACACAGCCGTGGCCGCTTGCACCTGCGCGCGCCAAGGCGGGAACCGTACACTGTAGTCTTCTAAGATCACTCCCTGTGAAAGCAGAGTCAGAATTTGAGTCATACAATCATGGCTCATTTCCGAATGTCGGGGTGGACTCATGGATGGCGCTACACCGCGGAACAATATGGTCGGCAGATCGTGGTAAGTTCGCCGCGATTAGCATGGGGCGTGAATTCAACGACTTTCGCAGGCTGAGCCGTGAACTGATGGCTTGGCAAATCTTCCTCCCGTCTTTCTCTCTCCCACAATCGTACGTTCCATTTGGTTTCCGAAGCCGGGTTCGAAAATGTATTCGGCTCTCACGACACCGTCGGTCTCAGTTCGTTGGACCGTCGGCAAGCTTGCGTCATCTCAGTAGTACAAACTCCTTCTTAATGTCGGATAAATTGAGACCAATATTTAACCTGACACGCTCCGTCAGATCCCTTTTAAAGGACACCGCTAAGGCTCTTCTTGACATGGCACCGACTTCGTCTATTCTCCTCTCAAACGGAACCGTTCTCCTCCACGACGAAGAGGACCATGTGAGTTCAGTCAAGGCTGATGTCCTCATCATGGACAACAAGATCGTCGAAATCTCCTCGTCCATTTCTCCTCGCTCAGACACAACCAACATTGATTGCACGGGGAAGATAATCTCGCCAGGATTTATTGATACCCACCATCATGTCTGGCAGACACAGTTGAAGGGACGCCATGCCAATGATTTGTTGCTGGAGTACATGTGCAAAGGTCAGAACCTCAATGATTGAATCTACAGTCTGATATAATACCCATGGCAGGGAATCTCGTATTCTCTCTTTTCGATCCTGAGGACGTATTCTGGGGGAATTAGGAGGTTGTTTGGAGGCAGTCGACGGGGGTACGACTACCGTTGTTGACCATGCACACATCAACCACTCCGCTGAACACTGTAAGCACCTTGAACAGACACCAGTCGTCTTTCAACTCGTTCCCTCATTTGCGTTAAAGCCTCCTCCGCGTTATCAGCAACTGTAGCATCTGGAATCCGGTCGTACTTCTGTTACTGCCCGGTACCTCAGAACCGGGCCGCGTCGTGGGCTCCCTTTCGTTTCGAACAGGGCAGTATGGCTGTGCCCGAATGGACGACCAATCAACTCGCCGAACTCGCCGCGAGCCAGCATTTTGGGGACGGACGCGTGCGCTTGGGGGTCGCGTTTGACGCGTGGTACCTTCAGAAGGACATCATTATCTCCCTTTTTCAAACTGCTCGCGCGCTGGGTGTCAAGCTCTTCACATCTCATTGTGGAAGGAATGCCCTTCAGGGTAAGTACTCGCTCTCATTCAATTCTTCCGGAGAAACAAAATCTTGTGTACAGGCCAGCATTCGCTCGTGAATATGATGGACGCTTACGGACTGCTGAAGGACGATATCCTTCTATCTCACGCAAGTCAGGCCCTACCGGAGGATGCAGTGAAACTCGTCGCCGAACACGCCCACATCTCCACTACTCCCGACACAGAGATGCAGATGGGGGCCGGCACCCCGGTATGTTTTCGCCCAGACTTGCACGGGATATCGTCTTTAGGCATTGACTGCCATTCGAACAACTCTGCCGACATTCTCTCGCAGATGCGACTCGCATTGCAGAACGCGCGTAGTCTGCACAATCAACAGTTCATCGCACAGGGGAAGCTTCCGCGCACAGTCAACGCCACGGTCGAGGAGGCATTTAACCTCGGAACGATCATGGGAGCGCGCGCGGTACGAATGGGCGAT
Source organism: Mycena capillaripes (assembly GCA_029204075.1). Taxonomy (NCBI): domain Eukaryota; kingdom Fungi; phylum Basidiomycota; class Agaricomycetes; order Agaricales; family Mycenaceae; genus Mycena; species Mycena capillaripes. The sequence goes on along the minus strand of JARHKZ010000037.1, from coordinate 185,950 downwards.
TAAATTGGCAGTATTGCGGTGGGGAAACTTGCTGACATTGTGATCTTCGATGCACAGAGCCCAAGCATGATCTGTGCGGCAGAGCACGATCCCGTCGCGGCAATTGTGCTCTGTGCGTCTGTGCGGGACATCGAGACCGTGATTGTCGATGGAAGAATCCGCAAACACGGAGGAAATTTTCTTCCTGTCGAGGTGGATGTCAGTGTGGCGAAGGGACCTGTGGAATGGCCACAAGTTGCCGCTAAATTGCTGAACAGTAGGCAGCAGCTCCGGGAAAAGCTCAAGACGGCAGATATGGACGGCGCGAAGAAGGTTATGATAGAGCTGTTTCACATTGACGAGCACAATATTGTCGACCATCTCTAGTTGGCTATGTATGATGGAACTGCGACAAACTAGGCGAAATAAATTTGATTTCGGCATTCTGAACACACTGCAACTACATCAGTAAAGATAATAGTTGAACTTGGATCCCGACCATTACATTTATGGGACCTTGCCCTGTGCGGCGACAAGCCGTCTGCGCATGAACCCTTGGGAAAGCGGGATCGTTGAACACGAGAGCACGATCCAAGCAAAGAGCACGCCGAAGTTCGGCCCCCACTGCAAAAGGAAAGAAAGCTCACGTCACATCTATCGAAAAAATAAGAAGACACCGACCATCATTCTTCGTGCGAAACACCACACAACGCACGGCGCGCGAAATTTGGTACAAAGAAAACGCATATCCGTAGCGATAGATGAGTGGGAGGACCTGCAGCGGGAATACCAAGATAGACAAATTCAAGATTATCCAAAAGTGAGGAAGAAAGGGGTGAAGCGCGCGCCGAGCAGCGTCGCCATCGACTCCAATGCAAGCCCACTATCGGTGGATTACAATAGTTTCCAATTGTTCCGAGATAAAAGTGGAGACGCACTATGCGAGCATGCCCATCCAGGTGAGGATCCAGAAGATGACGAAGCCCGCGCTATCGAACTCCCTGTCGAACGGAATTTGAAATGCTCAAGCAAGAAGGGAGTAGAACAGCTGTAACAATGGATGAATGGCTACTGCAGAGGGGTCGAGAGTGTACATACCGAGATGAAGAAATACGCCACAGATGATGTTGCAATGCGCACACAGACGAGGGAACCGAGGGTGAGCCGTGTCTCGAGGCCCGAGGCCTCGCGTGCAGCGGTAGAAATCTTCACGATGAAGAACTGCCTTGCCACAGCGTCAGCGTGTAATTTTGGTTCACATTAAAAATGGCACTTGCAGCTAAAATCAGTAAGTAGATGAGCCCAGCGAAAGCGATGGCGGAGGTATAATATGAAACTGTGTAAACCGCGACGTCAAAGGGCCGCAGGTTGTCAGTTGTATAGTAAATAGGTCGTGCAACAACTGCGGCACAGTGGATAGCAGGGTCGCGACATGCGATGACGAGGAGATGTTTCTGATGAATTTTAGTGCAGACTGGTGCGCTATGGCTTCCAGTTGTGCAGAGACCATACGGCTGTGGGCACGACTGCGAGGATGGATTAAGAGTTTGATTTGTTGAGGAGGAGGATGACTTACTAGATATTCTTATTCCTTGCTTCAGACGCCATAAACGTGATCGCCATCGAGGAATTATAGGACCCATCTACTGCGGAAACCGCCGCCGACAGGTTGGCGCTGGATCTCGAGTTGACTGCGAAAATGATTGCTTGAAACAGATTACCGAAAGAGCCTACTCATTACGGCATACCACGTCTTTTCTTGCACAATCGCAGTTTGCAATTGAGAAATCCCTTCCGGGAACTGGCTAGCGGAGACTAATTGCCACGTGCCGCCGTTCGTTCCGGGATTTAAGCCACTGAGAGCAGTTGACACAGCATGCCCGACCGCGCCGCCATCGAAGTCCCGAGATACATACTCAGCGAGAGCAACGAGCGCGACATGTTGAAAATTTACCACGATCCATCCAGGAAGGGTGTGGTTTGGTGTACTCCAGGCGGATCCCCAGTGGATTGAGAAGACGGCGAAAGTGACCACGCCGCCGACAAGCATCTTGAGATAGGCTGCACGGGGGGCAGAGCCCTCTGGTGATTTGTCTAGGAATTGAGCGAAAAAAAAGTGGAGGGCCAGAGTCGATTTCCCGGGCCGTGTAGGTGGGGTATGATACACGTTTCCCACTGTTTCTTCAGAGGCCCCCTGCGAGATCGGCTGTTGAATATTTTCCATCGAAGCTGGAGTCCTGCTGGTCGTTGAACTGTACGAGCCGTTTTATACAACATCGCGTCGGTGCACTAGCTTCTAAGGAAGGGTCAGTGTCAACATAGTAAATGCCTCGCTCGTTACAATGCATGGCTTATCCATCGAGCCGCCCAGTATCCGTTGAACCGACTACTTTCGTTTGGGAGTGGCCCATGATCGGGGATTAACCACATCGCGCGACAAATCTTGTGTGTGTCATGAGGTTTGAGGCGGACGGCTAACCTCGGCATTAATGCTTCTTTCACTCTGATTTCAAAGAAAATATGGCCTGTGACTTGGTACTTAGCTTGAGTACGAAAGTGAATGCAAAAAGGAGACGCAGAACGAACCATCATGGATTTCCATCTCTTTCAGGACACAGTTCAACAAACGGAGAGGGAGATAAAAACGGGGAGCTCAACGAAAAGCATGGACTATCAGTAGAGATTAAATGGGCATGTGCAATGAGGGGGATGTGTCGAATACATGCCTGAGATGAATTTTAATAATTGAAATATTCAAACACAATACCTTCGAAATCGGAGTATGGTGACTTCAACAAAAAAACCGCTTGTGCATCGTCGCAAGCTGTTGAGAGATATCATGTGCCTTTCCTCGATTCAACTTAGTATCCATGATCCGCACGCGAGGTTCTCCCGATCCAATAAGATGAGCGAGCGCGGCCGGGGGAGTCGAACGGGAAATGAAAGAGGGTTTCATTACTCGGAGTGCTGCGAAGAAGGTCTCAAGGTATTGAATGAGCTTCTCAGCACTCCAGGCAAATGCTGAAAACCAAAAAAAAAAAACATCATAGCATGCCATGGGACGGAGAAGTCACGAACTAGGTGCACTACAACCCAGGGAAGTTCTGTGAAGCGTTTTGAGCGTCGCAAAGCGCCTGAACGAAATATAAACGAGGAGGATCATGATGAAAGAGCAAACCGTGAAAACATGAGCAAATAAAAGAAGTGATGATCATGATGCCGCGGTGACACCTCTCATCATGTCCACGAAACGGCGGAGGAGCGACCTACGCCTACCACAGGAGCTCATTGACGCCATAGTTTTCGAACTGCGCGATAATACCTCATCTCTCACGGCATGCTCAAAAACAGCAAGGACTTTTCGTGTCCCATGTCAGCGCCGGATTTTCCGCCAATTGGTTTTACACAATGAGGAGTCGGGATATTCTAATAACTTCCGACGGGCCAGCGATCTCCTCACTTCATCTCCTCATCTCGAGACCTACGTCCATGACCTCACCTCTGCGTGGCCGATCCAATCGAAGGACATGCGCCGATTTGAATCAGTCCTTCGTGCCTTACACAATGTCCAACGGTTCACGATTTCAAACAATGGATCTTTTGTCGGTTGGAATACTATACCATTGGCTTTGGCGTCCACCATATTCGACTTCATATCCCTTCCTACGCTGGATCGTCTTCATTTGATCGGGATATGCGACGTTCCTTTCTCCCTGATTAATCATGCGATCTCCTCCGTACGGGTGTTATCTTTGGACATATACGCGGACCATGGAGTTATGTCGGCTTCCATACCACCTTCCCCGTCACAGATACGACTCGAACACCTCATCCTCCTTCATTCCCGAACAACGTTCTACCTCCGTCACCTGCTGTGCATGCTGAATAGGGAAGGATATTTCCGAAATACTGGCCATTTAATCTTACCACTGGAACAGAGGGATGACGATGATCGGGCCTTGTTTGAATCATTGCCTGTCACTCTTCGGCATCTCGAGATCGAGTTTGGCTGTAAGTCCAATCCCATCCTTTGAGTCTCATAAAACTTGCGGCTTACAATCAGTTCGCAGTAACTCGAGGGATCGTGACAATCCCAAAATTGGCACATTTGCAGGTCCTAGAGCTTGGCTTCTATATCGGCCTGTCTCGTGTTCTGCCAGACACCCTTGACCTCTTTGTGTCAAATATTCCCGAGCTCACCCCATTGGTGGAGAGCATCACCTTTACATTTGAAATAATGCCCCGCATTCCGGAAATTCCGTGGGCAAGTAACCAGCCGTGGCCTGTGTTCGATGTTGGGTTTATGCAGCGAGGTGATTTGCCCCGACTTCGCAGGGTTACTTGCTGTCTGCAGCTCAAAATGCAATATTTTCATGGCGACAGCAACGTCTCTTACGTGGGGTTCGTCGCGGCTATGGAAGGGAAGTTCCTCGGGCTCACTGGCACTGATATGCTTGCCTTTACCAAAGGAACCCGACCACATCATCGACTGTAGCTACCAATAATATGTGAGCGTCCTTGCGAAACTCAGGCTAGCTCGCGTTCGCGCGTGACGCCGAAACTCGGAAGATTGTAAATAGATCGAAATGCATATATAGGATATGCTTTGTCTAGTCCCGATCCTTATACGCATGGTCCTTGGCAATTTGCCAGAAATGAAGCATGCTGATGCAGTTATATTTAATCAATTACCATCGACCGCTCGCAATTCCCACATGCGCTAGATTCCTCAGCGCCTGGAGTATCGACTCATCCAGCTCGTCGTATTGTAACCGCGCATCCTTCGGCGGAAATATTGTCCCTTCCTCTGGTTGGCAGACAGTCGCTTCTGCTGGTAACTGTTACGGACCAATTTAGGCACTATTCTCTGAAAATGCGAGGACTATACACACCGTTCCATCGATCATGTATTCACGGATGGCTTTGGCAATGCAGAGGGAAGGCTGGCTCACCGAGCAATGCCTGTTGATCGCCGTGAGGATTAATACTGTCAGAAAATAACGCAGAAGAATTAAAAAAACTTGCCCATAGGCATTATTTTCAAGTAGACGAGCATTGTGGTTCCCGAACAATTCAACCATACGTCTACCCGATGAGATGGGTGTTACCGGATCCTTGCACGAGCATTAGTACATGAGATATTTTGTTGTATCGCGTGCTCACATGTGTATTGGATACGAAGACAATCGGATGTCTGAGCAAGTATTAGCCTTCAAGAACAAGAGCCGAGAAATAACGACGATACTTCGGTGGCTCCAAATCTTGGCCCAGCTTCCATTGCCCCTCGTATCGTTCCGGTGCAGGATTGATGCGCCCCCAATGCCGACACCGAATCATCTTCTTGAACCAAATCGGCCCACTGATGGTGTCACTTGAGACGAGCTGCGACGCGTCAAGTTTCGATATTGTACAAATGTCGAACATACCAGGTCTCTCCAACCAAGCCAAGTGTGCGTCCACGCGGCGTCGCCAGCGCCTGGAAACGGAGGTGAATCTCCACAGGAAATAGCCATATCCGCCTCGTTTGCGCCAAGTTCGCGGCCAACACCCCATCCGGCAGTTTCTGCGTGTTCTGCATCTGTTAAATTACGGAGATCCCAATCTCTTCCTCCGACGCCACTGAGTGCAACGATGGCCGTGCCATCCCCGTTTTCTAGGTCAGCGAGCGCAGATGCAAGACTGGCCCAGTGCATAGGACGCAGCAGTGTCGCAAATATCGAGAGGAGGAGATCCCCCGCCCGTAGAATAGACGGGACCGCCTGAGAGTTGGGATGTCTAACAGGTAGGGGGGAGGTACGCAGTCCAGTTAAGAGATCCAAGATGCGTTGGCTAAGTTGAGAAGCGTCCAGCGTGCCGTTCTTGATGAGTGCACAGCGCGATGGACCTGCCTGAATGCAATTGGAGACGAAACCATCGAATGTCTAATTCAATTTGTGAACACACGACAAAGGACAAGAAATTTCAATTATGCATACCTTGCTCGTAGAATCTCCGGAACTTATCCCGTGCTCCAGTAACGAAGTATATTGATCTGGAGCGTAGACAACTTGAAGAAAATGTCAGAATTCAAACTGAATTAATACAAGACTAGTATCACCTCCGTCGAAAACCATTCTGTGCACATGTTTAGGAAACATCGCAGCGTAGGTAGCTCCAAGGGTAGTTCTTCGAATACTCAGCATTTCTGAGCCTTTCGAGTATAGAAATGCGTTCACCCATAGGAGAAGCCCCAATAAAGTAAGTTTCCCTGCCCGATAGCTTTCCGCATTTCTTCCAAATCTCTTGCTACATTGACGGTGGTTACGCTGCGAAGGATCTTGTCGCTCACAGCGTCGCGACACAGTTCAGTGAGAAGCTCCGCCCGAGCAGAGGCGGTCAATAGAGTCTGATTAGCGGCTGACCCTCCCAGACCGTATAAATCCAAGTCTCCGCTCTCATGAGCAAGCAGGAAGAGCTGGCGTTCTAGTCCCGTAGAATGACATCTTGCTTGACCGGTCAGTGATAAATTTCCAAACCTAATAAAAACGCACGATATACGGGGCGTCGACATGTTAACCCCTCGCGGGTCCCAGCTGACAATATCGAATTTCCCGTGAAATATTGTACTCAATGAGGGCCCAGTTTTGACGAGAGTTGCATGACCGGATGTTCCTGGACCCTGTTGGCGTTGAATCAGCGTAGTGCAATTGCCGAGGGTAAGATATGCAGTAACGTGCCCCAGGATTGGTAAATATAGTACCAAGACGCTCGGCGGCCGGCACTGTGGCGGGGTAGAGGCGCATTGCGATGGTAGCGGAATTTTTCGGAAACAGCTGCGTCGCGGTCCGATTGGAATAGTCGAGGGGAACGTTAAGAAAGGCGCAGAAGAAAGATGCATCATCGGGGCAAGTCTGCCATTTTATTTTAGAGTTCTCCCGAGCAAGATTGGCTGCCCAGTTCCGGACAGAGGATGTTGATCCTGGGAGACCAGCGTCGAGGAACCAGTTCCAGAGGGCGATCTGGGTGACCAGAAAGAGAGCCAAACAAGGTGAATGATACTGGCGAAATTTACGTCGCGGCGGTGAGGGCAGTGGCGGCTTCAACATATCAAACTCCAGCTTAATGGTGGAAGTTTCTGACAAGTTGCGGCATCCGGCCCGAAGTCTGCCGTGTGGCTGTAACGAGCTTGTTCTTCCGAACGGGCGGCGACGCGGTGACGAGCACGGTCATGAGAACAAGAACTAGCCATGGGATGGACCATGGATGCGCCTTGGATGCGCTGCATCATTATGACGCTTGGCCGACGCGCCCGATTTCCTTACCTGTGCGCCGGCAGAACCTCATTAGGGAGCACACGCCCTCCGTCGGTCCTTACGAAGGTGACTGACTCCAAGAAAGCTGCCAAACCCGAGCTGAGACCACGCAAGAACCTGGAGACTGACGGAACCAAGACGGAACCACCAGCGCGAGGCCCAATGGCGACAGCCAATCTGCGGACAATCTGGGTTCTTCGGACGCTCGGGGCAGTCGGGGCTCATGGAGGCGGCGGCAAGCTCCGCGCCCGCAGTGCAACGCCCGTTGTTCCAGTTACTGCAAGCCTGTGTCCTGGGCTTTCGGGACGCACCTGGATCGCGCTGCACGTCAACGACGCCGACGCCAATGGAATCAACAACGGCGGTTTTGATGTCCATGAGTTTGTAGAAGTCGGTGAGCTCAATGTCCCTGCGCTGGGAGACTCGTTTACGGACAGCGTTATCAAGCTCGATGATGCGGCTATGGAAACTGAAATGAGTAGCGGCAAACAAGATGACGATGTAATCCCTGTAGCCGGCCAGCTCCTCTGCGCGATGGGGCAAAACAAAGAGCGTGGCGACGCGCATCGGGTCGAACGCAATGGACCAGTTGCCCGCATCGCTGACGACCTTGGCAGGCGCGATCACCCCGAACCGAAACTCGAGTCTCTCACCAAGAGCTGCGGTGCGCTCGTCGCTGGTGGAAGCCGAGAACAAGCCGCTGAGGACTGCGTCAGGGTTGACGGCACGGCCGTTGACGAGGTTCCTCCACTCGGAATTCGGGGCAACGAGCGGAAACGAGGATGGACCGTTTGGGTTGTTTCGGATCCTGGAGGAAAACCTTAAGGAGACGCAGGGTTTCGGTGAGATTGGGCAACAGTGGCTGGACAGATGAATCAATGATTTCAGATACCGCCCACGGATATTGCGCTTCAAGAGCGCTGGAGCGCTCTCCCGGTCGTTCGAGAACCGGCGGGGAGGGGCTTCTGCGCGCCCCCATCTGGGCGTCTCCTTGGCCGTGCGCAGACGCAAGAACACGCCACGACTCGCCGCGTTGTCGTCCTGCTTTTCGCAGTCCTCCACGACGCGGAGGAACGAATTGAACGCCCCTTCAATGTTATGGGTGCTCCCGGCTGCTGTGACAGCAAGTTCCTGTGGATCTCATGGAGTGCCTTCCCTTTGCTGATGCGTTGGCGCCGGAAGATGGTCCTGCAGAGCGCTCTCGCCGCTGCCAGCGCCGGGACCGCTAGAACCGGCCTGAGCTTGATTCTACGGGCCGCCGTCGGGCTGCAGACCTTGTGCGTCGCCACCAGAGGGACCCTGTTACTGAGGGGGATTACCTGAGATTACCTGATCCAGAGTAGCCAGAGGGAGCGATTTCATGCCCGGCGCCCGAGCCAGTCGTTGGTCCATCGGTGCTCATAGATGGAGTAGATTGACAGACTATAGACTATAGGATGGATAGGAATGGAATTCCGTTTGCAAAGAGAAAAACGGCGAGGCGGCGCAGGCGAGAAGAGCGAGGAGATCTGAGCTCCTGAGAGCTTGTTCCGCCTTAAGAAGCGATCTAGGAGAAAAAATGTCTCGTACAGCCGGCTATAGAGGAGACGGCGCAGCTAGGAGTGACGTAGGGCGGGCCTCATAAGAGGAGCAAGGAAAAAGGAGGGGAGAAAAAATTGGATGCTATTCACGCCTGTGCGCCATTAGACTACTATAAAACAAGTTCTAAACTCGATTAACTAGTGCTTATCTGAGATCGTAAAAAACCTTGTAAAAGCCCCAAAAATGGATGCGAGGCCGCTTGTTGGTTTCGAACCAAAGATTCGGCGGCGTTGGACCGCCATATCAATGTATAGCTGGATCGAGACTGCGCAATACTGAGAAGATATCGCAGGCGATACCTGTCGTTGATTCAAAACCTCTCAGACCATTTTCAAGACGATGGTTCAGTTCCTTTGTCCAGTCTTCATCCCTCGGTACTCGCGGTATCTCTCGTGATACAAGTGCAGACCAAAACAGTGACATGCAGGAATCTGACACTCTTGAATACTCTCCTGCAACCACTCGAGTGCGTAAACTCCCGCCCGTTTGGCTCTTATTAACGGACAATCAGCCATATCATCCATCCGATGCCGTCAACAAACATCTCCTCGGCTCTGTGAGTTCTGAAGGCTCGAAGTTAGGGGACGTTGTGTTAGTGGCGGTAACCCATGACGAAGAATGGGTATCTGCACTGAACGAGGTGTGTGCTATACAGTCTCACTACACGAATCCCAATTCAGTACTTTTCTTTAAAGGACGAGGAGAACGTTCCTGCTGAGTCTGAGCTCATCAGACGAATTTGCGACAACCACACTGTAGAGACCACCTCTGGTAACCATTGAGTTAGTCCAAGGTTTATTACCATTCTGATTACAGTGCAAAAAAATGGGGCATACTTCCGGCTCAAGAATTCCAGTGTCCCATTGGATGAGAGTGCCCCGGCATCTAAAACTAAGCAGGTTGTTCAAATATCTGTGCCGCCAGTTACTATTACCGACTGGCCAACCGGCCACACTAGCTAACCGGCCACTTTGCCTCTAATGAAGGGGGAGTTCCGTATATGTCCGATTTGAGGGTTCAAGGAAGGAATAGGACCTGTACCGCTGCTCCATACCAGATTTCAACCAAAGTTAAGGTTCAGATCAAAAGTTATGGCATGTGTGATGTCGGCCGATCAGCGCTGATCAATGCTTCCTTGTTTGCGCAAAACTGTGCTCGCTCTTGCTCAGTCAGTTCTTCATCTTTCAACAGCTTTCTGGGCTCATTCTGCTCATACGATGCAGGGCTTCATTCCGCGATACATATGGGGCTCACTTCCGCCGCGCACTCTGGTAGGGGCCCGGAGTTTGGAGATACTCTCCCCTTGCATGGCTCATGCTGGCCATGCTCACATTGTGCCACCCATCCGGCCTATGAGCCTGAAATTCGGAGTGAATGTTTTCAATTGTTAATACTCCAGTTTGGTGTGTTCCATAATGCTTTCTGGGCTCGGTTCCCTTCTCACCGCTGTCATTTACACAACACCGGACAAATTCGATGCCTGACACATTTGAATTTTTTTCCAGACCCAGTGGCCGCCTGGTGTGGAGTTGGGCATCTCGATATGTTGGTATGCTTCTTATTTAATGATCCAAGGATGATCCTGAACCGCCACAAGTGCAGGGCCGACCGAGCTGGCTAGGTTGTCCGGGATCTGGGATTCCACACATTCTCCCGCCAATACACAGGTAAATCTTTACCTGTTCCAGGGCTAATATGTAGACCAAAATGATACATAATAGTTTCTAGACCCTTTTTGTATCTTTCCTGAGCAAAGCTGCCTCAAGTTGGTACCTGTAGAGCTTAATTAACGGGGTGGCCGGTTGGCTAGTATTTGGCCTTGTTGGTGATGCGTGTGCCAGAAAAATTCACTGGTAAATCAGCACTTCGTATAAACTCAAGAAAATGGTATTGAACTATTCATAAGATGCCTGCCTTCATTTTACCAAAGACTGGAAGGTATATTGGCACCACGGTCCCCGAGAACTAGACACAAATGCCAAGGTGGCCGGTTCGGACTCCCCAGTCGAAAATAGTACACGTTCTGTTTCAATTCCACCCAAGTCTGTAAAGACAAAGCTGGGTCCGTCTTTCTGATCATCCATTATTCGTTGCGTCTCAAATCATTGCAGGGAATCCCGCATTTGTCAAATACTATCTGCTGGCTTACAACGTGCTATCGACCCTGGGATGGGCGTATATCCTTGCCATTACCGTCGTACACCTCTTCAATCTTGACGGAAGATCTTCGAACCCCATCGCGGTTGTGACGGCGCCTTCAACCTTCACTCGTTTCATGGAGTCTCTCCTCTCTTTCAACTCTCCGACTCCGGGCGTTGTGCTCACCATTGAATCTCGTCTGCCGGCCTTCATCCAACCGGTGTACTGCCGTTCAATGTTGACCTATGCCCACGTCGGTGGGACGGTCGCTATCGTACAGACTTGCGCTCTAAAACCCCTTCGCCTCCCCACCAATGACATCCATTTTAGGAAATTGCTTACGTGTCAAGTGTCGTAACTCTTTTAGAGTTGTTTTAGAGCCAATTTATTGCTATTAGGCTGTTTTTTGTGCATTTAATGGCTTTTCTGGCCTCCTTTCACACCAATAGATCCCTTACCCAAACATTAACCCTGAACCCTAACCACTAACCTGCTAACCCTAACCTGTTAACCAACATGACAAAGCTGATATCCGGGAGTTAGGGCGCGCTGCGCTTGCCCTAACTCCCTCGAAAGTGGGGCACAGGTGTTGTGGGGACGCAAAAAAAAAAGTTACCACCTAAAAGGATCGAACCGCGGAGCGCAGCATAACGTAATGTAATAACGCCGCGGCGCTCTAACCACTAGACAATGGTGCCAACAACTGTAAGGTGAGCATTGGCATTCGATCGTGCAACCGGGCGAGATTTCCTTTTTAGGGAAGTCATTGGTGGGGAGGCGTGCGTCAGCTTTGCGCTCTTCTAGAGGTCGCCCATGGCCTTCTTGGTTGGGACCGGAGCCCTTTCCAAGTCACTGCCATGCGGATTGCTCGCCGTCTCTGGACAGTGTGGGAAATCGCTGCGCAATTCGACATCGTAAGTTCCTCTCGAAGCTCATCAGACTCTCTCCTCATCGTCGACAGGCGCGTACAAGTCCATTATACACCTCTTGTGTGTTGGCGTGGTCGATCACGGAGGTTGTACGCTACTCGTTCTATGCCAGCAATCTGCTGGGATACGAACCTCTCGTGTTGCTCTATCTGCAGTACACCATGTTCTATGTGCTGTATCCCGCGGAAGCAAGTTCTGAGGCATTCCTCACCTACGCGACCCTCCCCTTCCCCTCGGGTAACGTGTCTCTTAACTCGTTCACTGGCTGGACCACCCTTGAATACACTCGCTACGTGTTGTACTCGGTGTGGTGGCCTTGTAAGTCGTTGGTTACCAGAGGTGGTCTCTACAGTGTGGTTGTCGCAAATTCGTCTGATGAGCTCAGACTCAGCAGGAACGTTCTCCTCGTCCTTTAAAGAAAAGTACTGAATTGGGATTCGTGTAGTGAAACTGTATAGCACACACCTCGTTCAGTGCAGATACCCATTCTTCGTCATGGGTTACCGCCACTAACACAACGTCCCCTAACTTCGAGCCTTCAGAACTCACAGAGCCGAGGAGATATTTGTTGACGGCATCGGATGGATGATATGGCTGATTGTCCGTTAATAAGAGCCAAACGGGTGGGAGTTTACGCACTCGAGTGGTTGCAGGAGAGTATTCAAGAGTGTCAGATTCCTGCATGTCACTGTTTTGGTCTGCACTTGTATCACGAGAGATACCGCGAGTACCGAGGGATGAAGACTGGACAAAGGAACTGAACCATCGTCTTGAAAATGGTCTGAGAGGTTTTGAATCAACGACAGGTATCGCCTGCGATATCTTCTTCCAGACCAACAAATGAATGTAAATTCTGAATCCACGCAGGAACAGCGTTTGATTCTGAATCGACGTTTCTTCACCGGGAGATCTACGCAGTCCTGAATCTGCAAATGTACCACCAGCCTCCCACTGCCAAGCATAGGAGCCACCTGCAGACCCGATCGCAAAAGCCTTGAGTTTCAGAGAAATGTTGCAGTCCTGGGAGTTTTTTTCCACCACGGCCACACTCCACGATGGCGATTTGTCGACCCCAGTGATAAGATACAATTCACCGTTCTCCACCATACACCTGAGGCTCTTTAAAAAAGCGTACCAATTTTGTGCATGTTTAAGCCCTTGTTGCCTGAATTTGTCCAGAAAGCGCAAGTTGCTCTGGGAGGCCCCGTCCGGCATCAAGAGGAAAGCTGCCTGTTTTGCAACGGTGGATATTTCAACAATCGCCTCTGCTCCTATCGGCGAAAACCTGGCGGGAAGACGAGATAAGAGATAGGACTCAGACCCAAAGACAAAACACTTGCACGTTATCCAACTCCGTGTTCAGATCTAAACGCCGCTTGCGGATTTCTTTGTTGGAGAAGTGAGATCCTGGGGGGTGGTACGATATCATCGAAGTGACATCGCCATGGTGTAGGTCGACCGTTTCAAAACCAACAGGAACACCAAAACGATTGGCTGGGTCATCGCGTCCCCGGCAAATGTTAAAGAAGACATCGAATGTTCCATCGCGTGTCAGAATTCCAACGTCCCCAATTTCTGTGCCTTTTCTCGATTCCGGAGGGAGATCGTCCAAGGGTTGTGGATAGGACAAGGGGTAGCCGTGGCCCTTTGCCAGGAGTAGACGGCTGTAAAGATCACGCTCAGACATGGTGTTGCTAGAGTGCAGTATCCGAATTTTTCCTCCTTTATATTCGGTGACTGACAGCAGTAACACTCATAGGTACAGCCCTTCAAAACGGTCCACTCGAGGCCTGAAATCAGAGAAACTTCTAATATAGAGCGCGGCAACTCACAGTACGTGTGAACGATTATCTTCACAAGAGCATATAAAGGGTTGGTGTTACGAGACTACTCACAGCACTATTTTAAGGTCCAACAGCATCATGAAATTAACCGCTGCGCTTCAATATGGGAAAGGCGTACATATGCTGCCGGCACGCGAAAAGGAATGGATGAGTGCGCACCTGTACTTTCCTTTGACCAAGCTGTTAAAAAAACTCGAACTTACGTCGAGACTCACATTTTGACTCGTGTATCGATGCAAACCCCATTGACGCACAATATAGGGCCACAATGGTATTGACCACGCTGTAAAGGCGTGTAGGAAGAAGATCAGACATTGTGACATCTGCCACGTCAAGCACTGCTTGAAAAAAGCGCCGCCTGAGCTATGGTACAGCCAAGAGAGGTCCTCGAACACCCTCCAGATACTGTGCCATTTCAACCAAGTGTTCAGGAATTTTCGCTCTCTGAGATAGCCCACCAAGGAAAGTAGCCATAATGCATTACAGAGGGCTGTTATCGCAGACCACAATGCATTAATGTGGGAGGTTGGCCGTATGGCTAATTATACCCGTAATACAATGCAACCGTAGTCAAGCCTTGTAGGAGGAAGTAAAAGGAAAGGCAGCCTCGGGGATTGAACCAAAAGGCTGAAGATTGCCTAAGCATACAGAATAGAAAACATCATAACCAACTAGACTAAGAAGGAGATACAAATTAAAAATTGATGGGACTATACCTAGGCACAACTAGTACACAATAAGGCTGTCTTTCACCTATTATGGCCTGCATAGGGCCACATGGTTGATGTTAGGTTTAGAGGTTAGTGTTAGAGGTTAGTGGTTAGTCAGGTTAGGGGTTAGGGTTCCTAGGGATATCATTTGCTTGATAGGTTAGGGGTTAGGATTGGTTAGGGTTGGCTAGTGTTAGGTTGGTTAGGGTTTAGAATACCATCAAAATACATAATAAGCATGTGAAAATAATTTTGAAGACCTTGCCTGCCCTAGGTGTGGGTATAAGCAGTCACAGGTAGGGTAAGGGTAGCTGGGAAACAATTTTGGTTTTATATATCCAGTTTGGTCTAACAGTTGAGTGCCTTATTCTCTGTTGATTATGTAATTGGCTTCCTCGGGTTGTGGGTTCAATTCTCATTATGGCCACTTTTATTTTACAGCTAATGTTGGAACTGAAGGTGCGGATGAAAATTTCTTGTTTTGGCACATTTTCGAAGAATTCCAGTTATCTTGCTCAGTTTTCCACCGATTCACATGAAAACTGAATGAATCTGTCAGGCTAATTTGTGCGGAATTAGTGACAGAGCGGGATTCACGAAAATATTATGCATTGGGTAATTTAGGTTTGCGGAGCATTTTCATACAAAATACTGTTTTGCATGCCTATAACATGTCCCAGAAGTGCAATATTTTGCGGGGAACAATGTATGTATCTAGGAAAGGATGTGACAGAGCCAAAACCGCTTAAAATTCCCAGATAAATATGATTCTCACAGGATCTTCAGATGCAAGGAAATGCTGAATGCCTCCAACGAAGCTAGAAGAGCCCTAATAAGGTTATGTGTATTTCTGACTCTGTCACATCTTTTCCTAGGTATCAATACTGTTCCTCACAATATCTTAGGCCCCTGCAACGTGGTTTGGCCTTGATAAATGACATGCATTTAGCTCGAAAACAGTTCGGAAACCCAAATTACCCAATGCATAATATTTTCGTAATCCCCGCTCTGTCACTAATTCCGCACGAATTAGCCCGACAGATTCATCTAGTTTTCATGTGAATCGGTGGAAAACTGAGCGAGATAAATGGAATTCTTCGAAAATGTGCCAAAACAAGAAAATTTCATCCGCGCCCTCGGTTCCGACATTAGCTGTAATGCTTCTCTCCCTGCCATACAGGTGACTACGGCCACATTGTATTGCAGGTATAATTGGCCAGACGGCCAGACTCCCACTACATTGCATTACCGCTCTCGATAACAGCTGACCACATTGCATTACTGGTACAGTCTCTACATCATAGCCTATTTTTTTTTTTTTTTTTGAATGTAGCAATTCACGATTTTGTCCTACTATCCTACCCATACTATTTAGCCCCTGCAATGGTAGAGGCGGTGGTCGCGCTCGACAATTCTGTGTCGATTGCTCTCGGCACAAAATATTAAGCTTAAGTATATCCTGGCAACAAGCTCAAATATTTTCAGAATTTTTAACGACCTCTGTGGAACGATATGCGTACTCCGAGAGTGTACTAGTGAACCCCCAAGTGGTAGCGAGATTTAGTGGTGCTTTGGCAGGGTCACAAAAACTACCATTCAATTTCTAGTGTACAATGTAGGGGTATGGACATCGAAAAATTTTATAGGATGATGTATAGCATAGTCATACAGGTCCCTGATTTTTCCTGGAGGGTAAGGTGAAGAAGAACTGAGCTATTGGGCAAACTACCACTTCAGGGTGCATTGTCATTAGTAAGTAGGGTCATGAATGTATGTCGGCTGCGGCTCAAATGTGATGGCAAGATGAGCAATCATTTCATTTTTCCGTGGTCAAAGCGACTCAATTCACACAGGGAGGATAACCAATTATTTACCAGCAAAACATGTGAAAAACATTGAGAACCATTTTACAATGTGCTCCATATTTTTGAGGCTACAGCATGCAAAATGTGTTCAAAATATGTTCTCCGTGACAAACATCATGGAGAAGATATCCAAGTGATGGAGAAATTATTTTGAATGTCTTTTGTATATTGAACCAGAAAACATTCAAAAGGCATTGTAAATAGATTCTTAATGTTTTTTGGATGTTTTGCTGGTCAATAATTGGTTATCTTTCGGATTCCTGTGTCAGACAAAAGTTGGCTGTTCGACCGGTGAAACGACGGGTGATTTCGGCGCGGGAGAGGGGGGTGAATTTGGCAGTGTAGGAGGCAGTGGCATGCCAGGAGATGGAGAGGAAGATTCTGAAATCATGTGAAGTGCAATAATAACTCATCGATTGACACAGAATCACAGATGCTCTTCGATCTTATGGCCCAAATGCCGCTTCACACAGGTACAGCCTTTCTCCTCTTCTTTCTTCCATGCTACCCTTGACTCGCCAGGACACACCCGCAAGCATTTATAGTTGGTAGTCAGACCGCAATCCAGGCCTCCAGGGGGTGATGTTCAACCTTCATACAGCGGCAAAGCCGTTTATGAGGTTGATGTATCACCATCAGGTATTGGTATTCATCAGAAAGAATTGTGGTAGTCCACTCTCAAAGACGATATTGGAGACATACTTGTCATATCTTCCGTAGGTATGAGGGTTTTACTTGCTTAGCTCGTTAACAGATTCTACAGGTGGAATTTCATCTCACAGTCTACCAAGGATGCAATTTTCAAAGAGTTGATTTACAGAACTAAATTGGGGGTCGACAACGCACGTGTGGTGGTCGTTTCACCTGTTTTCGATTACATTGTACAAATGCTTGGATCATCAGAGTCGGACAATGGGGCACGGATTCTTTCCAGTCAACTGATAGGAAATCTAGTGTCCCACGAGTCCAGTACACCCATCATCTTGAAGCTGGGAGCATGCGAGCAGCTGGTGCCCTTCTTACAGCGAGTGTCAATCCCTTTTTTTTTCTTTCTCAATTCTCACCTTGAGATCAGTGATAAGGATTGCATAGTTGTTGCAAATGTAATGTACACATTATGTCAAATCACATGTTGGTTGGACGGTGTGCAAGCCATTGTCGAGGCAAAAACGCTAGACCATATCTTGCAATTACTCAATTCACCGAGTCCGAATGTCTGGAAAAGGACTTGCGACCTGTAAGGATCCCCAGGGGTAGGGGTAAACCTCCGGAGGTACAAGGAAAGGTACATGGAGGTAGAGGTAGAGGTCAGACCATTGTGAAACCTCCCAAACCTTTGACTTACCTTGGGAGGTTGAGAGGTATTGAAAGGTCTGGGGCTTCAGTTCTTGAATTTATCTCTTAACGATTCCCCAATGGTGTAGTCTACTAGTAGGTAGTGCTCACCTTCCATTCCCACATGCGCAAGGTCACAGGTTCTATTCTTTACACCGACAATATCTTTTTCCACCTCTTTTGATAAATCCATGACGCAATCCATCAAAAAATCCTCGGACGAGTGACCTACTTTACCATCCAGCATGCCGTCGATACTACTCTTATTTATATACATAGTTCTATTTGTTGATTAAATACCCCAGACATTATACATGTTCTTGCCAGTGATATCTTGCGGTCAAGTGATGCAAACCTTCCAGGTAGACCTTTGGAGGTCCAGAGAGAGGTAACAGGGGTATACCTCCCAGGTATGGAAGGTAAGTAGGGGTATACCTCCGAGAGGTCGGAGGTTTTGGAGGTAGAGGTAGAGGTTGCCCCCTCTGTACCTCTACCTCTACCCCTGGGGAACCCTAGCGACCTGGTGGGAAGGCTCGCTTGTCACCAACCTGCCATAGAAGGGATCTCGAAGTTGCAATTAAATCTCTGTGTGTGCGACTGGTGACTTTTTTACGGTGAGTGTGAATGCGCTTCTGTTTTAACTTTGTCTTCATCATCCACCAGCAATGAAGACTTGGAACTTATTCAGGAAGCCATGTACACATTATGTCAAGTTGCTGCCTCATTGGACGGTGTGCCAGCCAATGTCGATGCAAAGACAGTTGACAATATCCTGGAATTACTTGATTCACCGAATCCGGATATCCACAAATGGACTTGCCTGCTAGTAGGAAGGCTTGCTGGCCACGATTCCACGGCACTGGCAGTCTTGGACTTGAAACCCTGTTTGCAGCTAGTAACCTTGCTGCAGTGAGTTCATATTTTCTCTTTCTCTCTTGTTATTGCTGCAGTTTTTTAATTCAAATTAGCGATGAACATCCTGAGGTTATTGCAGCAGCCACATTCACATTGTCTCAGATTGCATGTTGGCTAGATGGCTCCCAAGTCATTTTTGATGCAAAGATACTTGACCATGTCTTGGAATTACTCGATTCAAGGAGGCCGAATACCCGGAAATGAACTTGGGAGTTAGTGGGAAGGCTCGCTTGCCACAAGTCCACCGTGCCTGCTATCTTCGAGTTTAATCCTTCTAAGCAACTCGTCTTCCTCTTACGGTAGGTATCTGGATTCTCCGTATGCATTATCCTTGCTCATTTAGGTCAGAGAACCTCTGATGCATGCCAGTGCTATCTATGCACTCTGTGCAATTAGTGAACGGCCGGATGGTATCGCAGCCCTTGCGTACCTCGATGTATCTGAGAAGCTGCAGACACTCAACCGGTCAGTGGATGTGGAGACGCAAGCGCGAATAGACACGATTCACAACAATCTTGCTCGGTATATCAAAGGAAGTGGAATTGCTGTGTGAGGGTTGATCACACCATCGCCTCTGAAGGCGAAATTTACAGAGACGTATTACACGCGTATATATTTGAAATAAGTTGTATTTGGAAAACAGGACCACATAATATGACATCCTTGCTTTTGCGCCAAATCGTTGCGGAATTAAAATTCTGAAGCTGAGTAGAATGGGACTCCAGTTTCGGCGAGCTGTGTTTGGAGCAGATCAGAGACGGTGTGCCGGCCGCGAACCGTAGGCTGAACACCAAGCGCGAAGAAAGGGTAGACCGCCTGGGATTTATTCTGACGTACATTGCATGGTCATCACAATGATCAGCATTGAACTCGTACCTCGTTTGTTGGATAAGTAGAATGAAAACAGAATAGCCTGCCCTGTTAAATGATGACTTATCGCAGAAAGCGTGGAGTTGCGCGATTCACTCAACCAAATACAGTTTAAAAAAATCAGGTGATAGAGGAGAGCTGGAGGAACATTTGCACCCCTGCAGAGGTCGTAAGTAGTCTACCTCGTATACAGAAGCGCTATATTTTTCAACTCGTACATTGTCGACAGGAAGGAGGGACGGCGAGAGGTCGACACGAAGTCGGATAATTTAAAGCTTTAGGTCATAGGACCTTTTGGACTTTGTTGAATACCGACTGCATAATGCTAAAGAGCTAATAGAAACGAGTACTGCAGCAAATGTTCGGGATCGTATTTTCAAATAAGGCGAGGTACGAGGTTCCGGACTCCCACTTGACTCAGTCAAGGAGGAAATTAGATCGAAGTCGAATAATATTGCAGAAGGTTCAAGAATTACGGAATAATGGGAGTTCAAATTGATAATATATTCGAAAGGCTGAGTATTTAGTCACGGTTCTTGCGTGCAACCGCCTGTCAGTTGAGAACACCTTGCCGGGCATAGCCACTTCCCAATGTTCGTCGAACCGCCCCTTTTACTGGCAAAAAATTAATAGGTAACATGCGGGAGGTTGAGATTTAGTCACAGGCGTTCGTAAGCATATTCAACCAATGTAAAGTTGAACTTCGGGTAAAGTCGGCCGATCATTTGAAAACTCCCTCGTTTCTCCCGGGCATAGCCACTTCCGTATCGCTCCCATCCTTCCTCATCACCTTTGTCCTTAAATTTCTTCCGGGTCCGAGCTGCATGCGTCTCCGAGCTACCAATCAATCACACTCAACTCATAACTCTATGGGTTAGGACGTCCTCCTCTTCTGCGGTCGCAGTAAAGGATCACAAACCGGCCCCGCCGGCGCGCCTTGGGCGGTCTTGAACCCATCGAACTTGCAAACTCAATGGCTACATTACCGAAGCAGAAGCCCGCAAAAACAAATCTCTCTCAATTCCCGTCCTGTGGGTTTCCTGTCCTATCGGATGTCGCGTTCACTCATGTTCGCGGTCGTCGACTCTCCTGCTGCCGTGGTCTTATCCTTCCTCACTCTGTCCTTCGAACCCAGTAGCCGTGAGCCTACGATGGAGTGCAATAGAGGAGGGATGGACGCACGGACTAAATACGCGAGGGAATGGCACTTGACGCCAGGTCGAGAGCATGGAAAAACCCAAGGAGGTGCTCTCGTCACACGCACACTCCTGGTTTTGTTTGGAGTGAGTAGCCTGTGAAATCGCCACGCATGTTTTCCTGTGCTGATTCGACGATGCATAGAGTCCCATTGCACATCTTCACGACGCTCAACCCGTACCCTCGACGTCCCAGAGGCTCATTCTCTCCCTCTTCACGCCGGCCGCGGGCACGGTGACCTCGGTAGTGCTCAGCCCTCGTTTGTGGAGGCGCAGGTGGAGGATGTCTCACGAAGATGGACAGTACTGCCGTCCACGCGACGAAAGGACGTGGAGAACAAGCTACATTTTTGCGCCTACCTCCGCTGGATCCCGCGCGCAGCCTCGCCCCCACTCTACCTTGTGGTAACACGCAACGACCTTGTGAAGACGGAAAACGCCCCAAACAGCCCTATCCCAGCCTTGGCGTACATTGGGAGCTCGCGTGCACTCTCGCTCCGATGCCGTCACTGTCTCATCGGCGTCCGTGCTGCCTCCCTACCCTCGCTTGCCCTATGCATTGAAGGGCGGTCGTGGGCAGGCTCCACGTTCTGGCGGATATACGACTGCGGTCTCACTCCCGGATCCCCTAATGCCCTGGCGTTCCCTGGCGCACGACATGGACATGCGGCCGTTCGTGCTTTCGGCGAGGACCGTACCCTCTACGCCCCGCTCGTCTCAGTGCGGTTCTTCGAGCACGACAGATCAGGACAACGGACCGGCATGGTACCCCAGCGCGACCCTAAGTCTATGGTCGCGCCCGCCCGCATTACAGTCTGACACTGTCCTAGCTTCCAGCCCGACACGCCACCAACCCAACCAGGAATCTTGACCAGCATGCTGTGGTCTCGCTGCACGCTCTCCCGACCGCGTTTTGGCGCCGACGTCCCTGATTCTGCGACTCCATCGAGTCACGTCCGGCTCATCGTGCGCTTCTGGGGTGCTTTCAGCCTTACATCCCAGCGAGCCTCGTGATCATGACCGTGTTCTCGTGTTGTGGCACGACAAACACAGTGAGCAGCCGATTTAACACTCGGCGGAATTGCACTGCTCGGCGAAACGCAAGTGGATGAAGGGTATCCGGGCTTCGTTCCCATCGAGGGAAACGCGGCTCCGTCGTCGTACCTCTTACGCTGTCAGTTCTTGTAGGACGACATGATTGGCGCCCGCATCTGGCCGAGCGCGTTCCTCGTATTCTCGATGAGGATCACCTGCGTTTAACCGCTCGTTGTACGCTGCCTGCCGTCCTTCGAGCACGCTAGACCCTCGTCATCTAGACGACCGCGTACCTCCTGGAGTCGTGGTCTTACTATTCAGATTCTCGGCCTGCGATTACTCCTCGGCCCTGTCCTTGCTGAGGTTCGAGCACGCTACGCTTGTGCTATAACGTGCCCGAGCGTATGAGTTATCTATAATCCCACGCGCAAGCAATCGGCCGAACTGACCGCTCGAAATACAGTGTGTAGCTCATCTGCAAAGATAGAGAACCCGTTGCGACGGTTACAATGCCGAGGAAGATTCCCGTTCCTCGGAAGCAATGGAGAGCGCGCGACGTAGACTAGCGAGACGAGGAGATGGGCCGGGTGACTTCGGCGCGGGGAGGAGGCGGTGATTTGGCAGTGTAGGGGGAGGTGGAGCTGACTAGGGATGAAGATGTAAAGGGGTCTAATAATAA
Source organism: Mycena capillaripes (assembly GCA_029204075.1). NCBI lineage: Eukaryota > Fungi > Basidiomycota > Agaricomycetes > Agaricales > Mycenaceae > Mycena > Mycena capillaripes. Next base: position 163,581 of record JARHKZ010000037.1, on the reverse strand, counting down.
CTAATCAATTGTGATGTCTTACAGCCATTACGCACAGCACCAGCTGGACTGCCTTCCTCCTCCTCTTTCCTTCCTCCATGCCGTCCTTGACTCGCCAGGAGGCACCTGCGAGCATCCATAGTTGGTGGTCGGACACAAATCCAGGCCTCCAAGGGCCAACAATCAACCTTCATGCAGCGGCGAAGCCGCTTATGAGGTTGATGTATCACCGCCAGGTATTGGCGCTCATCAGAAAGAATCGTGGTAGTACACTCTCGAAGACAATATTGGAGACATACTTGTCATATTTTGGGCCGTACGTATCAGTGTCTAATTATTTTAGCTCGTTAACGGATCCTGCAGGTGGGACTACATCTCACGGTCCACGAAGGACGCGATTGTGAAGGATTTGAATTACAGAGCCAAATCCAACGCGGACGACGCGCGCGCGATGGCCGACTCACCGGTTTTTTATTACCTCCTACAAAAGCTCAGGTCGTCGGATATTGGAGAACGAATTGCTTCGTGTCAATTGGTCGGAAATTTTGCATCCCACGATTTCAGTATATCCGTTATCTTGAAGTTGAGAGTCGGCGAGCAGCTGGTATCCCTCTTGTAGTGAGTGTTGATCCCTTTTCTTGCTCTGTTCTCACCTGAAGATCAGCGATGAGGATTATATGGTTGTTACGGAGACCATGCACGCATTGTCCCAAATTGCACGTTGGTTAGCCGGCGTGCAGGCCTTCGTTGACGCAAAGACGCTCGACCATGTCTTGCAATCACTCGGGTCACCGAGTGCTAATATCAGGAAAATGGCTTGCGAGTTGGTGGGAAGGCTCGCTAGTCACGAGCCCGCCACAGAAGCGATCTTGAAGTTGCAGTTAAATCCTTTGTTACGGTGAGTTTGAATGCTCTTTTGTTTTAACTTCGTTTTCATCATCCACCAGCGACGAAGACTCGGAAGTTATTGAGTGGGCTCTGTGCACATTATCTCGGATTGCCGCCTCGTTGGACGGCGCGCAAGCCATTGTTAATGCAAAGATGCTGGAGCATTTTCTGGAATTACTTGATTCACCAAGTCCGAATGTCCGGGGAAGCATTTGCCTGCTAATAGGAAAGCTCGCTGGCCACGAGTCCACGGCGCCGGCGGTCTTGGACTTGAAACCCTGTTTGCGGCTGGTGACTTTGTTGCGGTGAGTTTGAATGTGCTTCTGTTTTAACTTCGTTTTCATCATCAAACAGCGACGAAGACTTTAAAAATATTCAGAAAGCTATACGTGTGTTATCTCAGATCGCCAGCTCGTTGGACGGCGCGCAAGCCACCGCAGATGCAAAGACGCTAGACCATGTCCTTGAATTACTCGAATCCCAGAGCTCGAATGTCCGGAAAAGGACTTGCTTGCTAATAGGAAGGCTCGCTAGCCATGAGTCCACAGCGCCGGCAGTCTTGGACTTGAAACCTTGTTTGCGGCTGGTGACTTTGTTGCGGTGAGTTTGAATGCTCTTCTGTTTTGATTTCATTCATCATCAAATAGCAATGAAAACTTGGAAGTTATTCGGTGGGCCATGTACGCATTATCTCAGATCGCCAGCTCGCTGGACGGCGCGCAAGCCACTGCAGATGCAAAGACGCTAGACCATGTCCTTGAATTACTCGAATCCCAGTGTTCGAATGTCCGGGAGGAGACTTGCTTGCTAATAGGAAGGCTCGTTGGCCATGAGTCCACAGCGCCGGCAGTCTTGGACTTGAAACCCTGTTTGTGGCTGGTAACCCTGCTGCGGTGAGTTCACATTTTTTCTCTCTTGTTATTGCCACGGTTTTATATTTCAAATCAGTGACAAACATCACGACGTTGTTGCGGCGGCCGCTTTGGCATTGTCGCAGATCGCCAGCTCGTTGGACGGCGTGCAAACCATCATCGATGCAAAGGCGCTAGACTATGTCTTGGAATTACTTGATTCAGGAAGGTCGAATGCGCGGCAATGGATTTGCAAGATGGTGGGAAAGCTCGCTAGTCACGAGTCCACGGCGCCGGCGGTCTTGGACTTGAAACCTTGTTTGCGGCTGGTGACTTTGTTGCGGTGAGTTTGAATGCTCTTCTGTTTTGATTTCATTCATCATCAAATAGCAATGAAAACTTGGAAGTTATTCGGTGGGCCATGTACGCATTATCTCAGATCGCCAGCTCGCTGGACGGCGCGCAAGCCACTGCAGATGCAAAGACACTAGACCATGTCCTTGAATTACTCGAATCCCAGTGTTCGAATGTCCGGGAGGAGACTTGCTTGCTAATAGGAAGGCTCGTTGGCCATGAGTCCACAGCGCCGGCAGTCTTGGACTTGAAACCCTGTTTGTGGCTGGTAACCCTGCTGCGGTGAGTTCATATTTTTTCTCTCTTGTTATTGCCACGGTTTTATATTTCAAATCAGTGACAAACATCATGACGTTGTTGCGGCGGCCGCTTTGGCATTGTCGCAGATCGCCAGCTCGTTGGACGGCATGCAAACCATCATCGATGCAAAGACGCTAGACTATGTCTTGGAATTACTTGATTCAGGAAGGTCGAATGCGCGGCAATGGATTTGCAAGATGGTGGGAAAGCTCACTAGTCACGAGTCCACGGCGCCGGCAGTCTTGGACTTGAAACCTTGTTTGCGGCTGGTGACTTTGTTGCGGTGAGTTTGAATGCTCTTCTGTTTTGATTTCATTCATCATCAAATAGCAATGAAAACTTGGAAGTTATTTGGTGGGCCATGTACGCATTATCTCAAATTGCGCGTTGGCGAGATGGCGCACAAGCCATTGTTACTGCAAAGACGCTAGACCATGTCCTTGAATTACTCGAATCCCAGAGTTCAAACGTCCGGGAAAGGACTTGTATGCTAATAGGAAGGCTCATTGGCCATGAGTCCACAGCGCCGGCAGTCTTGGACTTGAAACCCTGTTTGTGGCTGGTAACCCTGCTGCGGTGAGTTCACATTTTTCTCTCTCTTGTTATTGCCACGGTTTTATATTTCAAATCAGTGACAAACATCACGACGTTGTTGCGGCGGCCGCTTTGGCATTGTCGCAGATCGCCAGCTCGTTGGACGACGTGCAAACCATCATCGATGCAAAGACGCTAGACTATGTCTTGGAATTACTCGATTCAAGAAGGTCGAATGTCCGGAGAAGCATTTGCATGCTAGTAGGAAACATCGCTGGCCACCAGTTCACGGCGCCGGCGGTCTTGGACTTGAAACCTTGTTTGTGGCTGGTGACTTTGTTGCGGTGAGTTTGAATGCTCTTCTGTTTTGATTTCATTCATCATCAAATAGCAATGAAAACTTGGAAGTTATTCGGTGGGCCATGTACGCATTATCTCAGATCGCCAGCTCGCTGGACGGCGCGCAAGCCACTGCAGATGCAAAGACACTAGACCATGTCCTTGAATTACTCGAATCCCAGAGTTCGAATGTCCGGGAGGAGACTTGCTTGCTAATAGGAAGGCTCGTTGGCCATGAGTCCACAGCGCCGGCAGTCTTGGACTTGAAACCCTGTTTGTGGCTGGTAACCCTGCTGCGGTGAGTTCACATTTTTTCTCTCTTGTTATTGCCACGGTTTTATATTTCAAATCAGTGACAAACATCACGACGTTGTTGCGGCGGCCGCTTTGGCATTGTCGCAGATCGCCAGCTCGTTGGACGGCGTGCAAACCATCATCGATGCAAAGGCGCTAGACTATGTCTTGGAATTACTTGATTCAGGAAGGTCGAATGCGCGGCAATGGATTTGCAAGATGGTGGGAAAGCTCGCTAGTCACGAGTCCACGGCGCCGGCGGTCTTGGACTTGAAACCTTGTTTGCGGCTGGTGACCTTGTTGCGGTGAGTTTGAATGCTCTTCTGTTTTGATTTCATTCATCATCAAATAGCAATGAAAACTTGGAAGTTATTCGGTGGGCCATGTACACATTATCTCAAATTGCGCGTTGGCGAGATGGCCCACAAGCCATTGTTACTGCAAAGATGCTAGACCATGTCCTTGAATTACTCGAATCCCAGAGTTCGAATGTCCGGGAGGAGACTTGCTTGCTAATAGGAAGGCTCATTGGCCATGAGTCCACAGCGCCGGCAGTCTTGGACTTGAAACCCTGTTTGTGGCTGGTAACCCTGCTGCGGTGAGTTCACATTTTTTCTCTCTTGTTATTGCCACGGTTTTATATTTCAAATCAGTGACAAACATCACGACGTTGTTGCGGCGGCCGCTTTGGCATTGTCGCAGATCGCCAGCTCGTTGGACGGCGTGCAAACCATCATCGATGCAAAGACGCTAGACTATGTCTTGGAATTACTCGATTCAAGAAGGTCGAATGTCCGGAGAAGCATTTGCATGCTAGTAGGAAACATTGCTGGCCACCAGTTCACGGCGCTGGCGGTCTTGAACTCAATGCTCTGTTTACGACTATTAACCTTGTTGTCGTGAGTTCATATTTTTTCTCTCTTGTTATTGCCACGGTTTTTTATTTCAAATCAGTGACAATCATCCTGAGGTTATTGCGGCGGCTACGTTCGCATTGTCTCAGCTTGCATATTGGCCAGATGGCGCACAAGCTATTGTTGATGCAAAGACGTTGGGCCGTATCTCGGAATTACTCCATTCAAGGAAGTCGAACACCCGGAAATGGAGTTGCAAGCTCATGGGAAGGCTCGCTAGCCATGAGTCCACCGCACCTGCTGTGGCCGGACAGATCTCGATGTATCTGATAAGCTGCAGAAACTCAGGCAGTCAACGTATGCGGAGACGCAAGCTCGAATAGACACGATTCGTGACAATCTCGCTCGGTACATTGAAGGAAGTGGAATGACTTTGTGAGCGGGTGATCAAACCGTCGCCTCTGGGGGTTGACTGTACAGAGACGTAGTATTACACGCGTATATATTTGAAACATGTTTTATTTGCCCTAAGACGAAACCCTTACTTTTGCACCAAATCCTCGCGGAATTAGATTTCTAAAGCTGAGTGAAATCGGACTCCAGTCTCTGCGAGCTGTGTATGGAGCAGAACAGAGACGACGTAAACCGTAAGCTGAACACCAAGCGCGAGGAGACAGCAGACCCGCCTGGGATTTATTCCGGCGTACTTCGCAATTAATGAATTCGTACCTCGTTTGTTAAATGGATGCGTCACCCCATCATCATGACGCGCCGGAGCTCGGCCGACGCCCTATTCCACCACCGCGCGCACTTCAGCGCCGTGCTCCGCGAAGATCAGGATCTCAGAACGACCTGACAAACTGACTCGAACAATGTATAGGACTCACAATCTATCAACCTTTAATTAAACTGTACGGTCTTTTCCTAATCGTGGGCGCGATGATATGTACAGTGGTTCGACCATGCGTATGGGCGCAAGAGGCTGCCGTCAACCAACGCAACTTGACAAATTATATCAGACTTGAAGCGCTTGTAGAAATACTTGTAGTGAAGGGCCAGTAAATGGCAGTACGAGTCCACTACGAGTCCGCTACCTCCGGGCCAATCAATCGGGCGACACAATATATATTTATCGACAACTATCTTTCTTTAGCGCCATCGCCAGTCAGCGCTCATGACCGAGCCTGCACTTTTCCTCCCTTTTGTAATACCAGCTGAAGAGACTCTCGCAAAATTTTGGAAGAGGATTGCGTATCTCACAACCAGAACACGTTCGCCCGAACAGGGCTGGGTGTGCAGTACCGAAGGGATGGTATGGAATAGCAGGAATCCACAAGTGCGTTGACACATTAGCCGTCAAATCAAGAGGCAACTAATGCTAATAGGGCTGCGACAGGTGTGCGAGCAGGGGGATCAAGTGCGATGTAGACGACGACCAGGTTGGATGCAAGCACATTAATGTCGAGAAGGCAAAAACGCTTGCGATCGTAAAAGGCGCTTCTTATTCAACTGCACCAAGAACGAATTCTTCCCCAATAAAGAGCAGTTTCTATTCGTGATCAACAATTGCGACAACCGTCGTTGTCGCACCTTCCCGAAGGCAGCTAACAAAGCGCGCAAGAAGGAGGCCGAATTCAGTACGTAAAAGGACCGATTTAATTGTTGCGGCTTGTACAAACCAGTGTACTAGTCTATGGGCGAAGATCAGCACCATCTGCTGCCAGTAAGCTATCCGTATCAATACCTATGCTCTACTCTGTTCACGATGTCAACTTGTAGCGATTCCGCAAGCTCCAGATTTCTCACGAATCGAAGCATTGCTACCACTACTTCCCAATTTGTCTGGACTATACAGCGCGCTTATGCAAATATCAGGGGGTGCGCGATGAACTACAGAAATAAACCACCAGGGGTGATACGTTGATAAACGGGGTGTAAATAGCATTGTTAGCAGTAAGCGATCTATTTTTTGGGGCTATGTGTGTGCCAAAAAGCATCCAATACGCCAGGCGTGGCTTCGCGCTCGATGCCTGTAATGTGGTACAGTATGGGAACCTCGCGGAGCTGCTCCCATGGATGAGGTATGTTTTGGAGGAGTTTCGTGATGCCGTGAGGGTATTTGGGGGAGCCGGAATGAATGTGATTAGATTGCTCGTGTCGCTGTGGTCCTTAATGATTTTTACGGGCGTGTTCCGGGGGTAAATCTTGTGGCGCAGATGAGAATGGGGGAATATATGATACCTTGAGTCTAGGAGTTGATGACACATCCGCGTAGGCAGGAACCCCAGTGAAGACTTGAAGGAAGATTCCGGTAAATCGGATTTCGAGTTCGCCGGGGATTGGAACGGAGTAGCCGGTATGCCAATTTATCTTGTCCATAATGCAGGTCGAGGTTGGACAGGCCAAAATTGAAGTGAAGCCAAGTCAGTTATGAAGGACTGCACGGATGTTTTGAGAGGTAGTAAGCAGTTAGAGCGGCAGCAAAAGTAGGTAGAAAGTTGCGAAAACTTTGAGATAACACCGCAGATCTTTCGTTAGGATAGGGCCAAGATCTTACGCGATGGATGCAGCACGCCGAAGTCAGATTTTGGGCATTCTGGCAAGAATTTCAATGCACCGTGTCAGCCTTGTGAATGGGACTGAATACATGCCGGCAGTGACGAGAAAAAATTGTATCAAGCAGCCTGTCATTCAATTCAGCGCCGCCTTCACTCCGGCGTACCTAAGTCACTCACCTCAAGGAATAGGCTTCAAAAATCTTGCTCGGCGAACGTCGATACATAGCCACAACTTCAATTTGGCGCTACACCTTAATTTGAATGAAAATACAACATACCGAGCTTGACTTGGACAGCGCCGCGCAGCGGAGAGAAAATCAACAACAACTACAAGTGCAAAGGTCAGCTTTTGGAACAGGCATTCAATATAAACAAGGTATGTGATCTGTTGCGTATTTGTCCGAATTGGCTGGTTCGCGGGCCCCGCATATATCGTGTCAGAGTTTGCAGGCATTCTCAAAGTTTTTTCTTGAAAAGAAAAGAAAAAGAAATAGCGGAAGCAGATCACATACCTCGGCGCCGCACAGCGGAAAAAAGAAATCAAGAATCCCCGATATCCGGCTCGCGGGACGGCGATATGTCGTCTCGCAACTCATCCCCGAGTTCGCCAGACCACAAGTTGGCTGTTTTACGGGATACCCTATAGGTTTTGTTTTAGAAAAAAGGTAAAAGAAAGGGCAAATCACATACCTCGGTGCCGCGCAGCGGAAGGAAAATTTCACACATCCCGACATCCCGCTCTCGGGACGGCGATACGTCGTGCCACGACTCGGGGCTGAGTTCGCCGGACGTCGATATATCCTGGCAAAACTTCGTGGACTGGGACAAAAATTCAAACAAGTTGTCAAAGGTTGGCTTTTTGAATGGGATTTGAATACGCACCTCTAGCGGTTCATGATAAGTACCTTGCTCGGTGGACGTCGATACGTCGTCTTGGAGCTCTCGGGGTTGGCCTTGGAGGTCCGCGACTTCGACCGCACTGCACTCTCTTGAACATGAGATCAGTATTGAAAGAAATGTACATCACACACCTCGACGTCGAGCAGCGCAGCGAATTTTCACCGCGTCAGTTCGCGGGGACTCGATCTATAGTTAGAAGTTGAACCAAAAATATATACAGCACATTGCAACACCGGGGAAATAAATCGTCGCTGGCGCGACGTCGATATGTCGTCTCGCGACCCGTGGCCGAGTTCGCCGGACGGCGATATCGTGTCAACGTTCGGGGCTGAGCTCACCGGAAGGAAATACATAGTCTCAGAGCGGCGCACCGCGGCGGGAAGGGAAAAAAAAAATCCAAGTCAGTTGTATGTGGATATGGAATAGAAATAAGACTCGTATGCACCTCGCAGCGAAATTTAAAATTGAACAGTCTCGATCTCCCGCTCGTGGGACGTCAATATATAATGTCGGTGTTGTGGGGAGTCATGGCCGAGGCCTCGGTCGCGGGAAATCATGGTGGGGCTCGGCGGACGTCGATGTGAGTCTCAAGGTCGTGGGTTCCAACTAGTGCTGGGGAGGTCCGGTTCAGGAATTGGTTCGAACCTGAACCGGACCGAACTGAACGCCGAGTTCAGGTTCAAGGTTCACGATTTGCTTAAACTGAACGCGGTGTTCAGGTTCGGGGTTCGGGCGGTGAGGGTCGCGTTCGAACCGAATCGAACGCTGAACCTGAAAATTGAACGATCGGCTCATTTGTCCACGATTTCAGCGATTTATGGCCACACTTTGGGCCAGACGTGTCAGCAAGAAATGTTACCCACCTCCGCGAGCATCTCTGGCATCTCATTGAAAACAATTAGCACAAATTTTGATCTATTCAAATAACATCGGGGCGCGTGTCAACCTGTCAAAGAACGTTGGTAAGCATATTGTCGTCCCGGACACTTGTTGAGGACAATCACGCGTGCTACAACCTTGGTAGTACGCTCCATTGCCAGAAAAATAGCATCCCTGGTCATCTTTGACCTGATTTTGCATCGCCGAGAAGGCCGAAATTGGCCAGGTTCGAACGCGTTCGAACGCAAAACCGAACCTGAACGCAGGTTCAGGTTCGAGGTTCAGAACTAATCTGAACCGAACGCGGGGTTCGAGTTCGGCGTTCAGAGCGAAGTGCCCTGAACCTGGACCGAACCGAACCTTCCCAGCACTAGTTCCAACACCTTTAAGTGTGGTCAGTTTCACATTGAAATAAACCGCGCCTGAGGATGTTCTTACGACCTGACCACCACCATCAAAATGGCGCGGCGACCCCGCCGCAGCCCACCTTCTCCTTTGGTGCCTTAGGGACCCAGGATACCATCCTAGCTCACCACCAACACCTCCAATCCCTGCTGGACTCAGCCCTGGCTACTGTGACTTTGATACAAGAGTCTGCCTCGCAGGCAGTCTGCCCGAGGATTGGCCGGGTCGTTCTCGAGGAGGGAGAGGATGAGTTAGTCAGCAAATCTGTTGTATTTTATTGGGCAAAGGCTCCGCTGGAGCCCGCTACACTCCGCCAACGCGGGAGAGCCGAGGCAGCCCCTACAATAGCTACAAGACAGAACATGCTGTAGCTACGTATGTAAGTGTGCAAGTACAAAGAAAAAACCAAGTGAACTAGGAGAGGGTGGGTGGGACTAGGGAATCGCACCGTACGTACCGTATACGTTACGTGTCAAAATACGTGATTACGGACGCAAATACGGATTCGTACGGTGACCGGAAAGGAGTTACGAGGGCGATACGGTACGTTACGGGTAAAATACGGCCGTAATACGTGATACGTACGGACGTCAACTGAAAGTTTTGTTCAAGTCCTGAGACCGATAGTTTCAGCCTCGTCAAATACATTTAGAACTACTTGCATGTCGGGTGTTGAAAAAACAATACATGAACCCTTAAACATCGTCCTTCGATTGAAGAAAATAATGCTGAAAATCACGTGTGGGTTGTGAGAGTTGAAACCCGGGCACATGAGGAAAGATTGAATGGATATAACAGCATACACATATGAGAAACTTGAAACGACTATAACACGGCTAAGTATGGAGGGAGTTTTCAAATATTCTTGGTTGAAACTTGATTGGATCAGCCGGATCAGGAACGTTCGGAAAATGCCATACTCTTGGCTGGTTGCCGAAGGTCCAGGAAGCCTTTCCATCTAGCGTCCGACACTTCACGGACTCATTGGGTAGGTTTTGATCCTGTAGAATAACCCACCTAACATCAATTAGTCATAGACACGACACTCAGTTCCACATGCGAAAAGGTCTCCGTATACGGGTGTACGGTACGTGAATATACGGATCCACGCTGTATATGTACGGAGATCTTCGAGGGTGTCGCGAGGGCTCCCGGTACGGCCACCGTACGTATGTACGTACCGTACGTATGGCCGTAACCTATACGTACGGTGTGATTCCCTAGGTGGGACACAAAAAAGAGATGTCGCTACGGGGAACGAGACTCGGGATGCAGGGGAATAAGACTACAGTTCCGGACAATCAAAGACAACAAATTTGATTGACCATTTATGTGACTTCCGATACCTATCGGAATTGAAAGGAGACAACGAGAACAGCTTCCTGAATTTTTTTGAGCAAATATTACCGAGCCGTTGCTGAGATAATGGCCATTTTTCACCTTGGAAGGGCAAAATTTTGGCCGTACCCCGAAAATCATAGGTAAAATCATGAATATATTTATTTGAGCTCTTTTCATGTGTCTGGGCATGACTCTGTTGAAAAGAAAGATATTCAACGAGAGGTTATGTAGGAAAGCCCTGGGAAAGTTCAGTGTTACTGTCACATAAGTCACGTTTGATCATCACGCCGCTATCATCTGAAATCGAGATTGCATTTGGACAGCAGCAAAAAAAAAAAGAATGAATTACTGAGACAGAGCCACAGGTTACAGAAGCGTGTCAGAGATCCTGAGAAGGTGTATCAAAGTACTATTCTCTCTCAGGATGCCCACAGAGGTATACACAATTTCGTTGAGATGGCCCAAAAATTTGGCCGCACCCTTTTTCTCGTGAGAAAATTCAGGAAAAATCGGTTTTAAGCATATTTCGGGGTGCTGGATCTGGATATGAACTCAGCTAAGCCCAGAAAATAGCCGTTCAGCCACTATTGAATTTGTTGTCTTTGATTGTCCAGAACTGTAGGTGGACATATGAAAGCAGAGAACACAAGAGGGAGTCGCCGAGTGTAAGGGCAACCCTGGCGGCCCGAAATATCTCAAGAGTCCTGGCAGGGGGGATCCGAAGTCAATTGAAGTACACTACTACAGGAAGAAGCGCACCTGGCAGGGGGGATCCGAAGAGGAGAAAGTCTAAGGATTCCCCGGCCAGGTGCGTGCCTATATACCAGCTAGGGCTAACTACGGGTTGCGCATGGTTTGTTGATGGCGTAGTGAACGGCAGTGATCCCGGGCACGATCACATGCGGAGTGCCATGCGGAGTGCGGGGATCCGTCCAGATGGGGTTTGGCTCGGCGGGGGGAACGTCGGAGGATAGCGGAGGTCTGACCGGGGGTCGGATCGGAGGATCGATCGGAGGATCGGGGGTTGGAAACGGGGGTTCCCCTGACATCACCCCCCCCTTGGAATGCGGCGCCTCGACGCACAGCTCGGATGTGGGCGGAGGATGTGGCGGGGTCCTGGAAGGGAAGGGCGTCGAAAGTGGCAGCGGCGATGGCTCGGGGCTTCCCAGGGTATTTGCGGTAGAATTCCGCGATAGCATCAGGGGCGAAGACGTCCGAATGTTTTACCCATTGATCATGCGAGTTGTCATATCCTTTGAACCGGACAAAGTACCAGAGGCTTCGGTAGCGCATTTTCGCGTCCAGGACTTCCTCCACTTCCCACTCGCTGTCCGCTCCGTCAGCAAGTACAGGCGGGGGTTCCTCGTACCCCGGACGACCTCCGAAGGGGTCAACCTCCGCCAACTCCAATTTGACCACGGGAAACACCGGATGTAATCGGGAGAGGCGTGGGGGAAGGTCCAGTTTGAACGCGCCACGTCCGATAACCTCCGAGACACGGAAGGGTCCGAGCCGGCGATGTGAAAGCCCCGGGGATGGGCGTGTGGTATGGATATCTGACGCGTCAAGCCACACGCGATCTCCGACCTTAATCTCCGGTGCGGGGGTTCGTCGGCGGTCGTAGTACCGCTTGTACTCGTCTTTGGCCTTGACAAGTGCGGCTTGGGCCTCCGAAACCCCCGAGGCAATCCGATCTCGGAAGTCGTTCACGTCCTCCAGTCGCGAGCGTGGACCGTTCGGCTCGAACCCCATCCGAGGGAGCCGACCGGTGTCCGTCATGAACGGAACCTGCTGTGTCGACGAGTGGATGTGGTTGTTGTACGCAAACTCCGCGGCTGGCAGGAGCTCGTCCCAATCGTCCTGCTTGTAGTTTGTGAAAAGCCGGATGAATTGGTCGAGTTCCTGGTTAATGCGCTCGGTCTGCCCGTCGGTCTGCGGGTGGTAAGCGGTGGAGGTCGCCGGTTGAATCCCGATGAGACGGAACAACTCCCGAGTGAACTCCGCGACGAACTGCGGACCTCGGTCGGAGATGTAGCGGACGGGAGTTCCGTGGTGTCTCCAGACGTTCCGGTAGTAAAGGCGCGCGGAGCCCACGGCATCGATCTGCGTGTGGCATTCCATGAAGTGCGCCCGCTTACCGAGAACATCCGCCGCGACCATGATCGCATTATACCCGTGGGCCTCCGGAAGTTCGACGATGAAGTCGACGGAGACCGTATGCCAGCGCTCGGGGGGAACCTCCGTCGGATGAAGTTCTCCGATCGGAAGTTTCCGGAGGGCCTTGGTACGGCAACACAGGTCGCAGGTGGCGACGTAACGGCCGACGTGTCGGGACATCTGGGGCCACCAGTAGTTCCGGGAGACAAGCTCCAACGTCTTGAAACGGCCAGCGTGCCCAGCAATCCGCGTATCATGGTGCTGCTCCATTATCCGACGCCGGAGGTCAGTATCTCGGGGGACCACTATCTTCCCTCGGAAGTAGAGCAGCCCGCCCTCGACATGCCACTCGGAGGATCGGGTGGACCGGGTGCCGCGGACCTTGAGGACCTCCCGTGCGGCGCGGGCAACGGGGTCTTCGAGGTCGGCCTCTCCAGAGAGCGCGTTCCGGATGTCTCGGAGGATCGGAACCTCCGGGCCGGCGACGACGAGACCTTCCATTGCACGGACATGGAAGAGTTCGGGACGGAGAAGGGTGACGTCGCAATTATCCTCCGAACCTCCGTGATCCGGACGACGGGAGAGGGCGTCCGGGCGACCCATGGAACTTCCGGGTTTGTGGTGAAGGGCGAAGTCGAACCGGGACAGGTAGAGGGACCACCGAGCCTGCCGGCGGTTGAGGGTTCGCGCTTCACGGAAGTACTCCAAGTTCTTGTGGTCGGTCCAGATCTCTACCGGATGCTCCGTGCCTTCGAGGAAGTGTCGCCACTCCTCTAGGGCTCGGATGATCGCGAGCATCTCCTTGTCGTGGATTTCGTAGTTACGTTGGACCTCGTTCAAGCTCTTGGAGAAGAACGCGACCGGATGCCACTTACTGTCGGCATCGGGCTGAGACAGGACAGCCCCGGTGGCAAAGTCGGAGCTGTCTGCTTCAAGCCGGTACGGCTTGGACGGGTCCGGAAGGATAAGAACCGGGTCGGAGGTTACGGCGTCCTTGAGAGCTCGGAAGGCCACATCCTCCGAGCTTCCCCAGGACCACCGCATGCCCTTTTTTGTGAGATCGAAGAGGGGCCGGGCAATATCCGAGAACCCCCGAACAAACCTCCGGTAGAAGTTCGTGAAGCCGAGGAACTGCTGCACGTCCTTCTTGTTCGCTGGGGTCGGCCAGGCGGCAACTCCCGCAACCTTGACGGGGTCCATCTCGACGTGGTTGTGGGAGATGATCACGCCGAGATACTCGATCGAGGCCTTCTCGAACTCGCACTTTTCCGGTCGGAGGTAGAGTTTGTGCGCACGCAACCTCCGAAGAACCTCCGAGACGATCTTCCGGTGGCGCGCGAGGTCCGAGTGGGCGACGAGGATGTCGTCGAGGTAGACCATGACATCTCCGGACAAGATGAGGTCTCGGAAGATGTCGTTCATCATGGTCTGGAAGGTCGCCGGGGAGTTGGTCAGGCCAAAGTACATCACCAGGGGTTCGAACAATCCCCGGTTAGTCCGGAAGGCCGCCTTCCATTCATCACCCTCGCGGATCCGGACATTGTTAAACCCCCACCGGACGTCAAGTTTCGTGAAGTACCGAGCTCCTTTCAACCGGTTAATGAGGTCATTGATCAAAGGGAGCGGGTACCGGTTTTTCACGGTCATGGCATTCAACGCCCGGTAGTCCTGGACGAACCGGAGAGCGCCGTCCTTCTTCTTCACAAAGAAGACCGGCGAGGCCATGGGCGACTTGGACGGACGGATTCGGCCGGTGGCTAACCCTTCCTCTATGAAGGCATCGAGCTCCTTCTGTTCGAGGGGGGAGATCGGGTAGACCTTGCAGTTTGCCGGCTTCGAATCGGGAACGAGTTCGATGGCATGGTCCCACGTCCGACGCTCCGGAAGAGAGTCAAAGGATTCCCGATTGAAGACATCCTCGAACTCCCGAATCCAGTCGGGAACTTCCGTCGGAGGAGGTCCGGAGTTTTTAGCGTGAGCCTCCGCAAGCCTCTGGGAAACGGTGGAGGTCGCCCGGATATCCTCCGAAGGTCCGAACCGCGTATAGAAGATGCGGTCGCCATCTTCGATCGGGTCGTCCTCATCGTCCGAGTCATCCTCCGAGTCGGGGGTTAACTCCGGAAGATCCGGATCGTCGTCGTCGTCGTCCTCATCTTCTCGGTCATCCGCGTCGACGACGCAGATGGATGGGAAGGGGCCGGCGCGGACGGAGCGGAGGATCTGAGCTACGACCTTGGCCTCGCGGCGTTCCTTTCGGACTTCGTCGCGGCAGGTAGCGCAGGAGGCGGGGCAGCGGGTCATTTTGACATCCCGCGTCTCCCAGTCAATCTCCGGGTTATGTTTCCGAAGCCACGAATACCCAAGGATGAGCTTCTGCTTACCAAGGCGCGTGACTGCGAACTGGACCCGTTCGGAATGCCCCTTGTACCGGAGGACTACATCCGCAACTTCCGAGATCGCTCCAGCTTCGTTCGGAGACCCGTCCACATTGAAAACGGGAATGGGTTGCGAGAGTTTACGAAGCGGAATTTGGGTGGAGATGGCATACTCCTTGTCGATAAACTCCGAGGTGGCGCCGCAGTCGACCAAACCCTTGAGCGAGAGTTTGACAGCGTTATCGACCGACTCAATCTCCACCGGGAGATGGAGGGAGTTAGAGCCAGGAGTGGCCGCCACCGTGTAGCGTTTCGGAAGCCTACGTTCCCAGCCGGGTCGGCGGACTCGGGGAATCGTCGGAGGTTTCGGAAGTTCCGGAGGTTCCGGAAATCCTTTCGAAGCAGGGGGTGCGTCTCTCGTTTCAACTGTTGAATCAACTTTATTATCGGACTCGTGATACAAACAGGCAAAACGATTGGAGGACGCGAACGAGGGCGCACCGCTCACTCGTCGCGGGGGACAAAATCCTCCGGCACTTCCACTTCGGGGTTTGCCATCGCCGGCTCGGAGGTTACGAGTCGGGCGGCAAGCTCTTCCAACAATTCTCCGCTGAGCTGCCGGATCACCTCATCGAGGACGTCCACCGAGCGGATGTCCACCGGGGTGGTGCAGTCTCGGGCAAGGTGTCCCGGATCGCCACAGCGGAAGCAGGTGCGGCGTGGGACCACGCGGGCACGGGTCCGATCAACCTCCATCGGGACCGGAGGTGGGAACGGAGGAGCCGCCGACCTCGGAGGTTGAGCGACTGCCGAGACGGGGGCGACCGTGGTCGGGCGGGGGCGGGGAACAACCCCCGTCGGAGGTTGCGATGATCCTCCGGCGGCTCGTGCGCGGATCAGTGCCTCGTATTGGCGGTAGGCACGGGAGCGCCAGCCCGGATAATCCGTGAGGCTCGGAGGATCGCTCGACGTGGTGATCGCGTGGTTGATGGCGGGGGTGAGGCCGGTCCGGTATTTGGTGACCTTCACCAGCTGGTCCTCGAAACCGGCGAGCTCGACGAGGTCCTCGAAGTCGTCGGTGTAGCGGAAGACGTCCCGGGCACCCATGTAGTACCCCCGGGACTCGAGCTTGGCGAGAGCATGGTCCTGCTCGTTCTCCTCGATGAAGCGGAGACGGAATTCCCGGACAAATGCATCCCAGGTGGAGAGTGGGAACGGATGTTTCCCGGCCATGCGCTCTGCCAAGCGCTGCGCCGAGTCCTTCGCCATAAAGGACATAGCGAATCTCACGGCCTTCTCCTCGGAGGTTTCCCCGTTCTCGAGGAAGGCCTCCGGGATGAGCCGGACGTAAGTCTTGACAGCGTGTAGGAAGGCCCGACCTTGCGTGCGATCGCCGTCGAAGACAAACGGAGGATTCGGTCGGAGGACCGATTTTGAGGCTGGGCTGAGGTTTGCGAAAAGACCTGGACCTCCGACCGGATCCGGGTCGGAAGGGGCCGGGGCAGGAAAGGAAGATTGTGCGGTGTTTTCAATTAGCGCTGCGAGGCGCGCGACGGTCTCTTCGATGCGGGACAGGCGGTCCATGTCGGCGGAAGTCGCGGAAGTAGGATCGGCCATGTCAGCTTCGGAGGACGGGGAGGAGGGGGCAAGATTCGAATTCGGAGGTTGCGGAGGATCCGGAGGTTGCGGAAGATCGTCTTCCGAATCGTCGCTATCCAAGCCGAACTTCGCAATCTTGACCGGTTAATCCCTTAGAGACTTTCTCCTGCTGTAAGGGCAACCCTGGCGGCCCGAAATATCTCAAGAGTCCTGGCAGGGGGGATCCGAAGTCAATTGAAGTACACTACTACAGGAAGAAGCGCACCTGGCAGGGGGGATCCGAAGAGGAGAAAGTCTAAGGATTCCCCGGCCAGGTGCGTGCCTATATACCAGCTAGGGCTAACTACGGGTTGCGCATGGTTTGTTGATGGCGTAGTGAACGGCAGTGATCCCGGGCACGATCACATGCGGAGTGCCATGCGGAGTGCGGGGATCCGTCCAGATGGGGTTTGGCTCGGCGGGGGAACGTCGGAGGATAGCGGAGGTCTGACCGGGGGTCGGATCGGAGGATCGATCGGAGGATCGGGGGTTGGAAACGGGGGTTCCCCTGACACCGAGCCTAGAGGCTGGGGTAGGAGACACGGCGATACGAAAAAGATATGAGAAATCATGTGATGGCGAGTGACACTTCTTGCCAATCCCCGTGGTCTTGTTTAGACCATCCATCTCTTACTCGCCGCATGTTTTGGGGGTATTTCACCTCCTCAACTGTCAGATAAATCCCCAAACAACCACCACTTCCATGCCGGCCCCGTTGCCCACACCTCTGGCCCCGTTGCCCACACCCCCGACCACCGAGCTTGACACCAAATCGCACCTAGGCGAACACTGCCGCAATGCCATAAAGGGCCTCTTAGGTACCCTTTCTTGTATGAGTAAAGGGTACCTAAGAGGCCCCCATCCGTCTGGCACATGTATTAGTCAGACATTGATCGATTCCCGTTTCGGCAATAATTGATCCACTGTTCCCACACCTTGCTGGCGCGCGCCCGTCCTCTCCCTACTACTATACCAACAGCAAAACGCGAGTTTACGCATTCTGGACACGTGAACTGTTCTACTGTCACATCTCCTCACTACCCGCGTCGCTATCTTCACGTTGAATCGCATGCGTAGCCAATGCCAGCCGTTACCAAAAAAAACAAAATATGGTGCTCTGCGTGCGATACGGAGCGTGCATCAGTGTCTGGGGCTGGCGCCCACTTCACTAGCCCCCTGAAGTCGCGTGATCCATACAGCAAGCAGGTTGTTATTCCATTTGGGCGGGACAGACGTGTCGCCAAGCTTCGGAAAGAGATGAAGGCTTTGTTAAACTCGGGACAGGCTTCTTCACAGGCTGCCGATTCTCCCAGCAATCACGACAATGCTGCAGAGTCTGATGGCGATGCAGACATGCAGGACTGGGTCGATGAAACCTGGGATCCGCCCCCTCCACCCTCTCTGGCACCTCTGGCACCTCCGCGGTATCCGTCGTTCAACATTCCTCGTGCTCCAAAACCTCTTAGCAGGGCGCAGCGGCTTTGTATATCATGGGACTTACTCCTTCCTAAACTGGAGGAGCCATACACGCAATACCAACGCGCCAGCTATGCGCAGCGGCCACCCGTAATTTCCGTGTTACTTTGTCATCAGTGCATAGCTTCCTGTCAAATTCCTGTTATTTCCCAAATTCAATGTCTATACATTTCGCGTGAGTAATGCAACTCCATTCATTTTAATGAGCTCAAGACTTGACTTGATAGATTTTGAGGAGGTCCGAGTGAAAACCTGTGATTGTATGCCCATCCCTGCTCTGCTTGTCCAGAACGGGGTATTTCCAATGTCACCTTCTCAGCCTCAGACTGCCGTCTCGATTGATTTACTGGATGTTTATCGGGCCCTTTTTGAACGCTCATGCGATGCCATCACTGCTCTTGCTGCTGCCCTCCAGACAATTTATGGACGGCATGGCTTTCATGTTTACTCAACAAAGGTATCCAATACCACCTTAAGCTATCAACTAGTTGCTGACACCAGTCTATTGGCAGAATCCCAGACACCTCGCCAAGGATCCGTTCCGTGCCAGCCTCCAACATGCAGTCCAATGGTTACAGTGCTTGCAGAGGCTGAGATTTCTCTCTTCCCACCTGCCCCTGCTCCACCGACTACGATGTCTGCCGGTGTGGCGGAGGTATCTGCCATACCAGCGGAGCCATCCGCCGCACTTGTGGAGCCATCCGTAACCGTGGAGAACTCCCCCTCACATGTTGATGCCCCACCTTCCACTCCTTTGCACTCCTCCGACCATACCCCAGCATCACCTGGGCCACCACCGTTGACGCCTGGAACGGCAGACCGCAATTTGCGTGAGCAATGCCCTGCTTGCTTTGGTTTGAAAGAGTGGGGACGACCCTTAGATGAGTAAGTTTTTTTGGCTTTTTTTCCCCATCCTACCTACATGTGACTTATGGGAATACCTCAGGGGAGGTGATGTGCAGCTCGGTGCAGATGGATGTTTCAGTTACCGTCACTCTCGCAGTGCTAGTGACGGGCCGATCTCATATGACCCTTCCTACTTTCTCTCAAAAGAGAAGGTAGACAAGGTTGGGGAGCGCATAGCTACCGAAAGAAAGAAGAAACCCACCAAATGTGACCCTGGAATTCCAGCAGAGGTTCTAGAAGCATGTGAAGCCTCTTGGGATGCTGCGAATGAAAAAAAGCAGAAGGTTGATACCAAATGTCATGATGCCAGTGGTGTCTTTGTTCTCACCTGCAGGCATTCCCAACCCCTTTTTATGTGTAACATTGACCCCCCAGGTGAACAGCAAAAATACATTGTTGCGCTGATGGAGGAGGCCAACAGCTTGCTTCCACCATCAGCCACTATGGTTCAGGCCTATGATGTAGGGTGCGTGACGGACCACAGCCTTGACTTGGTATGAGAGATTCCATCCAGCCCTATATCTTCTAATTGTTGAAATTACAGTATCCCATCTTGAGTGAAGGTTTCCGCACGCGCGTCTCATTTGTCATCAATGTGATGCACTCATATGGTCACCAATGGGTTTGCCAGCTCGTTTATACTCCCCGCCTTCGATGCGGGCTCTGTTTAACTGATGGGGAAGGGGTCGAGCGGTTTTGGTCTCGAATTCGCAAACTCATTCCAATCACACGCCGCCAGTGGGCGAGTAACCATCACTCACCTATTGACCTCTCATCTAATGAATAAGTAGAATTCACGGTGCCTCTGGATGATTGACCAGTACACTATGTTTGTCAACCAGGACAGCCGCGATAGTCTCGGTGAATGGATTGAGTGGCAAAAGGTGAAAAATCTTGTGGATAAATACACCGAGGCAAGACAGGTTCTCTGCCAGTGTGGGATCCATGTAAATGAGCTCCGACAGCACTGGGAAGAGCAGAAGGCCGCTCAGACGTCAATCCGTGCACGTAAGTTCACTTTCCGATGACTCTGCTGCATCACGTGGGCACACATGTCTCCACCACGTCACGTGATCGCGTGGCGGGCCCTCCGCCAAGATCCGCCAGATTGCTAATTTCACAACAGATGCTCCAGTGCGGCTGAGGCGTGAGCTCGACAAGGTTTTTGCCCTACAAACTCAGATCGAGGCTGTCGAACAGTCTATCCACAAGGCTAAGAAGTCCCTTACCACCTCCACCGCCTCACCAGATTCTATCAAACTCCTGCGGCGTCTTGAAGAGACTCACGGTCTTCTCTGCGCACAAGCTGAAGAGCTTTATGCATCCTTGAACATCCACGAGGCCTTTCCCAAGCCGAACGACCTTCCACTGGAATTTGTTCGCATGCTATTAATTATGCGCGATCTCAAGATTAACATCTGGAAGCGAGCAGAGGGGTCTTTCAGCGAGTGGGACAATTTGGATCGTGCTGTTGGAGGGAAACGGGAGTCATTGGGTTAGTGTCTTCTGCTCTCATCTGCAACGGCACACTAGATGACTTTTCAGGGACAAAAATGCATCAAGCAACGTGAAAGGCAATTTCCAGACGCCAACCTGCCCTCCTACGAGCCATCACAAAGTTCAATGCATATTGTGCGCAACTCGAGGAGCTGCAGCCGCTGCAATGTAACCTTCCCATTCCATCGCCTCTTTCCACCCAACTAAATGGTCTACGGAACGACCCCACCCTCTACGAGGACGTGTGGATTACCCTGTCTGTAGGTCAAATCCCCTGTTGGTTGGATGACTCCGATGTCCGTGATGGCATCCGGAGCCTTCATGTGGTGGACAGGTCCATTGAAGAGGAGGAACGGCCGAAGCTGGAATCCACAAATATGTCTAATTGGCTGACACAAGAATTGGCAATTGTTTCCAGAGCTCTTGATTTATCAACAGGTGTGTCCTGCATTGATTTCACTCCTCACAAGTTTATTTTAGACCAAACACTGGAACTGGGACTTCAACAACGACAGCAGCATCTTCAGCATCTTAAAACCGCCTGGAAACCCATCCTTGGTCAGACACTGCGGCATGTAACACCTTGCCTGCCCTCACCAGAGGGCTCCACCATGATAGCACAGCCACCACCCACCACATCCGCCAGATCTGCCGTATCCGCCAGATCTCGTATTCTGGCACCGCAGGCACTCTCCTTTTTGCTGGACCATTCCGACGATCTGTTTGAAGTGCCAGAGTCCTTTCGAGATCATCAACCTTGATCTGGGTACCATCTCCGATGTGGATGACTCACTCCAGATGCAGGAGATTCTTAGTGATGATAATCCCGAGGAGTCCTCTGCTCTTGAAGCGGACTTTGTGAAGCTTGAGATCAAATGGGAGCCTCTGGTGCACATCATGTGTATTTTTCCGAAGTTTGTACTCACCCTTCATTATCAGGTGAACCCTTCGGCCGACTCTTCCCTGCTTTTGGACCTGCAGACCCGAACAACCATTGCACCCATTATTCATAACGAACTCACCCGCACAGTTGCAGGTACCCACAGTCGGCCCACCTCAAATTGAGCCACAAGATCTTCAGTGGATCTGCTCTCCGACTGGCCGTCTCAACAATTTTGCACTCAATGGCCTTGCAGCAGCATTCCTTAATCTCTTTGGGGAGCCCTATTCACCAACCGCTGCCACCACTGAGCAATGTGCAGTATTTGACACATTCTCCTTGACTCGCATGCGGTACAAGGCAAGTGATGACGAGCTTTGGCGGAACATCCACCACACCAAATTTTGGTCTAAAGATATCTGGCTCATCCCCATCCATCGGCCCAAATACGAGCACTGTGTGCTTGCGATTGTCTATGCATGCAAACAAAAACTGGGGTTCTTTGACAGCTTAGGTCACAAAACCAATTGGCAACAAGATCTCCTTGTGAGTATCTGCTTTCTGGTCCAAATCATACTCACTGTTGTATAGGATGTGATGGTATTAATCACACATCTCATCGTTCTTGCCAACCGTCATGACCCCTCCCTCCACATCTCAACTGAGGAAGTGTGGACTGCCCATCCTCTGTTCCACCCTTTAGGTCTTTCCCTTTACTGAGTGGATCATGTTCTCACATGGATATCCCTAGGGAGAGCCACGCCAATCCAATGCCCATGACTGTGGTCTTTGGCTCTGTACATGATGGCCACCATCCTACGTGGATTCTATGTTATAGTAGTTTTGGAGAAGGGCATGGGTTTAGTACGCCATACCTTCACAAATCACGTCCTCACTCTCCCTTTTACCTGACCATTTTCTTGCTATACCTGGTACGGGGGATACCTCCGCCGCCTCCGCCGGATACCTCTGCCGGGTAGCGGATGTGTCTCCCAAGGTCAATCTTGAGTTTGTTTTCAGTAGATTATTTTAAATCAAATTTACATCACATTTGAAGTGGAAGAGATCCCAAGATGTATTTTTACTGCGCCGCGGCGGAGGCCTCCGCCGCCTCAGGTACATCGAGTAATTAAGGAACTTGAGATAGTACAAGTTGTAAATAGTGCGCGCCTGCCAACGGACATAGTGCTGGAGCATCACATACTGCCTTGATGCATGATATGGGTGATACATTTCCAAATCCAACTCCTCGAACTCCTTCAACAGCTGCACAACCTCCACCTGCAAACATTTGATTGATACAGCCCATCCATAAGCATTGAAATCCAACCGACGTTGGTGATCGCGTTCCTGCTGCTGGCACATGCGCACTCCATTGAGCACAAGTCCAAGACTTGTGGTGAATTTGTGGTAGTTTGTAGAATAAGGATTAGTCTCGTCGTCGTCCACAGCAAAGGGGGGTGCCTCCATCCAGCGAGGAATGCTGCTCAAGTCGAGGTAAGCAGCTCTGCTGCACACATCCCAGTAGAGTTTCTCTGATTCCAGCAATGGCAGGTGGTAGAGCCTGTGAATTTCTACAGGGAGACGGGGTAGGTGGGGGATACATTTGGGAGGCGTTGGATAATCATTTCGGCAGGTTTTGGATAGATAGCGTTGTGAGGTGCTGCTTTGCGTCACCTCCCCTGCTATGGGCATAGCAGAGACACAGAGGTTTAACAGCGCTCGCAAACTTCTCCGGGGCCGACAAAAAAAAAAAAAAATGATTCCAGTGGCAAAGCTCCAGTCTCGAATTGAACGAGCGACCACGGGAAGACAATTACAAAACCCGGGAAAACTGGTTGAAGTGCCCGCTGCACCACAGAGCTTCCTGGACCAGTCAAAAAGAGTGCTCTACCTCAATTTCCCGTCTCATCCCTGCCCAAAAACCTATCCCAAGTTTAGCCGCGAACACATCTCCAGGCTACGCGATCCGTTCCAGAACACAAGATATCGCTTGCATGGACCAAATTTCACAGGCGGAGCACTCGCAACGCATCTCCGGGCTACGCAATCCGTTCCAGAACACAAGATATCGCTTGCATGGACCAAATTTCACAGGCGGAACACTTGTAACTTCGAAAGGGCTATGCAATCTGTTCCAGAACACAAGACATCTCTTGCATGAACCAAATTTCACAGGCGGAGCACTCTTAACTTTGACAGAAATATACGAGATGCGCCTCCGGGCCATACAATCTGCTCCAGAACACAGGATATGGCTCGCACGACCAAAACGTCGTGGGCGGAGCACCAATATCCTCGAGAGACGAGCAAAACACAGCTCCGGGCTTCGCAACATAGTCAGAACACGGCTCCTGGCCTCGCGACTGGCTTCAAAAATGCAGGAACTCGATCGGAGAAGCGCAAACTTGCCACAGAATGAACGGAGGCACTCGACATTCGCAGAAAAGGGACCTAAGGGTGTTCTATGGCCTGGAACAACACAGTCAGAACACTGTTTGGGCACCGGAGCACACTACTTGATGGTGTATGACTCAATATTCCACCGGAGGATCGGTGCAAGGCACAGAAATGCATCGCGCATCGACCTGGGTAATACCAGCGGTGGCGGAAGAGGAAGTAGGAGCGAGGATAGGCAGAGAGAGAAAAGCGGAGCAGCGGGGGCAGGTAGGAGATGGGAAATTCTGCGACCGAAAGGGGACTCTTGAGTATCCTTTTTGGGAACATTCTTAGTTGACAGAAGGGGAAAGAATGAGAAGGAATGGAGGAGTCAGAGGGAGTACAGAATGGGAAAGGGCTTCTTTGAGGGTATAAAAGGAGTAGGAAAAGGACCGTAAAATCATCTTGTATCTCCCCACCTAAAAATCAAAAGGTGTTCATTGAGCCGGACAATTCTGCAAAAACCCACACACCCCTTCACTTGACGCAGTTCAACGAATAAAAAGAGTATGAGACCCGGTGCTGCTCCCGGAGGAAGGAGACGTATCGGCAGGATAGATTGGGGCGTAGGATGTCCAGACAAGAAGTCCTAGTTTGACGGGTGGAAAGGACATCACAACAGCCAGCTAGCAGCGTGGGCTGCTAATTTGCATGTAACTGTTGCAACAGGTCGGGTAATTATCGACCGGAGAAACTCGCTCCACCGATAAGACGAGAGAGGGCCAGAGGAATTAAAGGAGAGGGACCTTTGACACAGTTCGCCAAAAGAGAAGTCAAACAAGCCCCCAGAAAGCTCCTCATCAGGACCACAGCTTGATTCATCACTCGGAGGACGACAAATCACATACGAGAAATAAAATAACCCATCCTGTCAGGGGAACCCCCGTTTCCAACCCCCGATCCTCCGATCGATCCTCCGATCCGACCCCCGGATCCTCCGATCCGACCCCCGGTCAGACCTCCGCTATCCTCCGACGTTCCCCCCGCCGAGCCAAACCCCATCTGGACGGATCCCCGCACTCCGCATGGCACTCCGCATGTGATCGTGCCCGGGATCACTGCCGTTCACTACGCCATCAACAAACCATGCGCAACCCGTAGTTAGCCCTAGCTGGTATATAGGCACGCACCTGGCCGGGGAATCCTTAGACTTTCTCCTCTTCGGATCCCCCCTGCCAGGTGCGCTTCTTCCTGTAGTAGTGTACTTCAATTGACTTCGGATCCCCCCTGCCAGGACTCTTGAGATATTTCGGGCCGCCAGGGTTGCCCTTACAGCAGGAGAAAGTCTCTAAGGGATTAACCGGTCAAGATTGCGAAGTTCGGCTTGGATAGCGACGATTCGGAAGACGATCTTCCGCAACCTCCGGATCCTCCGCAACCTCCGAATTCGAATCTTGCCCCCTCCTCCCCGTCCTCCGAAGCTGACATGGCCGATCCTACTTCCGCGACTTCCGCCGACATGGACCGCCTGTCCCGCATCGAAGAGACCGTCGCGCGCCTCGCAGCGCTAATTGAAAACACCGCACAATCTTCCTTTCCTGCCCCGGCCCCTTCCGACCCGGATCCGGTCGGAGGTCCAGGTCTTTTCGCAAACCTCAGCCCAGCCTCAAAATCGGTCCTCCGACCGAATCCTCCGTTTGTCTTCGACGGCGATCGCACGCAAGGTCGGGCCTTCCTACACGCTGTCAAGACTTACGTCCGGCTCATCCCGGAGGCCTTCCTCGAGAACGGGGAAACCTCCGAGGAGAAGGCCGTGAGATTCGCTATGTCCTTTATGGCGAAGGACTCGGCGCAGCGCTTGGCAGAGCGCATGGCCGGGAAACATCCGTTCCCACTCTCCACCTGGGATGCATTTGTCCGGGAATTCCGTCTCCGCTTCATCGAGGAGAACGAGCAGGACCATGCTCTCGCCAAGCTCGAGTCCCGGGGGTACTACATGGGTGCCCGGGACGTCTTCCGCTACACCGACGACTTCGAGGACCTCGTCGAGCTCGCCGGTTTCGAGGACCAGCTGGTGAAGGTCACCAAATACCGGACCGGCCTCACCCCCGCCATCAACCACGCGATCACCACGTCGAGCGATCCTCCGAGCCTCACGGATTATCCGGGCTGGCGCTCCCGTGCCTACCGCCAATACGAGGCACTGATCCGCGCACGAGCCGCCGGAGGATCATCGCAACCTCCGACGGGGGTTGTTCCCCGCCCCCGCCCGACCACGGTCGCCCCCGTCTCGGCAGTCGCTCAACCTCCGAGGTCGGCGGCTCCTCCGTTCCCACCTCCGGTCCCGATGGAGGTTGATCGGACCCGTGCCCGCGTGGTCCCACGCCGCACCTGCTTCCGCTGTGGCGATCCGGGACACCTTGCCCGAGACTGCACCACCCCGGTGGACATCCGCTCGGTGGACGTCCTCGATGAGGTGATCCGGCAGCTCAGCGGAGAATTGTTGGAAGAGCTTGCCGCCCGACTCGTAACCTCCGAGCCGGCGATGGCAAACCCCGAAGTGGAAGTGCCGGAGGATTTTGTCCCCCGCGACGAGTGAGCGGTGCGCCCTCGTTCGCGTCCTCCAATCGTTTTGCCTGTTTGTATCACGAGTCCGATAATAAAGTTGATTCAACAGTTGAAACGAGAGACGCACCCCCTGCTTCGAAAGGATTTCCGGAACCTCCGGAACTTCCGAAACCTCCGACGATTCCCCGAGTCCGCCGACCCGGCTGGGAACGTAGGCTTCCGAAACGCTACACGGTGGCGGCCACTCCTGGCTCTAACTCCCTCCATCTCCCGGTGGAGATTGAGTCGGTCGATAACGCTGTCAAACTCTCGCTCAAGGGTTTGGTCGACTGCGGCGCCACCTCGGAGTTTATCGACAAGGAGTATGCCATCTCCACCCAAATTCCGCTTCGTAAACTCTCGCAACCCATTCCCGTTTTCAATGTGGACGGGTCTCCGAACGAAGCTGGAGCGATCTCGGAAGTTGCGGATGTAGTCCTCCGGTACAAGGGGCATTCCGAACGGGTCCAGTTCGCAGTCACGCGCCTTGGTAAGCAGAAGCTCATCCTTGGGTATTCGTGGCTTCGGAAACATAACCCGGAGATTGACTGGGAGACGCGGGATGTCAAAATGACCCGCTGCCCCGCCTCCTGCGCTACCTGCCGCGACGAAGTCCGAAAGGAACGCCGCGAGGCCAAGGTCGTAGCTCAGATCCTCCGCTCCGTCCGCGCCGGCCCCTTCCCATCCATCTGCGTCGTCGACGCGGATGACCGAGAAGATGAGGACGACGACGACGACGATCCGGATCTTCCGGAGTTAACCCCCGACTCGGAGGATGACTCGGACGATGAGGACGACCCGATCGAAGATGGCGACCGCATCTTCTATACGCGGTTCGGACCTTCGGAGGATATCCGGGCGACCTCCACCGTTTCCCAGAGGCTTGCGGAGGCTCACGCTAAAAACTCCGGACCTCCTCCGACGGAAGTTCCCGACTGGATTCGGGAGTTCGAGGATGTCTTCAATCGGGAATCCTTTGACTCTCTTCCGGAGCGTCGGACGTGGGACCATGCCATCGAACTCGTTCCCGATTCGAAGCCGGCAAACTGCAAGGTCTACCCGATCTCCCCCCTCGAACAGAAGGAGCTCGATGCCTTCATAGAGGAAGGGTTAGCCACCGGCCGAATCCGTCCGTCCAAGTCGCCCATGGCCTCGCCGGTCTTCTTTGTGAAGAAGAAGGACGGCGCTCTCCGGTTCGTCCAGGACTACCGGGCGTTGAATGCCATGACCGTGAAAAACCGGTACCCGCTCCCTTTGATCAACGACCTCATTAACCGGTTGAAAGGAGCTCGGTACTTCACGAAACTTGACGTCCGGTGGGGGTTTAACAATGTCCGGATCCGCGAGGGTGATGAATGGAAGGCGGCTTTCCGGACTAACCGGGGGTTGTTCGAACCCCTGGTGATGTACTTTGGCCTGACCAACTCCCCGGCGACCTTCCAGACCATGATGAACGACATCTTCCGAGACCTCATCTTGTCCGGAGATGTCATGGTCTACCTCGACGACATCCTCGTCGCCCACTCGGACCTCGCGCGCCACCGGAAGATCGTCTCGGAGGTTCTTCGGAGGTTGCGTGCGCACAAACTCTACCTCCGACCGGAAAAGTGCGAGTTCGAGAAGGCCTCGATCGAGTATCTCGGCGTGATCATCTCCCACAACCACGTCGAGATGGACCCCGTCAAGGTTGCGGGAGTTGCCGCCTGGCCGACCCCGGCGAACAAGAAGGACGTGCAGCAGTTCCTCGGCTTCACGAACTTCTACCGGAGGTTTGTTCGGGGTTCTCGGATATTGCCCGGCCCCTCTTCGATCTCACAAAAAAGGGCATGCGGTGGTCCTGGGGAAGCTCGGAGGATGCGGCCTTCCGAGCTCTCAAGGACGCCGTAACCTCCGACCCGGTTCTTATCCTTCCGGACCCGTCCAAGCCGTACCGGCTTGAAGCAGACAGCTCCGACTTTGCCACCGGGGCTGTCCTGTCTCAACCCGATGCCGACAGTAAGTGGCATCCGGTCGCGTTCTTCTCCAAGAGCTTGAACGAGGTCCAACGTAACTACGAAATCCACGACAAGGAGATGCTCGCGATCATCCGAGCCCTAGAGGAGTGGCGACACTTCCTCGAAGGCACGGAGCATCCGGTAGAGATCTGGACCGACCACAAGAACTTGGAGTACTTCCGTGAAGCGCGAACCCTCAACCGCCGGCAGGCTCGGTGGTCCCTCTACCTGTCCCGGTTCGACTTCGCCCTTCACCACAAACCCGGAAGTTCCATGGGTCGCCCGGACGCCCTCTCCCGTCGTCCGGATCACGGAGGTTCGGAGGATAATCGCGACGTCACCCTTCTCCGTCCCGAACTCTTCCATGTCCGTGCAATGGAAGGTCTCGTCGTCGCCGGCCCGGAGGTTCCGATCCTCCGAGACATCCGGAACGCGCTCTCTGGAGAGGCCGACCTCGAGGACCCCGTTGCCCGCGCCGCACGGGAGGTCCTCAAGGTCCGCGGCACCCGGTCCACCCGATCCTCCGAGTGGCATGTCGAGGGCGGGCTGCTCTACTTCCGAGGGAAGATAGTGGTCCCCCGAGATACTGACCTCCGGCGTCGGATAATGGAGCAGCACCATGATACGCGGATTGCCGGGCACGCTGGCCGTTTCAAGACGTTGGAGCTTGTCTCCCGGAACTACTGGTGGCCCCAGATGTCCCGACACGTCGGCCGTTACGTCGCCACCTGCGACCTGTGTTGCCGTACCAAGGCCCTCCGGAAACTTCCGATCGGAGAACTTCATCCGACGGAGGTTCCCCCCGAGCGCTGGCATACGGTCTCCGTCGACTTCATCGTCGAACTTCCGGAGGCCCACGGGTATAATGCGATCATGGTCGCGGCGGATGTTCTCGGTAAGCGGGCGCACTTCATGGAATGCCACACGCAGATCGATGCCGTGGGCTCCGCGCGCCTTTACTACCGGAACGTCTGGAGACACCACGGAACTCCCGTCCGCTACATCTCCGACCGAGGTCCGCAGTTCGTCGCGGAGTTCACTCGGGAGTTGTTCCGTCTCATCGGGATTCAACCGGCGACCTCCACCGCTTACCACCCGCAGACCGACGGGCAGACCGAGCGCATTAACCAGGAACTCGACCAATTCATCCGGCTTTTCACAAACTACAAGCAGGACGATTGGGACGAGCTCCTGCCAGCCGCGGAGTTTGCGTACAACAACCACATCCACTCGTCGACACAGCAGGTTCCGTTCATGACGGACACCGGTCGGCTCCCTCGGATGGGGTTCGAGCCGAACGGTCCACGCTCGCGACTGGAGGACGTGAACGACTTCCGAGATCGGATTGCCTCGGGGGTTTCGGAGGCCCAAGCCGCACTTGTTAAGGCCAAAGACGAGTACAAGCGGTACTACGACCGCCGACGAACCCCCGCACCGGAGATTAAGGTCGGAGATCGCGTGTGGCTTGACGCGTCAGATATCCATACCACACGCCCATCCCCGGGGCTTTCACATCGCCGGCTCGGACCCTTCCGCATCTCGGAGGTTATCGGACGTGGCGCGTTCAAACTGGACCTTCCCCCACGCCTCTCCCGATTACATCCGGTGTTTCCCGTGGTGAAATTGGAGTTGGCGGAGGTTGACCCCTTCGGAGGTCGTCCGGGGTACGAGGAACCCCCGCCTGTACTTGCTGACGGAGCGGACAGCGAGTGGGAAGTGGAGGAAGTCCTGGACGCGAAAATGC
The DNA here is from genome assembly GCA_029204075.1 of Mycena capillaripes. Lineage (NCBI taxonomy): Eukaryota > Fungi > Basidiomycota > Agaricomycetes > Agaricales > Mycenaceae > Mycena > Mycena capillaripes. The sequence continues at coordinate 133,452 of JARHKZ010000037.1, read as the reverse complement.
GCTACCGAAGCCTCTGGTACTTTGTCCGGTTCAAAGGATATGACAACTCGCATGATCAATGGGTAAAACATTCGGACGTCTTCGCCCCTGATGCTATCGCGGAATTCTACCGCAAATACCCTGGGAAGCCCCGAGCCATCGCCGCTGCCACTTTCGACGCCCTTCCCTTCCAGGACCCCGCCACATCCTCCGCCCACATCCGAGCTGTGCGTCGAGGCGCCGCATTCCAAGGGGGGGGTGATGTCAGGGGAACCCCCGTTTCCAACCCCCGATCCTCCGATCGATCCTCCGATCCGACCCCCGGATCCTCCGATCCGACCCCCGGTCAGACCTCCGCTATCCTCCGACGTTCCCCCCGCCGAGCCAAACCCCATCTGGACGGATCCCCGCACTCCGCATGGCACTCCGCATGTGATCGTGCCCGGGATCACTGCCGTTCACTACGCCATCAACAAACCATGCGCAACCCGTAGTTAGCCCTAGCTGGTATATAGGCACGCACCTGGCCGGGGAATCCTTAGACTTTCTCCTCTTCGGATCCCCCTGCCAGGTGCGCTTCTTCCTGTAGTAGTGTACTTCAATTGACTTCGGATCCCCCCTGCCAGGACTCTTGAGATATTTCGGGCCGCCAGGGTTGCCCTTACACATCCCCTCGACATATTCATTGACTCCTCTGCGTCCCCTCCCGCACTACGTACGTGGATTTGCCAGAGAAATCGAGAAGGCTATCTACCCCGGAGGAAATCCACAGAGTAGTTATAGTGGAATAGCATTCAGTGTGGCGGACTGAACACTTGTAATAAATTAACAACCCACACCTTACCTACGGAGGAACACTTCCACAACACACACCGATTCAGCCACCACAAATTTCCCCTTAGAGGACGTAACATCTCCAACGTACTGTTATAGACACTACAAAGTGGTCTGGCAGTGAAGGAACCGCAGTCTACATCACACTGCAAGCAATCGGCCGAACTGACCACTCAGATATTCCGAAATCCAGTAGATGGCTCGTGGCAAAGATTGAGAATCCGCCGCGACGGTTGACTGCCCCAATGTCCAGGAATACTCCCATTCCTCCGATTTTCGAAGCAATGGAGAGGCACGTGCGGGTGACGTAGACCAGCCAGATGAGGAGATGGGCCCAGTGACTTTGGCGCAGGAGAAATGGTGAATTTGTGTAGGGAGGCGGGGGCGTACCAGGAGGTGGAGCTGCCTAGAGGGAATCATGTAAAACTCAATCTAATTATTATTATCAATTGACGTCTTACCGCTCAAATGCCGCTCAAATGTCGCTTCGCACAGCACAAATCTTACGGCCTGTCTCCTCTTCCTTCCTTCATGCCGCCCTTGACTCGTCAAGAGACACCCGTGAGCATCCATAGCTGGTGGTCGGACAGCAATCAAGGCCTCCAGGGGGCGATGTTCAACCTTCATGCAGCAACGAAGCCGTTTATGAGGTTGATGTATCACCGTCAGGCAGTGGCATTCATCAGAAAGAATCGCGGCAGTCCACTCTCGAAGACAATATTGAAGACATACTTGTCATATCTTCCGTAGGTGTGAGTTTTACTTGCTTTAGCTCGTTAACAGATTCAACAGGTGGAACTTCATCTCACGGTCTACTAAGGATACAATTTTCGAAGAGTTGATTTACAGAACTAAATCTGGGTCGACAACAGACGCATGGTGGTCAATTCACCTGTTTTCGATTACATCGTACAAATGCCCGGGTCGTCAGAGTCAGATATTGGAGCACAGACTTTTTCGAGTCAACTGATAGGAAATCTGGCGTCCCACGAGTTCAGTATACCTGTCATCTTGAAGCTGAGAGTCGGCCAGCAGCTGATATCCCTCTTGCAGTGAGTGTTGATGCCTTTTCTTGCACAGTTCTCACCTTAAGATCAGTGATGAGGATTATATGGTTGTTACGGAGACCATGTACGCATTTGGAAGCTTGCCGGCCAGGCAAGAAATACTGAAGTAGAATCACATACTGTCAACAAGACCACGGTGTGATTCAGCGAGACAAGCGCGAGCTACAAGAAGTGAGAGGTAAACAACAAGTACTAACTAGCCTATGTAAGTGGTGATCGGTCCGTAAACCGGGGCCGGGTTTACAGCATTGTCCCAAATTGCAAGTTGGTTAGCTGGTGTGCAGGCTATTGTTGACGCAAAAATGCTCAACCATATCTTGGAATCACTTGATTCATCCAGTCCAAATGTCCGGAAAAGGACTTGCGACCATGTGGGAAGGCTCGCTAGTCACAAGTTCGCCATAGAAGTGATCTTGAAGTTGCATTTACATCCTTGTGTGCGACTGGTGAGTTTGTTACAGTGAGTTTGAATGCTCTTCTGTTTTAAGTTCGTTTCATCATCGACCAGCGACGAAGATTTGGAAGTCATTGAATGGGCTATGTACGCATTAACTCGGAATGCTGCCTTGTCAGACGGCGTGCAAGCCATTGTCAATGCAAAGATGCTGGACCATGCTCTGGAATTACTTGATTCACCAAGTCCGATTGTCCAAGAATGCACTTACCGGCTAGTAGGAAGGCTTGCTACCCATGAGTCCACAGCGCCGGCAGTTGTGGACTTGAAACCCTGTTTGTGGCTGGTGACTTTGTTGCGGTGAGGCTGAATGCTCTTCTGTTATGATTTCATTCATTATCAAATAGCGACGAAGACTTGCAAGTTATTCAGTGGGTCCTGTATGCATTATCTCAGCTTGCCACAGGCTCATCGGACAGCGCGCAAGCCCTTGTCGATGCAAAAATGCTGGACCATGTTCTGGAATTACTTGATTCACCAAGTCCGATTGTCCGGGAATGCACTTGCCGGCTCGTAGGAAGACTCGCCAGCCACGAGTCCACGGCACCGGCAGTCTTGGACTTGAAACCCTGTTTGTAGCTGGTGACTTTGTTGCGGTGAGCCTGAATGCTTTTCTGTTTGATTTCATTCATCATCAAATAGCGACGAAGACTTGCATGTTATTCAGTGGGTCCTGTGCGCATTATCTCAGATTGCTACCTCGTCGGACAGTGCACAAGTCATTGTCGATGCAAAGATGCTGGACCATGTTCTGGAATTACTTGATTCACCAAGTCTGATTGTCTGAGAATGCACTTGCTGGCTAGTAGGAAGGCTCGCTAGCCATGAGTCCATGGTGCCGGCAGTCTTGGACTTGAAACCCTGTTTGTGGCTGGTGACTTTGTTGCGGTGAGGCTGAATGCTCTTCTGTTTTGATTTCATTCATCATCAAATAGGGACAAAGACTTACAAGTGATTAAGTAGGTCCTGTATGCATTATCTAAGATTGCACGTTGGTTAGACGGTGCGAAAGCAATTTTCAATACAAAGATGCTAGACGATGTCTTGGCATTTCTCACTTCACCGATTCCGGATGTGTGGAAATGGACCTGCAAACTAGTGGGAAGGCTCGCTAGCAACAAGTCAACTGCGCCTGCTCTCTGTGAGTTGAATCCTTCTGTCACGATTTGATACTATCTAATCGTTCCAACGCCTTATGTAAACATGTGCCTATCTAATCTTTGGCGCTTATATTATATGAGCACTTATTAATATCCTCGGAACGTTCTGGACAAACACACGACAAACACACCTTATACATGAGGATACAGGTCGCTTTGTAAGAACACATGGTGGAGGGACGGTTCACATGAGGAACACACATTTAATTAATAGGTCTTGACAGATCTCATGGACAACGCATGTACAACACATGGTTACAGACTATTGTAGTATATTTATGTTCTCGTTCACACGGCCCGATAAAACAGTATATATACAGTAGCTAGTCGTCTGTAGTAGTTAACCTTTTATTCCATCCTCTTTCGAGCTATACACATCGCACTCCCCAATCCTTTATCTTTGATATTGGACGCGATTTAGTCTTGACTGTGACACCTTCCAAGCAACTCGTCTTCCTCTTACAGTGGGTACTTGGAATCTCCGCATGCATTATCCTTGCTCATTTGAGTCAGAGAACCTCTGATGTGCGCCAGTGCCATCTATGCACTTTGTGCAATTAGCAAATGGCCGGATGGTATTGCAGCACTTGTGGACCTCGATGTATCCGAGAAGCTGCAGACACTCAACTGGTCAGCGGATGCGGAGACGCAAACTCGAATAGACACAATTCACGACAATCTTGTTCGCCACATTGAAGGAATTGGTATTGCTTTATGAGGGGGTGATCACGCTTGGAGGCAAATTTTATTACACGTGTATATCTATTTGAAACAAGTTGTGAATACCGACTCTATATGCTACAGTAAAGAGTACTACAGCAAATGTTTGGGATCACATTTTCAATAAGACTCGGAGGCCCACTTGTTGAACTGTCACTGGGGGCAAAAGAGGATGCATGTGGTCCACATGTAGTCACAGGCCAAACAAAGCCCTTGTCACAGTTCAACGCATCTTCTTTGCTAGACAAAGGACAGACAAAGAATAAACAAAGGTCAGGACTGGATTCCCTGCACCTGGGAAACCTCTCCTGCCCTTTGTCTGCCCTTTGTCCCTCCTTTGTCTAGTAAAGAACGATTGTCAAATTGTCACACATCTTTTGTTTGGGAGATCATTACCTGCAAAGCACATGCGTCTAATGCATGTGGAAACCACATGCGTCGTCTTTTGCCCCTGGTGTATCTGTCTAGAAATTAGATCGGATTCGAATAATATTGGAGACGGCTAAAGAATTACGGAACAATGTGGGAGTTCAAATTGATATTATACTGCTCGGAAGGCCAGGGATTTCTCGCGTGCAAGTTGAACTCGGCTAAATTCGGCCGATCAGTTGAGAAGACCCGCTTATAGCCACTTCCAATTTGGGATGTTCGTCTAGGTTCGTCTCTTCCGCTCTCATCCAGGATTTCTTAGAGCTGCATGTATTTGTGGCCTCTACTAAATTCCACTTCCTCCCGCGATTCGTCTCATCCGAGCGAATTCTATGGCCAATTAGGTTGCCTGTCGGCTGTAAGACTCTTTGCCATGAGAATGGATCGTACTGTCGGCCAGCGCCTGGAACATGAGTTCACAAGCTGCAATATTAATGTTATTTCAAGGTGGAACCAGTGGCAGCTTCAACGATCACCTCAGAGACGACCCCGGCCGTTCCCTTCTCAGTGGCGGCCCCGAAATCTCTGAATGAATCTCCTCAATGTGACTGCGAAAAAAACTTCCGCTGGTCTATATCTCCTTTGTGTGCGTTCTCTTGTACTATGCAGATGTCGCGTTCACCCAAGTATCCATGCTACAGTCCCTCGAGGCTCACCACGGGCTCGTTCGGCAATTCTCAAACTGGAAAATCGACTCCGGCCTGACCCGTTCTTGCCTGTGAACAGTCAGCGAAAACCTCGTGAAAAAACACTCATGAAAATCGGCACGGATCCTCCGGGGTATAGAGAGTCAGCGTGTCGTCGTCAGCGCCTTTGGTCCCCGGCGACGCGTCCGCGTTACATACACCTATTTTGGGGGCGCACGCCCCGCATCGGCCCACTTACTCCTCAGATCCACGATCACGCACGTTGATTCACCTCCGAGTCCAACTCCGAGCGAGTCCTTACAAAGGTGAATGACTCCTTACAAATTTTGGAGAACCTCTGCGAAGGTCTCAGAACGACCTGACGAAGTGACTCGAATAATATTCCATGGGTGCGAAGATTCGAGAACGTTTGGGAAGGTCTCCGATGCATCGAGATTATGCGTGAAAGTGAGGCAATCAACGAGCTCAATATTCACCCAAAAGTTGGCTGTTCCAAAAAAAAAAAAAATCCTCCGATTCCTGTGTAGTGTAGCGTAGATCTATTTGTATAAGGACGGTATAACAGTTAAGATAACGTTCGCGAATATGTTGAGTAGCGCCCTCGTGCAGTACGAACGGCGTTGCTTTTCCACCGCATCCCGAGAGCCTATCGGTAGGTTGGTGCGGGGTGTATAGGTTAAACCGAAAGGCGCTATGCGCGGATCGAGGGTCAGTGTCGATGTCGAATGAGGTTACGAGTTGGGCGAAGCCGGTCCACCGAGGCTACGCCGCGACGTGTATTGGGAAGCCTCTATGGTGCGAGTGCGAGCGCGGGATGTGGAAGGCGCGCAGGAGGTCGTGGAACTTGCCCGCGCGCTTCACTGTCTCTTTGTGGTGGGCGGGGGAGAACGACACGGAGACGGGGTCGATGTCCATCGGAACGTCCACCGGCTTCAACGGGTGCGAGGGGTGTGCTGCCGGGGAAGAGAGGTGCGAGAGCGGCGTGCGCGGGGACATGCTCGCGAGGCTGCTCTGCGGGCTCGAGGGCTCGAGCTCAGGGACGACTGCACCGGCGCTCCGGTGGCGAGTGTGGGTGTGCGCACGTGGTGGTATGCGGTATGTAGGCTTCACCGGGGTAGTCTTCACGAGACGCGAGGCAGCGAGGAGCCCCTCGTGGCGTTCCAGCAAGTCTGCCTCGCCGACACCCAGCTTCCAATCGAGCACATCCAAGAACTCGCGCTCGATCCGCCCGACATCGCGCTTTCCGAAGACGCCGGTACACAGCGCCCAGTGGATGTTTTTCAGCGTGGAGTCATTGGTGTATTTGGAGGCGACGATGACGGAGCCGAGGAAGACTCGCTCCAAGGCCCACTCCTCCAAGGCAATAGAGAGGTGCGGACGCGCACGGGAGATGTACACGAGGGCCACAAGGACGGTGGCAGGGGCGACCTCAGCGCGGGTGAGGACGGTCGAGACAAAGGAGGTAAATTTCTGGATATAGGGGGAGTGCGAGGAGCGACCGCGAGTCACCGCTGAAGGCAAACTGGCGGTAGATTGGGTGCGACCCATGGCATGATCAACGGTCTCGGCGACACAGTCAACGACATAGTCTAGAGGAGAACAAAGGTAAGTGTCTGAAAGACAGACAGGACAAAGGTATAGAGGACTCACCAAGGACATTCCTGTCGAGCTTGATATCTATGAGCTGCATAAGAGCAGGTGCGTGGGTGGCAGGGTCGACGAGCGAGGCTGCGTGCACTGGTGAGCTGCGAGTGCTGGTGTTACTGCTTTGACTCCAGCCGCCCGAAGAGGAATGCTCAGACGAAGAGGTGCTGGAAGTGGAGGAGGCAGGAGAGCTGAACATTGCTTGTCGGGAGTCAAGAGCAGAAAAAATGCGGTGTCGGCCATTGTCTCCCTGCTCCCTATATATATGCCACTGGCGGCTGCGGGTAAGATTGTCTGACTGTCAAAAGTCCGCAGGCACAGCCACCTGATCGCTTCCTAAAATCTAATCTAATCTCGTCATGAGCGGTTTCTCGGCACTTGGTGCCTGGCTGCATGGTGAGTTACTTAGTCCCTGTGATAGCTGGTGGTCTCGTCCAAGGTTCCAAGCCCATCAACCACGAACCAGCGCCTGGATAAATACCTTGAGGATGTGGCCCGACGACGAGTCCGATAGACACGTAGCGACCGCAGTTGCATGCTACAGCTACACCGTCAACGGTCCATTGACTCAGCCGACCCGAAGACAATCTGAGGAAAACAGGGAAAACGGGAAACAGCCCGTTATAATTAGTAATTGGTTCGATTCGTCATCCCGCTCGCGTAGTATCCGGGGCCGCGTTGAGATGGAATGCGCGTTCCAATCGCGTCATTTAGCTTATCAGTTTCTCTCGGATAAATACGCATACACCTTCGTGGAAAGAATGCAAAAGGTTCGTCGTTCGCTTGATTCAGAACCTGAGGGAACAGCTTCCTCCACGAATCCTACAGCTGCAGACTCTACAGTATAGAGCGTTGCGCGGGATCTTGCTGGAAAGCACGGCTTGACTGAATACAATATTCGCGTATTGCAACGGAGTGGTCATTATAAATAATATCGTGATTAGATCGCGACGGAAAGTTCAAGTTTAGACTCTCTGGTCCCGCTGTCTGAATAAGGCAAGGCGCTCACAAATTACTCTGAGAAATCTAAATAGCGGACGCTTCGACGAATCGTGAGATCTCAAAGCTCAGCTGCCAGCGGCAAACTACCGTGATTCCGCTACTATTTCAACATCTGCGCTCATTTTCCATTTTGACTCGAGCGATCACCAGCGAGAGGCTGGGACGGGGTCCCACGGATAAAGATAGAAAGAAATACCGCCCCCGCAAAAGAACGGGCTACCGCGGAGGTGCATCTAAACGGGGACGACGCCCGGCCTCTAAACTTCAAAGTTGTTTCAACTTTCGAACCGTTTCGAAGCAACGGGAGCGCGAGTTAAAGCATTACCATTGGGATGAGCCCGGGGTGGGTTCGGGGCACTAGTAGAGCACAACTTGAGCTCCCATTTGAGTATATTAAACTTCAAAGTTGGACTTGGCGCACAGGCTCACACCAGTAGGGGGTGAACCTGAATTCCGGTTCATTTTCCATTGGCCAGTCGTTATAATCACATGTCCGCAAAGAAAGAAAAAAAATCGCCGAGAAACGGAATTGCTGGATGGAGGTGGGAGGTTGCGACGATCAAGACGTGGGCAGACAGCGTGGGATGAGGGTCAGCGAAATCCGTTTTTTCTCGGGCGGCGCGGTCGATTTCTCTCTTTGCACGTTGGTATTAGTGGTAAGCAAGCAGTTATTCCGCGTATTCGCACGTGAACGGATCAAGCTCTGAGTAACGTTGGCACGCCCACCTCACGAGACTTAGATCGACTTAAACGTGTCTAAATCCATATGTTGTGTCCGTCAACGGGCAATTTTTAAAAATTCTCCTGCGAATTGGCGTCGGGGACGGGGTCGGTTCGGCCGAGCCCATTGTCCGCCCTGCTAGATTATAAATCACCAGAACGCGCAGCAGCTACTATCCCACAGCTTTTTCGTTGAATTGATGATTAGTGTGCTACCACCCCGGGAGAACCGAAGCTCAACGAGGCCCAAGTGGACCCCCATCTTGCGCTGGGTTGCTAAGAGGTACTGCCAGTGGAGACTGATGTGTCTTCCAAGTTGGAATTCTCGAAAAGCCGCATCTCCGCTGCTTTTTTGGCCTCAACCTGCGCTGCATGCTGTCTGTTATATATTACAGGGGCTGGTATTATGTCTTTCCTATCCGAAATCGTTGTGGTCTGACATATGCGATGTATTGAGAGAAGAGGACGTGTAAGAGCGATGTGGCGGTGCTAGTAACCATATACGGAATGTTTGTACATGCTTACCTACACCCTTTCTCTTCCTCTTCCATCGCCTGGTCAACGCCTGGTCCAGTTTCGCGGTCCAGCAGGCTCTCAGCAACCCATCTAGCCGATTTACGCTGTTTTCAGCTCTTTACAAACCCCTTCGCACTAGAGCTCTTCGGCAATCGTCGAATGATGAGACATCATTTCTTGGTGTTTTGCGGGCTGATGGCTCCACAATCTTACCACCAGATACTTGGAATATCCGGTCTAAATTGGTACGCGGGCACCTGAGAATCGAAGCTACGTCAACAAAACTCTTTCTGAGGTCTTCGAAATACGAAGCCCTCGCTATCCACCGTGTTGAGGAGGGGGACTACATAGTCACTCTCATGCTCTGTGCTGCTCACGAACGTTCTACCGGATCGGACTGAAACCCGAATGCGAAGAATTTAGCTCACGTTGCGACTAAGAAAGCCGCCTCGCTCTCTGTCCTCCGATTTACTATGGAATTTTACGTCGTACCTGCATGTTAGGGCCCTGTTTATAATTCCCGAGCGCATTATAAACAGTTTTTTATTCTGTGTTTGTAAACAGGGTGTTTATAAACCGGTTTATAAACACTCACGCCAATGGGCCAAAAAACAAGATTTCTCACAGGTTTTGGCACTTTTGCCCGGCTGCTGGCAACTTCGGGTTCAAGACACCAGGAAAAATCCTTTCTTTGTGGCTTCATGCTAGAAGAACTCAGAGCGATGAACAGATGCTGAGCTTCGGCTATTTCTTGGCTCTATTCTGAGCAGTTTCAGGTCAGTGTGCTCACCCAGAGCTCGGGAACAATCAGTGAATCATATTTCAACCAGCTCATGTTAGCCCAGACCCCCGGCTCATACTCAGGATTGAGCCTTGAGACCGCCAAAGCACTGCCACAGTGAATTAAAAACAGGGTGTTCTGGCCAGGGGATATAAAAACCGGTTTATAATCAGCTGTTTATAAACATGTTTATAAACGGGGATTAAAAACAGGGCCCTACTGCATGTCTTTCCAGCTGGTCTGTTGGAATGACTCCTAGATCGCCGATTTTCATATTAACGACGACGGCTGCCTCTGGTCGATGCAGGCACGGTTCATGCCCAGACGGATAACGGAGACTCATCAAAACAAAGTCGAACTTGATCAAACCTTATTGTTAGCGGCAAATTCCCACTGGTCCGTGACCAGAGACACTTAATTTGCTAATTTGCAAATGTGGTACACTCAACCTGGAGTCAATTAGAATCTTCGACGTCGCAAGAGTCTACTGCAGTCTTGGCCGATCAAATACTGAAAACTTCCTACTGGCCGGATTGGATCATCGTCAGCGCAGACCAGTTCTATCCCCATGAAATCCGTGGTCCATCTACATAATCTAATCTCATCGATCGTGTTCTTTGAACTTTCACTTCGCACAGCCACTGCGTTCAGCCGGCCTGCGGCAGAGGCAGGTAGAAGCCGGGGCCGGCAGACCCTGCCGACCTCTGCGACGTACTGTACTATTTCGACCAAGTGTTCACAAATTTCGAATTTTTCGATGTCCGGGATGGCCGATAAATTTCCTTTCGATCAACGGTGATTTTTGCACACATCAAAAAAACTGGGGTGTCACCGTCACCTGAACAATTGGTCGAAATAGTACAGTACGACTTGCGAAAGCCTTTCGATGTCAGTTATGTACAATAGCGATGTTTTGCTTGGTGTTTCAAGATTGACATGATGCCTTTGGCCGCCTTCGATGGTTCAGGCTCTTCACTCTACTTGAACTTTCCAAACAGTTTCAATTTAATTAAAGCACTGGCAGGTTGCTAAATTCAAGTTTGCACGGAGGCCAAGGAGAGGGGCGAGCTGGCGAATACAAAGCAGCCCACGACGAGCCCCATCCTCGTGTATATTAAACGAGGCACGAGTTAGAACTGATATACAATGTCTGTCAAGAGAAGACTTAAGTCGGTAGTATCAAGAATAAAACTTTGCCATCGATTCTCGAAGCCCCATTTCGTACCTCGTGGAAACACTTGAGAAAAACCATAGCCTACCTTACTAACACAAGACTATAGTTGTCTGCATAACTGGGTGCCGTAGACCTACCTAGAGTAGGTAGAGTAGGCAGAGAGCGGAAGGATCGGTCGAAGCAGCGGCGACAGATGTCAGTCTAGTAGGACGGCAGACTGATGTGATGGCGACAGGCTGCCCTGTGCCGCCATGCCGCGACGGACCCTAGAACCATGAGCACTGGCTGGAAGGCTTTTTATCCTCCTTCCTCCATCTATGCCTTCCTCCCCTCGCCAGGAGATAACCGCGAGCATCCATAGTTGGTGGTCAGACAGCAATCCGGGCCTCCAGGGGCCAACGATCAACCTTCATACGGCGGCAAAGCCGCTTATGAAGCTCATGTACCGTCGCCAGGTGTTGGCATATATCGGAAAGAATCGTGGCAGCCCACTTTCAACAACAATATTGGAGACATACTCGTCATATTTACCGTAGGTGTGAGCGTTGTGTTGCTTTGGCTCGTTAATGAATTCTACAGGTGGAACTACGTCTCACGGTCCACGAAGGACGCGATTGTGGAGGATTTGAATTATAGAATCAAATCCAGCATGGACGACGCACGCGCGGTGGTCGACTCACCGTTTTTCGATTCCGTCCTGCGAATGCTCAAGTCGTCGGATGTTGGAGCACGGTTTTATTCCTGTCAACTGATAGGAAGTCTGGCGTTCCATGAGTTCAGTATACCTGTCATCTTGAAGCTGAGGGCCTGTGAGCAGCTGGTATCCCTATTGCGGTAAGTATTGATATCTTTTATTGTCCAATTCTCACTTTTGAAACTTCAGTGATGGGGATTACACAGTTGTTGCGAAAGCCACAAGAGGATTGTCCCAGATTGCACGTTGGGTAGATGGCGCACAAGCCGTTGTCGATGCAAAGGTGCTAGACCATGTCTTGGAATTGCTTGATTCACCAAGTCCATATACCCGGCAATGGACATGCGAGTTGGTAGCAAAGCTCGCTAGTCACAGATCAACTGCGCCGACCATCTTGAAGTTGAATCCCTGTATGCGGCTGGTGACTTTACTGCGGTGAGTTTGGATGTTTTTTATGTTTATTGGCGTGGTGTTCATTTTAAGTCAGCGACCGAAATTCTCAAGTTATTGAACAGGCCACCTACGCATTGGCTAAGATTGCATCTTGGTCGGATGGTGCGAAAGCCATTGTCGATGCGAAGACGCTTGACCATGTCTTGAAATTGCTCGATTCACCGAGTTCAGATACCCGACAATGGACCTGCGAGTTGGTGGCAAGGCTCGCTAGTCACAGATCCACTGCGCCGACCATCTTAAAGTCGAATCCCTGTATGCGGCTGGTGACTTTGTTGCGGTGAGTTTGGATGTTTTGAATGTTTATTGGCGGTGTTCTAATCTTAAACCAGCGACGAGGATCATGGTGCTGCTAAGAGGGCCATGTACGCATTGGCTAGCGCTGAGATTGCACGTTGGTTAGACGGTGCGAAAGCCATGGTCGATACAAAGACGCTAGACCAAGTTCTGGAATTTCTCGATTCGCCGCATCCGGATGTGTGGAAATGGACTTGCGAGCTAGTAGGAAGGCTTGCTAGTCACGATTCCATGGTGCCCGTAGTCTCAGAGCTGGATTCTTCTCGGCAACTTGTCTCTCTCTTGCGGTGAGTATTTAGATTAGCTACATACACGAACCTCGCTCATTTAGGACAGAGAACGTCCGACGCACAGCAGTGCTATCTTTGCGCTCCGTGCAATTAGCGAGTGGCCCAATGGTGTCACAACCCTCGCAGATATCGATGTAATCAAGGAGCTGCAAGAACTCAGCGAGTCAGCGGATGTGGAAACGCAAGCTCGAATACGCACGATTCGGTACATCAAATGAAGTGGAATTGCATCGTGAGGGAGTGATCACGTCGTCGCTTCCGAAGTCGGTCTTGTAGACAGACACTTCAACCGGAAAACTCGTACCTCGTTTGTTGAAATTTAGAATTGAAATATAAAGCGCACCGTATATTCGAGGTCCTTGTTTACGGAGTTGAGAAGAGACTGTCGCCGCGGAGCTCGAGCCTTGAACTTGGAATTAAAATGAGCTCAATGTCAGCGAGTCGAGTTTAGAGCGGTGCAAACCCTGGGTCAAACCTCGATCGCAAAGAGAGAGCGGACAAGTCTGGATTTATACGGACGCGCATGGCACGGGCCGCCTAACCTTTATTCGTAGTTCAGGCAGAATAGTAACAGGGAACCCCCGAACAGAGTATTGCTTGAGAAGAGCTGTTGGGCTTCACAGCTGCGATATTCTGCTGAAATTCTTGTAATACGTCGGTGTATTTGAACGATAAAGAAGAAAAGAAAGGACCCGAGAAGATCAGATAAATGGCCAGGGTTTGAAATCCCGGCCATGAGCTCATTCGCGATCAAAGACGCACGATATGCGGGGCGTCGACATGTTAACCCCTCGCGGGTCCCAGCTGACAATATCGAATTTCCTGTTAAAGATAGTAGGCCCGGTTTTGACGAGAGTTGCATGACCGGATGTTCCTGGACCATGCGATAACGTGCCCCAGGATTGGTAAACATGATGCCAAGACGCTGGGCGGCCGGCGCTGTGGTGGGGTAGAGTAGCGGAATTTTTCGGAGACAGCTGCATCACGGTCCGGTTGGAATAGTCGAGGGGAACATCGAGAAAGGCGCATAAGAAAGATGCATCATCTGGCCAAGTCTGCCACTTTATTTTAGAGTTCTCCCGAGCAAGATCGGGGGCCCAGTTCCGGACAGAGGATGTTGATCCCGGGAGACCAGCGTCGAGGAACCAGTTCCAAGGGCGATCTGGGTGACCAGAAAGAGAGCCAAACAAGGTGAATGATACTGGCAAAGTTTACGTCGTGACGCTGAGGGCAGTGGCAGCTTCAACACATCTGACCCCTGCTCCATGGTGGAAGTTTCTGACAAGTTGCGGCATCCGGCCCGAAGTTTGTCGTGTGGCTGTAACGTTGTAAAAATCGTTATTCCGGACGCGCCGACGCGTCCATGTCGGTGATGAGCACGGTTAGCATGCGGAGCAGCGAAAGTCGTCGGAAGATGGATGGAGCATTATTATAACGCGGAGCTCGGCCTGTGAAAGTGACTGGCAATCAAATTTATCTTTCATTTCGACCCCTACCCATATGCACTATGAATATATGCCGGCTGCGGCTCAGGTGCGATGGGAAATATCAGGAATCAGGAACAGTTTTTTTCGGAGGCCAAAACGACTCGAGCTCAATATTCACACAAGAATTGGCTGTTCCAAAAAAAAAAATCCATTCCTCCTGTATATGTATGTACTTAGTATAGATCTACTTGTATGAGGTCTAACAGTTGAGGTATAACGTGCTATTCCACCCATCTCCCGAGCCCGAGAGCACATCGTCAGGTTAGGTTGGTGCGGGGTGTCCAGGTTGAATCGAAAGGCGCTATGCTATGCGTGTATATCGAGTGTCGAATTAAATCGAAAGGCGCTATGCTGTGCGTGTGTATCGAGTGTCGGATTAATCGAAAGGCGCTATGCTATACGTGTGTGTCGAGTTGTCGAAAAGGTCGATGTCGAATAAGTTTATGAATTGGATGATGCCGCTGCACCGAACGCTATGCCGCTAAGTGTATTGGGAAGCCTCCATGGTAGGAGTGGGAGCGCGGCATGGGGAAGGCGCGCAGGAGGTCGTGGAACGTGCCCCCGTGCTCCACCGTCTCTTTATGGTGGGCGGGGGAGTACGACGCGGAGCGGTACACCGAGACATCTAATGCCGGCTTCGACCGGAGCGAGGGTTGTGCTGCCGGGGAAGAGGGCGGCGTGCGCGGGGACATGCTCGCGAGGCTGCTTTGCGGACTCGACGGGTCGAGCTCAGGGACGATGGCCCCGGCGCTGCGGCGCGTGTGGGTGTGCGCACGGGGCCGTGTGAGGTATGTGGGCTTCACCGGGGTAGTCTCCACGAGGCGCGAGGCAGCGAGGAGCCCCTCGTGGTGTGCTATCAAGTCTGCCTCGCCGACACCCAGCTCCCAATCGAGCACGTCCAAGAACTCGCGCTCAATCCGCCCAATATCGCGCTTTCCGAAGACGCCGGAACACAGCGCCCAGTGGACGTTTTGCAGCGTAGAGTCATTGGTGTACTTAGAGGCGACGATGATGGCGCCAAGAAAGACACGCTCCAAGGCCCACTGCTCCAGGGCAATGGAGAGGTGCGGGCGTGCACGAGAGATGTACACGAGGGCCACAAGGACAGTGGCCGGGGTGACCTCAGCGCGGGTGAGGATGGTCGAGACAAAGGTGGTAAATTTCTGGAGACAGGAAGGTTGCGTAGAGCGACCGCGAGTCACCGCTGGGGGCAAGCTGGCGGTAAAGTGGGTGCGCCCCATGGCATGATCCACGGTCTCGGCGACACAGTCAACGACATAGTCTAAATAACAAAGGTAAGTGTCTGAAAGTCAGACAGGACAAAGGTATGGAGGACTCACCGAGGACATGCTTGTCGAGCTTAATATCCATGAGCTGCATAAGAGCAGGTGCGTGGGTGGCAGGGTCGACGAGCGAGGCTGCGTGCACCGGCGAGCTGCGGGAACTGCTTTGACTCCAGCTGCCCATGGAACCCGAAGAGGAGGGCTCAGACGAAGAGGTGGAGGAGGCAGGAGAGCTGAACATGGCTTATCTGGAGCCGAGAGCAGGAAAATTGCGTGTCGGCCATTGTCTCCCTGCATGTATGCCGCTGCGGGTACGAATTGCGTCTAGTTGTACGTCACAGAAGTCCACAGCCACCCGATCGCTTCCTGAAATCTAATCTATTCTTGAAACGGTGCCTGTAGTCCCAGCACATAAACAGTTTCTTTTCCCACCTCCCCACCAGACAAAAAAAGAAGAAAAAAAAACATTCCAGTTTATGGTCTGACTAGGGAGACTAAAGACACGCCCCAATCTCATTATCCACCAACCAGCGCCCAGATAAATATCTTGAGGATGTCCGACGACTCGGACGACGAGCACGTAGCGACCGCAGTTGGCCGCTAAGTTGCACGAACGTCAACGGTCCATTGACTTAGCCGCAGATCTGAAGTCAATCTGGGGAAACTCGGGAAGCAGCCGGAAATTCAAGTATGAGCGCGATTAGCCGGTTCGATTCGTAATCTCACGTTATCCGAGTCGGAGTCGGCATGGAATGCGCGTTTCAATCGCGTGGCTTTTCAGTTTCTCTCGGATGAATACGGATCCACTGGAAGGAGCGCAAAGGATCGTCGTTTGTACAAAATTAGAACATGTTATAATTAGTGATACAATGCATTGCTCGCATTGGATTCAGAACGTTAACCCCAGGGAACAGCTTCCTCCACAATTCCTACAGCTGCAGACTCTATGAGCAGAGATTTTATGTAGAGCGTTGCATCGCGTCTTGTAAGAAGGTACGGCTTGATCAAGATTCATCGAATACAATACTCACGTCTCGCCACGGAGTGGTCATTAGCTACTGTTGCGACATTTGTGCTGATTTTATTTTTCGACACGAGTGATCACCAGTGAGACTCCCGCGAATAAAGATTGGTGGTGGGCACCGACCGCATCACTGATGGCAACTGATGGGAACCACTTGATCCGAGTCCCCTTCCGAAACATGGTTTGCACCTTGGGGGAAGGGGGAGTAGAGAGAAAAATCGTGTACAGCGCGGAAAAGGCGACCATTGCCAGTATCTATCACTATATAGAGCCCTTTTTAAAAATTTCAATTCATTAAGGCTCGCCACTTGTGCGTATGAAAGCTGAAGTGACAAATTTACGAAAAGGGGCTTATATTAGTCGAGTTTGGACCCAAAAACACGTCCGGGTCAATAGGCCGACGCGTGATTGTGACCTAATCTGATGTAGTGGTACACTTATCATTTGCCCGCCAATTTCCTTAATTGGCCTGTGACCTGACGCGTCCGTCACACATCACCGCCATCGCTTCCACTCGTCGCGTCGCGCAAGGCTTCTAATAACCCCGGACTGGTATGATTGTCCCGCAACTATGATTAGGCATATATTGACCTAGTTCAACGCCAAATTCCAGGCTGCAAAATGGGCCGGACACCTAAGAACGGCACATCTCGTAAACAGGGCAAGCATCTGAAGAAAGCGCGCGATGCACGCGGAAAGGAGAATGTACCTGCGCCCCCACTCAGTCCCAAATCGCACGCACTTGCAGACAACGTTCGCCTGGTCGCAGAAATCAAAAGCAATTTCAGAAGCAGAAGAAAAAAGCGACGACGAGGATTTTGGCGAGTGTGAGGGTGATGTGACCGCATTTTAATTTGATATCATTGCTATAAGGTACATACTTACTATTGCGACGCGTTCCGTGGCTGCTGGAAGGCATGGTCGCGTCAGAGAACGGAGGAAGTGTGAGGACCACGATTTTGCCGGTTAAGTTTAGTTACCGGCCTTCCCATCAGCCCATCATGATGCGGTCGGTGCCCACCACCATAAAGATAGAAAAAAAAGAATCCCCCACAAAAGAACGAGCTTTACCGCGGCGGTGCATCTAAATGGGGACGACGCTCGGCCAATAAACTTTAAAGTTGTTTCAACTTTCGAACCGTTTCGAAGCAACGGAGTGGACGCGCTAAAACATTACCATTGGCTTGGAACATGGGAGGAGCTCGGATTGGGTTCGGGGGAAGTATAACTTGAACTCCAAGAGTATGTTCAACTTCAAAAATTTAGCCTGCATAAAAGTTTGAGCCCAGAACACATAGCGAATGAACCTGAATTCCGGTTCATTTTCCATTGGGTCGGAATAATCATACGCAAAGAAAGGGAAAAAAAAATTGCTGAGAAACGGAACTGCTGGATGGAGGTGGGACCCCGGAGGTTGCGACGATCAAGGCGTGGGCAGACAGCGTGAGATTGAAGGGTCAGCGAAATCCGTGTTTTTCTCGGGCGGCGCGGTCGATTTTCTTCTCCTTCTCTCTCTGCCCACGCACGTTGGTAGGCAAGGGAAGTATTTCCGCATATTCACACGTGAACGGATCAAGCTACGCCCACCTCACGAGACTTGGATCGACTTGAACTTGTCTAGATCCATACGTTGTGTCCGATAACGGGCAATTTTTTAGTCCCCCTGCGAATTGGTGTCGGGGTCGGGGTCGGTTCGGACGAGTTCATTGTCGGCCCTACCGGATTATACACCAATTGGATCTCTTGCCGAGATCCCCGTCGCGGCGATTTCCGAGAAAATCGCAATAAGAAAATCCGTTACACAGCTACTAACTTCGACTTTGCGTACAATTATAAATTCTATAGCTAATTCAGAGCTTTATTCGTCGATTTCAATTGTTGTATTGCAGACGTTGGACTGAGAGGTAGTGCTGGTAAAGGCGGGAGATTCGCGATCAGGTGCCGATTCGCGACGTCCCTGGCATGGCGCAACATGGTTGATCCAGTCGAACGAATTTAACATGAAGTGCATTCCACAAGCCAACCGGTATCCACAAAATGCCTGTTCCCGAATTCGGAAATAATGAGCGTAGATTTTTTTTCTCCGCTGATAGGCGGGCTGACACGCGCATGCTTGACGGACCCGAGCTGCCAACCATGCAGCTCAAAGTTCGAGCTGTCCGCTTTATCCCCTCAATCATTCTAACAAAACTGTGTTTTATTTTTGGGATGGTCGCGGCATGCTTTTATGGATGACAGGTTGGGCATGATTTATGTACGACCTGGTAATAGTGTTTGGACCTGGTTCAATGCCCAAGGTTGACAGCGCTACCGCGAGAGCGTCAGAAGCCCTGGCTTGTGCCTGGCCAAGCCACGCCATAATTACTTACATATCAAGCGAGATCTGGATTGGTTTGAACCACTTCAAACGTGAATACCAAGTGCCAAGAATGGTCGGTGTCCCAGAGTGACCGATGCTTTAGGCCAAGACAGGTATCGCGCCATGGGTCAGGTACCGGTCAAAGCAATATATAGCGGCAATGAGAGCAGGCAAGTTAGAGAGTCGACGAGCAATGTGTGGGGTCGAATGTCCTACTTCGCCGGCACTGAATTGTTTGACGATCATCACAGCGTCCAAGAGTTTCAAAACTCTACCGACAAATTCAAAGCTGTTGCAATCCCGGAGAATGAAAGAGTAGCTCCAAAGAGTAGGCTGTATATATTTGGTGCGGCTGGATCTCTGTACAGCCTGAGCCTGCCCGAGCTTGAGTGCTCCTCGAACGTACAGCGTCGGAATGTAGAATAATCCAGTTTGCAGAACTTATCCGTGTCTTACTGCGCGCCTAACGGATCTGTGGAAATTCAAAGAATAGGAGTCTAATCCGTAAACTCAGTATACGAGTCCTCCAAGACCACTGGATGGTCTTCAATATTCGGAGATTGGCGCTCAAGCGGGTGGACCGACGGAACAAAAGAAGCTCCAGAAGTTCACAGCCACCTGATCGATCTCGGCAGACACGTATTCTTGGCGTCGGTGCCTGGATTTACCTCGAGGCTGGCTGGTCTGAGACCTTCCAAGACTCGTCCAAGCATGTCCAAGCCCATTGAACAGTCACAGCCAGATAAATATCTTGAAGACGTCGCCCGACGGCGAGATAATTCCGTGACGATTCCGACGGACGCGTAGCGACCGCAGTACTAAAAGATGGGGTGAACGGGCACGCTACAGACACTGTCAATGACACATTGAATCAGCCACTAATCCAAAGAGACTCTGAGAAACCCGGGAAACAACCGGAAAGCTGAGCCCGCCGCTTAGAACTAGACACCGGTTCGGTTCGTCACCCCGCTCACGTTATCCGAGTCTGTGTTGGAATGGGCTACTTAATGATTGTGTCATTTTGCTTCTCAGCTTCTCTCGGATAAATAAGGATCTATCTTTCTTCCAAAGAGCGCAAATAATTGTCGATTTGTTGGATGGATACTAAAGATTGATACAAGTCAGTAACACGGTACATTTTAATTCTGAACCTGACAACAGCTTCCTACAGCTGTAGACTCTGAGTCTAGAGCGCGGCATGTTGCGGGAAGTCTTGATCAATACATATTCCGAGTCGCGTATCGCAACTGAGTTGTCATTGTCATGATTAACTCGCGCCACGACTCCGCGCCTGATATTGGCTATTAGACTCTGATTTCTGTTATCTGAATAAGGCGCTCGCGGATTACTTAGGAATCTGAATAGCCGACGCTTCAACGATTCGTAAGTAGAGTGATAGCTTGGGATTTTAGGTTGACTGTTTAGTGCAACTCGCGGTTTTCTCACAGTCTTGTCGATATCATTTGCTGAAGTTTGGAGTCCCATCTGGATGATGGGCGAAGAATTGATTATTCATGGTTGAAGATTATCCAGTCACATTAATCACAGTTGCAAGTCTTGTTCAGCGGTTGATTTTGTTGGTAATGATTCACTTATACACCCGACGAGTTGTTTACTAACGACATCATCTGTTGTTTGAATCTTAAATACTTTCAATAGAGGTATGATGTAACTGGGCTTCAACGCCGCGGCGTAGCAATTCCGAGATCGAACACCAACCCGCAAAAGCTCACCCCAGGCGCACTGGTATCCATCGAACCGCTGGCAAAATCTGAAGATCTGCGGCTGCGCCCTGAACGTCCAGCTTAGACTCCAAGCTGACGTCGATGTGGGATGTCTGAGGCGACGTCGGGAATAACAAGTGTGTCGTGCCTGGCGGGATTCGTGCGGCAAAATCTGAATCTGATTGAAGTTGATTTCGGCCTTAGGTCACATTTTGGAACCGGCTGGCAGTTAAGGTGCGAATGCGTGATTGAACGAAGTGTGCGCATCAGATCCGATGCGTGATGAGCGCATCAATTTTGATTCAGCGACGTCCACACTGGTCTCTGTCCGTGGAAAGCGGGCTGCGCGAAGGGATCCACATCGGTTCTTTTCACTGTAATTTTGAATTCGCGAAGGGGACCCACAGTCGAATTGTCCGCGAGGAAGGGTTCTCTTTGGCGATCTAGGTCCAGGGAAGTCGGAAGCAAGATCGGGATCCGCATTCATTGTTGAATATTCAACATTCACCCTGCATAGATCCATATCGCGCTGTGGGGAGAGGAAGCGCCCCCACCATGATTGGCGGGAGAAGTGAATTGACGATATTCCTGCTCCATTCGAGACGGCGGATCAAAGAAGTAAGTGAGTAGGACTCCACGAAAATGCCCAAGATCCTGGATTCCTTGGGAAAAACTCGGTCAAGCTCGAGTGGAGGTCGTGATTGATAGTTGAATTTCCATCAAATAAAACAACTCAAATCTCTTCCTAGAGCGCATCTCGAAACGTGGGAGGAAGCGAGCACAGCCTCTACCCAAGTTCGAAAACTGGACTCGGGCGGGCGTTGCCTTCGCAGTGGAGGAGTCTGCGTGAACAGTGGAGAGGGTTGCGGTATTCTAAACAAAATTAAACATCGGCCTCCCGCGACGTCATCTTATTTTTTGCAGCATCCGAGAACCGATATCTTCCAGAGTACTCACGCCGCGCGGTCGTGGCCTTGCCGTGAAGACCTCGGTTATTTTTCAACAGCAACTGCGGTACGCCTGCTTGGGGTTTCCCGTGAGCTCCATGTTTTCGTTTATCAGCCTCAAGTAAAAAACATGGATGAAAGGTCGCTATTCCCATCGTCAGACACGGGAGTGTCCGCCCTTATTGAAAACCAGAAACCGAGGAAGGTACGCTAATCCCGCGTCCCAGCGTGGAAAAAATTGGACGTCATTTATGCGTCGTGCCAGTTCGGACTCAGCACCAAATGGGGGGACTCTGTCGAGTTGAATCTCGGAACGGACACGGATCAACATAGCTTGAAGTGGAGAGTTACCCCAGTTAAAAAAATGAACTTGAATCGACGGGTGGCCCAGACCAGGTTGCGAAAACAGTGGAGTTGCTATCAGGCCGCGTCGATCAAGCGGTGTACCGTTCAAAACGTTCACTCAGCGAAGCGAGGCCCAAAGATGCAGTACACAGTTATCGGCGCCCGTCTTGGAAATTCGAGAGACCCGGATATCGGCGAAATTGTAATCAAGAGGCCGGGATCGCAGCTGTGGAGCTCGGGCATTCTAGTAGACTTGCGCCAAGTCGTTTTAATCGTCTGAACGTTGGTTGACCTGGATAACAAAAGCGGAACATTAAAAAATTCAGCTTACTCTTCGTATGTTAGCTCAGTTCAACCAGCCCCCGAACCGTACCGCCACATCCGACATCCTCCCCTTTGTGTCTTTGCGTCGGACCGCCGGTACAACAACGCGACCGACGCGACCGCGCGGTGTTTCCTTGTTAGGAGCTGATCGACTGAGTCGTTTGATCGACCACGCATATAGTCAAAACAAAAAAGGAATGAAATCAGGCGATTCGGAGGGGTCGGTGCCTGTGAGTTTGGTTCCGAGAGCGCCGGCTCGGGTCGACAGCTAGGAGGGAATTCAGGGCGAGCACTATCAGTTTTTTGTTCCCGTTGAGGAGGCCGGAAGATTCAAGGATGGGAACAAAAGGGAAAGGAGGCAGGCACGGCAGGGCGTCGGTGTGGAGTATAATTTGAAGTTGGATGATTGTGGATTTGGTTGGATACGTGCCGAAGCGCCGACGGACAGACTAGTCGACTGGAACATAAAGTCTAGAGCGAGGTTCAGTTCGAGACAATCGTATCCTCACAACAACTTGTGACAGCAAGTGTAACAGACTTTTGACATCGTTGCATTGGGGATTGCAGACAGGTACGGGGTTGACTTTTGGGACCAGATTTTTTTTTTTTTTGTTGATTTGGGGATCGAGACACGCATTCGCGGACAGGGGTGGCGACGATTGCGGGGACGACAGCCTGACATGTCTCCCACAGACATTAAATGAACCACAATGAAAGCGATCGTGAGTCGAGCCGCGATAAGATGGGGCTTTGCGATCTAATCTAATCAACGGTTGAACTGTGATAGGGTTGAAGTAAAAGATCAAGGTGGTCTGGCAAGTTCGTCAGTGCCATAAAAACCCAAGAGATGAAGTTGGTTCATCGCATGAACGTTCTTCGCTTTCATGACCTACCCCGAGTCTCTTGGATTCGGACGGCGACCGATCAGGGACATCTCAGGCTCGGTAAATTTCAACGTGAAAATGGATGGCTGACTCACTGTGAGTAACCGCGAGAATCGCGCCTTGACCCTTCGCTTCGCTTCAGCCTTTTGAAAAAAGAAAGAACAATAGAGAGCGAGAATCCGTGTGATTCAAATGAAGCGAGTAAGGGCTGAAGAAGGCCGTCAGAGCGGCGGGGATGACATCAGATTGGCGCTGTTGGCAGACAAAATTATATTCTGACAGAAATTACAGCAAACTACCTTCATTTCAAGAGGGAAATTGAAAACACCCGTAGTGACGGTGTTTGACGACGCGAGTATCGAACGCATGCCTCCGATATCGTCGCGTAAATTAAATGCAAGGGCGACTATTCAGGGTCGGCTCGGGCTCAGGCTGACGAAAAGCTGTGAAAATGGAGAACCGACTCAGAGATCTCGAGCTTGTGGCTATCAGTGACGCAACCCTTGCTCCCGGATTTCTTTGAAGAAGAAAAAGAAAAAGGATCTGTTGACATACCAAGAGTTCTAAAAAGAATCCAGTCAGCTCATGATCATAGGAAAAAATGAACGCGTATGTTCCGGTAAATGGAAAGCTGAGGACATACATAACATATCCGGATCCGAGGCTTGCTACAGTCGCGAGGATGTCCTTACGGTGAATAAAATATATAAATTTGAGTGAGCCGGACTGACCCCCAAAAACCAGAAACAAAAACCAACGGGTATTTTCCATTCGGAAAACAGAGGACCGAGCGACTGATATCACGGTCTTGCTCCAAGTATCTGGCACTTGATACAATCAGTATAAAAGTTTTATTTCGGTTCGTGAAAACAGAAGAAAAAAATTGTCGAGGTCTCACTTGCGGGGACGAGAGCCAGAGCGAGAATCCGGATCGTTGAATCAGGGTTCAGGCTTTTCATACCCTTAGTGCCCGTATGACTCGGAAGAGAAGGTAGGGGAACTCGCAGTCCCTTCGGAGAAGGAATCCCGCGCGTCAACTCGGGTTCGCGGCGCCACCATCTTTCCGACCAAGTCCAACCCCAGTTGACGCGACACCAGGCAGGCCAGAACCCGAGTCCGACCAACTTGACACGCCTGTGACTCGGATTCCAGAATCTGTGCAAGACAAGCACAAGGTAACAAGGTCGGCGCCAAGCTACCCCGATGCCAGTGTGCTTTCATACGGAATCTGGAAGCGCATGGATATGGATGGATGTCCCGACGAACGCGTAGCGAATCTAGTGCTCTCTTACCGCGGCGCTGATACAGTGATACAGTACGATAGCCGAGTCGACCATGCGCATGGACGCAACTTGTTGAAGTTGCTGCCAGTGAAGATGATTGTCATCCGACGCGACGAGTCGGGACTGGGGGAGGTCAAATTTGAAGCTTAAAGTTGGCTCGAAAGCACACTGTACGGCGCATCGACGAACGCTGAGCGTTGTGCGGCCCGCGACTACGGCAGGAACAAGGAGGGGAGCAAGGGTCCTCCAGAAAGTCTAGACCCGCCGGCCCGAGTCCCGATGCCTGACTTTCTTGCCTTTTCCATCGTTCCGTCCCTCGGACTACTCGTCGCTCGCGAACTTCGGGCGCCTCCGATTCGTGAAACTCTGCACCTCCCCTCCTACACCAATAAAATCCCAACTGGAAGCTGCCCGAGTCTTTGGACTGGCAGCCACGCGCCGACGGGGGAGGGCTCGGGAGGAATGGTAACCATGACCATACCAGTGCAAAACACCATACTCTGGCGCTCCAGTATTAACAAAACCACAGGCGCTTGACAGTTGTGCTGTATCGCGCCGGAGCCGACGCTGACAACGTACTGTACAGGATCCTTAATCTATCAAGCCTGAAGTAAGTACTTGACTACTACTGAGTCTGTTTAATCCTATCCTGATAGGGCCGCAGCCTCACATACGCCCGACGCGTCGATTAGCGCCCGCCGATCGATTTTTCTCCCGGAAGATCCAAAATTATCATCCTTTCTTCCCATCTGTCATTAGCCGTGCACCAGTAGTATCCATCCATCCTCGCAAGTTCAAGTTTTCGGTGAACCCGGCCGACTCGGTTTGCACGATGCACGACCTCGAAGCGCTAGCTCTCCAAATATTAATGCCTCTTCTCTCGCAACAGCAACGGCGATTCAGACTAGAATAGTACTCTCTTTACCCTTACCAGCCGATCCGCCTCCGCCCTCTCCCTCAATCGAGGCTTGATCCCCTCCGCCTAAAAAATAAAATAACCTCACGGGACGCGTCTCAGCCTCAGCGTTCACTCGCTGCAAAACCAAGCAAGTACATACCAAGGTCGTATCCTATCACAGTATCCCTGCCGACCAACCCAACCCCGACCCCAACTTCAACTTTGCTATCTCTCGTCTCCCAATCAGTAATCCCTCCCGGTGCTGGTGAATGCCTCTTCCCCTTCTTCTTACATATCTCCCTATAGATAGTCCTAGGATACAGCACATACATCCCTCCCGAGCCCGCCTTCCTGAGCGCTAATCATCCTTCCTCTGAATCCAGGTCCAACTTTACTTTTCCATCTCTCGTCTAATCAATTTATTTTTTGCCGTGCTGTGCTGGTGAATCCCTTCGATCCTCGGACCTCAAGTTCCACAACCGAGCACCAGTCTTCCTATACCTCCTTCAAGTTCCCGTACCCCGCATTCTTACCTATCCCATTCCATCCCACCCTAATCCCCATAGCTAATAAGTACTTAACGCAATCAATCAATCACCCTTGCCTTACCTTCCACCCTTCATTATAACAAGTCCCCGATGCCGGTCGCGCGCCCGCGTCCGTGTATACATAGTTTATGTACCTACCGTACATACTCCACATGCATACATATGCCAAACGTCACATTAGCGCTCACGTTGCAATTTATCCCTACCGTAAGTACGTACGTAGCTAAATTGCTGTCTCCCGGTATCTTCGCCTAACGAATAACCGGGAGCGCGAGGGATTCGGGTACCAAGTAGATTGCCTTTCTTTCGCCTTTCATTTACCTACCTGCCCAACCTTGAAGCCGACGTTTTTCCTCGCCAGATCCGAATGTTACTTGATTCAAGTCGAATCCTCCGAGCTTCAAGAAAGCTCGTCCTCAAGTCGCTGCGGCTCAAGAGATCACACTCAAAATTGGCTTCTCCAAAATTCCATTTATTGCATTGCTATTCCATCCCTTGATGTTGCTATTCCTACACTTACTTACGTAGGGCCTCACACATGCCCCCGTGAACCTACGGCCAAAATCAGGTCTGACGGCCTGATTGTTTCCACCACACGCACTAATCCATCTTGGAGATTCGCTCGGTTCGCTCGACATGTCCTTAGCAGCAGCGACGATCCAGACAATCCACTCGTAAGCAAATGACGCGCGTCGGTATTATGCATCTCTGCCAACCGAGCCAACTCCAGCTCGATCTAACCTCAATCGAATCGGAGGCCAACTTTGCTATCTATTGTCTTCCCCTTGTGACTATGCTGTTAGATATATGATCATCCCTTCCTCTTACTCTTACCCCTCGCGTATCCCAGCCAACCATCCCAATCGAATCGCGTCTATGGCCATGTACAACTTTGCTATCTACCCTTCAGTAATCCTTCCCGTCTCGTCCAACTAACTGTATTTTCCAGTGCTGTGCTAGTGAATCTCTTCCCGTTATGCTACAAAATCAACATCGCAATGTATCGCTGACAACCAAACCAACTCCAACTTACTATCTCTCGTCTTCCAAAATCCCCTCCCGTTCAACTTTATTTTCATGTGCTCTGCCAGTGCTGTGGAAGTGAATGCCTTCCCCTTCCCGCCGGTTACATCTACATCTTTCTCCCCAGGGCACACACATACATTCCTCCCGGCCCTCACACCCTCGCGAGCGAGCGCTAATCATCCTCCCTTCCCTGCCTACACCCTCAAAACCTTATCCACACCGTCTTCACTTCCCGTCCGGCTAACTTGATCTGAAGTGCTGTTGAATGCCTTCCCCTCCCGTCGGTTTTATTGTACCCTTAAGCTACACACACGAACGCTAATCTTCCCACCACACCTAATCAAATCACTTCCTTCCCTACCTATCTCCTTCCCGCACCCCACATATATCCCTTCCCCATTTGCTGCGGTGCGTTTGTGATAACCCCTGTTGAGTGAAGAACTATCAGAGACCGAAGTTACAAGTACGTATGCACGGTAAAGTCACACACCTGTAGGATTGTTTTCAGCTCCAATATTTCTTCTTGGATGGTGAACGCTCGTCAATGCGAACGGTGGTCTGACATGAACGAACGGACAGAGGATCAAATTTAAAAGAATCAGAGTTGGAAATAGCACTTTCAACCCAAAGATAAATTGGTTCAACCGCCAAACCGGCGGATCATTTTCGGACAGTTCCTCCTCCTCTGTATCTAGGTCGACGTCGGAACCAGTTTTAACCTCACGAGTTAAGTGAATGACGGAAGAATCAAAAAAAAAAGAGGGGAGAGGGGCCGGTGAGATTTTCTCCGGGCGGATTTTAGGAGTGATTTCAGGGCGAAGAAACGCGCATCTATCAATAATTTTGCTCCCGCACCAATAAGGAGGAAAAGAAGGCAGGAACGGCGCCACGGCGCAGGCGGCAAGTTTGAACGTTCTTGAGGTTAGACGGCCAGCGGACCGCCCGTCAAATACAGAACACGTACTATGTAGACTCCGTGTCCCCGAAGGGAAGAAAACAAACTAATTGGGGACGGACATAACGACGGTAACAACGTACCTTGACAGATACTGCGCTCGGGTTGCTCTCCCGATCGCAGACACGTCGGCGAGCGTAGTTAGAACGGACACGACACCGAACGTGTTCCAGCGCAGGCTGACCACGTCCGAATTAATCAGACTGCGAACTGCCTCTGCATGTGATTCCTTTGATAAGATAAGATAAGATGCCATTTGGAGTCGAAGAAAACGGGCTGACAGAAAATGGGACGATCTCGTCGGGGCACAAAAACATTCGGTCCGCAAGTTCCGCGACGCTCGACCGGAAGAGGAACAGCTCAACAACTTTTGGAAGCGCGTTGATAGTTGTCGGGCGCCAAACACACCCGATGTCCTCTTTGTCTGCGCAACATCGAGAATCATCCATATCCCGACAGGCGCGTAGCGAACTTAGCCTTAGGCTGTCCTCAATTTGATGGATGAGTATCACCTTTAAATGTTAATTCGACAGCAGCAGCACAAGGACGAGCGCAGCGCGCTTGCGGACGTCGGCACGTACTTACGCGCTATCGATGAGCCACCTACTATATTTAACTTTGGAGTGCAAAATGCTCTAGAAGTGCAAAATGACATCGCTTCGACTCAGTTTTTGTCCAATCGCCTTCGGAAGTAGCGCAAATAAAACCGACAGGTGTGTGGATGTAAGATATGAGAAAAACTTGAGGAGAAACGAGTGGGTATTGGGCGAGATTCTGCCCCGAGCATCAAAAACCACTGATGTGAATTGCAAAACTCCATGTTCTGTACTTTGTAGGGAACGAAATTTATGAGACTTTGGGAGTATACTTACACGACCTATTAAATCACTTTACATAAATTTGCGGGGTCAAAATCGATGCGGGACGGGTTCCACAGATGATTCTAAGACGGCGTCACAGAATGTCACAAGTGAGGCCAACTGCCGAATCATGTTGGCATCAAACTCCACGTCAAGCCCGCCTGCCATCTCGTCCGTCGCTTAGTATCGGCATCGCACGGACTTTAAATTGTCACGCTCGTTTTGACGCAGACCTCCTCTGGTCGTCCCGCCTAGATTTTAGCCTCGGAAAATTTTGTACATTGCTTTAATAGGCCGTGAAATTGTACCCCTGAAATCTCATAAAATTTTGTTCTCTACAAAGTGCAGAACATGGAGTTTTGCAATTCACATCAGTGGTTTTTGATGCTCGGGGCAGAATCTCGCCCAATACCCACTCGTTTCTCCTCAAGTTTTTTTCATATCTTACATCCACACACCTGTCGGTTTATTTGCGCCAGTTCCGAAGGCGATTGGACGAAAACTGAGTCGAAGCGATGTCATTTTGCACTTCTAGAGCATTTTGCACTCCAAAGTTAAATATAGTAGTCCAACAACTTTTTTAAGTAACGTGGTATTGACGCGGGCTCACACGGCTTGTTCGGCAATTCGCAAACTGGAAAAAATTCAACTTGGAGGAACTCCGGCTTGACCCGTGCTTGCGAGTGAAATCCAGCGAAAGCTTGTGATTAGAAAAACGGTCACGAAAATCAACGCGGATCCTTCGAGTCAGCTCCTGTCAGCTCATCGTGGTCAGCGCTCTTCCGGCGACGTGACGAGCCTCGTCATGGGAGCGAGGAAGACGGATGGATCATGGATGGGCCGCCGCACCATTACGCACGGGACTACTTGGGCCGACGGGTATCGCACTTGCGCCGGCACGACCAAATTTTTTGACACTTACTTACTCAGAGTCAGATCCACGATCACGCACGCTGATTCACCTCCGAGTCCGAGTCCTTACAAAGGTGAATGACTCCTTACAAATTCAAAGAGAACCTCCGCGAAGGTCTCAGAACGACCTGACACATGGACTCGATTAATATCCCGAGGAGGCGGAGATTCGAGAACGACTGCGAAGCGTGTGCATCGAATATGCGTGAATCAATCAAATTTATCTTTCATTAAGTTGGACCACTACCATATGCCTACCCATATATATCGTGAATGCATCTCGGCTGCGGCTCACTTGCGATAGCAACGAACTTTGGACGATCATTCATTTTTTTTTTCGAGGTCAAGGAACTCAATTCACACAAAGTTGGCTGTTCCAAAAAAATTGTATTCCTCCGATTCCTATGTAGTATAGTGTAGATCGACTTTTATAAGGACGGTATAATGGTTAAGATAACGTTCGCGAATGTGTGAATCCACAGTGATTGCGCGAAATAGATAGTGAGATGAGATCGAGATGGAAGGAGAGGGGAGTAGCACGCTCGCGAAGTACGAGCGGCGTTGCTTTTCCACCGCATCCCGAGAGCGTATCGTCAGGTTGGTGCGGGTGTAGGTTAAATCGAAAGGCGCTATGCGCGGATCGAGGGTCGAATGTCGATATCGAATGAGGTTATGAGTTGGGCGAAGCCGGTCCACGGAGGCTACGCTGCGACGTGTATTGGGAAGCCTCTATGATGCGAGTGCGAGCGCGGGATGGGGAAGGCGCGCAGGAGGTCGTGGAACTTGCCCGCGCGCTTCACCGTCTCTTTGTGGTGGGCGGGGGAGAACGACTCGGAGATGGGGTCGACGTCCATCGGAACGTCCACCGGCTTCGATGGGTGCGAGGGGTGTGCTGCCGGGGAAGAGAGGTGCGAGAGCGGCGTGCGCGGGGACATGCTCGCGAGGCTGCTCTGCGGGCTCGAAGGCTCGAGCTCAGGGACGACTGCACCGGCGCTGGGGCGGCGCGTGTGGGTGTGTGCACGGGGCGGTGCGAGGTATGCAGGCTTCACCGCGGTGGACTTCACGAGGCGCGAGGCGAGCGCATTGGAGCGCTCCGAGGCGGCGAGGAGCCCCTCGTGGTGTGCCAGCAGGTCGGACTCGCCGACACCCAGCTCCCAGTCGAGCACGTCCAAGAACTCGCGCTCGATCCGCCCGACATCGCGCTTTCCGAAGACGCCGGTACACAGCGCCCAGTGGACGTTTTTCAGCGTGGAGTCATTGGTGTACTTTGAGGCGACGATGACGGAGCCGAGGAAGACTCGCTCCAAGGCCCACTCCTCCAGGGCAATGGAGAGGTGCGGGCGTGCACGAGAGATGTACACGAGGGCAACAAGGACGGTGGCAGGGGTGACCTCAGCGCGGGTGAGGACGGTCGAGACAAAGGAGGTAAATTTCTGGAGATAGGGGGAGTGCGAGGAGCGACCACGAGTCACCGCTGAAGGCAAGGTGGCGGTAGAGTGGGTGCGCCCCATGGCATGATCCACGGTCTCGGCGACACAGTCAACGACATAGTCTAGAGGAGAACAGGAGTAAATGTCTGAAAGAGAGACAAAAGGTAGAAAAGACTCACCGAGGACATGCTTGTCGAGCTTGATATCTATGAGCTGCATAAGAGCAGGTGCGTGGGTGGCAGGGTCGACGAGCGAGGCTGCGTGCACTGGCGAGCTGCGAGTGCTGGTGTTGCTGCTTTGACTCCAGCTGTCCATGGAACCCGAAGAGGTATACTCAAACGAAGAGCTGCTGGAAGCGGAGGAGGCAGGAGAGCTGAACATTGCTTGTCGGGAGTCGAGAGCAGAAAAATTGCGGTGTCGGCCATTGTCTCCCTGCTCCCTATATATATGCCGCTGGCGGCTGCGGGTAAGATTGTCTGACTGTGCTGTCAAAATCCGCAGCCACAGCCACCTGATCGCTTCCTGAAATCTAATCTAATCTCGTCATGAGCGGTTTCTTGGCACTTCGTGCCTGGCTGCATGGTACTTAGTCCCTGTGGTAGCTGGTGGTCTCGTCCAAGGTTCCAAGCCCATTAACCACCAACCAGCGCCTGGATAAATACCTTGAGGATGTGGGCCGACAACGAGTCCGATAGACACGTAGCGACCGCAGTTTGGCTGCCAAGTTGCGCGAACGTCAACGGTCCATTGACTCAGCCGAAGCCAATCTGGGGAAACCCGGGAAACGGCCGGAAATTTAAAGCAATAAGTGCGTAATAATTAGAGACCGGTTCGATTCGTAATCTCATTCACGTTATCCGAGTCGGAGTCGGCACGGAATACGCGTTCCAATCGCCTTTTCTGTTTCCCTAGGATAGATACGCATCCACCTTTGTGGAAGGAGCACAAAAGGATCGTCGTTTGTTTGATGAATGCAAGATTGATTTAAAAGTCAGTAATACAGTGCATTGCTCCCATTTGATTCAGACCCTCGGGAGACAGCTTCCTACAGCTGCAGACTCTGATTCTAGAGCGTTACGCGGCATCTTGTGGGAAGTTACGGCTTGATTCACTGAATACAATCTTCGTGTATCGCAGCGGAGTGGTCATTATAAATAATATATCATGATGAACTCGTGACGCAAAAGTTCAAGTTAACTTCTCTAATCCCGCTGTCTGGACAAGGCAAGGCGCTCACGAATTACTCCGAGAAATCTAAGTCGCCGACCCTTCAACGAATCGCGAGATATCAGAGCTCAGCTTGAGGCGGCCCGGTGTACAAAAAGGAGGTGTCTAGATGTGAATCGGATCAGACTCGACGAATAATACTTACCGAACTCCAAGTTCGTTTGGGATACCTGCGGAACTTTGTTCCTGTGTTGCTCGAACTCTTTGTGTAGAAGAAGACAGCCTGAACTCCGATTTTCAGAGTACGGTAAACCATGCTCAGGCTTAGACTAGCTAATAAAGAATTCTGATTCAGCTGAGAAATCTCAAGTTTCAACGAGCCCGCTTGAACAACCTGAACCTGTCAGGCTCCAGCGGCAAACTACCATGATTCCGCTACTGTTTCGACATCTGCGCTCATTTTCTTTTCGACTCGAGCGATATCACCAGCGAGAGGCTGATACGGGTTCCACGGAAAAAGACACACAGAAAGAATGCCGCCCCGCAAAAGAACGGGCTGTACCACGGAGCTGCATCTAAATGGGGACGACGCCCGGCCTATAAACTTTAAAATTGTTTCAACTTTCGAACCGTTTCGAAGCAACGGGAGTGCGCGCTCAAGTTTTACCATTGGTGTGGATCATGGGCGGGGTCGGGTTGGGCTCGGGGGGAAGCATCACTTGAGCTCCAAGAGTATGTTCAACTTCAAAATTTGGCCTGCATAAAAGAGCAGCCTCATTTGAGCTGAGAACACATAGCGAATTCCAGTTCATTTTCCATTGGGTCGAAATAATCATACGCAAAAAAAAAAAAAAAAAAAAAACGCTGAGAAGCGGAACTGCTGGATGGAGGTCGAAGGTTGCGACGATCAAGGCGTGGGCAGACAGCGTGGGATCATAATAATGCTCGGCGAAATCCGTTTTTTTCTGGGCGGTCATTTCATTTCTCCCTCTCTCTGACATGAGCGGATCGATCTCCGATTTGGGGCGCACACCCGCCTCACGCGACTAGATTGACTTGAACTTGTCTAAATCCATATGTTGCGTCCGCCAACGGGCAATTTTTTAATCCCCTGGCGAATTGGCGTCGGGGTCGGGGTCGGCTGGGACAAGTTCATTGTCAGCCCTGCCGGACTGTACACCAATTGGATGTCTCGCCGAGATCCCCGTCGCGGCGATTTCCGAGAAAATCGCAACGAGAAAATCCTATTCAATAATGCTGGACTTTAATTATGAACTCTCCAGCTACAGCTAGTTCAGAGCATTATTATTTGATGCCAATCATTGTATTGCAGACGTTGAGCTGAGAGGTGGTATTGGTAAAAGCGAAGGTTCATGATCAGTTGCAGATCGCGGTGTCCCTGGCATGTGCAACATGGTTGATCCAGTTGAGCGAATTAACATGAAGTTCATTCCGCAAGCCAACCGGTATGCACAAAATACCTGTTCCCGAATCCGGAAATAATGAGCGTAGATTTTTTTCCTCCGCTGATAGGCGAGCTGACACGCATGGCATTAACGCGCATGCTTGACGGACCCGAGCTGCTAGCCATGCAGCTCGAAGTTCGAACTGTCTGCTCCTATCCCCTCAATAATTCTAACACAACCGTATTTTTGGGATGGTCGCGGCATGCGTTTATGGATGACAGGTTGGGCAGGATTCATGCAGGACCTGGCAATAGTATGTGGACCTGGTTCAATGCCCAAGTTTGACAGCGCTAGCGCAAGAGCGTCAGAGGCCCCGGCTTGTGCCTGGCCAAGCCACACCGTAGGTACTTACATATCAAGTTGAATTGTTACTTTCGAAGGGGATCGAAAGCGAGATCTGAATTGATTTGAACCACTTCAAACGTGAATAGAATGGTCGGTGTCCCAGAGTGACTGATGCTTTAGGCCAAGACAGGTCTCGCGCCATGAGTCGGGTACCGGTCAAATAAATATATAATTGCAATGAGACAAGGGAAGCTAGAGAGTCGACGAGCAATGCAAGGGTTTGAATAGGACATTTCGCTGGCACTGAATTGTTTGACGATAATCGCAGCGTCCAAGAGTTTCAAAGCTCTGCTGACAAATTTAAAGCTGTTGCAATCCTGGGAATAAATCAGTGTCCGTAGAATGATCTAGTTTTGCGGAACTTAGCTCGCGCCCAATGGATCTGTTGAGTGGACGGAGAAATATGAATCTGCTCTGTAAAATCAGTGTCTGAGCCCTGCAACACCACTGGATGGTCTTCAGTATTCAGAGATTGGGCTCGAGCGGGTGGACCTGAGTGGACCGACGGAACAAAAGAAGCTCCAGAAGTTCACAGCCACCCGATCGATCTCGGCAGGCGTATTCTTGGCGTCGGTGCCTGGATTTACCTTGAGGCTGGTGGTCTGAGACCTACCTTCCAAGACTCGTCCAAGCATATCCAAGCCCATTGACCAATCACAGCCAGATAAATATCTCGAGGGCGTCATCCGACCGTGAGATAATTCCGTGGCGATTCCGACGGACACGTAGCGACCGCAGTACTAATCGATGGAGTGAACGGGCACGCTACAGCAAGTTACACTGTCGACTCAGCCGCCAATTAATCTGGGAAAACCGGGAAACAACCGGAAAGCTGAGCCCGTCGCTTAGAATTAGACACCGGTTCGGTTCGTCATCCCGCTTGGCACGTTATCCGAGTCGGTGTTGGGATGGGTTGTGCACTCTACTTAATGGTTGTGTCATTTCGCTTCTCAGCTTCTCTCGAATAAATACACATCTCTTGGTGGAGGGAGCGCAAAACAAGGATCCTCGTTTGTTCGACGGATACAAGATTGATACAAGTCAGTAATCAGTGCATTTCGATTCAGAACCTGAGGGAACAGCTTCCTGCAGCTGTAGACTCTGAGTCTAGAGCGCTGTGCGGCATCTTGCGGGAAGTCTTTATCAATACATATTCGCGTATCGCAACTGAGTGGTCATTGTCATGATTAACTCGCGCCACGACGCGCTCGATGTCGGCCATTAGACTCTAATTTCCGTTGTCTGAATAAGGTGTTCACGGATTACTCAGGAATCTGAATAGCCGACGCTCAACGATTCGTAAGTAGAGTGATGGCTTGGGATTCCAAGTTGATTGTTTAGTGCACCTCATGATTTTCTCAATATCAATTGCTGAAGTTTTCGAATCTATCCGAATGATGAGTGAGAAGTGGATTCTTCACTCAGTCACCTGAATCTGGGTTGGAATTATGGTTCAGCGGTTGGTTTAAGTTGGTAAGTGAATAATTCACTTACACATCCGACCGAGGACGAGATCTTCGAGTCATATGTTGTCTAAATGCTTAAATACTTTTAATACGCGTCTTTATGCAGCGCGGACTCGCCGTGGCGTAGCCGTTCTGGGATAGATTCAAACCCGCAAAAACCGTCCTGCAATAGGTGAATGATAACTCGACGATCACCAAAAAAATACAGAGATGGACGCAGGCATAACCATCCCGACGGTGTCGTCATCCAGCCCAATTGTGCGCATACAGCGCCGCCGCAGAGTCCGAGCTCAAGATTACAGTCAGTCCTTTGTTACTGTCGAAAGTGCGACCAACTATCAGCGTAAGTATACCTCTGTAATTCACCCCAGACAAATTCGAACTGGTGGTACCCATCGAACCGTCGGCGTAATCTGAAGATCTGCGGCAGCGCCCAGGATGTCCAGCTTAGACTCCAAGCTGACGTTCATGTAGGATGTCTGAGGCGACGTCGGGAATAACAAGTGTGTCGTGCCTGGCGGGATTCATGCGGTAGAATCAGAATCTAGTTGATTTCGGTCTTAAGTCACATTTTGGTACTAGCTGGCACTTAAAGTGCGAATGCGTGATTGAACGAAGTGTGCGCATCAGATCCGATGCGTGATGAGCGCATCAATTTCGATTCAACGACGCCCACATCCGTGAAAAGCGGGCTACGCGAAGGGATCCACATCAGTTCATCTCACTGTAGTTTTGAATTCGCGAAGATGACCCACAGTCGAATTGTCCGCGAGGAGGGGTGCTCCATCGGCGATCTGGGTCCAGAGAAGAGACCGGGATCCGCATTCATTATTGAATATTCAACATTCACCCTGCATAGATCCACATCGCGCCGTGGTGAGCGGAGGAAGCGCCCGTCCCGTGAATGACGGGAGAAGTGAATTGACGATATTCCTGCCGTCCGTTCGGGAGGCGGATCGAAGCAGTAAGCTAGTAGGACTCCACCGGACGTTGAAAACGCTTAAGATCCTGAATTTTTGGGAAAAGCTCGGACAAGCTCGAGTGGAGGCTGTAGTTGATAGTTGAATTTCCATCGAATAAACAAATCAACAGTCCTAGAGCGTATCTCGGAGTACCGATCGAAACGTGGGAGGAAGCGAGCACAACCTCCACCCGAGTTCGAAAACTGGACTCGGGCGGGCGTTGCCATCTTCCCAGTGCGGGAGTGGGTAGCGGGATTTCAAACAAAATTAAACAGAGGCCTCTCGCGACGTCATTTTATTTTTTTGCAGCATCCGAGAACCGATATCTTCCAGAGTATAGTACGCC
This sequence comes from Mycena capillaripes, assembly GCA_029204075.1. Lineage (NCBI taxonomy): Eukaryota > Fungi > Basidiomycota > Agaricomycetes > Agaricales > Mycenaceae > Mycena > Mycena capillaripes. Next base: position 96,550 of record JARHKZ010000037.1, on the reverse strand, counting down.
GCCCGGTCGTCGCCAAGAAGACCTTGGTTGTTTCTAAACAGCAGGAGATGCTGTACGCCCGCTTGGGGTTGCGCACGATTAGCTCCATGTTTTCGTTTATCAGCGTCAAGTAAAATATATGGATGAAAGGTCGCTATTCCGATCGTCAGACGCGGGAGTGTCCGCCTGATTGAAAACCAGAAACCGAGGAAGGTACGCTAATCCCGCGTCCCAGCGTAGAAAAAATTCGACGTCATTTATGCGTCGTGCCAGTTCGGACCCAGCACCAAATGGGGACTCTGTCGAGTTGAACCTCGGAACGGACAAGGATCAACATAGCTTGAAGTGGAGAGTTACCCCAGCTAAGAAATGAACTTGAATCGACGGGTGGCCCAGACTAGGTTGCGAAAACAGTGGAGTTGCTATCAGGCCGCGTCAATCAAGCGGTGTACCGTTCGAAACGTTCACTCACCGAAGCGAGGCCCCAAGATGCAGTACACAGTTATCGGCCCCGTCTTAGAAATTCGAGAGACCCGGGTATCGGCGAAATTGTACTCAAGAGGCGGGATCGCAGCTGTGGTGCTCGGGCATTCTAGTAGACTTGCGCCAAGCTGTGTTAATCGTCTGGCGAACGTTGGTTGACCTGAATAACAAAAGCGGATCATTAAAAAATTCAACTTACTCTTCGTATGTCAGCTCAGTTCAACCAGCCCCCGAACCGTACTGCCACACCCGACATCCTCCCCTTTGTGTCTTTGCGTCGGACCGCCGGTACAACAACGCGACCGGCGGTGTATCCTTGTTTGGAGGTGATCGACTGAGTTTGATCGACCACGCATATAGTCAAAACAAAATAGGAATGAAATCAGGTCGGTGCCTCTGAGTTTGGTTCCGAGAGCGCTGGTTCGGGTCTACCCCTAGGAGGGAAGTCAGGGCGAGGAAGCACTGTCAGTTTTTTTGTTCCCAGAGGATGAGAACAAAAGGGAAAGGAGGCAGGCACGGCGGGGAGTCGGTGTGGATTATAATTTGAAGTCGGATGATTGTGGATTTGGTTGGATACTTGCCGAAGCGCCGACAGACAGACTAGTAGACTGGAACATAAAGTCTAGAGCGAGGCTCAGATCAAAACAATCGTATCATCACAACAACTTGTGACAGCAAGTGTAACAGACTTTTGACATCGTTGCATTGGGGATTGCAGACAGGTACGGGGTTGACTTTTGGGACCAGATGAATTTTCTTTTTTGTTGATTTGGGGATCGAGACACGCATTCGCGGACAGGGGTGGCGACGATTGCGGGGACGACAGCCTGACATGTCTCTGAGTCGCGCAGACACTGAATGGACTAATGAAAGCGATTGTGAGTCGAGCCGCGATAAGATAGGACTTTGTGACCTAATCCAATCAACGGTTGTGATACTAGGGTTGAAGCAAAAGCTTAAGGTGGTCTGGCAAGTTCGTTAGTGCCATAGAAATCCAAGCGAAGAAATCCGAGATGAACTTACTTCAATCGCATGAAATTTCTTCGCTTTCAACACCTGCCACCGGGTCTCTTGGATTCGACGGCGACCAGCCAGGGTCATCTCAGGCTCGGTAAATTTCAACGTGAAAAATGGATGAGCTTGCTTAGTGTGACTGACCGCGAGAATCGCCCCTCGAGCCTTCGCTTCAGCCCTTTTGGAAAACAAAAGAGAGAGGAGAGCGAGAATCTTTGTGATTCAAATGAAGCGAGCAAGGCCTGAAGGACGCCGTCAAAGCAGCGGGGAGAATTTAATGAAATGAGATTTGCGCTTAGACTGTTGACAGACAAAATTATATTTCTGACAGAAATTACAGCCAACTACCTTCATTTCAAAATGGAAATTGAAAACACCCGTAGTGACGGTGTTTGACGATGCGAGTATTGAATGCATGCCCCCGATACCGTTGCATAAATTGAATGCGATGGCGACTATCCAGGGTCGGCTCGGGCTCGGGCTGAGGGAACATTGCGGAGAGCTGACTCCGTGATCTCGGGCTTGTGGCTACCAGTGGCGCAACCCTTACACCGGGATTTCTTTGAAAAAGAAAAAGAAATCAAGTACAAACCCGGATCAGCGCAGGGGTGCTGGCTCCTAAAAGTCTAGTCAGTTCATGGTCATAGGAAAAAATGAACGCGCACGTTCCAGCAAATAGAGAACTGAGTCACTCGGGCTTGTGGCTTGCGTAACCCTAGGCCTGTCAGGCCAATTTCCTTTCGAAAGTTGAGGGCTGTACATAACATATTCGGACCCGAGGTTTGCGATAAAAATGAAGATGTCGTTACGGTGAAGAAAATATCACCTGTCAAGCCAAAATTTTCAAAAAGCCAAGTAGTGAGTATCCGGAGCCGAGTTTTGCGACCGAAGCGAGGATGGCGTTACGGTGAATAAAATCGAATGCGACTGCGATCGTCTTGCTGACCTCGCCCCCCGAAAGAACCGGTATCCAAACGAACGGGTTCCAGGAAGGGAACCGAGCCACTGATATCACGTCTTGCTCTAAGGATCTGGCACCCAATACAGTCAGTATGCAAGTTATCTTATCTTTCTGTTCGTAAAAAAAGAAAGCAAGAAAAATTGTCGAGTTCTCACTGGCGGGGACGAGAGCGAGATTGAGAATCCGGATCCTTGAGTCGGGCCATACCCGTACTAATAGTGATCCGCGTGACTCCGAAGAAAGGTAGGGGAACTTGCAGCCCAGAATCCCGCGCGTCAACTCGGGTTCTCGGCGCCACCATCTTCCCGACCCCGACCAAGTCCAACCCGAGTTGATGCGACACCAGGCAGGCCAGGACCCGAGTCCGACCGACCTGACACGCCCGCGACTCGGATCCACAGGAAATCTGTGCAAGACAAGCTGTTTGAAGCACAAGGTAACAAGGTCGGCGCCAAGCTGCCCCGATGTCAGGCCAGTGTCTCGACTCGCCTTCATACGGAATTTATACGGAATCCGGATACGCATGGATATGGATGAGTGTCATGTTTCCGTACCATCGATGCGCATCGATGCGCATCGGCGTCCCGTCCGTGCTTCAAACTGGCGCTCTTCCAACTCCAAGCTTCATAATTTGACATCCCAAATTCCCTAGTACTAGTCGCGTCGGTTGTCAATCATCTTCACTGGCAGCAAGTTGCGCCCATGCGCATGGTCGACTAGTCCGAGTCGGCCGTACTGTATCAGTGTATCAGCGCTGTGGCAAGGGAGCACTGGATTCGCTTCGCGTTCGGGACAGGGAAAGTCGCGTCTCGCAATGAAAAGTCTAGACCCGCCCGACCGGCCCGAGTCCCGAAGTCTGACTCACTTGCCTTTTCCGTCTTGCTCATTCCGAATTCGCTCTTCGACGTCTCCCGGACTATTTACTCGATATCCTTGATCGCTCGTGAACTTCTGGGGGCCTTTTCCTGCGCCCTCGCGTCAATAAAAGTCCCAAATGGAAGCTGATCTGTCACTCCGAGTCCGAGTCTTCGCGACGCGTTGCGTGGCGTCCACGACCCATCTCAGGTCTGGTTATGGCTACCATTTCTCCCGAGCCCTCCCCCGTCGGCGTGTGGCTGCCAGTACGCACCACCATCTCCCACCGGTAGATCCAGGCGCTTCTTCCGACGTGCTAGCAACGTGTTGTATAGGATCCTCAATCTATCTATCAAGCTTGAAGCAAAGCTGCCAGCAAAGCGCTAAACTGCATGATGGACGCGTATGGCGGATCCTTTCGCGCGCGCGATGATACAGTGCGCATGGGCGCAAGAGGTTGCCAGTTAAGATGGTTGTCAATCGACTCAGACGCGACTCGAGAATTTTGGATATCAGACTTGACTAGCGCGTGTAAAAATACGCTGGACCCGGGCTGAGTCCCTGTCGGCCTCTTGCCTTACCTTTTGCGTCTTCCCATGGCTCTCCTCGAAGCACTTGAAATCCTTAGAGTTCCTCGACGTTCCGAGTCGTGAAGAAGATCTGAGCGCGTACCTGCACCTGCACCTCCCGAGGCACGAACGTTAAAAATCCCAAGCTGATCATGTCACTCCGGGTTTTTGTTTTTGGCGACATCCCTAGTCCTAACGATAGACTCAGTATCCTCATGGCACCCTCGAGTCTGCTCCCGGTCACGATCGTCCACTGGCGCCCACTTCTGCCACTAGTATCAATTCCGCTTTCGCCAACTGCCAGACAAGCTTTTTCTTCTTATTGTATTCCTATACCTCGACGACGGCTACGACGCCTCAGGATCGTCCTTCCTGGAATATCACGATCAAGCCAAACCGAGCCGCACTCCCTATCCCATACAACCACCGCCTGTGATCCCACCGCGCCCGCCCGGCGACTCGCGAACCTGTGCACTAGGAATCCGGATCCTAACTACTCAGTACCGTCTCCCTTTCCCATCGCTTTACTACATACTACTTGTATGGGAGGCGCCCTAACGACTCCGAGCCTGTGTATCCCTGTGCTGTGCTGTCCACCGCCCTTCCCCTTTCCCACCTCCCCCGCTTACTTGATTACTACTGAGTCTGTCTTACTTACTCGGATAGGGATAGGCCCTCATCGCACATACATACGCCCGGACCCTGGGCGGGCGCTCGATCAGACCCCGCCAAGAAATCCAAATTTAGGATTTTTATTGTATTTTGTTTTCCCTGCTTTCTTCCCATGACCACCGACGGCAAAAGCCAGTGCTGGGACTAGCTCATCTGGGGGAGACTCGACTCGATCTAGTGCAAGAATACAAAAGTCTCGGCAATTGCATGTCATCCAGAGACTCTCAGTCAGACCCGACGTTCGCTCGCCACAAATGCAAAAAGAAAAATCAAGTATGTATTGTGTATCGTACTGTATCCCTGCCAACCGCATCCAAGTTTGCTATCATCTTCCAGAACTCGACCCTACTGTTGACTCTCGCAAGCTCGGAATTTCATCTTTCGACCCGCGCTTTTTCTATAAAAGATAAAATAAAGGAAGAACTACGTAAGTATAGGCGCCCGTATCCCTGCCAACCGCCCGCCCAACCGCCCCATCCATCCCATCCCATCCCGGCCGTGGCCAACTCGGAGGATACTCTCCTTCAAATCCGCTCCTCGATCCTTCCTTCCTTCTTGATGTTCTGCCGCGGATTCCTATGATGATCACAGCGAATATCTACTTCTTCCTTCCCCTGGTACCTACCTTTGTTTGATGATGTTCTCCCGGATGCCTGCTCCACTACCTTATCCATACCTTTCCTTCCCTTCCCTTCGCAGAACGACAGCCCTTCCCTACTTACTTTTCCTCAAGTACATTAATATTGGCACTACCTACCGTATCATAATAATACTCTCTCCTTCCCTTCCCTTCGCTAATCTACAGATACCTTCCCAGCCAACTACACTCTCCTCCCCTCCACTTCTCCTGATGATCTCCCGGAGGGTGGATTCCCATGATAATCACACAGATATCTTGCTACTTCCTTCTTCCTTCCTCGCCCACCGTCGATGATCTCCCGGATTCTTATTCTTATGATACCCTGCTTCACCGGACCTGCTTCATTCACTACCCTGCAGAACGGCAATACAAAAAGTCTCGGCATGTATGTACATGTCGACATCCAGAGCCAGAGCCGCGCCGAAAATCAAGGATGTGTGTACATACCTTGCAATCGTATCCCTGCCAACCACCAACCAACCGCATCCAAGTTTGCTATCTGTCCATCGTCTTGTCTCTTGTCTTCCACGATCCAGGATCCGTCCACCTCTGCTGTTGCCAGCTCTTAGCGCGCGGCTCTAGCTTCAGATTCAGCTACGTACAGTACGTACCCACTCCGCCCTTCTCTTCTCTTCTCTTCTCTTCTGTAGTAGATCTTCCTGGTGGCTGTCATGATGTTCTCCCGTACCACACGACTTCACTACTACTACAGTACCAGCCAAGTTCCCAATATGTATGCAGGTTTACATACCTCTTCCCACACCCTCCGAGTCCCTCCTTCCCCGCATCCATAATACCTCCCTCCCTTCCCCGCATCCTTCCGTACCCCCCCCACACACAATCAATCAAATTACCCTTCCCATTCCACCCTTCATTATAGTTATTAGTAAGTAACAGCTCAAGTCCCCGATGCCGATGCCGGTTGCGCGTCGTCCGCATATACACACTTAGGTTATGTACCTACAGTACCTAACCTAACCTACCCCAAATGCATACATACACCGCAAATGCCCGGCGCCGAACGTCGCATTACTACTGCAATTTATCCCTCGTAGTCTTAAATTGCTGTCTCCCGGGCCCGGGCGCGGCACCTTCCTTCACTTAACGAAATAACCGGTAGCGCGAGCGATTCGGATTCGCGGACGCCTTTAGTTCTTTCATTTACCTTACCTACCTGCCTTACCTAGCTCGAAGCCGATCCTCGCCAGGCATTACTGTACTGTACTTGCTTATGCTTATTTATCTGCTTTCAATTTCATTTTCGAGTTCCCTTGATTGGATTGGATTGGAAGGACCTTTTCCTCCAGTCGCGCGCGCTCTTCACCGAACCGGTAGCCGAATCGCGCATTCGCGTACCAAGTAGATCGCCTTTCATTTACCTCCCTTACCTGACCTACATCGAAACCGATTTTTTTGTTCCTCGCCACTTTTTTTATATCCGCTTCTTCATTTTCCCTTGCTTGGAAGGACTTGCTCGCTCTTCACCTAACTGTGTAGCCGATTCGCGGATTCGCGCACCAAGTAGATCGCCTTTCGCCTTTCATTAGTACCTACTTACCTGCCTTACCCAGCTCGAAGCCGATCCTCGCGCCTGGGTATCACTTGCTGCATTCGCTCGCTTTCATTTTTCCTCGATTCGCTCAAATCACACCCAAAAAAAATTGACTTCTCCAAAATTCCATTTATTGAATTCCATCCTTTGATGATCTGCTTCTTCCTATTGCTATTCCTACTGTACTGATAATGTAATTTGTAATCGAATACTAAAATTGTAACTACGTATATACCGAAAATTCGAAGATGTAAGTTAATGCGGCGAAAGAATATGAGTGGTGTGGGTTGTGGGTGCGATGATAGATAGCAGTGCGGGTGTGGGTGCGGTGATAGATAGAGCAGTGCGGGGGGGTGATACATAGCAGCACGGTGCAATGATAGATATTGAGTAGATGGGATGAGATGATGAGATGAGAGATGAGAGGTGAGGGAGTGACGGGCGGAGCGGGGCCGCTGGTTTTGCGAGTCGAGTCGAGTCGAGGAGATGGGGAGCCTGAGAGCGGGTCATCAGGCCAGCTCCGGGTGGTGCCCGAGGGCAGGGCAGGGCGCGGCGGCCGTGCGCGGGGGAAGGCAGACCAGCGAAGGAGGCGAAAGCGCCTATGCGTTCACGTGGATCGCGTACCCCCGCCCATGCGAGTGCCGCGGGATGGGGAAGGCGCGGAGGAGGTCGTGGAATTTGCCCCCTGCGCTCGTGGGTACGGGCACGCTCTTCGCGGCGGGGGAGGGGTCGACGTCCATTGGGACGTCGTGGAATTCCGAGGACAGCGAGGAGGAGGAGGAGGTGGAGGAGGTGGAGCGCGAGGGGCGGTGGGAGGGCCGGTAAGAGGAGGCGTGTGGTGCGGAGGAGGCGGGGGTGCGCGGGGACATGCTCGCGAGGCTGGATTGCGGCGAGGAGGGCTCGAGCTCGGGGACGACGGCGCCTGCGCTGGGGCGGCGCGTGTGTGTCCGTGTCGGGCGGGGCGGTGCCAGTGCGGTGCGCTTCGCCGTCGTGCTTGCGCTCTTCGTGGAAGTGCTCTTCCTCGGGGACCGCGAAGCGAGCAGCGCGCTCCGTGCGGACGCCGCTGCCAGCCCCTCGTGGTGCGCCAGCAGGTCCGCCTCGCCCACGCCCAGCTCCCAGTCGAGCACGTCGAGGAACTCGCGCTCGATGCGGCCCACGTCGCGTTTGCCAAAGACGCCGGTGCAGAGGGCCCAGTGGACGTTCTTGAGGGTCGAGTCGTTTGTGTATTTGGAGGCGCAGATGAGGGCGCCGAGGAAGACTCGCTCGAGGGCCCACTCTTCGAGGGCGATGGAGAGATGGGGGCGGGCGCGGTTGATGTAGACCAGCGAGACGAGGAGGGTGGGCGGGGTGACTTCGGCCCGGGAGAGGACCGTCGAGACGAAGGAGGTGAATTTGGCGGTGTAGGGCGAGTTTGCGCGGACTCGTGGGCCGGCTGAGGAGGTGCGGCCCATGGCGTAGTCGACAGTCTCCGAGACGCAGTCGACGACGTAGTCTGTGACGTCGGGTAAGTATAAAGCGAAATGCAGCAGAGCAAAGCAAGACTCACCAATAACATGCCTGTCGAGCTTTATGTCGATGAGCTGCATTAATGCCGGTGCGTGTGTAGCGGGGTCGACGAGCGACAACGGGTGGACCGGCGAGCTGCGGGTGCTGCTGCTGCTAGGGCTCCAGCTTGAAGAAGAAGCCGAGGAGGAGGAGGAGGACGCAGGAGAGCTGAACATGTCTGCTGCTTGGGCTGGGTAGTGGGCCTTGGAAAAGTGCGGTGTCGGGCATCTCTTGCGGTGTATATATACTCTTGCCCCTGCGGCGCAGATTCAGAGCTCGATTTCCGGCGGCTCTGCTCAGACGTAGCCCCATCCGGCCCTCATTCCAAATCTGACTCGAGCCGGCTCAGCTGCAGTTTACCCGATTTGGACCACGACGATCGAGATCTCGGCTCGCTTATTTTTTTCTCTTTTCTTTCATTCGCCGGTGTCAGCTGCGATGAGTAATTAACCGCCTTTCCTGGGCTGGCTTGCGTTCAGCTGCCGCACCGCGCCGTGTCGACGTCTAATTACTGGCCTCAAGCGTATTGCACCCAGCGCGCAGCCCGTTCTCGCCCGCCCACCACGCCCCGGGGACCCCGCAGCCTGCCCTCGAAACACCCCCCAGCAGCGCCTTCGCCTAGCACACGCAAGGACATGCACACACCCCTCCTCCGTGTCTTGTCTCCGTCTCCGCGTGCGCCGCACCGACATCGACCCTCCGACCACTGCGCCCCGTCGCTCCAATTTCCCAATTCGGCATAAATTTGATTCCCCATCAAAGTGCCATTGTACCCCGATTCAGTCGGCGAATGAATGTCTCCCGCGCCGCACACATACATATGTATCACTACTGAAATGAAAGGTACCTTGTGCTTTAGAACGTATACGTCGAACGTCTTTCTTGCCGAATTCAAAGTAACTGCTACTTACCGGACTGACTACGGTAACAGATTGCACTTTGCACAATTCGAATTCCGCGCATTTCGCATTCCAGCCTTCCTACGGTCCGTCGGTTCCCTTGTCGCCTGTGGAGACTGACTTGACCTTCGATTGTCACCCGGACCCGGCGCAATGCAATTTGCGGAGATTCAGGATCATCGATTATCGATGTCCGTATCCACCCATTTCGCTTGCTCGCTGTAAGTAATCCCAGCCAGACCCATCCACTCCCATCCGTATACTTGTCATTATTATTATCATCATTATCTTTCACTTCCCGCGTCCGCGGCTCCAACGTCTATTATCACTGGTATCCTAACGCTCGCTGTAATCATAAAACCCACCCACTCCCGCAGTGACCCACCCGTATCCTTGTCATTATTATTATCATCATCTTTCGTCCGCGGCTCCAAGGTCTATTATCACTCCCAACCCACTCCCTTCCCATTCCTCACTTCCCAGACCCACCGCCACATCTGCATCTACTTACTTCTATTCCCTATAGCTACCACGTGTACTTACTTCAGCATAATCCCCACCACGCGCGCGTCCCGTACTTCCTTCCCTTTATTCCATTTATTATATTACCGCATATTAGGCCTAGACAAGGTATACATACCTAGTATATTCGGCCAAGCCTTATTCCTATCCTCGACAATTCAATTCAATTCAATTTTTTTTTCTTTTTTTGACAGCCGCTACGCCCAATCCTAAAACGGCAAATCACCGCCCCCCGGTCCATATCTAGAATGCCGGCGGCGGCCCTAACATGCGACAGATCCGCATCGACGCGATTCGCGATTCGGTTTTGGCCGATGATGACTGAGACGCTGAGTTAGCGAGGAGAGTGACTTTTGCTTAGCAACGAGGCGGGTTGTTAAGCAAGTCCGCTCGCTCAGCGGTCTCGTGAAAGGAAAAAGTGTACTAGTAAGTAAGTATTGCGTGTATGTAGTACGCCGCTGTTTCAATTGGAGACCGTGCAGGCAATCCACCACCTCCTCCTGCTCGTGTCGTCTCGGCCGATACATACTTGAGAGAGAGGCTCGCTTCCACGCGGCTTTACCATTAAATGACGTCTTTCTTTCATTTCACTTTTTTTTCCACCGAGTTGACCGAGGTCGCAATTCGGTTTAACGTCTGTTTTCTCGAGAGAAAGAGAGAGTCTCGCTTCCGGATGCGTGCGGCTCAATAATAAATAAATGACGTTTTTCAATATACTGAGCCGTAGTTCGGATGAACCTCGCTTTCCCTTTCTGTATACGCTTCTGGATCCGCGGCGGCTCAGTTATGACGTTCTCTTCATTTTCATTTTTTTTTTTCGACCGAGATAATCGCAGTTCGGATTACCAGTCGAGTCAATGTCGGAACCGACAGAAAATCATTCAAGGGAAGTGCGGTCCGCGTTCTCGCTACACAACACAGTTCGGATCCGCATCCCTAGTCGAATTGAACAAAAGGAAAACAAAAGCGGGACACGGTCTCGCCAAGCTCGGGCGGAACCTACTCTCCGATCGCATAGGACTACTCGCTTATAATTATGGCCTTGGGCTTGGCCCGTACACTGACAATGCCGCTCATCAACTTGACCTCGAACAACTCGCGTATGGCTACGGGCTCCACTCATCGCAGGCTCGCGTATATACTCGGATATCAACACGGGGGTATACTTGTATATTAATGATTATCTCACTCTTTCTTGAAACCTTGGAGGGAGGGAGGGAGGAGGGAGGAGACCGCGACCTTAATGCGCAAGAGAACAGACGACAGACAGACAGATTTTAACTTCACAGTTTCTCTAATCTAATCTTGCACTGCGCTCGGCTCGGGTATAATTAAAATTATAAATTTCCCGTGATTCACTCGGATATAACGCGCTTTGACCAACCTTCCTTCCTTCCGATTTTTTTATTTTCCCCGTATCCGTACTATATATATAAGCATTCCATTCTCGCTAATTTACTGTAATCCGATCAGGATTGGCGGTAATGTAAGGTAACTCGTCATCTTATCTCCCCAACATATACATCCTATCAATTCCTACCCCGTTAACGCCTCGATGCCGCCCCCGTCGGCCATCTACCCTGCATCGTCGTCGCCTTCAAGGTGGCCTTGAAGAGTAAGGCTCCACCCCGCTCCACGCCGCCACCAATTTAATAACCAGTCGTCGTTCGTTCGTTCTTTCGCCCCCACCCCTCTTCTCTTCATGTTTCTATGCAAGTAATAATAAGTAATCCTGTTACCCTCCTAAACCTAAACTTAAACCCCAACGAACATTCACGCTGCCCAACTCCTCCCTGCCATCCACCAGTATCACCAGCGTCACCAGCATTATCATTATCACCCAACAGTCAGACACCAAGTAACCGATATTAACCACCGGGACAACCGGCATCCCGTCCCGCATGGACGCAAACCTAAACATAAACCCAGCCTAACATTCACCCTGCACATTATTATCATCACCAAGTCGCCGATATTAACCCCCAGGTCACCGGGAGACCGGGAAAGTGTGTCCCGGGGCGCTGCTAGCCGTGCGGATCGCGTCGGGGTCTGTCCGTGCCCGACGATATAAAACTAACAGTGCCTGTGAGGGCGTCGTAGATTGACAGGACACAGCAATACTGCAGAACAAAGGACAGAACAGGCCTGGAACGTTATGCGCTGACGGAATCCAGATTAGTCCCTGGTCAGTGTGCGGCATGCGGGCTTGTTGACGGGAATAGCACTGGGATATGCTAATGGAAATTCGGAATGGGAATGGGACAAGACGAAAGGAAAAGAAATTGAATAATCCTCCGCCAAATCGCATTGGATGGATCAGACTGTGTCCCGTGACTCGGATAACCCGCTTTGACCACCTCTTTCCATTCTCGCTAACCATTGATCACTGACCAGGATTCCAGAGTGCCATGGGCGACCGGTAAATCAACTCATCACTCGAGGTATGTATGTATAGGCTTTGATTTATTTTTACGCGTCGCTGCAAGGAAAGACAAGTTCAAGACACGAATCGCTTGGAACACGACTCACACTCGCCGAACGAAATTTCAATATCGGACCCACGACTTGTGCGCGCGCACCATCCATCCATCGTTTCGCGCACCCCTCACGCACCTCCAGCCTTCCAACAGTCGCGCGTCTCTTAGGCGCCGGCTCCTCGTCACTTAGGGGCTGGGTTATTGTTATTGCACTCGCCTCTTATCACTAAGGCCAAGTTCCCGATATTAACCCCCGACACTGCCTGGTTACCGATACCGGAGTAGGAGGATTGCCTGAGGGGTTCGAATCCAGATGGAAACATCGGAACCGGGAAACAGGACACCAACACCCGGTAAAAATCTATCCTGGAGGTAACAATCAACTCAGAGTTTCATGCAGCATACAATGTAACATGTATTAAAGGCATGTTCGCGAAAAAAAAAAACGCTTAGGACACGACTCCGACTCGTCGCTTGGTTGGTTGACCGAAATTTCACCACGGACTATCCAACCCTACTACTACCAACAATACACCCTGCCAAAAAGTTGGCCTCGAGGCACCCACCACATACCGCGCCGATCGCGATTCCAGGTGGCGTCAGAGCCGGGGCCGGAGCTTTCCGCCCTATCCTATCCTATCAAGGTGAAAATTTGGCGGCGAGACGTCCGTCAAAATAGTGATAGCGACTCGGATGATAGCCGTGGTCAAGCAAGCCGGTTTCGACATCTCATAACATAATATTTTTTAATCTCGGGCTCGGGTTCTGGTTCAGCCGCCTGGCGAGGGCACCGGCAGTCCTAACGTCGGAATTGTCGTCGAGATAACTGATGGTGAAGAGGTAGGTGCCTGTGAGACCCTTGTTTAATGTTTCGTGGCAGGGTTCAGCATGACAAGAACAGAACAAGAACAAGACAGATCTACAGACGAGAGCACCGGCCCGGGGGCGATATGACTCGATATTGATAGGGGTTGGTTCAAAGAATCAGAATCAGAGTTCAAGACTCGCGAATCAAGACTCGGGAAGAATATCTTGAAGAAGTCGAGACAAGGCAGGGTCGGGAGACAGCAATCAATCTATAGTCCTCCGTATATACGCGCAGTGCGGAAGAGAAGGATCAGATCTCCGTCTCGTCGTCGTTGTGCGGTGATTGAGGACTCCACGAGAGTTTTCGTACTTCTGGAAGGTCATTTGATGTCTTTTTGCTCTCAATTTCGACCCCATAACATAACTCGGAAGACTAAAATTGTCCTAGTCCGCGGGATTGACAAGCCAAGTTCGCCTTAGCATCTCTTAGCCTGCATAATGATCACCACCCGAACAAATCCTCCGCGGCTTCAAGTTTTTTAGTTTTTAGGTTTTTTTTTTCATTTCGAAAAGCGAGCCATGTAATTGAACTCGTTTGTTTTCAATACACGGTATACCGTGATTTTCCGTTTTTTAATCTTCTGCTCCAGCACGGTATGAACGGGACTTCGGAACTCCTTCGATACTCTCGCCACATCACGGGTAAATTTGGCTCCCGATTAAGTTGAACGCGACTTGGTGTTATAATAATAGCGCGCTTTGGCTTGTGACCATTTCGGTCTGAAATCAGATCATATCAGGAAATCGCGCTTTGACCACCCTTGGATAACAATTAACATTCCGTCTTTGACGAGCCATGGCCATAGGTCAATGGAAATCAATTCAAAAAAATCGCGTCAAATCAGAAACCAAGTCGCGCTTTGGTTCGGTTTTGTTTATTTGACGCGTCAGTTCAACATGTGTTCGCTTTTGCGCTTCTCCGAGTCGGGTACTCACCTCGCATTGGCATCGACGGTCAACGCAACCAAAGTTGGGGGTTTGTCGATGCCTCAACGCTTTGATTGTTTCCCGCTTTTTTTCATTTGCCTGCACGCCACCGACGAACCACAACCACACCCTTGCATGGGCTCCACGATGCGTTCCCCGCCCGAGGTTCTCGCCCTTCGCTCATCTCGAGGAATGCATCGTGGAGCCCTCGGAGCGATGAGCACATTATGCCATCACACTTTACTTTTTTGTCGACATATATCGTTCAGCCTGCCATCCACCAGTATTATTATTATCACTGTAAGTCACCGACATTAAAGCTAAGTCACAGAAATTAACACCAGCACATGGACATCGACATGTTCACGTACGACCGGGTAACCGGGTAACCTCTCTCCCGAGACGCACCGCGCAAATCGCTTTGTTTTGATTTTTTTGATGTTTCTGATGTCAGGGAAAACGCAATGTGGCGGAGGAACAGACTTGACTTGGTTCCTGCGAGTCCTCGCATGCGTGTGGTCTGGACTCAACGACGAACGACGCGAGACGGGAGGAATTATTAATGTTTGAGTCGGGCGAGGGACGCGCCGGCGTCGAAATGTCGAACTACAAGGTCGAAAGTGCCTGTAACATCCTCGTGGTCTGGGCTCAAAATACGGCGTCTTGAGAGGGAAGGTTTTTTGTTTTGTTTTACGACTACGGCACGGGTAAAAATATCCTCCGCCATAGCCATAGGGCAGTTACCGTAAACAGAACAATGCTCGTTTCGTACGTGATCTCTCCCTATTTTATCAACATAGCATGGCACATTTTTTATAGCACAATGAGCGGTTCGGGGATTAAAAGTAAGCTGAGATGAACTTGCCCATTACAATATTTCGTCCCGTGACTCGGATAACTCGCTTTGACCGAGCAGGCTCAAGTATGATGTCAACAAAGCCAAACTGAGATTAATTTTTTTGTTTTACGCGCGGGCAGAGCTGCTTGCATCATGACCGCTCGGCGACTCTACGCCGCGAATTGGTGCAAAGCGAACAAGCAACATTGCCGCCTCTGACGCAAGAAACCGTCTCTTCTGGTATAGATGACGCGTAATTGGAGCACAACTGATCCCGCGCAAATTACAGCAGTGGGCACACGACTTGCACGAAAATGCCTCAATCATTATGCACTAATACCTCCCGTCCTATCTGAATGATGACCTGCAGTACGCATTACAGCCAACTAAAGTTGAGGGTTTATGCCACAATGGCAAATGCCTCGAATCTTCAACGGAACCCGCTCCGTCGACGGCTAGCTAAACTCCGCATGCACCTTGCAATTCCGTACGCACCTGATACTCCGTCGGCATTGTAAATGCCCGTTCCCTTCACCGTATTATGTTACTCACCTAACAATGCATTCAACCTGCCATCCCTCGGGATCACTGTATCACTGTCGACGTCGATATCAATTACGGACCGGGATACCGGCAAACCTACATCCCGGGATGGCGGTAGCCGCCTCAAGCGGCCGAGCGAATCGCACATCTGGTAGGTTTGTTTTGATTTTAAATTTTAAGGAAAACGCCGTGAAAGGGTGGCGTTAAGGATAGGGGTGATGGGTGTATAGGCTCGGCTCGACATGAACTTAGGCACCAGGGTCGATTGGTGCCTGCGGCGTCTAACATTTGTTTTACAGACGCCGGACCACATAGGGTCAAACTTTTTTAAACCTAACACCTAGTCCCGTGATTCGGATAACTCGCTTTGACCTCTCTCGGCAAATCACGAAATGGCGCTTTGACCTTACTTTCACGGCATAGTCGCGCTTCTTGGGTTATTTGTTTTACATATTGCTAGTTCAACCCATCTTGGCTTTCACGACCACAGCCATTTGGCGACTCGAGCTCGCAAATGACACGGGTACTGCTCGAAGGTAAGTAAGATTTGAGTAAATGACTCAACCATTAATACCTCCCGTCTCGTCTGTATTACCTAGTGACTCAAACGCAACTAAAGGTGAGGGTTTATGCCTCAATGCCCGAATGTTCAATTCAGCCCGCCGTGGGCTTCACAATGTAAGTATTCCCAGTTCGGGTCCCTCCGTCTCATTCACATTATTTCACAATTTATTTGACATATCATTCAGCCTGCCACGCACTAGTAGCCAGCTCACCGCGCAGATCGCAGGTTTAATTTTAACAAACCAACAACTTACCTCGGGCTCGGGCCTGGCGCCACCCGGTTCAGGCTTGTCTGTTGGACATCGAGCGTTCCTGTGGGATCCTCGCTGTCTGTGCTCGGGTCTACGAGGGCCAGGAACAGGGACGACATAGGGAGCACCGATCTAGGAGGATGTTGTGAGCGTCGCCGAGAGATAAAGGACGAGAGAAGTTATGTCGATATCCGGATTCGTGCGACATGCGAGTCGTGGCTTAGGGGCGGGGGCGCGCAAAAATATCTTGCAAAAGCCCAAAAGGAAGTTACCATAAGCGTATCCGGAGGTTAGGAGCAAGACAGGATCCGTCACCGAGTCAAATGCAACTCGCAGCCCGACATATCGTGCCTCAAATATTTTCATGAGAAATGGACCAAGAAGGTGCGAGGCGCCGGACGGTGACGCTCGTTGCGCCATCCCGTTGTGAGTTCAACTGGCGGTTTGACTCGACTCAGCTCATTTTTGTTTCTTGTTGGAATACAGTATGCTAAATTGCCCAGTCTGCGAGTCAACAAATTCATGCCACTTCATTTCAGCTTCTGCCTGCATCCTCCGCGGCGTTAGCTTATTTCCGTTATCAACCCCACCCGATGCCTTGATTTCAAACTACCGTTCGATATCCTCCGCGGCAATTTCACTATTAATTATAATTAGCAGCTCGTCCGTGATTCCACTCCGCGGCGTTCGATTTATTCTGAGACATCGACGGGATCACCTCACGAGACGCTCTCTCTTACTCTCAAACACTATAATTGGTCAAGTTGCCGAATCTTCCGCGGGGATTGAATTTCCATTCACTTTACACAGTTCTTCCTCTAGGCTCCATTTCTTTTTTCTTTTAGTTCTACTGGGTTAATCTACCACCACTTGACGACCTAACGAAGAGAACACCTCAAAATGCAAGCCTTTGATATCAGTCTCGGCCGACATTCAACACGCCGGCGATCCATCAATCGGCATCTGACTGCCCAAAGCTCCGTCATACCCGTGCATCCATTATCCGTGGTCCATGGGCGGCCCTGCTAATGCTAATGCGGAGAATCAACTTGAAATACTATTTACGCTCCATTATGCAGCCGCTTATAACGTCCGCTTGGTCGGAGTGGGGCAAGAAATTTGTGCCCCGGGCTCGGGCTCGGGCTCGGGCTCGGACTTGGTTCCTACAGCGCAATTGGAGAGGCGCCATCGAGACACAATGGTTCGTCCTCGGAGGGAGGGTCGCAATAATTGACTAGAGCGCGCCCGGAACTTGAACTAGTTCGTGCTTATCGTGCTTCTGGATTTTGTGCTTTGACCGCTAACCCGAACCATACGCACGGATGTGCCTCACTTAACATTATCTTAATCCTATACTAAATAATGCCTCAATTCCAATTGCGGCCGAAGTTCTATCTGCCCGCCACTGAGGGCATAATACGCCAACTTGAATGCTAACGATGAGTAAAGGGCTTGAATGTAAAGTGCGTAAAGTAAATGGCCAATCCTGAATCCTCCCCTTCGGCTTTAATCGTTTCTCCGTGCCTTGTAACGTTACCTGCTACAATATCCAAGTATACGGACTTGGCAGGGTGAATCATATGACAGTAACAGGATTCTAACAGGTTTACAGCAGGGCAAACCGCCACTCAGGAGGAGTTGCGTGCGTCGGCGCGGGTGGCGGAACCGCGCGGGCCGCCCGAGGACATCGCACCTCCGTGAGCGCGCGAATTTTAACAATAGCCTATGTCCGTTGATCTCCTCAAAATAAGTGTAACTCACCACGGGTGAGACCGGAGTATAGGAAGACTTTGCGATAAATATATTCGAGCACTGCACATTTCTGCCATATTATAGATTGAAAGTATGCCAACTGCATATCACAGACCTACATGACAGACACCCCTTATCCGCTTTCACTTTTTTAATTACGACGGAGGTACGGGTGGTATCATCCCCGTTCCTGTTTTAATTTAGGAGTTATGCTATTAGATGTAAAATCCGGGGATAGGTACAGTATTGAGTGACAGTCGATTCCGACTACGCCCGCTCATTATTACACTTCTCCTAATGTTGATAAGTTATTTTTCACCTCAATTCTTCAATTTACTGAGGAAATATCAGGCGACTATTGCTTTAGTCTAATTCCAATTCGGAATCCTTATAACCTATTTATCAATTCACAATATTGGATGAGTCCCAGCAAGTCGCACGCTTCTTCAATTTACGAAGGAGGTAAAGTTGAATCAGGTATTCGGCGAAATTCGATCCATTTATCAGTTTATCAAGTATCCAAGCCGCAGGCTCATCTCGCTTCACTTTATTTAGGGTGCGAGTTCTCACTATTGGTTGACTTTCACATGGCTGCCCGTATATGGTAATCAATCAATGATGGCGAAAAATGCTCCCGCCGGTTGCCGATCTCTTCCACAATCAACTCCTCCCGCGACGACAGACCTTGCGACGCACCTCGCGACCTGCGCTCCCGCGCCGACTATATCACGACGGTTAATTGCCAGTGGCGGCAGAAGCGCGCGCCTCGGTCGCTTCGATTTTTCTTCCTTGGAAGACAACGACGATCCGAAGGCGCCGCTCCGACTCGTCGAGTCGTCAATTACTTCTCCAGTTATTCGTACTCGGTTGGCGCTTGTCATTTGGAATGTTCGACTGACGGCAAGAGTGCTCCCGTTACCTCGAACCCGGCTAACGCACTTCTTGACGAACAACATCCTCCACAGCTGGTCACCAGCCGCGGCAGAGTGCTCCCGCCTATTCCTCCGAGGCGTTTAGCCGGCTTGCGCGACTAGCACACTTCCACTGTTGAACTCGAAATCCTCCCGCGTCCCCCCGAGCTGGCTAGCGTGCGATGCGTTCCTAGTTCCCTGACTTCCTTGCCAGCGCGGCTGCAGCCCAGACCCGCGGTGGACGCGATGCACTTGACGACAGGACCACTGCCTGAGCATTAATACGCGTACCGACGCTCACAGTGCTGATCTGTTCCCTGTTCCCTGCTATACGGCACACCACGACGCCCGCTGTTCCATCCCACCCTATTCTATTCTCTTCTACGTAGAACCCGCGCGGAACTAACGAGTGCTGTCGAGCATTGTTCAACGTCAGCCGATGCACGACTGAATCGAGGGTGGACTTCGGACTCTGGACTGCTACGTGTTTCGGACCCGAGCGAGCGAACTAGTGAGCGAACCGTTCACGATTGCACCCCGCAGCCGAGCGCCGAACAACCTACAGTAGCCCAGTTGAGTAATTATCTCTCGCGCTGCGTCGCGTCCGAACAAGGCGCGTTCATCTCCGCGCCTCAAAGGATGAAGGGAGGAAGGTTATCTTACAATCAACGAATCAATGAGTTGCGTTCATGATCGCCCTTCTGTCTGCCAATAAGGAATAGTAGGACATTACTGACGTCGACATCTAGACATCGCCGACGCCGAAGCCTGACGCTGAGATGATGCATTTACCGCGACCATGTAGGTTATCGACAGATGGCCCCTGCGAGGAACCCGCCGGGGAAGGTACTGTACATACGACAGCAGGTATCGACGGGTATTGACTCGTACAATTTACAACCATGGTTCCGCGTCTCCTCATTGTACGAAGCTGACGCTCGACTGATCCTCGATTTTTAGCGAGTTGGAACTTGGCGACCAGACTCGCCCAGAATGCCGTGATGTCTTGGAGCCTGACGCGCACTTTACCCGCACTTAGAACTTTGTAAGTGCGACTACAGCTTTCCAATCACGAATTGTGGAGTAATCGCTACAGCAAGATACAGCTCGCTAATTACTACAGATACACAAGGGCCGGCTTGACGCCCACCGGCGAGGCGAACTTCGATCTCAATACTCGAACCAGTTGCGAACCCGGTCAGCCGGCGCCTGCGCCCGCTGCGAGTCAAAAAAAAAGCTATTATGGACAATGGACTTCTATACTACAGCACTCCTGAAGCTACTCAGTTCTATCTCTACAGCGCGACACCAAGCACGAAGATCATGATGGAATCCGGTAGGTGGGACCACTGGATCGGCATTGCTAAATTAGTGGTACTCGAGGCGCGCTAGCTCCCCGGCAGACGATCTTCCATTGCCCGAGCAGGCTTAACCTCAGCTCTCCTCGCTTCTTCATGATCGAGCTCGGTTGAATGCAACTTTCTCATCTGTTGGCATGAGATACCTGATGGAATATTCGAAAGAAACTCGACCCTACCAAACGAATGACCTTCCTGACTTGGTGCGTTAAAGTGGAACCGTCTTGAACTGGTCCGGAAAATAATGAATCAAACCAGAACAATAACAATGGAAGACTTACTTGCGCCCACAACGTTCTCGCTAATCTCTTTTATCTTATTCAATCCTATACGGCGTCTTGTCATCGTATTGATTCGCGTAGTGCCGCCCGCCCGCCGCGACCAGCTCTGATCGGAATGGCCTTCTTGTTTTTCGGCTCCCTTGTCTCGCTTTCGACGTTGATCTCGGTGGCCATAGATTCCGAAGTTCGTTGGCCACAAATTACCTGACCCCGCCCCTACACTGGCCTCCGTTCTATGTCATTCTGTTCAGGCGGCATCGAACGTGTTTCATTCTGATCCGTCGATGCGAACCGGAATTAATCCTGGAATAATGGCGGCACAGCTCGGCATGCGGGAGCCTTTCACGCCCACTCGCAAAACTGCTTCTGTATTAGATGCCCCTTCCTTTCGTTGATTGTACGGCGGGCTGCGGCCGCCTGTCTATAATAGATTCATTGATTCGCGCACGGCGTGTCGATCAGGCCGGAATTTCTCGTTCTTGTTGTTTCGAGGGTGGTCACAAATGCAATCAATTTGATTCATCCCTGGCTATGCAGTGGCCGTGGCTTCTTACCGAGATGGCCTACCGCGCGTTTGATTTCGTCCTACTTCGGTAAATCAGCGGAACCTTTTCTCGGAGGTTGGTCAGCTATGCAATCAATTCCACCCTCCCGTTCAAATTGAAATGATGGCTAAAAAACTTCCAGATTTGGATTGGGAAGATCGCCAAGGGTGTTCACATTCTACAATTCGGGGCCATTCGCGTGTTCCGCTTTCCAACTTGGACTCATTTGGAATCGTTTCCGGATTCGGAAAATTAGGGAAGTTGAACTACCAAATTAGCCGTGTTGACTTCTTTCAGGAGATCATCGAAGGCGGCCCTGAATTTTCTGCCCTTCAACCTCTTTGACTCACATAATTTCCTGGGATCCTAATATTCATTTCTTCCGTCTAATTCATCCTGTGCGCGAGCCGGCTCACTTCACTCTGACGGATCGAGCTCTGACTGTATTTGAAGATGGCACTGCTAGTAGGACTAATATTCCTGATCGCCTCAGAACCATGATTCGAATAAACACTCCCATACATCTGACTCACACAGAGCCGAAGCATATTCGTCGCTCGCATGAATATCAATGTCTTCAGACTGCCGATGACTCTCCCTCTCACTCTGATAACGAAGGTGAACCAACTAAGTGGGCCGATATGTAAACAGGACCCACAACCCTTGATCCTCCCTCGGTCGTATCGGTTTCTTATTTCCATTCCCCGCACAATCACTGCTTCTTCGTGGCGGAAACCCGGAGAGGCCGTCATCGATCATGCGAAGTGTATTGTTCATTTTGAATTTAAATTGAGAACACGTTCGCATTCGCTGGCCACCGGCTGCCAATCGATGCGTCGCGTAAGTACAATGCCCTCGCCTAAATTATTACTTTCTCTAAAATCTTCACTCGAGTGTTTGAAACAGCGGATGAAGCTGACTTCCAAAGCAGGACCGAGGGGACGCATCGCGCCAATGTTCTCGCGTAAATTGCCGCTGGCAAGCCGCTCGGTAAATATATGACTCGGGGAGTCGAGGCTGTCTACAATTTATTTAGTCTGTGCCGCCTACTTATTGATGCTCCGGAATCATCGCGAATGACGCGGCAACCTCCGCCCTCAGCCCACAATTCAGTTACTTCCCACAATTACTGACTCGTCCTCGATCACTCTTGATCCGAACTTATACAAAAGCGGGAGCGCTTCCCACACTCATGTCGCGTAGACGGCTTATGTTGACGCTTTTGTTCACACAGTGATATTTTTTGAGTCGCGAAAATTCCAACAAGGGTGATAGGGAGGGTTGAGGCAGGTATGGGAGTGATGCTGGGATAAGTGCTCGATTTTTAGCTGCGGGAGTTGTACGGCCCTGCATCATGCCATTATTATTCTGCGGGAACGAGGCAAAAGAAACTGACCCGCACCCAATTAGGAACAATGGGATCGACGGTTATGCGGCGTGCGCACAAAGGGTCAAGTACTTACAGGAAAATCTTAATCATTGTCCTCGCCCTGAAATTTGTAAATGAAATCTTCCGATACCTAAGTACTTGTGAGTCCACTTGCTGTGCGCCGTTCCCATCGGGCGCCTATTTCGACGCCGAATCAATGTTTCCGTTTCCGTTTTGCAGGTGCGATGGCCGCGGGGATCACAGGTCGGTTCGTTTCGTTTTTGGTTCGTGGAGAACAAAGGTGGGATGGTCGGGGATCAAAATTCGGGATCAGATGAACAGCAGCGGGAGGATCGACGGTTCTGGAGAACAAAAAGGCGGGAATAAGGTGGTTCAACAAAGGCGGGATGGTCGGGGATCAAGATTAGGGATCAGATGAACAGTAGCGGGAGGATTGACGGTCCTGAAGAACAAAAAGGCGGGAGTAAGGGTAAAACAGGTTGCGCTTGGTCGTAAAAGAGAAAAAAAGCGGACATGAAAGGATTTTGAAAGGAGTCGACCAAGTTCATCCGAAATGTAAGCAATGCTCAGAGGAAAATGCTTAACTTGAATGTCGCCTCCCCACCGTCATAGCAACACAGCGCCGAGTGTTGAACGGAATTGATTCATGTTTCAATAACCCTCCGGGCCTATCAATCGCTGTGCACATCAAGAAGAAAAAGAAAACACTTGCATCCGGGCATCAAAATGGCTGTCATTTTTTCTTTCTGATTCAACATTGCAGGAGACCGACTTGTCCAACTGATTTTATCACTGCCACTGTCGGCCCATCGGGGCGTTTCGGGCGTGCGATAGGCTCGCCCGAGCGCCCGCTTTAAGTTGATTACCGTCGCGGGTGCCCACGTTGTGTACCGATGCAAATCATGTCTTTCTCTCTTCGTTCTCCGACGGGTCAAGTTTTTTGAGTTTTGATGCGGTAGGTCCCCATCCCCGGTCGGAGCGCCCGTTAAGAAACAGATGCGCCCGTCCAAGTAGTAAAGTATGATTGCAGTAGCGGATTTCCACGGTGCGCACAGATATAAAATCATTCCCATTCTTCTACCCCGGGTGCGTAGCGGGTGGAGCTTGAGTTTTAGTGGAGCAGGTTACCACTCCGCGCCGGTGACATGGTAAAAGTCAAAACGAAACTAGACACAAGAGACAATTACACGGGAATAGAAAGCCGGCACGAATGCTGCTGAGTCTGAGTGAGCACCGAGTTCAATAAAATTACGGTGTCAATTACAACCTTCAAACGCCGTTCAATCTCCTTCCTTCGTTCCTCCGAAGAATTCAGTTTATTTATTTTATACCACCAACACATCCTTCGCCACAGCAACGCCCTCAAAATGGTTCTAAAATAGTATACATTGTCAGAGCAAATTTAGTAAATAGACTTTGCCGAACTTCGTGGCGCTGTCCCGATTCGGCCAAACTGCCGCCTCTGTCCAAATTAAGTAAAAATGGAATTTTCATATAATTATCTACACCACCACAGCGAGATTATCCCGGGGGGCGAGCCAATTGGGAAGTGAGCGGCTCGGTTTGCTGCCCAATATTTGTTGCACATTAAACTCATATATGCCTTGCCAATAGCTCGTAACTAGACACACTTATTGGGGTACAGCTATTGCTGTCTTTCAAGCTTCTTTCATTGCTCAACAGCACAGTGCGCTCAATGTTGAGCATTAAATTCATATATGCCTTGCCAACAGCTCGTAACTAGACACACTTATTGGGGTGTAGCTATTGCTGTCTTTCAAGTTTCTTTCATTGCTCACCAGCAAAGTGCGCTCAATGGGCTTGGAACTTGGATTCTATTTGCCTTTCGCCAATAATGTCCCTCCAAACTTCTTTCATCCAATTAGATAAACCACCCGAAGATCAAAGACAGGATGTCGTAAGGTACAGAGCGTCAGCGATAAAGAACTCGAGGTGAAGCAACTATTTGCTTCAACGCTCCAACTAGAAGAATTCATAGCTGTGAAAACATGGTAAAGGGATTCATGCAGCTGTACTCTATCTTACCCAAAATCAATTCTTTACCTATGGGCGGATACATCTACGTACAACATCACTGTAAGCAAGAAAGAGGCAGAATGCATGCATGAATAAACAAGGAACGAAGCGAAATATGCAGATGAGATGAAGAACGAATATGCAATACGGAGTGACTGCCCAATACTCTCGACCGAGCCTCCCGCGAGATATACATGTAGATGCCAGCTCCCATCCAAGCTTAGGCCACTCACAAAACGACGACCCCGCGAGATGAAAGAAGACAGGAATGAAAGACGAGGGCTATCCACCCGGTGCCCCTCCGCGAGTCCGGCTCCCGCGCGGACGCCCCCGTGGACGCTTCACTTGCCCGCCGTCCTCGCCATTCGTCCCAGCGTGATCTGCGGCATTGCCATTGGTACCGGCGCCGTTCGTGCCTGGCGAATGATGTCAGAATGCAGGAGAAAACGAAAGAGAAAAGATTCACCATTGCCCATCCGCTTGCGCTTCTTCTCCACGACTTGTGTGCCTTGCCCCTGAACCTGCACTGGATTCACACCCTGGCCCATATTCAGATTGGTGGGCGCGGCGCCCGCAGTTCTTCGCTCGGTCAGGTATCTGCATCAAAAGAAGGGTCAGCGATAAGGACAGGAGGAAGGGGAAGAGAGTAAAATAAAGGTAAAGGGAAAAAAGGAAAGGAAAGGAATAAAGGGAAAGAAAGAAGAAAAATTGCTCGATCGCGCGTCCCCACGCCAGGTTCGCGTCGACGTCGCGCCTCCTGCCGCCGGCTCATACATCACCGCGCCGCCCCGGTGTGACCGTCCGTCCGTTGCAAGCGCCAACCAGAGCGGTGATAACGATGGGACCCATCCGTATCGGTTCGGTGAGATTCGACAGTGAGGAACGCGGTGGCAGCGGGGATTCACACGACGCAGCGGATGCACGGCCCGTGCGGGAATAGCGCGGCCTCTGCGTCTCTCATCCCCTCCCCGCATTCAGTCGCAAATCCCGAGAATACAGGAACGCTACGCATCCCGCATTCATTCTCGCAGTCTCGTGCCGGGTCGCCGGAGCCTAACCCGACTCCGAGTCCGCCCACACCCACATGTGCCCTCAGCTAAGACGCCGGAAGTCGGGACGCAGGGAGAAGATAGGTCGCCGGCGGGCTGGCTCATCACTTGTGTATGCGAGCGGCGCGGGGTCTGGCCCATCGGTTTTCTGGGCTGATGGATGCGAGCGATGCGGGCTTGGGAGGGCTTGGAAGCACGAAGCACGAAGCATGAATCACGAAGGACATGGGCTGCGAAGGGGACGGGCGAGACTCCAGAGTACAGGCACAGGACCCGTACTTGGCGAAGGCCCAGACCCCGATAGACCTCGGGACAACGAAGATACCCCAGGTGCGCCAGGGAGAGAGACGGCTCGGTCCGGGCAGGCAGAGAACGCGCGCGCGTAGATCGCCTTGACCGGTGGATTATGTCGTCGACTGCGGGTATTCACGGGGAAGAAACGCTTGGACCAACGAATTAACTCGAAATCCCAATCGAGCATCGCGCGTCCCTGGCCCCGAATCGGGAAATACCCCTCTCCGCCACTTTCTCGCACCTTCGCGCACAGAAAGTACTTCAGAACGCCGCACCCCGCACTTCCGATAGCAGGTAATACCGCACTGGGGACAGCAGGCGATAGAAGCTCCGCCCGCGCCACATTATCGCGCCCCCTGGGCCTGCGCTTCATGACACCAGCTGTGGGGTTCAGAGTGCAGGACCACGGCGCAGCTTGAGGAGAGCATGAGACTGTGCATGAATGTCGTGCGCGACCCACACCCAAGGCGAGCCGCACGAGATGACAACGACGGCAATGGCAACGGCAGGGCGAAGGCACCTTCCAATCAAAGGAACCAGCGCATGCCAACGCAACGTACACTTCTACCCCGCACGATCCTCGCCTCACCACCCGCCACAAAACCAAAAGGAAATCACGAAATCCTCAACTCATGGAAGAAAAGAATGAGAGCATAGAAACCGTCCGACCCCGCACTCAACACCGCACCCCCCGCTTCTGACCGCAAGCCCGGCGTCCTATAGCGCGCCTTGCCTACGACCTTGAGTTCGTATAGGGATTGATAGTGGATGTTCGTAAGGGTGGCGTAGGACACCGGCAAAACAATTCTGCTTTATTGCTTCCACCGGCGTCCTAGCGACTCCCGAACCCATCCCATCCATCGCGATAGATGGATAACCGCGTATCTCGAGAGAGGATCGCGAGGATCTGGAAGATCGAGCGAGGCCTAGGCCCACACGCCACACCGACGCGCACACGTCCGCCGCGCCTGCCCGCGTAAACGAATAGCTGATGAAAACAGATAACGAGCGACTCGCAAGCCGGGCACGGTCGAAAACGCCATTACAGCAGCGGTGCGACCCACTGGGAGGCGAGCCAAAGATTTAAGAAAAGCCGGGTGGTCGAACATGCGAAGGCAGCGTTGCCTCCACCACCAACTCCTATGCGCGTGCAACGCCCGTGCACGCGACCCACAAATAACCCCCCGTACAATCGCAAGCACCGCAGAAAGGAGAAGACAAATAGAAAAAGAAAGGAAGAAAGGAAAAATAGGACGCCCCCCAAAAAGGGAATAAATCAAGAAATCAGAGAGAGACAGAAACGCACCCCGCACCCTTGCCGTCTAGGGTCTCTTGCAGGCTCGGTAGCGGCGGCTGGCCGAGGTCCGCGCGGAGGCGGTCGACGTCGGCCTGCGGGTTTGAAGTGAAAGTGGAGGGTGAGGAGTGTGCGCGCGGGGAAGTTAGAGAGGAGGAGCGGTGTGAGGGCGAGGAGCGAGAAGGGAGAGGGAACAGAAGGAGAGCAGGGTGAGAGCAGGAGGAGAATTCAGGATGGTGGGGGTCGCGCAGTGAGGCAGGAGGACAAGTCGGAAATGGAGGGAATTGGAGGGGGAGGAATAGCACGGAAGGGTAGAAGAGGAATACGGAATCGAATAAAATGAGATCGTTTGACAGTTCAGGCGCGAGTCGTAGAGCGGGGTGTAGATACATAGAGTGAAAAAATGAAGTAGAATAAATAGCGTCAGCTTCGATTTCTATCAGAAAGAAAGAAGAGGACCTTTGCAGCCTTGTACTCGCCCTCGCTGAGCGTGCTGATCTTGGCGCGGAGCGCGGCTCGCTCGCGGTCGAGCGTCGTCTCGAGAAGGTCCGCTTGGTTGCGGTCTTCATTGACCTGCACGCGGGGACGATGGTTAATATCAATTCAATCACGGACTCGAAAAGGGAAGGAAAAGGGAGATGAGGGTGCGGGAGAGCCGTCTGGAAGCAGATCGTTTCGGGGCCAGATTATCCAGACTTGTAGGATACGCACACGAGCCAAGTGCAATGAGGCGGAAATAAGCAAAGGACGCCACTATACCTGGGCTAGGCATTCGATGAGGCGCTGCCGTTCGGATTCGAGTCTATAAAAATGAAAAAATTCTTAGTCGTTGATACAAGCAACATGGAGAGAGAACCACGGGGTCAACAGAAGCTTAACACGGACGATGGACTCGTTCCGAGTTACATATTGTTATCCACGTTGCGGCGGCACGTCGGGCGCATACCGGAACACAGGCCACAATGGAACGAAAGAAATATAAGAAGCACAAGACCTACTTATTCCTTTGCTCGCGAATATCCTGAATCGCGCGGTTCTTCTGCTCGAGCGACGCGTGTGCCGAAAGGATGTGCGCGGTATGCAATTGCAGCGTCAGCGCGTGCTTTCTATTACCAAAATAAATGAATTCGTATAACTCCCGTTTTTTGTTAGAAAAGCGCACTTGAGTTCGGCAGTCTTGGCGAGCTGCACAAGGTCCTTGGTCCAGTTGCCCTTTGCCACGACCGGCTGCTGCTGCGGCTGCGCACTGGTACCAGCACCAGCATTGTTCCCGATATGATTATTGCCCACACCCGCACCCGCAGCAGCACCAGCACTCGACCCAGCGCCGACATTGTGCACCACAACATGCGCCCTCGGTACAACTACAGGCTTCGGCGGCGCGTGCTGCGTGTCCTGCGGCGAGACCGTCGTCGGCTGGTGTTGGACAGGATGCTGCTGCTGCTGAGGCCCAGTGTAGTGAACATATTGAGGCTGTTGAACCTGCGCGGGCGGCCGATGCAGGCCCGACGACATTTTGCGCGAATGCGCTTTTGAGTGGGTCCTTGGGGGCCACACGACAAGAAGGGTGGCAGGAGGGACTTGTAGGTGCCTGTTTGCAGCGGAGGATGTAGCCGTGTTTGGCTGGGGCATACAAGACTAACTCACAGCCTTGAACAAGTTGACCATCATGAACCACGCGCAACAGCAACAGCCTTTGCCTCGCTTTGATATCTGCAGTCTCCGTTTCCTCGCAGAACAAGGACACACAGCACTCTGCCTCGACTCCAAGTTTCAATGGCCCGGGGCCTTTACCAACGCAAGCAAACTTCTGATCGCGGGCTGCATGCCATCTACTGCACTGCTGTCCAGGCAATCCGTTTCCTTGTGTAACAAGGGCTGCACATCCGCATGCACAGCTCTTGAATCCATCGGCTGTTTGAACCTGGCTCGACTCCAACCGAACTGAACCTGGCTTCTAGATGTTACTGGTATTTACTGTCCTCGCATTCAATGTACCTGCGCTGCCGCCTCTTAGTACTGAGCCCGTACCTCGTACCTGTGCTTCGAAAGCGTCGTCGAAGCAAGCTGCAGTACCCCTACTTAGTGCCTGTCGACTTCCTTCACTGCCAGTTAGTGCACTAAGGAACGCACTAGTGAGAAAGTCTAGAAGCTCGTCCAGTTTGTCCGTTTACCCGGCATATACGTTGTTTTGACTAGGCATCAAGCACTTGATTCTTGGATCCCAACCCAATTCTCTTCCGTCGACATACCTACGAACAAACTGGCTCACCTTTGCTTCTCACCGCACTATTTTTTTCTTCTTTCTTCCACCCCATCTAATCTCCGCCCTTCGAACGCTTAATCACCCTCCGTCGCATCCAGTTCAACCATTGCTCCTCATCGTCCCTGATCAATAAAGCTGTACCCCAACTTAGCCGGTCACCCCCGCACGGCATAGAACAAAAAACAACGGACTCGGTGGACCTCAGCGACGCCCGAAGTCAACCCGCCTTCTGCCCTCCCGCGATCCGTGTTAACAGTTACGCTTCCCTTCGATCCTCGATGACTTGACTCGACCTTTACATCCCATCCCCTGATACATCTCATCTCTAGCATCAAGAAGGAGTGCCTTTACCATCTTTGGCCTGTGTTTAATTCCATCCCATCCCGTCAACCTAGAACAGAAACAACAGACTCGATGGGACTCGGCAACGTCTGAGATCAACCTGCCTTCTGCCTTCCCTCGATCGGTGTTATTGGTTACGTTTCTCATCCACTAACACATCCCACCCTTGATATATCTCATTCGTAGCATCAGGCATCAGGAAGAAAAAATCATCTTCACTATCTTTTAAGCTCGTGTTTGATTCTATCCAATCCCATGCCTCCTTGTTTCGACTGATTATCTTAGCGCCGTTGCCTCGAATCCTAACCGAAAGTACGATTGCGTGGGCCCAAGTTCCTATTTCGTTCGGACAGCTGCGAACAGGCCTGCTGTGCACGCAGATCAAGTCAAATGCCACATTCAGAGGAAATACGGCCGAATCATTTAATTTCCTCCTCCTCCGCAGTGAGCTATGGTATCCACCTCCTCGCACATCGTCTTCGCTACTGCGCATTGAGAAATTCTTTTTCAATTCCCGTCACCTACGCTGCGTGTGAATATCCTTCACTTCTTCAAGTTCGTTCGTTCCAAATCTCCCTTCTACATTCACAATTATTACACAAGTCTCCGAGTCCGAACCCGAGTTGGTTAGTCTCCCCGCAGCAACGCAAAGCGCACCGAGCGTTGACGATTCATCCCCAATCCTAAGTCCTGATTCACTCCTTCTTGAAGTCGTTACTTAACACGCTCTATCCCGGGCTCCGGTCTAAAATTATATTTAAAAAAGCTGCTCAACTCGCAACAGACTCAGTACGACTCAGCACTCAGCGCTCTCTGTCGATCTGTCGTCTTGCCAATGACGGGTTGCCTTTTGATCTTAACCGCAAAAGACGCTAACTGCGGCGCGTCTTAGATTCGCTTTCAGTTCTTTTCAGGGCCAGTTCTATATACGAGCTGCCGGTTTAACTACGGCCAGTGATACCATGTTAGCATTCACCAAGGTTCAAAACAATCACGACAATCACAGATCAAGTGCGTTAAGATTTATAAAAATTTGGGATGTCGAACTTGCCAGTCGTCAAATAGAACCAGTCTTGCTGTAGAAATTCCAGGCCATATAATGCGCCTATCTATTTCAAAGGAAAAAGGTTGCACGATGATCGCGCGACATAGCAAAGACGGACGGTGATCCGTTGTTAGTCTAGTTTATTTGGATCAGGCGAAGTTCGGGATTCTGTAATATCATCTCGAGGGAGAATTCCAGCAAAGCTCCGGGAGGATGGAAAAGGTTGAATAAACGGAGTCGCTTGATGGAGACGGATACGATCTCGATGAACAAAAATTCAACAAGAGCTCTTTGGTGAGATTCGAAATTGGGGGAAATTTTGAATGGCCATCCCTCGACCATATGGGGTCAGTGGTTGCGAATCAGTGGCCAGTCACTGCTGTACGCAAGAAATGGCCAGCAGCGTATTAGCTACTCATCGCTCTACAGGATTGCCATTATAGTTCGACTGCGTGTGTTTTTAGAGAATCCCGTGAAAACATATAATGCGATTTCAACTCACTGAGTGTGTGAGTCCCGTTCCCCTGCCAAATCCGTTGGCACGCGATGTCGGCCAAGCAATACGTCGGTTGGGTGCCAAGCGGAGTCAGATTCTGTGACTTGCACGTTCTTGCACGGCGGTGCCATGGGCGACTATGGCCGAGTCAGACCAAAAGAGTCGAGTCCGAACTTAGATGTGAGTTTATTCGACTCGACAGAGCTTGAAAAACATGTAGTGGGTCTATACAGGAAAGACGAGCCAGCTCGCGCGCAGAAACGAACACTGAAGGGGAAATTAATGAGGGCTAACCAAAATTAGGACGATTGCGTGCGAGTCAAAGAAATCTGAATATCTTCTTCCGATGCAGGGCTGCGTAGAAAACGGCGAAGTGAATTAAGGAGGTCATATCCAGCTTTATATAATTCATTTCGAGAAAGTGAGATTAGCGAGTGGTCTGCAGGGCTAGGTTATACGATCAGTCGAGCGACGCCGAGATCAAGAGATTTTAATTTGTGGGGAATAGTAGGCGAGACAAGAGGAAGCAACGAAAGGAAGCGAGACAAAGGCAAATAATCCATTCCGGGGGCCCGCGACCACACGTTATGCGTCGTGACAAGACACGGAAGACTGACTACAGAAGAAGATTAGCGAACGGGTTCTTGGAACTGGCTATTGTTCTCCAAATAAATCAGTTGATGCACTGAACCAGGAAGATCAACTCATTTGCGAGCTTGGAGTGGATTCCCCGGAAGTCTCCGAGCCTGATCGCCAAGATGCCATGAGATGAACCAGAGCGAGCTCGAAATCCGGGGCACAATTAAAATGACTTGGTCAGAAGGGAACCAACGAAGGCGCCCATTTGCATTCCTTGAATCATCTTGAGTCTTGTGCCGCTGCTGTAGTATCCACCCAAGCTTTATCCGGAATAGGCGCCGATTGGCCTTCTTGGTCCACCTCGTTTGAAATACAGGATAGACGCCAAGGCGCCAAACCGTGCTGCATCTGAGAGGCTGTAGTTATTAGCCCACAAGCTGTAGACCTTCCTTATATCAATTGGAGGTCCGTTTGTAAGAATCACAGCTGTAATTTTGGAAGGTGCGGATATGAAGCCAGATAATAAGCCCGAGGTGATCGTTTTGAGGGCGGTTAGCGCTTCAAACGCTCAACGACAGCCGGCCAGCGTGGTTCCACTCGGAAGCACAACAGCAGCTCAAACCCTTACCAAGAGATCGGCCGTCGTATCGCAGACGGAACGAGTAAGCCAGTACTAGTGGTGTAGTCTTGATCCAGAAGGAGCAGCAGCCTGTAAGTGGTGACCTAAAGAGCCTTCTTCCCTTCATCGTCCATTCAGTTCAAAGAGGCTTGATTCAAATAGCAAAAAAAGCGAGGTCCTTCGTCAAAAAAGCGAAGCTATGTTAGATTCCTTTGAGTTCCTCCTAGTTTGCGCAGAAGTGGACAGCCTGGATGCGCAGTGCGAGGAGACACGTCGGGGTGTCGTGTCCGCACTTAATATAATT
The DNA here is from genome assembly GCA_029204075.1 of Mycena capillaripes. Classification (NCBI taxonomy): domain Eukaryota; kingdom Fungi; phylum Basidiomycota; class Agaricomycetes; order Agaricales; family Mycenaceae; genus Mycena; species Mycena capillaripes. The sequence goes on along the minus strand of JARHKZ010000037.1, from coordinate 63,830 downwards.
GGCCACTGCGCTCCGCTACGCAACGCGTACTGCGCAGTATCTGTCAAAGCGGTTGTTATGCCGGTGCGTTGATTCGCGATCTCGGCAAAGCGAGCTGTGGACGCGTTCTGTACGTAGGCATTATTTGACGGCGGGCCAGGATATTTAGCCTTGCTGCCGTTGGGGACGTGTCCGGACTACCTGCGCCGCGGGCAAAATTTATCGTCACGACAGGCTGTAAAAATGTAGAATAAGCAAGTAGCGCTGTTGAATTTCTTACCCATAGAAATCTTGATTAATGGTTCATTTTCCGCGAAGTCAGCATGAATTTAGGACCGCCGATTCGACGAAAGCGCATTTTGGAGGTGGTGCCTGAATGAGGATGGATCCAAAGACGTCCAAACAGCTTTAGGCTTTAGCGCTTGGGCGCTTATTCCAAGATTTTCGTTTTTGCTAAGCGCAAGGCACCACAATTCACTCAAACCGGCTCGGATCTACACTGGCACATCTCCAGCCAGGCACGACAGCAGCAGCCTGCACTTTCCGGCGTCGCGTCGTGCATCTCGGACCGACGTCACCGTCGACGTCAAAATGGTCGTTCAGGGCGCTGAAAGGTGAAGAGCAAATCCCCGGCTCGATGAATATCAGCGCCGCGCACAAATCGGAATACTACCAGGCTTCGGCTGCACGCGCTTGAAAGTAAGTAACCAAGGACTGGTAAGGTGGCAACTGGTTGCGTTGTCGGCGAGGACGTACGGGACCGCTGTAAGTGCGCACGAGAGGGCTTTTCGGGCATGCGATTTGCTAGTAACAGCGCGTCTATCTTTTGCTTTTTTTTAACCCAGACTAACGCAGGTCGGATTTTCAGCAGGGGGAGTCGTCAATGCAGCGATCTCAACAGAACATCCTTTAGTAATGTTTTGGGATGTGTAAGTGAACCCTTACCAACCCCCGAAATCAATCGCTAAAGAAACGATTATTCACCGAATCACTCGATAACAAAGCTCGGTGATTCTGTCCCGCCATCAGCACTGAATAATGTTCCAGGTATCGGAATCTAGCGCTAAGCGCAAGCCTACAGATATCCGGACGCATCGCTCTCTCAATTAGTGTCTTATTCAAAACACGAATCAGTAAGAGTCTAATGGCCCGACGTCGGGCAACGGGTAGGCATTGCGGCTATTAATCACTAAATTGACCAGGTGCCTGCGATACGCGAACGTTGAATTGATTAAGACTCTCAGGATTGATGCTTATTGATGCCGCCCGCCGCCCGCCCAACGCTCGATGTACGTTCCGACCTGTAGTGGGATCAAAGCGATGCAATAGTATTCCTGACTCGTATATCGCAATTGCCAGCGACAATGCGTGGCCGTAACCTTCACACTTATCGAGTCGAACGATTTCGTCGGCGGGTAGATGCGGAAGGACTTTTATCGGTCGAGAATATTAAATGCCAAAAAAACTGACCACCGAATGACGCGGACAATTCCTATCCCACCCGAAGCCGACCCGATGACATGAGCGCGGTGACGAACCGAACCGGTGTTTAAACAGTGGCTTGCGTGTCCGGTTATTTCCCGGCTTGCCCCAGTGGGATTTTCGCCTCTTACTTGTCCGCAGCTGACTCATTTCAAGGAAAAACGGCTATGCGGGGCCGATTAAACTCTTTCAACGCTTAGCGGTCGGGTCTTGCATCACTGCTGCGGTCGACCCGCCGTCGGCCCAAGATACTTATCGACGCGCTCAATGTCTTGTGTGTCTTGGGGAAAACATAATTTACTGGGCTTGGACAGTCTTGGACCGGCTCGTCGCTCAGGAACGCACAAAGGGCCAAGAATAACCAAGACTCCGATCAGATTAGATTTGGATCGGGCATCGGCATCAAACGCTGTGTCGGGAGGCTTTCCGTTACCACGCAGCAAAACATAAGCGGACCCTGACTCATCTTGCCAGATCGGGATTCACAGCACAGTCAGACGCAATCTTACCGCAGCGGCATATATATAGGGACCAGGGAGACAATGGCCGACACCGCAATTTTTCTGCTCTCGACTCCAGACAAGCCATGCTCAGCTCTCCTGCCTCCTCCGCTTCCAGCACCTCTTCGTCTGAGTATTCCTCTTCGGGTTCCATGGACAGCTGGAGTCAAAGCAGCAATACCAGCACTCGCAGCTCGCCAGTGCACGCAGCCTCGCTCGTCGACCCTGCCACTCACGCACCTGCTCTTATGCAGCTCATAGATATTAAACTCGACAAGCATGTTCTCGGTGAGTCTTTTCTATGCTTTCCTGCCTCTTTTTCAGAGCCTTACCTTTGTTCTCTTCTAGACTATGTTGTTGACTGTGTCGCCGAGACCGTGGATCATGCCATGGGGCGCACCCACTCCACCGCCAGCTTGCCTTCAGCAGTGACTCGCGGTCGCTCCTCGCACTCCCCCTATCTCCAGAAATTCACCACCTTTGTCTCGAACGTTCTCACTCGCGCTGAGGTCACCCCGGCCACCGTCCTTGTGGCACTCGTGTACATCTCCCGTGCACGCCCGCACCTCTCCATTGCTCTGGAAGAGTGGGCCTTGGAGCGTGTCTTCCTCGGCTCCGTCATCGTCGCCTCAAAGTACACCAATGACTCCACGCTGAAAAACGTCCACTGGGCGCTGTGTACCGGCGTATTCGGAAAGCGCGATGTCGGGCGGATCGAGCGCGAGTTCTTGGACGTGCTCGACTGGGAGCTGGGTGTCGGCGAGTCCGACCTGCTGGCACACCACGAGGGGCTCCTCGCTGCATCGGAGCGCTCCAACGCGCTGGCTTCGCGCATCGTGAAGACTACCCCGGTGAAGTCCACATACCTCGCACCGCCCCGTGCACACACCCACAGGCGCCGCCCGAGCGCCGGCGCGGTCGTCCCTGAGCTCGAGCCGTCGAGCCCGCAGAGCAGCCTCGCGAGCATGTCCCCGCGCACGCCGCTCTCGCACCTCTCTTCCCCGGCAGCACACCCCTCGCACCCATCGAAGCCGGTGGATGTCCCGATGGACGTCGACCCCATCTCCGAGTCGTTCTCTCCCGCCCACCACAAAGAGACGGTGAAGCGCGCGGGCAAGTTCCACGACCTCCTGCGCGCCTTCCCCATCCCGCGCTCGCACTCGCATCATAGAGGCTTCCCAATACACGTTGCGGCGTAGCCTCCGTGGACCGGCTTCGCCCAACTCATAACCTGATTCGATATCGACATTCGACCCTCGATCCGCGCATAGCGCCTTTCGATTTAACCTATACACCCCGCACCAACCTGACGATACGCTCTCGGGATGCGGTGGAAAAGCAACGCCGCTCTTACTTCACGAGCGTGCTACACCCCTCTCCTTCCATCTCGATCTCATCTCACTATCTATTTCGCGCAATCACTGTGGATTCACACATTCGCGAACGTTATCTTGACCATTATACCGTCCTTATAAAAGTAGATCTACACTATACTACATACATGGGAATCGGAGGAATCCATTTTTTTTGGAACAGCCAACTTTGTGTGAATTGAGTTCCTTGACCTCGAAAAAAAAATGAAATGATCGTCCAAAGTTCGTTGTTATCGCAAGTGAGCCGCAGCCGAGATGCATTCACGATATATATGGGTAGGCATATGGTAGGGGTCCAACTTAATGAAAGATAAATTTGATTGATTCACGCATATTCTCGATGCACACGCTTCGCAGTCGTTCTCGAATCTCCGCCTCCTCGGGATATTAATCGAGTCCATGTGTCAGGTCGTTCTGAGACCTTCGCGGAGGTTCTCTTTGAATTTGTAAGGAGTCATTCACCTTTGTAAGGACTCGGACTCGGAGGTGAATCAGCGTGCGTGATCGTGGATCTGACTCTGAGTAAGTAAGTGCCAAAAAAATGGGTCGTGCCGGCGTAAGTGCGATACCCGTCGGCCCAAGTAGTCCCGTACGTAATGGTGCGGCGGCCCATCCATGATCCATCCGTCTTCCTCGCTCCCATGACGAGGCTCGTCACCGACACGTCGCCGGAAGAGCGCTGACCACGATGAGCTGACTCGTAACCGCGAAGGATCCGCGTTGATTTTCGTGCCCGTTTTTCTAATCACAAGCTTTCGCTGGATTTCACTCGCAAGCACGGGTCAAGCCGGAGTTGATTTTTTTCCAGTTTGCGAATTGCCGAACAAGCCGTGTGAGCCCGCGTCAATACCACGTTACTTAAAAAAAGTTGTTCGACTAGGTGGCTCATCGATAGCGCGTAAGTATGTGCCGACGTCCGCAAGCGCTCGTCCTTGTGCTGCTGCTGTCGAATTAAAATTTAAAGGTGATACTCATCCATCAAATTGAGGACAGCCTAAGGCTAAGTTCGCTACGCGCCTGTCGGGATATGGATGATTCTCGATGTTGCGCAGACAAAGAGGACATCGGGTGTGTTTGGCGCCCGACAACTATCAACGCGCTTCCAAAAGCTGTTGAGCTGTTCCTCTTCCGGTCGAGCGTCGCGGAACTTGCGGACCGAATGTTTTTGTGCCCTGACGAGATCGTCCCATTTTCTGTCAACCCGTTTTCTTCGACTCCAAATGGCATCTTATCTTATCTTATCAAGGAAATCACATGCAGAGGCAGTTCGCAGTCTGATTAATTCGGACGTGGTCAGCCTGCGCTGGAACACGTTCGGTGTCGTGTCCGTTCTAACTACGCTCGACGACGTGTCTGCGATCGGGAGAGCAACCCGAGCGCAGTATCTGTCAAGGTACGTTGTTACCGTCGTTATGTCCGTCCCAATTAGTTTGTTTTCTTCCCTTCGGGGACAGCGGAGTTGCGGAGTCTACATAGTACGTGTTCTGTATTTGACGGGCGGTCCTCCGGCGGTCTAACTTCAACGTTCAAACTTGCCGCTCTTTCGTCTTTACTGGTGCGGGAGCAAAATTGTTGATAGGTGCCCTGAATTCACTCCTAAAATCCTATCGGAGAAAACCTCGCCGGCCCCTCTCCCCTCTTTTTTGACTCTTCCGTCGTTCACTTGAGGTTAAAACTGGTTCCGACGTCGCCCTAGACACAGAGGAGGAGGAACTGTCCGAAGATGATGTGCCAGTACGGCGGTTGAACCAATTTATCTTTGGGTTGAAAGTGCGATTTCCAACTCTGGTAGTTCTTTCGATCTTCTGTCCGTTCGTTCATTTGTCCCACCAACGTTGGGATCGACGAGGATTCACCATCCAGGAAGAAATGTTACAGTTAAAACAATCCTACAGGTGTGTGTGGGTTTGCCGTACATATGTACTTGTAACTTCGGTCTCTGGTAATTCTCCAGTCAACAGGGTTATCACAAACTCACCGCAGCAAATGAGGAAGGGAAAGTATGTGGGGTGCGGGAAGGAGATAGGTTGGGAAGGAGGTGATTTGATTAGGTGTGGAGGTAGTGAGGAAGATTAGCGTTCGTGTGTGTAGCTTGAGGGTACAATAAAACGACGGGAAGGGGAAGGCATTCAACAGCACTTCGGAATCAAGTTAGCCGGACGGGAGGTGAAGAAGGTGTGGATAAGGTTGTGAAGGGGTAGATAGGGAAGGGAGGAGGATTAGCGCTGGCTCGCGAGGGAGTGAGGACCCGGGAGGAATGTATGTGTGTACCCTAGGGAGAAAGATATAGATGTATACCGACGGGAAGGGGAAGACATTCACTTCCACAGCACTGGCAGAGCATAGGAAAATAAAGTTGCACAGGAGGAGTTGGTTTGGTTGGCAAGGATACATTGTGGTTTTGATTTCGGGAAGGAATTCACTAGCAAAGCACAGGAAAATACAGTTAGTTGGACGGGACGGGAGGGATTACTGGAGGGTAGATACCAGATAGCAAAGTTGTCCATGGCCATAGACGTGATTCGATTGGGGTGGTTGGCTGGGATACGCGGAGGAAGGGGAAATTATGATTGTATATTCAACAGCACAGTAAAAAGGGGAAGACAATAGATAATAGATACCAATAGATACCAAACTTGGCCATCCATAGGACGCGGTTGATTGAGTTTCGATTGAGTTGGACGCGATTGGGTTGCAGTTGGTCGGTTGGCAGGGATTCACGATACCGACGCGCGCTATTCGCTTACGAGTCGGCTGTCTGGATCATCGCTGCTGTGGTGCTGCTCCTAGGGACATGTTGAGCAAGCCCAGGTGACCGAGCGAATCTCCAAGAGGAACTAGTGCTTGTGGAGGAAAACAATCAGGCTATCAGACATAATTTTGGCCGTAGAGCGGACACGGGCACATGCGAGGCCCAAGATAAGTGAGTGGAGAACTAGAGCCGGAACTTAGGATAGGCGGCAAAGCGAAAGGAAAGAGCTCTACAGGGAGGGCGGAGGTGGATCGGCTGGTAAGAATAAGGGTAAGAAGAGTACTAGTCTGAATCATTGTTGCTGCTGCTGCCGACTCCGCGAGGCGAGAGAAAAGCGTTGATATTTCGAGAGCTAGCGCTGCAAACCGAGTCGACCGGGTTCACCTAGACTTATTCAGACTGGACTGGTGGACATTGGTGGCCCTTTCGTGCCTGGTGACAGATGGGAAGAAAGGATAATTTTGGATTTCCGGGAGGAAATCGATCAGCGGGCGCCAATCGACGCGTCGGGCGTATGTGCGAGGCCGCGGCCCTGTCAGGATAAGACTCGATAATAGTCAAGTAAGCGGAGAAGATGGGAAAGGGAAAGGGCGATGGACAGAACAGGAATACACAGGCTCGGAGTTGCTGGGCGCGATGGCATAGCGGTGGTATAGGTAGGGCACCTGTCCATGTAGCCTGAGTCTAGCCTGAGTCAAGTGAACAGTGGGAAAGGGCGCGCGGATAGTCAGGACAGGACAGGAATACACAGGCTCGCCGCCGGGTGTGCAGGGAGTGTGGCTTGGACTTGGATTGATATTCCAGAAAGTACAAGACGCCGTCGCCGGGGTCGGGATAATAAATAGGCATACGACAATAGGCTTGACCGGGTACAGTAAGCGTTTTTGGTTTGGAAAGTGTCGCGCGCCACGCGCGATTAGAATTAGGGAAAATGACCACCGTCCACCGTGCAGTTCAGCGCTTTGCTGTTGCTTCAAGTTCAAGCTTGATAGGTTGTGGATCCTATACAGTACGTTGCTAGCACCGTCGGAAGAAGCGCCTGGACAGCGGAGACCTACAGTATGTAGCGCCAAGAGATGGTAATGGTAGCCATGGCCAGACCTGGGATGGGCCATGCATGTACCGCGCCGCCACACAACTTGAAGTTGGCAACAACGCGTCGCGAAAACGAAAACTCGGACTCGGAGTGATCGGATCCGCTTCGTGCCCAGAAGTTCACGAGCGACCAAGGATATCGAATAGTCCGAGGGACGTCGAGAAACGAATGAGCAAGGCGGAAAAAGCAAGAGAGTCAGGCTTCGGAACTCGGGCCGGCGGGTCTAGACTTTCTGGAGGAACTTGCTCGCTCCCGTGGTTGCGGGCCGCACAACATCAGCCTTCATCGGTGTGCCGTCCAGTGTGCTTTTTTCAAGCACAACTTCAAGCTTCAGACTTGACATCCCAGATTTCGAGTCGCGTCGGTTGACAATCATCTTTCACTGGTGGCAGTGGCAGCAAGTTTGCGCCCATGCGCATGGTCGATATATATGCCATCGTACTACTGTATCACTGTATCAGCGCCGCGGGAAAGTCAAGGCAGAGCACTGGATTCGCTACGCGCTCGCCGGGACACCCATCCATATCCATGCGTATCCGGATTCCGTATGACTTCCGTATGAAGGTGAGTTGGAGTCGAGACATCGCACTGGCATCGGGGCAGCTTGGCGCCGACCTGGTTACCTGGTGCTCTTGTGCTCGCACCGATTCTGTACCCGAGTCACGGTCGTGTCAAGTCGGCCCTCACCTACCTGGTGTCGCGTCAACTCGGGTTGGACTTGTTCGGGAAGATGGTGGCGCCGAGAGCCCGAGTTGACGCGCGAGATTCCTTGTCCGGACTGTAAGTTCCACTACCTTTTTTTCCGAGTCATGCGATATGGCAAGCCTGAGCCCCGACTCAAGGATCCGGATTCTCGCTCTCGATTTCCCTGCCAGTGAGAACTCGATAATTTTCTTTATCTAAATCTTTTTTTTCACGAACAGGAGAAGATAACTTTTATACTGACTCTTGGAGCAAGACCGTGATAACAGTGGCTCCGTCCCCTGCCAGTTTTTCCGAATAGAAAATACCCGTTGGTTTTGGTTTTGATTTCTGGTTTTTGCAGTCGCGCATTCAAATTTATATTTTATTCGCCGCAACGACATCCTGGCGACTGTATATAGCAAGCCTCGGATCCGAATATGTGATGTACGTACTCAACTTTTGAAAAAGAAAATTGGCCTGACAGGCGCGAGCCACAAGCCCTAGTGGCTCCACTCTCCATTTACGGGAACGTGCGCGTTCATTTTTTTCTGTGATTATGAACTGACTGGATTTTCCTGGACCTAGAACTCTTGGTATGTCAGCAGACTAAATTTCCCAGAAATTGGAGCCCAGACTGAGTGAGTCTTTCGGTTGCGACTTGGAGCCAGCACCCCTGCGCTGATCCGGATTTTGTCCTTGATTTTTTTTCTTCTTCAAAGAAATCTGGAGTAAAAGTTGCGCCACAAGCTCGAGATCTCTGAGTCGGTTCTCCATTTTCACAGCTTTTCCTCAACCCGAGGCCGAGCCGATCCTGAATAGTCGCCGTCGCATTCAGTTTATGCAACGATATCGGAAGCATGCGTTCGATACTCGCGTCCTCTAACACCGTCACTACGGGTGTTTTCAATTTGCCTTTTGAAATGAAGCTGGTTTGCTGTAATTTCTGTCAGAATATAATTTTGTCAGTCAACAGCGCCAATCTGATGTCATCCTCGCCGCTCTGACGGCCTTCTTCAGCTCTTACTCGCTTCATTTGAATCATACAGATTCTCACTCTCTATTGTTCTTTCTTTTTTCAAAAGGCTGAAGTGAAGCGAAGGGTCAAGGCGCGATTCTCGCGGTTACTCACAGTGAGTCAGCCATCCATTTTCACGTTGAAATTTACCGAGCCTGAGATGACCCTGATCGGTCGCCGTCGAATCCAAGAGACTCGGGGTAGGTCATGAAAGCGAAGAACGTTCATGCGATGAACTAACTTCATCGCTTGGGTTTTTATGGCACTGACGAACTCGCCAGACCACCTTAATTTTTTACTTCAACCCTATCACAGTTCAACCGTTGATTAGAGTAGATCGCAAAGCCCCATCTTATCGCGGCTCGACTCACGATCGCTTTCATTGTAGTTCATTTGGTGTCTGTGCGAGACATGTCAGGCTGTCGTCCCCGCAATCGTCGCCACCCCTGTCCGCGAATGCGTGTCTCGATCCCCAAATCAACAACAAAAAATACATCTGGTCCCAAAAGTCAACCCCGTACCTGTCTGCAATCCCCAATGCAACGATGTCAAAAATACTTACTGTCACAAGTTGTTGTGAGGATACGATTGTTTTGAACTGACCCTCGCTCTAGACTTTATGTTCCAGTCTACTAGTCTGTCCGTCGGCACTTCGGCAAGTATCCAACCAAATCCACAATCATCCGACTTCAAATTATACTCCACACCGACGCCCCGCCGTGCCTGCCTCCTTTTCCTTTTGTTCCCATCCTTTCTTCCGGCCTCCTCAACGGGAACAAAAAAACTGACAGCGCTTTCTCGCCCTGAATTCCCTGCTAGCCGTCGACCCGAGCCGCCGCTCTCGGAACCAAACTCACAGGCACCGACCCCTCTCCCTTCCGAATCGCCTGATTTCATTCCTTTTGGATGTCGGATGTGGCGGTACGGTTCGGGGGCTGGTTGAACTGAGATAACATACGAAGAGTAAGTTGATTTTATTTATTTTCCGTTTCTCCTGCTTTTGTTATCCAGGTAAACCAACGTTCGGCAGACGATTAACACCGCTTGACGCAAGTCTACTACTAGAATGCCCGAGCTCCATAGCTGCGATCCCGGTCTCTTCAACTTTGCCGATACCCGGGTCTCTCGAATTTCCAAGACGGGCGCCGATAACTGTGTACTGCATCCTGGGGCTTCGCTTAGCTGAGTGAACGTTTCGAACGGTACACCGCTTGATAACAATTCCACTGTTTTCGCAACATGGTCTGGGCCACCCGTTGATCCAAGTTCAATTTATCCGATTTTTTATAACCCAACTGGGGCAACTCTCCACTTCAAGCTATGCTGCTCCTTGTCCGTTCCGAAGTTCAACTCGACAAAATCGACCCATTTGGTGCTGAGTACGAACTGGCACGACGCATAAATGACGTCCAATTATTTCCACGCTGGGACGCGGGATTAGCGTACCTTCCTCGGTTTCTGATGCGCGGTTGGCTTTCAATAAGGACGAACATTCCCGCGTCTGACGATGGGAAATAGCGACCGGGACGCTATTTCATCCATATTTTATTTGACGCTGATAAACGAAAACATGGAGCTAATCGCGGGAAGCGGGCGTACAGCATCTCCTGTTGTTGAAAAATAACCAAAGTCTTCTTATAGAAGGACCACGACCGAGCGGCGTAAGTACTCTGGAAGATATCGGCTCTCGGATGTTGCAAAAAATAAAATGACGTCGCGAGAAGCCGATGTTTAATTTTGTTTGGAATCCCGCTACCCACTCCCCCACTGCGAAGATGGCAACGCCCGCCCGAGTCCAGTTTTCGAACTCAGGTGGAGGCTGTGTTCGCTTCCTCCCACGTTTCAAGCGGCACTCCCAGATGCGCTCTCAGAAGAGTTTGATTTGTTTATTCGATGGAAATTCAACTATCAACCACGGCCTCCACTCGAGCTTGCCCCAGTCTCCCCAAAAAATCCAGGATCTTAGGTGTTTTCAACATCCGACTGAGTCCTACTCACTTACTACTTCGATGCGCCGTCTCGAACGGACGGCAAGAGGGATTCACTTCTCCCGTCAGCCACGGGACAGGCGCTTCCTCCGCTCCCCACGGCGCGATGTGAATCTATGCAGGGTGAATGTTGAATATTCAATAATGAATGCGGATCCCGGCCTCTTCTCTGGACCCAGATCGCCGATGGAGCACCCCTCCTTGCGGACAATTCGCATGTGGGTCCGCTTCGCGGATTGAAAATTGCAGTGAGATGAACTGATGTAGATCCTTTCGCGTAGCCTGTGGGCGTCGTTGAATCAAATTGATGCGCTCATCATGCATCGGATCTGATGCGCACACTTCGTCCAATCACGCATTCGCACCTTAACTGCCAGCAGTGCCAAAATGTGACTTAAGACCGAAATTAACTATATTCAGTTTCACATTCTACCGCACGAAATCTCGCCATGCACGACACACTTATTTATTCAATGTCGCTTTACGACAGCCCACGTCGACGTCAGCTTTAGTTGAACGTTCAGGGCGCTGCCGCAGATCTTCAGATTTCGCCGGCGGTTCGATGGGTACCACCAGTTCGTCTAGGGTGAATTATAAAGGTATAGTTAGTCTGATAGCTGGTCGCACTTTCGACAGAAGGACTGGTTGTGATCTTGAGCTCGAACTCTGCGGCGGCGCTGTATGCGCGCAACTGGGCTTGATGGCGACACTGTCGGGACGGTTACGCGTACGTCCATCTCTGTATTTTTTTGTGATCATTGGGTTATCGTTAGCTCACCTATTGCAGGACGGTTTTTGCGGGTTAGAATCGATCCCAGAATATCTACGCCACGGCGAATTCACGTTGCATAATATAAAAGTATTTAAGCATTTAGACAACAGATGACTCGAAGATCTCGTCCTCGGTCGGATGTAAGTGAATTGTTCACTTACCAACAAAATCAACCGCTGAACCATAATTCCAACCGAGATTCAGGTGACTGAGTCCAGACATGAATAATCAACTTCTCACTCATCAATCAGGTGGGATTCCAAAACTTCAGCAATTGATATTGAGAAAATCACGAGTTGCACTAAACAGTTAACCTGAAATCCCAAGCCATCACTCTACTTACGAATCGTTGAAGCATCGGCTATTCATATTCCTGAACACCTTATTCAGATAACGGAAATCAGAGTCTAATGGCCGACATCGGAAGCGGAGTCGTGGGGTCATGACAATGACCACTCAGTTGCGATACGCGAATATGTATTGATCAAGACTTCCCGCAAAATGCCGCGCAACGTTCTAGACCCGGAGTCTACGTTTGCAGGAAGCTGTTCCCTCGGGTTCTGAATCAAAATGCACTGTATTACTGACTAGTATCAATCTTGTATCCATCGAACAAAGGAGGATGCTTGTTTTACGCTCCTTCTACCAAGAGAGATGCATATTTATTCGAGAGAAGCTGAGAAGCAAAATGACACAACCGTTTAAGTAGAATGCACAACCCATCCCAACACCGACCCGGATAACGTGAGCGGGGTGACGAACCGAACCGGTGTCTAATTCTAAGCGGCGGGCTCAGCTTTCCGATTGTTTTCCGGGTTTCCCAGAGTCTCTTTGGATTAGTGGCGGAGTCAATGGGCCACTGACAGTGTTACTTGTTGTAGCGTGCCCGCTCACCCCATCGTTTAGTACTGCGGTCGCTACGTGTCCGTCACGGAATTTTCTCGCCGTCGGACGACGTCCTCAAATTTTTTATCTGGAACAGGTATTTTGTGGATACCAGTTGGCTTGTGCCGAATGAACTTCGCGTTAATTCGTTTAACTGGATCAACCAGTTGGATGTTGCGCTATGCCAGGTATGCCGCGAATCGGCACCCGCTTTTACCAGCACCACCTTTCAGCCCAACGTCTATAGTCCTACGATTGGCATCACCGAATAAAGCTCTGAACTACATAGCTGGAAAGTTTATAGTCATAACTGTGTAACGGATTTTCTCGTTGCGATTTTCTCGGAAATCGCCGCGACGGAAATTTCGGCAAGATATTCAATTGGTGTACAGTCCGGCAGGGTTGACAATAGAGAGCTTGTGCCAAGCGGCATGCCGCTTTTGTGCATTGTGCAAAAGTCGCATGCAGCTTTTACAAATTCTACCTGGCAGTCAAATTCTGACACTACAATTGTATTAGAGAGTTGCAATGGCCTTTAGAGAAAAAATATAAAAAAGCCGCATGCCGCTTTTTGCACAATCAAAAAGCGGCATGCCGCTTGGGCACAAGCTCTCTAATGAACTCGTCCGAACCGACCCCGACCCCGATGCCAATTCGCAGGGGATTAAAAAATTTCCCGTTGTCCGACACAACCTATGGATCCGATCTATACAAGTTGTTGATATAGGCATCGTAAGGTGGGTGTGCGTCCCAAATCGGAGATCGATCCGCTCATGTGCGAATACACGAAAATAACACCTTCCTTACCAATGTGGGCGGGCAGAGAGAGGAAGGAAAAATCGACCGCGCCGCCCGAGAAAAAAAAACGGATTTTGGCATTTGCCGAGCATTAGCCTATCGCTGTCTGCCCACGCCTTGATCGTCGCAACCTCCCACCTCCATCCAGCAGTTCCGTTTCTCAGCGATGTTTTCTTCTTCTTTCTTTGCGCATGATTATTCCGACCACTGGAAATGAACCGGAATTCAGGTTCACTCGCTACCTGAACGCGTCAAGTCCGACTTTGAAGCTGAACATACTCTTGGAGTTCAAGTTATGCTTTCCCCGAGCCCAGCCCGAGCCCCTCCCATGATCCATGCCAATGGTAATGCCTTTTAGCGGGCGCTCCCCGTTGCTTCGAAACGGTTTGAAAGTTGATACAATTTTAAAGTTTATTGGCCGGGCGTCGTCCCCGTTTAGATGCACATCCGCGGTTCAACCCGTTCTTTTGCGGGGCGGCATCTTTTCTGTTTTTTTTTTTTTTTTTTTTCGTTAGACCCGTCTCGGTCTACCACTGGTGATTTGATTGCTTCAGTGGGAAAAGAACAGGAGCGCGGGTGTCGAAACAGTAGCAGAATCATGACAGGTCGCCGCTGGAAAGGCCTACAAGTAGGCGCCGTCTAAGGCTTGTGAATGTCGAAGCGGGGCAGTTGAAATATGAGAATTCTTTATTGATCGGGTTTACCATCTGGAAATCGGAGCTCATGTTGTGTTTTCTTGCCTACAAAAAAAAAAGCAAAAAGTTCCGCGTCCTTGCCGCGTCCAAAAGCACTGAGTCGAACGAACGTGGACCTCAAGTTCCTCCATAAGTATTATTTGAGTCTGATTCAATTCACATCTAGACACCTCCTTTTCCCACTCGGTCTGGGCCACCTGAAGCTGATCTTGAAAGTCGAAAGTTTTTTTACAGTCATCAAGTCGAACTCGTTAAAGCCACACGGCAAACTTCGGGCCGGATGCCGCAACTTGTCAGAAACTTCCACCATGAAGCAGGAGTCATATACGAAGTTGAAGCTGCCACTGCTTTCAGCGTCACGGACGTAAACTTCGCCAGTATAATTAACTTGTTTCTCCTCTTTCTGGTCAGCCAGGTTGCCGGTTCCTCGACGCTGGTCTCCCGCCATCAAAATCGTTCTGGAAGAACGCAACTGGGGCAATCTTAGATGAATTCTGGCGCCGGAGAACTGCTGCATAGTGGATTCAAGCCACAGGCACGCTCGAAAGTTCACGTCCCATCTGCCACTCGCCATTCTTGCTCAATGCATCTATTACATATCCCTCAAGATCGGCCATTTAATTCTGAACTATTCGCAGTGGTTCCTGGACGTCGGCATCGCTTTTAAGGCTCCAATTAGCCGCGGTGTTCAATCATCTCGATACTTCTCGGTGCGGGGTAACACCGACGCACCTCATCCGGTTTATTAAATCTAGGTACGCACCTCAACGTCTTCGTGTAACAAGATTAGATTCAGTCTTAGTTGATTCAGTTATTTTTCGTCAGGTAAATTCTATACTTCACATGCACCAAGCTGACATTTACCTTCGAACCTCCTAAGTCGCTCCGTGGGCGATGAGCAAGTTCGCCACATCTGTACGACCACAAGCCAGGGCCGCTGCAAGAGCGCTGCCGTGCCTCCCTGGTTGCACATCGATTTGAACACCGTTCTCGATAAGGAGAAGCACAGTGTCTGTATGGCCCGCTAATGATGCAGCGCGAAGCGCCGTACCATACATCCCGTTCTGAGAGTTCACCTCGGCTCCGTGCGCAAGGAGGATGCAGACGACTGGGTAATGTCCCATCACTGAAGCAGCCTGCAGAGCGGTACCATATGGCTGGGTCTCCGTATTGACGTCCGCTCCACGCTCAAGCAGTAGATGGACACTCTCCTCATCCCCTTGCAACGAAGCTGCCTGCAGGGCGGTAATGTATTGGCCAGGATGTGCATTGTCAGCGGTGGCATCATTGTTGAGATTGAAACGGCTGATGGCTTGTGAGGCCTTCTGTAGTGCGACATATTCTTGATATCCTCGACTCTTCATGAGCAAGCGGACTATCCGTATGTGTCCATTTACTGTGGCCCCACGCAATGCACTGATGTCAAACCCATCTTCATCGATGAGGTGTTTCGCCACTTCGAGCATATCAAAATATGCAGCGATGCCAAGCCTTTTCCGCGGTAGAGAAGTATGCAAGCCATGCATTAACTCCCACAGATACCCCCAATCCACCGACAAGCGAGTGAGAAACAGCAGAATATTGTCTTTGATCCGCAGTTCGGGCTCTCCACGAGCATGAATCAGACAAAACAGCAGAGCATATTCCAACAAGGGATTTTCATCGAACAATTCCTCCACTTCGAGGTTCCGGGGCTTCGCGAATTTTTCAAACGACAGGTATGTGATGCATGCTCCGGTAATTTCGGTATGTGCGTTGGGGAAGTGCCTATCCTGAATCCGATCGAGATAATCTTGTGCGGTATAATGGATGAGTCTGACCAACTTGTCTTCCTCATCCATGACGACCAAGCCCGCACAGACAGACAAAATAATGTCCAATTCAAGCAGGTTATCAGGGTCGAGATCTGTAGTTCCCGGCTCGATGGCTAGAGCTTCAATGAGCTCAGAGAAGTGTAGAACTGTCTCTGCCTTTGAGATCCAGGAGAGGGTGCGTAGAGCGAGATTTCTATCGTCTTCACTTTGCCGATTAATCCGTTCCATGACTTCATCATACGTGCTATTCAAGTCGCCTGGCATATTTTTCAAGGCATCTCGAACTGCTTTAACAGTGTGCTTCTTCATGATGGAATCGATATTAAGCTTTGCGAGCAGAAACCTAGAGAGAGCAGGTTACTCCAAGTCTCAATCCTCCGGTTTCATCAATACTCACATTCCGTCGCTGCGCCAGATGATTCCGCTTTCGATTTCGCCTCGCAAACCGACGCAATTCTTAATATGCCTAGAAAGTCGAGAAGACTTTGTTATCTGCGCATCGATATATCGGCGAATGTCATCTTCGTTTGCCCTAACTTCGAGGATTCGCATATCCGAGCTCGGAACGGCATGATCAATTCTGATGTGAGGCCGAGAAGTCAACATCAGGTTGACATTAGTTCCTAACACCGAGAGACGACGGAGTAAAATATCGCGTTGCTCTTCAGGGTATTCGTCCAGTGCGTCGACAACGAGGAACACCTTAGAGTGCTCTGCAACTGTGGAGCGGAGTATAGAGTGAGATTCTTCTAGGGATGGCCTGGTGTGCTGCTCCCTGTGTGTCTCGTATAGCTGGTCCATATTTGATGAAAGAGATTTGTGGAAAACCAGCTGTCGCCATACACCTGCGAGAAGATTTGACGGAGAATGGGCCTCGCTCTCCTTGTGATTGAGGTAAATCACAGCCACACCAGTATCCAGGCTCTCCAAATTCGTTCGAAGATCGTTGACCATTATTGAACTGCCTCGGAGTTAAATTAACATCAGAATAGAAAACATGGAACCTACGCAAGCACAGTCTTTCCAGCACCAGCTAGATATTTCATATGTTAGACTCAAGTAACTAAACCAGATGGCCCCGTCAACTCACGCATGCCACGACACCACACTGTTTTTCCTACCCCTGATTTCCATTCTTTGATCCAGTCGTTGTCGAAGAGCCATCCACCGGTCCCAGGTTCACGAGTACTAAGTATATCCGCTTGTCGGCGGAAGAAGTTGAGCGGCGAATACCATTCTATGATTTTGTCGCGCTCCGAAGCTATGGAACTATAAATGAGCGTACAAAAAGCATTACTTGCCGCCTACAATTGTGATACCGTTCTTGATTCCGCGTAAGATCCCTCACAGATTTAGCGATATCTAGCAGGTCGTAAGCTTGGTTTAGTTTTCCATGCGCAATGGCTCCTACAATTGTGATCTATCCGGTGCACCTCAGCAGCCTCCTCGAGAGCGGATATGGTTTCTGTCTCAGATTTGTGAAACACATAGATGGGGTTGGGAGACACTCACGGTTGTGGTATTGGCTTTGATCATGGCCAATATTCTTCACAGATTGAGATATATCTGATTCCGTGACCATTGTGCGAGTCAGTAACTGGTGAGCCTGATTTGGGATATTTCTCTTGCCTTGAGCCGAATCCCTGGTCGTCGAGTGATGAGTGAAGATGATACTATGAAGGTTGAAAGGACGAACCAGATATCTAACGCCAACCATGCGTTGATTAAACTCTTGAATCTCTCGATCCCATTTAACCCATCTTGAACGTCTTCCTTTCCCCATAGCGGCCATGTCAAGCGACTAGAGATACTTCCCGAATCCAGTTTCATCGTCAACCGGTCCATCGTCATTTTCAACTCAATCAGGGGTCTTTCAACCTCCTGCACAGCGCTGGATAGCCCAACAGCTTTATTCTTCTCGACTCGTTTGTCAAGCTCTCGGAGTAATCTATCCAGATTTTGGATCTCTCCAAACAGTCGTTGCTGATCGTTTGGCGCATCGCGAAAGTCCTTGATGTAGCTGCGAGCTTTCACGACTACTTCGACAAGCTGCAGGACACTTGCGATGAGTCCAACAATGTCTGCCATGAGGCAAGGTGCAAAGGGC
The DNA here is from genome assembly GCA_029204075.1 of Mycena capillaripes. Taxonomy (NCBI): domain Eukaryota; kingdom Fungi; phylum Basidiomycota; class Agaricomycetes; order Agaricales; family Mycenaceae; genus Mycena; species Mycena capillaripes. The sequence goes on along the minus strand of JARHKZ010000037.1, from coordinate 45,890 downwards.
AATGCTGTAAAGTCGCTATTTTTGATGAACCTATAAGCCGCCAGCTTCGATGTGTCAATGATCCGGCATGAAAAGCATTTTTTTAGAGAGCGGGCAGGAGGGAAAATACGATGATACGAGTACATGTCACGGAGGACAGGCGCGGGAGATTAAAACACAAATGCGAAGAAATATATATGCAGAAACCAAAAACAAAGCCTCACATTATCCATTCTCTGTCCATATCAAGGGGCTGTGGACTCGAGAGCTCTGGATTATGGAAGCCGTCTATGATATACTGTTCCCGCACACGCAGTTTCTTCAACATCTGCTTCATCATCGCGATGCGATCACCCATCCACTGCACGAAGGTCGACTTCGTGGCGCCGGGCAACGTCGGTGCAGATGCGAAAATGGGAGGTGCATCATGTAGGATGAGCGATGGTGTGGACCGTTTCCCTCGCTCTAACGACATGATAGTGCGAACAAGCCAGCAAGTGTATGCCTTTTGCTGGTGCTTGTATGTCCGGAATTTTGTGTGCCGTTGTTGAGCATTTGAGTGCGAGACATAACTATATAACAGCTGCGTCAAAGTAAAGAAGAAGAAGAAGAAGTAGCCGACCTCATGTGGACAAGTATATCCCTGAGTGACAGGTGGTGATTCTCCTTTTTTAGGATCTCTCCGAGTGACTGCATTCAGTAGATAGGCAAGTGACTTTTAACAAAAGCCTGGATGCACACACCGAGGTCATAGTCCAACCATTTTCGTACACCCAATCATCTTGTGAAGCCTGACAAGATGCAAGCGAAATAACATCCGCCTTCACTGCCGTATCATCTGGATCCGATATGAAAGCTACATTACGACACCAGCCATTGCAATACAATGCCATGGGGCTTGTACATCGCGACATCTCTTCTGGTAAGATCCGAGTTGACCCGTCTACGACGTCACCTATGTCCTGCTTCCGATTAGAAGAGGATTGCAGCGGCGCCATTGTGGAGCGAGTACGGAGGGTAGTGCGCATGCGCGCAATACGCCCCACCGCCCCGCCGCTGCGGATCTCGAGGCTGACGGAAGTGCCTGAAGCCGACCTGGGAGGCACCGGGGTATTGTAGATCAGATTGTATATACTGCGTCGGCGCGTCGACTCGGAAGGGGTTGGCGATTGGTGATATTCGAGTATTCCAGGCCAGATGTAAGCGTCGCGGCGAACTGTCCATAACTGAGGTTAGATGTCGCGAACACTGAAGACCGCTCACCAATCCTGTTTCTGATGTCTTCACTGGTTCGCCTTCCTTTTTCGATCCAAGGGACAAACACACGATTGCAGCGATAATGCTCGAGATCTGTAAGTGTACCTTTTGAGTATGACGGTTATATATGAGAGAGAAGAGAGAACTTTACTAAGCAAGGTACCAGAATAACTTGCGTCCAAAACCGCGACAAGATGGGCACCGGAAGGTAGAGGTGCAACAAGAGCGGCGTTCAATTCCTGCCAATAAAATATTTAACGATCGCCTGTACAAATAAAATCGGAGACTTGCATTATCCATAATCCTCATGTGCTCACCATCCGATGGGACAATGACTGGATAGATCTGGACGATCGAACCAAGATGCATAGAAAGCCTACTTACAGCTATCCACTCCATGCTCTGTGCTGTTTGAGCGGCTCATTATTTGAGTAGCGGACCCGCAATCTTCGAAACATCAGTCAGATGAGGGCATTGTATTTGAATTCACATACAAAGAAAGAATAAGCGGTCGCCGTCTTTCACATCCTCGACCAGTTCAGCTATTGCCAGTAACTGTAAATACGATTACGAATGAGTAGCTGCTAAGACGCGTGTCGAATACGGACAATATTGGCGCGAGTAGGTTGCACATGGCCAAGAATACCGTCGTCGACAAGGATACTCATCCAAGCCGGCTTGTAGTCATATCTTGCACCGTGGTAAGCGAAAAAAAAAACAGCCAAGAAAATGCAGTTCGTACTTCTCCAGTAAAAGGTCCCGCATTTTGTACGCATCTTCGTGCGCGGTTGGGATTTCTGCGTAATCAGGTCCGCAGTCGCGGATTCCGATTAAAAGAGCTTTCTTCCGACCACTGGTACTACTCTTTTCCTCCTCCGGGGCACATTGTGAACCTCCATGGTGCGGGGCACCCACGTTCATTAGCGATGAATGCGAAGCGGCGAGTGAGCCAAGACTGGTTTAAAATAACCTCCCATGACTTTGACACGAGTTGGCCGGTCGGCAGAGTTTTTCACACACAGCGAAATGTAAAGAAAAGACAGAAAAGAAAAGAAAAATATTCTGGAGTCACAATCGAAATCGTTAGTACAGTACCGATGCGCGTGCAACATGCAGAAGCAGAATCCGGACTGGTATCGCGCATAGTGCTCACCCGCGCATGAAACGTCCGCAGCAAGAGCATGATATATGTCATCGAGAACGTGAACAATAAGAACCCGCGAGTAACGCGCTTGCCTATTGCACGCGTATCGGCCTCGAATGGCAGCAGGAAGCGGGACGTAACTCTCGAGTCAAGTATCCTGGGGCATGATGCTGCCATCGAACCGCACGATGTCGAGAGTGTGAGCGGGAGGAAGCGCAGGTCAAAATCCCGGCACAAAAGCAGCGGACCTCGTGCCCTCGCGCGTACGAGGAGCCGGAAGCGACTCCAGAGCTCCGGGATGTCTCAAAACGCACGAGGTCCTCGTCGGAGATTGAACAGAAGTCCATACGAGGAACGCGCTCCCAGATTACGAAGCCCAGTGCGTGTCGTACTCGAAGGACCGCAAGTACCGCATGACGAGTGGGACATAAGAGCGGTTCCCAAACCAGCGCCTAAATGTACTATGTGCTTTGCGAAAGCATGCACAGGAAGTCCCCGTCCGGATCACGGGTGTGTCGTGCTCACAGGCAAGGGAAGCCACACAAAAGATTGAGACGAGCTTAAGGGCCATGGCGTAGCTTACACGATGGCGGGAGCGAGGACGTACAATAAAAGCCGTCAGATCGACTGTGAGCTACACGCCTCCGGACGGATGTGTATCGCTCATCGTGCGCGAGTGCGAGCACTCCACGGGCGTTCCCTCTGTGCGCTCAGAGCCTCTACGCACGCAGCAAGATCCATGCCGCCACACTTCGTCTAGATGATGTGGCGTGACGTGCTCCAAGGACCGTAGGCAGTGCATGACAAGCGGGACGTTAAAACGCAGGTGGTCCCCGTCGAGATTATGAGGCACGCACTCGGCCAGATACAGGTGCTCATCATGTCGTCCTCCAAGAACCGCCAACGCCAGCGCACAAATGATACGACGATGGAACTGCGTGTCCTTCAGTGAGAACCTGCGTTTCCCTCAGTGAGAACCATGCCCGAACACCCGTTCATCCACTGGTCGAGCGGGCCGCGGGGAAGGTGGGGAATCAAGGCGGCCAATCCAGAGGCATTTGAGGCTGCGCGAGCGATTGGGGGGGGGGGGCGAGGGGGCGTGGCGTCGGACACGATCGTAGCTTGCTGCTTGCTTGCGCGCTTGCCGCGTAGGTCGTGCCACAACCTGAGAAACGCGGTCATGCTCCCGAGGCTCACGGGCGTGTTGGGCTGGAATAAGTAACGCACGATGAGAGCGTCGCGACTCCATAGCGCCGCAGATCCACAGGGCATCATGTCAGCGCCAAAGAAGCCCGATCCTGGTCGAAAACATGAATGGGATGCCGCATTATGACGAGCAGAACGTAGAAGGCGGATCGTTTTCATCGAGAGCGCCAAAGGCCGCGCGTCGTGCTCCAGGAAACGCCAACGCGTCAGCGTCGAGGGCGGATTCAGGAGTGAGACCACAGTCGAGTAACCCTCGTTCCACGAGAGAAGTCTGCCCACGCCCGCCCTTTGACCCGCAGATCAAGCGAAGTCAGGCTGCGGGCACGATCGAGCGGGCAAAATGTGCACGCAAGCTCCCAGTGTACGGCCAGAGCTGGAATAGTGCCACTGTCTTCACAAGGCTTCTTGACGTTTCGTTCGTGCAGTCGACCACCCGCGCCTCGTTGAAATTTCTGCCACGTCGCACTGAGAGGCCGTACAAGCTGGAGCGGGAGCGGGACTGCGTGCGTGAGCCAGCAGGCGCCGAATTGTAGCTTGCTCTAAACATCCTTGTTTTGCAGACGGCAATTCCACCGCGCTTCCCATCTTCGTGAGACCTCCGCATGCACTCCTTGCATCTCCAACGTGAGCCGAGCACCAACAAAATCACCACGTTCTCTAGTTACATCGCTGTCGGCGTGGAGAGGTCTTGGTAACTATTTGATGATGGAACGAAACAGGAGCATTCAAACTTGCCCCAACAAACTTTCACCAGCTGCAAACAGTTTTCAAGTCCAAGACCGCCGGCGCCGTGGACTCGTGGCTAGCGAGTCCTCCTATTAGCTCACAGGTCCTAGTGTCTTTGCCGATGAATCAAATAATTCCAAGACATGGTCTAGTGTCCTTGCATCGGCGTTGGCTTCCGCGCCGTCTAACTAAAGCACAATGCGTAGGCGGTCCATTCAATGACTTGGAATCGAGTAATTCCAAGACATGGTCCATCGTCTTTGCATCGACAATAGCAATGGCTTTCGCACCGTCTCACTGACGTGAAGGCTGAGCTAATGTGTACGTAGTAGCCAGCGCAATAAAGATCCTCGTCACTGTTGATGCAGCACATTCAGACCCATCTCACTCTCAGCGGCATATACTAGTAGGGAGAAGCAGACAATGGCCGACACCACAAAATTTCTGCTCTCGACTCCAGTTCAGCTCTCCTGCCTCCTCTACTTCTTTGTCTGAGTACTCTTCGGGTTCCATGGACAGCTGGAGTCAAAGCAGCAAAACCAGCACCCGCAGCTCGCCAGTGCACGCAGCCTCGCTCGTCGACCCTGCCACCCACGCACCTGCTCTTATGCAGCTCATAGATATCAAGCTCGACAAGCATGTCATCGGTGAGTCCTCTATATCTTTGTCCTGTCTCTCTTTCAGACACTTACTTACCTTTGCTCACCTCTAGGCTATGTCGTTGACTGTGTCGCAGAGACGGTAGATTATGCCATGGGGCGCACCCACTCTACCGCTAGCTTGCCGTCAACAGTGACTCGCGGTCGCTCCATGCACTGCTATCTCCAGAAATTCACCTCCTTTGTATCAACCGTCCTCGCGCGCGCCGAGGTCACCCCGGCCACCGTCCTTGTCGCCCTCGTGTACATCTCCCGCGCCCGTCCGCACCTCTCTATTGCCACGGAGAAGTGGGTCTTGGAGCGTGTCTTCCTCGGTGCCGTCATTGTCGCCTCCAAGTACACCAATGACTCGACGCTTAAAAACGTCCACTGGGCGCTGTGTACCGGCGTCTTCGGAAAGCGCGATATCGGGCGGATCGAGCGCGAGTTCTTGGACGTGCTCGACTGGGAGCTGGGTGTCGGCGAGGCAGACTTACTAGCACACCACGAGGGGCTTCTCGCTGCCTCGAAGCGCTCCAATGCACTCGCCTCGCGCCGCGTGAAGACTAAACCGGCGAAGCCCAAATACCCTGCCCCGCCCCGTGCTCACACCTATACACGCCGCCCGAGTGCCGGCGCGGTTGTCCCTGAGCTCGAGCCCTCAAGCCCGCGGAGCAGCCTCGCGAGCATGTCCCCGCGCACGCCACTCTCGCACTTCTCTTCCCCCGCAGCAGATAGGATGCGTGTCGCGTGCACTCAGCCGAGCAGGACGCAGAGGGACGGTCCTCGTGGAGCTTGCCGAGGGCCGCCGACGTGTCGTGCGCCGGGGAACGCCAGCACGGCAAGGGTGGAATCAGGGAGTGAGAGCACGGCGCATATCCCTGGTTCCGCCAGAAAAGCCTCCCCGCGACCGCCCCTTCAATGCACAGGCCAAGCGAAGATAGGGCAGCGGATGCGGATGAGGCTGAGGGCGCGATTGGGCGGTGGCGTCATGTCAATGTGCACACGCGCTCCCAATGCACGCAAAGGGCTGGGATAGTGCTGCTTGGGACGCTTTTCATCTTTACAAGGCCGCTTGACACATAATTTCTTGGTTCGTGCCATCCCGCACCTGCCTCATCCGCCATCGAAATTGCCGCAATAAACCAGGGGGCTGAGCGATTCAGTGGAGGTAAGCGCCCAAATGCGCCTTGCTCCCAATGTTCTTTTGCGGAAATACCACCGCGCTGCCTGTCTTTGCGAGCCCTCTGCGTGCAACTCCGCTAACGTGGGCTGAGTATATTTGAGTCCACCACGACACCACTGTCGGCGTCAAGAGAGAGGAGATAATGGTCTTCGCGCTTGGTGTTCAGCCTACGGTTCGCAGCCGGCACGCCATCTCTGGTTTGATCCATACACAGCTCGCAGAGACTGGAGTCCGATTTTACTCAGCTCCAGAATTCTAATTCTGCAATGATTTGGCACAGAAGTATGGATGTCGTATTGCGTAGTCTCGTTTTCCAAACATAACTTGTTTTAAATACTACATCTCTGCACATTCCGCCTCCAAAGGCGGCAATATGATCACCCCTTCACAAAGCAATTCCACTTCCTTTGTTGTACCGAGCAAGATCGTCGCGAATCGTGTCTATTCGAGCTTGCGTCTCCGCATCCGCTGACTGGCTGAGTGTCTGCAGCTTCTCAGATACCCCGAGGCCACGAAATTTATGACACCGTCCGGCCGTTCACTATTACAGAAAGGGGAATGATTGCATTGTCGCGCATCTCAATCTCCCTGACCCAGATCAGCAAAGATAGTGCATGTGGCTAATCTGAAGACCCACCGTAAGAGGGAGACAAGCTGCTTGGAAGGATTCAGCCCCAAGACGGTCGGCGCGGCAGATTCGTGGCTAGCGAGCCTTCCCACCAGCTTGAAAATCCATTGCCGCGCATTCGGCCTCCCTGAATCGAGCAATTCCAAGACATGGTCTAGTGTCTTTGCATCAACAGCGGCTTGTGCGCCTTCTACCCAACATGCAATCTGAGACAATGCGAACGTGGCCGCCTCAATAACCTCAGGATGTTCGCCACTGATTTGAAATAAAAAACCACGGCAATAACAAGAGAAAGACAGAAAAAATATGAACTCACCGCAGCAAGGTTACCAGTCGCAAACAAGGTTTCAAGTCCAAAACCGCTGGCGCTGTGAACTCGTGGCCAGCGAGCCTTCCTACCAGCCGGCAAGTCCTTTTCCGGACATCTGAACTCCGGGATTCGAGTAATTTAAATACATGGTCTAGTGTCTTCGCAGCGACAATGGCTTGCGCGCCGTCCAACGAGCTGGCGATCTGAGATAATGCGAACGTGACCACCGCAATAACCTCAGGATGCTCGTCACTGATTTGAAATAAAAAACCGCGGCAGTAACAAGAGAGAGAGAAAAAATATGAACTCACCGCAGCAGGGTTACTAGCCGTAAACAGGGTTTCAAATCCAAGACCGCCAGCGCTGTGGACTCAGGGCCAGCGAGCCTTCCTACTAGCCGGCAAATCCTTTTCCGGACATTCGAACTCCGGGATTCGAGTAATTCCAAGACGTGGTCTAGTGTCTTTGCATCAACAATGGCTTGCGCGCCATCTGGCCAACGTGCAATGTGGTACAATGCGAACGTGGCCGCCGCATTAACTTCAGGATGTTTGTCACTGATTTGAAATAAAAAACCGCGGCAATAACAAGAGAGAGAGAGAGAGAAATGAACTCACCGCAGCAAGGTTGTTAGTCGCAAGCAGGGCTTCAAGTCCAAGACTGCCGGCGCCGTGGACTCATGGCTAGCGAGCCTTCCCACCAGCTTGCAAATCCATTGCCGCGCATTCGACCTCCCTGAATCGAGTAATTCCGGGACATGGTCTAGTGTCTTTGCATCAACAATGGCTTGCGCGCCATCTGCCCAACCTGCAATCTGAGCCAATGCAAACGTAGCCACCTCAATAACCTCAGATTCTTCGTCACTGACTTGAAATATAAAAAACCGCGGCAATAACAACAGAGAGATGAACTCACCGCAGCAAGGTTACTAGCCGTAAACAGGGTTTCAAGTTCAAGACCACCGGCGCCGTGGACTCGTGGCTAGCGAGCCTTCCTACTAGCCGGCAAGCACTTTTCTGGACATCCGAACTCCGGGATTCGAGTAATTTAAATACATGCTCTAGCGTGTTTGCAACGGCAATGGCTTGCGCGCCTTCTAGCCAACATGCAATCTGAGACAATGCGAACGTGGCTGCCTCAATAACTTTGGGATGTTTGTCACTGGTTTGAAATAAAAAACTGCAGCAATAACAAGAGAGAGAAAATATGAACTCACCGCAGCAAGGTTACTAGCCGTAAACAGGGGTTCAAGTCCAGGACTGCTGGCGCTGTGGACTCATGGCTAGCGAGCCCTCCTACTAGCCGGCAAGTGCTTTTCCGGACATTCGAACTCCGGGATTTGAGTAATTTAAGGATATGGTCTAGCGTCTTTGCATCGGCGATGGCTTGCGTGCCGTCCAACGAGCTGGCGATCTGAGATAATGCGTACATAGCTTTCTGAATAATTTTCGAGTCTTCGCCGCTGTTTGATGATGAAAACGAAGTTAAAACAGAAAAGCATTCAAACTCACCGCAACAAAGTCACCAGCCGCAAACAGGGTTTCAAGTCCAAGACCGCCGGCGCCGTGGACTCATGGCCAGCAAGGCTTCCTATTAGCAGGCAAATGCTTCCCCGGACACTCAGACTTGATGAATCAAGTAGTTCCAGAACATGGTCCAGCATCTTTGCATCAACAATGGCTTGTGCGCCGTCCAACGAGGCGGCAATCCGAGATAATGTGCACAGAGCCCACTCAATAACTTCCAAGTCTTCGTCGCTGGTGGGTGATGAAAATGAGATTAAAACAGACAGCATTCAAGCTCACCGTAACAAAGGATTTAACTGCAACTTCAAGATCGCTTCTGTGGCGGGCTCGTGACTAGCGAGCCTTCCCACCAGCTCGCAAGTCCTTTTCCTGACATTAGCACTCGGTGACCTGAGTGATTGCAAGATATGGTCGAGCGTCTTTGCGTCAACAATGGCCTGCACACCGGCTAACAAACGTGCAATTTGGGACAATGCGTACATGGCCTCCGTAACAACCATACAATCCCCATCACTGATCTTCAGGTGAGAACAGCGCAAGAAAAGTGGATTAACACTCACTGCAAGAGGAATATCAGCTGCTCGCCAACTCTCAACTTCAAGATGACGGATATACTGAACTCGTGGAACGCCAGATTTGCTATCAGTTGGCACGCAGAAATCCGTGCCCTAATATCCGACGACCCGAGCATTTGCACGATGTAACCGAAAACAGGTGAATTGATCACCGCGCGTGCGTCGTCGATCATCGCCTCTCCCCCTAGTTCAGTTCTGTGAATCAACTCCTCGATAATCGCGTTCTTTGTAGACCGCGAGATGAAGTCCCACCTACAGGATCCGTTAACGAGCCAAAACAATGAGACAATCAAACCTACGGAAAATATGACGAGTATGTCTCCAATATTGTCCTCGACAGTGGACTGCCACAATTCTTTCTGATGAATGCCAATACCTGACGGTGATACATCACCCTCATAAGCGGCTTTGCCGCTACATGAAGATTGAATGTCGCCCCCTGGAGGCCCGGATTGCTGTCCGACCACCAACTATGGACGCTCGCGGGTGTCTTCTGACGAGTCAAGGGATGCATAGATGGAGGAAAGAGGAAGAGCAAGACAGTCCATCTGATGCCGTGCGAAGCAGATCGAAGAGCATCTGTGTCGATTGATGAGTTATTATTGTGCTTTACATGATTTCGGAGTCTTCCTCCCTTGGCACCTGGCGCGCCCCCGCCTCCCTACACTGCCATATTCATCACCTCTCCCGCTCCGAAATCACCCGGCCCATCTCAATCTTTGCAATGAGCCATCTACTAGGTTTCGGAATATCCGAGCGGTCAGTTCGGGCGATTGCTTGCGCGTAGGATTATACATAAGTGCAGGCCGAGAACCTGATTAGTAAGACCACGACTCAAGGAGGAACGCGCTCGTCTGGACGACGAGGGTCTGGCGTGCTCGAAGGACCGCAGGCAGCACACGACAAGCGGGACTTAGGGTACGATAAAACGCAGGCGGACCTCGTCGAGAGCGCCCGTCATGTCGTCCTCCAAGAACCGCCAGCTCACAAGAGGTACGACGACGGAGCCGCATTCCCCCCGATGGGAACTAGGCCCGGATACCCTCTCATCCACCGGTCGAGCGGACCGCGGCGAAGGTGGGGAAGTAAGGCGGTCAGTCCAAACGCGCTTGGGCGGCGCGAGTGATTTGGGGGCGATGTCATGGCGCGGGTCGGAGACGATAGCAGCTTGCGTGCTTACTCGCGCACTTGCGTTTCGCCGAGGACTGCGATCCCGCCGAGCGTTAAATCGGTTGCTCGCCGTGTTTGTCGCGCCACGACGAGAACACGGTCATGATCACGAGGCTCGCCGGGGTGTGAGGCTGACAGCGCTCCAGGCTCAGGATGAGCCGGACATGACTCGACAGAGTCGCAGAATCAATGATATCGGCGCCAAAACGCGCTCGCCAGAGTGTGCAGCGAGACGACAGCATGCCGGTCAAAGATCCCTGGTTGGGTTGGTGGCGTGGCGGGTTGGAAGAACCTCGGGCAGTGTCCGACTGTAACGAGCGGACGGGCGCGACCCTAGACTTTAGGGTCGCGCTGGGGTACCATGCCGGTCCGTTGTCCTGGTCTGTCGTGCTCGAAGAACCGCACTGGGACGAGCGGGGCGTAGAGGGTACGGTCCTCGCCGAGAGCGCGAAACGGCCGCGTGTCCATATCGTGCGCCAGGGAACGCCAGCGGGTCAAGGGATCCGGGAGAGAGACCGCAGTCGTATATACGCCAGAACGTGGAGCCTGCCGACGACCGCCCTTCAATGCACAGGGCAAAGGGTAAGGAAGGCAGCGCGGACGCTGATGAGGTGGCGGAGGCGTCGGAGCGAGATGTGCACGCGAGCTCCCGATGTACGCCAAGGCTGGGATAGGCCTGCTTGGGGTGTTTTTCGTTTTCCCTAGTGCCACACAAGCCAGAGTGGGGGCGAGGCTGCACGCGCGATCCAGCGCAAGGCGCTCAAATGTAGCTTGTTCTCCACGTGCTTTTGTCGCGTGGACGGCAGTACTGTCCATCTTCGTGAGGCAGCTTGGGGCATCCTCCACAAATGAGGGCTGAGCACTACCGAGGTCACCATGCCAGCTGCCGGCATGAAGAGGGAGAGAATGAGCCTCCGGGACGTCGAGGGTATGGGTAGAGCGTCGTGAAGATTTCTAATGGGACTCTATGCATCGTCGAATCAGCACAGCAAAACATGCGTGGCGATCACACAGGCTACTCACTATAGACGAAACCAGAAGTGTGCGTGTGACGAGAGCGCCTCTTTGGGCCTTCCCATGCTCTCGACCTGGCGTTAAGTCCATCTTTCCTCTATTGCACTCCATCGCAGGCTCGCGGCTACTGGAGTTCGAAGGACAGAGTGAGGAAGGAGAAGACCACGGCAGCAGGAGATTCGACGACCGCGAACACGCCGCAAGGATGTTGACGGCCAGACACACTAACGGTGGACTGTAACATGAATACATGAGTGAACGCGACATCCGATAGGACAGGAAAACCCACAGGACGGGATTGAGAGATGCAAAGCTTTTGGGAGCGATTGAGAAGCGAACGACCGCGGTTTGTTTTTGCGGGTTTCTGCTTCGGCGTGGTAATGTAGCCATTGAGTTTGCAAGTTCGATGGGTTCAAGACCGCCCAAGGGGCGGGACCGGTTTGTGATCCTTTACTGCGACGGCAGAAGAGGAGGACGTCCTAACCCATACAGGCGTGAATTCAGTGTGATTGATTGGTGGCTCGGAGATGCATGCAGCTCGGACCCAGAAGAAATTTAGGGACAAAGGTGGTGAGGAAGGACTCTGGGAGCGATGAACATCCCAAATGGGAAGTGGCTATGCCCGGATAGACGAAAGAGTTCTCAAATGATCGGCCGACTTTACCCGAAGTTCAACTTTACATGGTTGAATATGCGTACGACGCCTGTGACTAAATCTCTTTAAAGCCGCATTGCCGCATAGGTAGCAGATAAACATTCTCATTCGGGATTGTGATTCAGACATACAACGGCATTCACCTTGGTAGTACATGAGTCCGTGTGGCTACGAGAAAGTTAGACGGAAGGCCAGACTTGCTGGTGTCTTCGCCGGAGTTTTATTCGTCCTCCAGGCCGCGGAACCCAAAACCGTAACCCTCCATCATCTCCGTAAACAGGTCTGTCAGCTTTTGCACGGTGGGCCGCCCGGAGGGCTCGTATTGAAAGCACCACTGAGCGAGCTCCCAGAGGTGATCCGGCATCGCTTTAGCGCCCTTGTCGTGCGGCCTCGCTGAGTACGGACTGTCCTGGCGCCCGGTCTCAAAGATGACGCCCATGTCTGTGCCAAAATGGCTGAATGGAGCGATGCCCTCTGACCAGATCTTAGGGGGAGAAATTAGCTACATTTGATAAACTAATGAATCGGCAACGAACCTCGCAGCAAACACATCCAAAAGCCCAGACGTCAGATGCGGGTGTTCGTCTAAACCCGCTGGGAGGCGCGAGAAGTAATTCCGGCGCCATCCATCGTGTCGAACCACTGCGTGTTGATGACTTTATTGAAGTTTCCAAGTCGATGAATGCAGCTAAACCAAAGTCAGACAAACAGGCCCGTCCGTCTTTGTCGATAAGGATATTGCGCTGGGATTGTAGGTCATCAACTGTCATCGGATAATACAAATAATTCAACGCACGCCGGACAGGTCTCCATGAACGACGTTCTCGGAATGAAGATATGTCAAGCCTTGGAGTACATCATTCAGCTAATTTGATCCAGTTAGAGTACTACTTGAACAGTTTCACAGTTAAGAGCATACGAGCTGCAAGGCATACGGGGAGGATGGTGAGTGTTCTCCCATATATTTTAAAACACTTCCGAGAGGCATCCAAGGGGAGACCATGGCCCTGGAAGGGTTTGGAAATGTCTGGCCATCGACTCCAAGAAACGAAACAATGTTCCTGTCTGTCCATGGAAATAAGTTTCTGAATGACACGAAAACTATAGTGGACTCAACGCTTCAAGTAATACCAAACCAGGGCCTCTTTCACGAATTTTTGATTGAGGACGCAGCAATTCTCGTCGGTTTGATCTTCAAATATCTTGAGGACCTTCAACGCGACCTCTGCCTGGTTTCCGTCGGGGTCCTTGTATTTCCCGCAGTAAACATTGGAGAAACCATCATGCTTGACGGGATGTTCATTCAGTAGGACAACTCCACTGACGGTAAGCTCATCCGGAAGTCGTTCGAGATATTCGGCTAGCCAATGGAGGAAGTGGCGAGCACGTAGGGCGAAGACTTTGGGGTCTTTGAAACCGGCATTAGCGGGTAAACCATATTCGAGCATCTGATGAGCGGTAAGCAAGCCGGAAAGATATCAGTATTCGACCCACATTGTTAGTCAGATTCATAACGGCTAATGTGTATTCTTGAGGGAGAGAGGGGATATCCTGCTTGTAAGAATTTAACTCGAGCAGCCGCTGTAACATTTCCGCAATCTTGATGTTGTCCTTGACCAGCCTTCGGTTGATTTGCGCTCGGGTTATTACTTGAATTTTGGACAAGAGCTGGGACAATAAGCGAATAACAGCGCTGAATGTGTTATGATACGTACCTCGAGAATTTGGCTACGTGCCACTGAAGCTTTATAAAGCCTCGAGAATATTGATGCAGTCGAGCGACCCATCTCATCATCATTATCCGCGAGCTCGCCGGCAGACAGAATGTCCAGCTCAGCCAATTTGATCCGTATCCTAACGACTCGATCAGTCTGGGTTCTGCGAAACGAAGTACTCGCACCGCTCAGCCTCGTTGCCGCCTACTCTATTGATGCCGTCCAACAGCAACAAGAAGAGACTCTGAGGAAAATTGAGCAACTTGAATGCCAGTAACTTGCCGGGCGTGCGTACCTCATAAAACATCGGCGGCGAAGGAAACTTCCCCGAATATATAACTGACCCAGTGTCCGACACGTATAATGTGCACACACGCTTCATGATAGCATGGTCGGAGTCCGACACATAGCGCAGGAGCGTTGGCGTAGTGATAATCAACATCCGAATTGATTTATAGTAGTCTCCGAGGCCGACCTCAAGCCTCTCGAGGGTCTCATACAGTTCTTCGGCTTGTTTCGCACTCCAGACTCCATGGACAACAAGAGTTATATGAGGCAGTTCCGTAGGCAAGAGGTTCTCTTCGTCTGTACTGCCGGAGGTTAGGCTTCCGACTGAAAGATTCTCGTACATCGTCTTGAGTGGGCTGCACAAGAGCCTGTTAATAATTTTCTGACGAGGAGACCTAAGGAATTCATACGACGCAAGAAATAATTGTAAACTCACCTCATTGTTATCATCGTCTAACCATGGAGACACCTCCCGCTTTCCGCCGTCCTTGAAGGCAGCAGGCCGTAAAGGAAAACCCTCAAAATAGGACAACATAGGAAGCGGCGGACGTATCCCAAGCTCCACTCTATACTCTGTGGACACAGTTGCGAGACCCCGAATCAGAGGCCAAAACACGGAGTGAGTCTGGCTGACATCGACAATGGATATTCCAACAGCATAACCACTACCAGTAGAGAGCAGCTCTGGTACCATGTCTGCGATTTCGGCGCAACGCTCGTTGTCGTTTGCTGTAATCCATAGAGCTTTGTGGGAACCCGTGGACATCCGCGACCAATGAAGAACGCTTTCGCTCAGGTCCGCGGAGGAGTGGCATGATGAAGAAGAGTGGATGGTGGAAATGGGGAGTGCGACGCCCATTTCCAGTGGTTCGGCACTCGGAAGAGCGATATACCCGGATTCAGGACGCGTGAACAAGGCCAGGCTCCGCAGCATTTTCTTGGGAAGTCTAAATTTACGAGAAGTGCGGGTGTTCCGTGATCTGAAATCGGCCGTAACGAAATATTCTGCTGATTGGAGGACTAGATTCAAGTGCGATTAATACAAGCAGCCGGGGTAATCACGCGGGGAGGACAGACCCGTGAGATCCCTCATGTACTGGCGGAATTCGTCTCCGAAATAAACCTCGGTGGCACAAAGAAGACCGTTGCATATGAGGGGGGCTAGAATCTGCGAAAACCCTTGTCAACCTTTGCACGCAGTACAAAAACGGAGAGGTACGTTATACCGCTCAAATACGGTGAATTCAATCTCAATGCGAACCCAGGCGATCGCGCTATGCGGACACCTTCGGAACATAATCTCCCAGAGAAAAGTGCACCCACCATATAATAACATCCACTAGCTCGAGAAACTATATGAGAAGGGTTACCTCAGAGAAAATGAAATGAATTGCTACACTTACACAGATGGACCAAAGCAGTACATGGTACGACGTCTTGAAGCGATATCTGCTCCAGAGAGCTATCTGAGAACATCTTAACGAACTAAGGGGCGTTCCTGGGCACCATGGTCAATGGAATAAAGGTGGTTATGCACAAACACTCACTCGTTATAAGGAACGGCAAGCAGAAGCGGGGGAGGATGTATGCACTCAGATGGCGGAAGGCCAGAATCACGACGAAGAGGCTAGTGAACGTCAACAGAAAAGATATTGGTGTGGCGATCGCCAATATCTTGTTATACCACCGAAGGATGGATCGCGAAACCATTCCAGTGAGCAGAGTGCTGGATTAAAAAGTGGAGATGCCTGAGGGAACAATGTGGAGCCGCTTAGCAAGAACGAGCGCCCAAAGCATCATCGCGGCTTCCAGCATCAATCTCTCAAGCACTGCTCTCGGGATGCTGACATTTATTGTTAACTCCGAAACGGCATGAGCAGCAGCACCAGAGCAACACTCAGGCTGACATTTGAGCAAAGCACCCGCCTTGAGAATATCGCGCTTGTATCAGGTCGGGCAAGATGTCAAAGAATTCTCGCCCGTTGATATCATATGTGAAATAGAACCAGACAAATCCCTTGATCAGGCCATTTGTGGCATGTTGGTCGAAGATTGGACGCGCAATGGCTGTAGTCTTGGGCTAAGTAGTAAAACCCCGATTGATCGTATCACCGATGGCGGCTGATGTCCCTTTTCGGAATCTGCTCTTCCCACGAAGGAAGGAAGGATATATTACTGCGGAGGTCCCAATAAGGAACAAGCAGGTACTGTACCGACGTACAATGCATCCATATT
Organism: Mycena capillaripes; assembly: GCA_029204075.1. Classification (NCBI taxonomy): domain Eukaryota; kingdom Fungi; phylum Basidiomycota; class Agaricomycetes; order Agaricales; family Mycenaceae; genus Mycena; species Mycena capillaripes. The sequence goes on along the minus strand of JARHKZ010000037.1, from coordinate 29,638 downwards.
ATACGCTACAGTCGTCAACGGCCCAGTCGATGGGTAGCCTAGCACACCAATAGTACCTAGACATCGCACGAAAAGGCTTGGCTGACGGGGGGGCGAGTCTCTTATCCTAGGTTCGGAAAAGAATATGGTGAGGCAGCAAGGTGTTGAGGGAGATTTGCGCGGCATGAGAGTTGGGTAATCAAGCAGGGCGAGATGTTCCTCTTCCAGATTGCGGCTGGTACTGTTCTGTTTCCGCTAGTCCGCACTGTGTTGTGCTGAGTGGTGCTGGTGGGGGCATTGAGCAGACTGGAAGTTCCGTGAATACTAGGATTGGATCGCAAGGGATAAGGAGCGAAGTGAGCTCGGGTGACCGACAGAGGCTGAGGTGTTGAGCATCCAGCTGTTCGTGTGAACATTGCTGTGTTGGTGTCTAGTGCAAATCACATTGGATGAGAGGTTCAGTCAATCTTAGCCATTTCAATCTGGAGGCCATCTCGCATGGGCAGGGAGTTGGCGCGCCGCGCACTGCTTCAGGCTGAAGATTGTGTTGCAGGTTCCTCTCTTTTTTGGACGCTTTGGTCGTATATTGCCTTGCTAGAATGTTTATGTGGACGGACTGCCCCAAAAACCCGTGGACTGCACTATTTGCGGCGAAAGAGGTCCAAGTTCAAATCCCGAGACTCCGACATTGTTCCGCGTTTTCGGCAGCCTGGGTGCCCATTTCGGAGAACGTCATCCTTCGATCTGGAGATTTACTGGTAGGTAGCGAGTATTGTGTAGCAAAAGCCCTCGTCTTGATGAAGAGAGTTTGTGAACTAGTCGTCGAAGAGGCATTCCTTACAAATGGAATGTCCCGATCCGACACTGGACAGGATCCGCAGCTCCTATTCTACCTCCTTTCATTAAGGGGCCCTGAGACAGTCCTGCTCGCTGTCCGAGGCAACCCGCACGATGCGCCGAATATCCGATCTCATAGCCTGCGGCCGCGAGAAGACGAAGAAGCTTGCCATTATGGCTTCAATTACGGCGCGGTCTGGGCTCGTAGCTTCCAGTATAGCGGCCAGACTTGTCGATAGGTCGACGAGTTGTCGTGTGGCGTCGTGGGGAGCATCGTGGCCAACAAAATAGCAGTTGTACTGCTTGTTCACCCTCGCTGATTTGGATACGACACCAAGCAGTGCTTCTAAGTGCGCTGGGCGTAAATCCCGAAATTTGTGGTGGTCGGGGGAAAATTTTAGGGATCCGAGTCAGCACAGGTCAATGTAGGTAGGTAGGTAGGTATATTCCGGCGCGGTCCCGTTAAGAAACAGCCGGGGCCCGTACTACATACATGCGTCACTTGTATGCTACGGATACCTTCGTTCTTTGACCACTTGAACACCTGAGTGAACCGTCCGCACTTCCGACAACTTTAAGTACCAAAAAATAAAATACCGGTTGCATTGAGGAAATGAAGACAGAGCCTCAGGGTCGTATGGTCTCCAAAGTCCGGTATGAAAGAAATTGGTATTATTCCAATGTGTTGTACAAGTATTCTGCCGGTCTAAACACCGGACATGTAGCGAATACGGCGAACACGTCAAACGTGTACTTCGCTACCCGTTGCAGAAGGCCGAAGTCCCGCGACTGGACCAATTCACGCAAGAAATCACCCGCAGAGTTCCAGTTTGGGGGCAACTCTGGGCGCAGACGGTACACGTCTCCGACGAACTCGTACCGTAATGTTACGAGGGCCGGCGCCGTGCAAGTGATCATTGCATGGCTTTCGCTCTCCACGGCGAGACGACAGAAGCGGCAAAATCGTGCCTCCCGGGGTACGCGCACCTTCAGCCGCTCCTTGTACCGTAGAATTTCGATTCCCAGGGTGTGGGATGACAGGAGGAGGCGCGTTAAAGCTTTCCGGTGAGCAAGGACAGGTACTCGGAGGTACTGGCGGAGTTTCAGCGGTGTAGCCACAAATTGACCATCCTCATTCTTCTCCGTTCGACCTTGGATAAGCGGCAAGCGGGACGACATGTCAATTACTGCATCGCCAAGCCATTTTTCGCAGGCTGCAGCCTGCAGTAAGCTTTTTGCGTAAATCACTGGCCCCCTCAACTGTCAGATTGGTTGCCGAGAGCTGCACAGGAACGGGGAGCGAGCGCATGACGAAGCTTAAGTCCGAAATCCAGCCTGGGTATCCATGTTGTGCAAGAAGGAGGGAATCGAGGTATGCGGTGTTCGCCAAGTGGTTCGGGGGCAGAGTGATAAGATAAATTAAATATCCCAGCGTGATTATGACACGGCGGTACGGGAGAGGAATAATGCCAGTTTCCGTGAATAAAACGGCGAGAATGGAGCGACTGTTTACGCCCAGTAGCCGACGAATGAATTCGTGCTGAACATCAGTGAGTTCATCGAGATGTTTGGCGACAACGTCAAGGCCGACTTCGCAGCCAAAAGTGAGATGCGGGTCGATACGTGCCATGTAGAGTCGAATGCCCTCGTACGGAGGCAAACATCCTATATTCGTCTTTGCTGCGAAGGTCGTGTTGGCTACCGCTCGAGCCTTGGACGCTTTTTTGCTGTAATGTGCTGCGAAGATGTCGCAATCGATAGAGGTGAAAATAATGCCAACAAATTTATATTTCTTCACCAATTTGACGACCTTTTCGCCAACCATCATCCTGGGGATTATGGGAGGTAGCTCCCCAAATATCATCCACTCGGTTTTCGTCGCACTTATAACCATGAAGTTCTGGCGGCACCAATCGAAGAAGAGGTCAATTTTCCGCTGCAAGCCCGCTGCAGTTGTCGAGAAGAGGGCGACATCGTCTGCCTGTTCCAGATGAGAAACTGCACGGCCATTGAGACAGATATCGTCTCCGTCGGGTCCGAAGACGTCTGCCAAGTCTGCGAAGTAGACGTTCCACAAGATTGGTGACGCAGTATCACCGGTGAGGACACCTATCAGGGATTTGAAGGCGGCCGTCAACTCCGAACCCTGCCGGACAACATACGACATGCGCGCGTACAACATGCGCAGCCAGTCAAACAGTGGGCCAGAGACACCAGCGGAATAGAGCTTCATCCACAGGGTGGGCAAATCCGTAGAGGGAAATGTGTTCGTGAGATCCACGAATGCCACATACAACGGCTTTCCGTCGGCTCTCGCCCTGTCAATCGCGCATCTGAGGATAAAGCTATTGTTGTGCGTCCGGTATTTTTCGCGGAATCCATTCTGGGAGTCGGGGAGGATATTGCGGCTTTCCGCCCATGCACGAATGCGCATGTCAATGAGCAAAGTGAGACATTTTAGCAGGCAGCACTCCAGACCGACCAGGCGATAGCTCTCTGGGTCATCACCTGGCTTTCCCATCTTCAATATACCCACTAGAATCGTCGTAAACCAGTTTTGAGGCCCCGTGCCGTATTTTATGCAGTAATTAAAGAGTTTCAGCAGGGCTTCATTGGGGATAGACTGGATCTTCTGGTAAGAGCAGTGGTCAATGCCCAGGGCGCTTTTTGTGCTCCGATTGCGCAATTTGCGTTTCATCTTCTCGATGTCGGGTAGCTCCCATGGGCGTGAAAAGAAGTGTTCCGGGGTTTGGTCGGTTGTGTTGGGCGGTATGGCACCGGACATGGAATCTCGAAGGCGTTTTAAATTAGCATCGAAGTGGGCGGGCATCACAGCGGGGGGGTTGAGTCGCACTCTAAAGACCTTGCGTAGTTGCTCTGCTGTCACTTGCGCCTCGCGTGGCTTTGTATCCGTGAAGCTGCGAATAATCTGCCACCATTCGCGTATAGAATCCGCGTTCAAAAGCCTGTTTAGATTCTCGCTCTGGAGTCTGCGCACTCTGCAAAAATCATTAATATCCAGATTATTGCCTCCACTGCTCGCACATACGCTAACCGGTTACGGTGCCCGTCAGGCTTATCTCCGGTCGCCAACTGTGCGGCGGTAATGTTGATGGCTGCCTTTGGCTTAGGCGGGTCATTTTTCGGGACAGATGTTACGACCTTTGGCAGTACGATGGACTGTGATATCCCGGGATGCCGCAGAGCTTCCCCAGGAGACAGGTCTGGTATAGAGTATGTACGGTCACCGGGAGCATGCATCGCAGTCTGCGCGAGTTTGCGTGCTCCGGAATGGGCCTTGTTGTTGCGCGGCTGACTAACGAGGAAAAAACCTATTTGACCGCTACGCCGACGGATTACATGGGCGATGCGTTCAAAAAGCTCGCCGTTGGCGCAATCCCATCCCCTCGTGTGGCGTTTCCCAGCAGCATAACAGATAGCGCGTATCACATTTTTGGAAGTCGTGAAGATATCCAGCGGTCGAGACTCAGGTTTTGCTGCGATGAGCGCGTATAGTATGCCGATTAGCAATGCCCGGCCCTCGAGCTGGCGTCCGGGGATTCGCCATCCGATGTTGTAGCTACTACCGTCTCCCCAGTAAGCCCCGAACGTAGCGCGTGCATCGATCTGTGAGGGGTTTCTTCCACTGGAAGCAATGTGTACGCAAACCCGGCGAGGATCGACATTAGCTACCGTTCCATATAATTGAAGAGTAGCTTCCTCATCCGTTTGAGCCGCTTCAATAGTTTCCACAGCCAGTCGGTCGCAAGGTGTTGGCGAGGAACGGGGCGCCACCTCGGAGGAATTCAACGGTGGAGACAGTTCCTGAGTTACACGTATGGGTACCCTCGCCACCGGAGTTGGGAATGTCAAATGCAATGCCAAGATCGCGTGGTCCGACCACTCATCACTGGCGTGTATCACCTGCAGACCCTTCACAGGGATTATGGATAGAAAATCGCGGGAGAAGAGCGCATAGTCCACGACCCCCTCGCCATTTCCCTGAAAGGATGTCCAAGCTCCGGGGGAGCTCATCTCGAACTTGGTGCCGTTAGGATTTCCATGCGACTATCTTCGCAGGTGTCGAGTATCCACTTCCCTCGGGTGTTGGTCTCCGCTTCATCAATTGACCAGCGTTCCAGAGAGGACGAAGTTGGCACATCACTTCCAGTACGGCCGTTTAAGTCTCCTGTTGCGGCGGTAGGTTTTGACCGGTTCACGGCGCACCAGGCCAGCGCTTCTGCGAATCGAATTTTGGGATGCACATCGCTCCAGATCCACCACCCATGATTTGTGGCAGGTAGAACATACGCGCCGACGATGTACAAGTGCTCCAGCTCGAGAGCAATGAGATCCGGACCCGAGAGATCTTCGAGGACCTTGAACTGAATATTGCTTCGGATGATCATTACAACCCCGCCACCCGGTCTTCTCATACTGCCCCCATTCCCGCGAGATCGCGCGATTATGACAAAGCCCTTGGGGAGCAGTAATGAATGTTCCTGCTCGAGGCGCATCCAAGTTTCTTGTAGGATGATGATGTCGTTCGCATTGATCAGCTCAATCATGTACGGCTCGGTGATTTTAACAGCGAGATTCCCGCCTATATTCCAAGCGATAATTCGGAGACTATTATACATGTATCGCTCGCTATTGTACAAAGTTAAGTCCATGAGCAGTTCTTTGATTTGTCCTCTACCTCGCCTGATTTGCGTTGCCTCTCAAGACATCCAACAATGCCTGAGTGTTTGGCGAGCCACTTGGGGCGCTGCGGTGTACCGGATTGTCATCGCGGAACAAGGCGGTCTGCCCAGGGAGAGGAGGGAAACGTCGCACTAGAGAGGCAAAGATACCAGCCTTCTCACGGCTGTTAAAGCGGATGCTCAGCATATTTGTGCGACCGCGCGCTTCCTGGACTGTGTGGACGTCCTCGGCTCCCAATACCGCATGTTCACCGGTGCGGGCGGCCGCATCCACAACAATGGTGATGGCGGCGTCAGCGAGTTGCTCCAGATTGTGCCCGGCGTTGACAGCGACCGGGCCGTAAACGATATCGGAGTTATTGGACACAGCGTTCTCCATACGCTGTCGTTTGTTACGTGGCGCATATTTAGGCGGGGCCTGGCGTTTGGTTGTGGTAGCGTTCCCGAAGGGGGGCGCGTGCTGCTGATTGGACGATTGAGTACCAACAGCCCCCGTGTCCTGCAGGAGATGGGGAGAGGGGCCGGTTGTAGCTCCCGGGGCGTTAGATGATAGCGCCGGAGGAGCGGCAGCTGCACCAGAGGTATGAGCGAGTTCCTTGAGAGCCGCAATCTCCCCCCGCATTTCCCTTTTCTCCGCTTCGTCTGCCTTCTTTCGCAATTCCTCCACACTGCCCGTCAACTCCTCAAACTCATCGTAGAAGTCCCCGGTCGGCAAGGCATCGAGAATACTTTCGATGGTTCTACGATTCGTCGCGACGGCATCGTGTACCGCGAGGAAATCCGGATCTTTATTGACACCACCCGTCAAGTGTTTGAGGTTAGTATTGGCATCGGCCATCAGTTTGGCGACCTCCTCGAAGCGAGTGTTGGTGTCCTTGCGTGCAGTCGAGCAGGCGCGTTCGAGGTTGGCGACATAGGTTACGAGCTTAACCTTCAGAGAGGTTATTAGGTTCGTGGACCATTGTATATTATCGTTCAATCACCTCGTTCTGGGTCATCCGCTCGCGATACGTAGCTGCGCTATCACCAGAGCACGGCGGCGCCAAACCGATATGGTTATACAGGCGGAGGTCGTTCTCGAGGAAATATTTCGGTGCGCTATCCAACGCGCTGCCGGTCGACTTCGACTTCGCTTTGGGTTTGGCAGTTCCAGTCAGCGAGTCAAAACTTTTCTCGGTCTGCTTGCGCATGCTCCGAGTGGCGGTCGGGGCCGCACTGGCGAGGCTCCGTGGGGACAGAGGCGGGTCCTTGTTGCCTACGCTGGCCATGAACACGTCGACATTGCTTAACACTCATTAGTAGTTGTCGCATGACGGAGGAGGTCAACGTACAACGGTCCATCCTGTGAGGTGGCCGTCTTCTCTTGGGATTGCTCGACACTGCCCGCGCTCGGTGAGCCCTCCTCTGTGGTAGATGTCGTCGCGGGGGATTGGCCCGTGGGTACGGGGTCCACATTCCTTGGAAGGCCATTAGGTAGAGTCAACATCGCATAGAAGGAGCGTACAACGAGCCATCCTGCATGGTGCTCGTCGCAGAAACTGCACCGACTGAAGCATCCTCAGCATGAGCACTGTCGACTACCTTATCCCACGTAGTAGGGGTCGCCACGTCTCCAACAAGAATGCCCTTGCGGGCCTGCGCTCGCTTCCGGTGCGGGAAGAGGGAGATCGTTGGTGCCGGCCGTTCCTTGAGAGGGGGTAAGAGAATGGTAGGGCCCGGCCGTTCGCCCGAGGGCGCCTGCGTAGGCGAAGAGGGCTGGGTAGGTGCGAAGGAAGTAACACGATCGTCTTCGTAGGCCCCGCACGGCATTTTTACTCCCAGTGGTACGATTTCGAGTAGGTTGTCGCATTCTTATACGCAGACGATGTGGAGCGACGGTTTCTGCTGGTATTGCGAGTACTCCAATAAAGGGGGCTGGTTTGAAATAAGGGAGACGGTTTGAAATTGCGCTCAGTCCCACATACGTCTTGGTTAGGATTGAGCCATTGGAGATATTAATAAGGAGAAGTGCCGATATGTAAGTCGAGCACCATGCACGATACGCCTACATGAGACTCGGCGCGTCCTCGCACTTCGATACGATGTATGCCAGCAGACGCGTTTAACGTTGTTTGCTTACACCATCATGCCGGACCGTGATTCCCGGCCAGGATGACCACAAGCCTCAAAGTTGGAGAACTTTACGACTTGCGTCATACCCTTGTCATTAAATTGTACTCGTGCCAGGATTTATTGGAGCCTAATGCTCCAGCAATTCATAATTTGGAGTCACTCTTCGTCGTCGTCCGAGACGACCCGCAAGGCCACACGTGCATGCGGGGGGGCGACTACGAGCTCGCAACAAGAGATATGTACGCCAAGTCCATTGCAAATGTCGCCTTTAAACTGCCGCGCGCATGGCTGAATTCGTTGGGTCGGGAGGGTCCGTTTAATGAACACCGACAAGATGCCAACGCCGTATTGTACGGCGGGCGAGGCTCGCCCATCATGTTATGGGAGCTCTACCATTCTATGATAATCGCAGCCTATTCTGTGGTTCTACGCACGTCTGCGGACTTCACAGGGCATTTCTCGATTTACCATGATGGGAGCTGGTGTTGCGGTAGTTGTGTTCGAGGAAATATCCAGAAAAGGAACCCCGTTTCTCTGTCTGTAGGTAACTAAGCCTCCTGAACCTTGTTCTGAACACAGCGCGAGCAAGGCAACCCATCGCCAACAGATCCCGATCCACTGCCTTTAATTCAAATTTCGAGAGCTTTCTTGCAGCTGCGGACTAGTCGTTAGTGCTGCCGTGAGGTCGAGGTACCTTGATGTGAGTTTCACCTCGGCCTCAGACACCGCACCTCGATGCGGCAATGGTAAGACCAAATGAGGAAATTTGATCCCCGTTTTTCCGTCAATATATCCCCGCGCAGCCCACGGTGCCCTTATATGGAAATGAGCGACTCCGTTTTTCCGATGCAGAAAATATATAGAGAGGCTAAGCTTCCTTCCTCTTCCAAAGCAAATAAGTCGCATAAATTACCTACGCCACTCACACAAACCCTCCATTCTCATTCACCCCCCCAAATGACATCCACCTCCACCCAGCTTCCCGCCCCCCGCCTCGTTGTGACCGGACATTCGGACGACGGCACCTCCGTCTTCACATACGACGAGATTCGCAAGCCATTCTCGCCCTTTGGCCCCGCCGGCTCCCAATTCGTGACCTTCCACGCGAGCCCCACCGTGCCGGCGTCCAACACCGCACCTTACCCCGAGCTCGCAACTGTTCTCCCGCGCTGCGCGCCCGAGGGCGTCCTGTTCTGCATCACCGACATCCAGGCCGGCGGTATTGCGCCGATGCACCGCACGCTCAGCGTCGACTATGCTGTCGTCCTCTCGGGGGAGATTGTCCTAATCCTGGATGGCGGGGAGGAGAAAACTGTGAAGGCGGGCGAGTTTATGGTCCAGCGCGGCGCGAACCACTCGTGGCAGAACCGCACGCAGGAGCCGTGTCGTATTGCGGTCGTGATGGTTGGGACGGAGAAGATCGTGGTTGATGGGAAAGGACTTGAGGCGACTGTGTTTGGGAAGAAGCCCGAGTAGATATGGAATTTTTCAGCGTAGACAGCATAAAGGACTATCCCCAGGACAATTGGAATATGTCGGATTTTTTGGTTTCCTTCGTTGTTGTATTCCAAACTTTTTACTCCCCACAAGGAAACGACCGCGTTCTTTGTTAAAAAGGCTGTGAACGCACGCCAAAAGGCCTATCCGACAGCACCGTTTGAGTGTGGAAGTAGCATCATCGGAGCAGAAGTTGGATCAGTTTAAAGTTCAACTTTGAGTACTTAAATTGGAATGCTCCTCGTAGGAGCGTAAAACCCACTGCAGTCATTGATTTGAGGTGGCGTTGAAGGCATGCGTTGGCCGCATAAGAATATAGGGAACGAGCAATGCTAGTGCTTACCTTGATACAAACGCGTTGCTGAGATAAAAAAAATTGGTCGGACCAGAACAAAGAGTGTATTTATCAACTTCAGTCCACTCTATCTTTATTCGGCCGAGCACTTCGCCTGAGAAGGTTGAAAGCCTCCAAAGATTGTCGTGGCGCTACGTGTGCCACGTCCCGGCGCCAAAACACGGTGATTCCCCCGTCGGAGTTTAAAAGGCTTCAGACAACGCAATTTTATAGAGAGAGAGATCATCCGCAGCGCTAGATCATTCAGTATTGCTCGCCGCTGGGAATCGCCACCCGGTTGTGTCGAGTTTATGCGATGATCATCGTCTGCACCGGGGTCAGAGTGAACATGCAGCGCCAGTTCGCTTCCTTGCGCTTGAAAGCATCGGGTGCTTTGGAACACGGCATCGACATGATTGAGGAAGCCTTTCCGGACCATGACCGGCGATTTTCGCCTGTTGGAGCGAAGAAGGAAGGGAAAATCTAATGGGCTCAGATTAGGGGTCGGCCCGGAAAAAGAGGGCGCGTTGCAGACTGGGGAGAGCGTGATGGTCTGCCACGTTTTACTGACGAATGACGCGGTGAAGAGTAGATCACGCAGGGGTAGGTGGGTCGAGAAGCTCCGGGGACATGGTGGTAAGATATAGTTGCAAAGCTGTGCACCGTGATACGGTTCGGCAGTATCTGCCGAGTTATGTCGGGTATCGGCAGCCTCGGCGTTCAACGTTTAACGTTCAACAACAGCCCAGGATGTACATACTCTGGGCGTTTCAACCTTGTAAAGTTAGTTCGCTTGCATGAACCTATTTTTGGGTGACGGATTCGCAGACTTGCCACTTCTGCGTATCTGTGGCTGTGTTGCTCGCCATATCGCGCTATTCTTCTTCTCTCTTTCTCGCTGTCTCTTCCTTCCACGACCACGCAAATGCCGTTTGGAACATTGCCCTTGAACGATGGCAAGAAAGTGCGTCGCAACTCGGCATCCAAAACACTTCTAACAGACATCGCAGATTCCCGCCATTGCCTTTGGTATGCCGGCGATTTTTCGGACTGCATACAGGTTCTGAAATCTCGCTTGTTAGGCACGGGGAGCATATACAAGCGCACGGACGTAACCCAGTATGTTTATCAAGCCCTCGAAGCAGGCTTCTGGCACATCGACACCGCGCAATGTATGTTTTGCCACTCGATCCTGTGTATGGGTAGCTCACAAACTGGGTCCAGACTACGAAACTGAGGGCACGTACTTCCTGTGGAATCGCCGTTTTTTTTTTGATCTTCGCCGGCGCCGACAGAATACGTCGGAACTGTAATCCGCGAAAGTGGCCTTAGTCGTTCCGAGTTATACATCACCACAAAATACGGATTCGGCGACGTCCAAGAGACAGTCAGAAGCAGTCTTTCCAACGTGCGTACAAGTATCTTGCTTGCAACTCCGGGAGGTTGCTGATAGGATAGTCTAATCTATACAGCTCGGCCTCGAGTACGTGGATCTCTACCTCATCCATAACCCCCGCAATATCCCCGATGTCGACGCCGTATGGAAGGAACTCGAGATCATCAAGAAAGACGGGTTGGCAAAGTTCGTTTTCCGCGCTTCATTCATTTTGACTGCTCATTTTCTGGTGCTCTTGTAGGAGCATTGGCGTCAGCAACTTCACCCTGGAGGCGCTCCAAAGCCTTGTGCAGAAGGCACTCGTTTGGCCCGCCGTCAACCAGATCGAATTCCACCCATACAACTACGCCAAGAACAAAGACCTGCTCGAGTGGTCTTCGAAACACGGCATTGTAACCGAGGCGTACAGCAGTCTCAGGTGCGCGTCCCCAATCCAATTAGCCTCCAAGTCCGCACATTATATTTATGATGATAAATTTAGCTCAATCACCAAATTTCCCGGCGGCCCCGTCGATGCGCCCGTCGCCGCTGCCGCTGCCCGCCTCGGTATCTCCCCGACTCAAGTGCTGCTGTCTTGGGCCCGCGCCAAGGGCGTGGTCATTGTCACGTTTGTTTTGTTTTCCCACACTTGGTAAATTTGTTTCTCACACGCAGATACAGAACGACCTCCAACAAAAACCGTCTAGAAGAATACCTCGCCGTTGGAGACCTGCGTGCGTCCTAGTCCACCCCCCTCTCTTTTCACCCACGCGTTGACTGACTCTGCGTACGGAAGCGCGACTCCCCGACGCTGACATCGCTGCGATCGACGAGGCCGGCGCGCAGGGTCCTCCAGGGCTCCTCGACTATGGCGTCCTCAATATTAGTGTGCGGGGAAGGCGCCTGACGGCGAGGACTGCGGTCACGGCAGTGGCCGCCTTCGTCGCGTTCTACTTCGTATTCTTCCGGCTGGTTTCGTGTGGGATGTAAATTGTAATCTTGAGACACCTCCCTCACTACAGCGTAGTTTTACAGTAGTAGTTCAATTGATGGAAAGTTCAATGATCCAGAGCCACGGTTCGAAAGCTATGAAGCCAAGAAGTAAAATCCTGCAGTATATATGTCTCTTCCAAAGTGAAGTGTAATCAATGTTCATTCCGTGAATTCTTTCGACGGCACAATTATTTCGGCCTTGAATGCACCACTTTACGTTTTAAGCTCGTTGACACAATTCTTCGCGGTGCGCAGTGTGCAGTTCATTTATTCCGGTAGATCTGACGTCTAACAGACATGTTCTCGCTCGTCTTTGGAGTTGATTAAATTCGCTGGAGATCAATGGGACTCGAGAATCACTGTTCATCACGTTTCTCGGTTTGTGTCGCCCAGCCTACAGTCTCTTATAAAAGACCCGACAACCGGAGGCTCGTACCTTGAACATTGGTCACCCCCGCACTTGCTTCCTTTTAATGAGTTACTTCACCCTTCAGCATCAACCGCTGGAGTTGTATCAGCTAATACCTAACTCTTTATGTATCGCATTGTTCGCATTCCCAAATTTTCGTTCTAGACTGTGCAAGCCACAGAAGCGTCGCGACTTGCAGTGAGTCGTGTAAATTAACTGAATAAGTGTACATCGTTCATTCAGTGGTGTCACTAGCCTGTACGATATGGAAGTCGAGAATATTTGGACATTGCATCCATTCCAATACACCCTGGCGTAGCTTTTATTTAGAACCGCTGGAAGCGATATACTTATTCATCATGAATCGAGGATTTTACAGCGTGAAGTGTCAGGCAGGGTCCCCGTCTGAAGGTCCGGGTACTGCAGCTGCGCGACAACTGGCTTTCCAGCCGTGTATTTTGGCCACGTCCAGCGGCTAAGGGCGTTGAGCGTACTCTCGTATCCTCGCGCCGCCAAATAGGCGAGCGGCGGATTCGGGTTTCCCGTACGCGCGAAAGACGCCCACATGTCTTGGAGCATTGTCGTATACCCGATGTCGCGTACGTTCCGCACTGGTTGGTCGAAGATGTGATAGGTGCCGAAAACCTTAAAAACTGATTAGACAACAATGGAAGGGAAGAGATGGGTAGGTTTACCTCGTATAGGTCTCCAGAGTGGCAGCGGTAGTATGGGGGCTCGGCGTTGCACACGGGGAAGGTGCACAGTCCGTACGGGTTATAATATGATAGGGCGTAGCCCCGTTGCATTTCGTACACATACCTAGCGGAAGTTAATGTTATTTGTGCATGAAAAATCGCCAGGAAGACCCACAGCGAGGGAAAGGTGTGGGCCGCTGCAGCGGCAGTGATTACTTCCTCCGCTGAGCATGTGAGTAAGTTATCTGTGAATACGCTAATCGATGCGTTGTCTAGGAAACATCAGCTCAAAAAACGAAGAAAAAGACGACAAAACAGAGATACAACGCACATGGGGTAAAACTATCGCTGATGTTCCAGAGCCCAGAAGCAAGGACTTTGGCCCCAATCGCTTCTCCAACGATGGCCCTGGGATCAAAATCGGTCATGTTCGGAGCGATGGTCGTTCCGAGTAGCCTGTAATTTTTTTCAAAACTGAGAGTTCCTATCTGTCAGGGAAAGGGAGCTTACGATTGGCCCTCCTCTGGCATGAATCCCGCCATATACGACACACTATTCACTCCAGAGGGACCTTGATTCACCTGGCTGATTGTGTCGTTCACGACATACACACCGTCGACTACCCCGATCCATGTTCCGGCGGTATTGGTTATGTTCAAAAGTGTTTCAGCAGGAAGTGCTTGCAAACACGCTAGCCTTTTGGCGCCGGTACTGTTGCAATACAGGCTGAGCGCCGGGCCTGGCGAGGGTTCAATATTCTACCAAGTGTAGAAACGGTCTGAAACTCACCGACTGCAGCAGCGGCAGCGGTATAATCTTGCACGGGGCTCCCGCCTCCAGACTGAGATATCGCCGCGGAAAACAGCCCGCGGGCCTTGGGAGTTTTAACAAGCTCGATAACAGACGATCCGCCCGCCGACTGGCCGAAAATCATCACACGCTTGGGATCGCCGCCGAATGCCGCTATATTGTCGTGGACCCACTGGAGTGCGGCAACTTTGTCAGCTATCGCATAGTTGCCCTTGACTGTTTCGTCGAGCCCAAGGTAGCCGAAGATGTTCAACCGGTGGTCGACAGTGACCACAACCGAGTCCGTGCGCGAAACGAGACTCCCGCCATCGAAGGTGGCGTCTTCGCCCGTGCCCTGAGTGTTGCCACCTCCATGAATCCAGAATAGAACCGGTTTGAGCGCTGGGGCAGACTTGCTGGACTGGTTCGAGGGAATATAAGGCGTAAATACGTGGAGAGTCAAGCTGTCAAGTCTTTGAGATGAGTAACCAGAGGATTTCCAAGACTCACCAATCTTCGCTGTTTCCCCACGGCATAAGCCCAAAGTCGTTACTTCCAAAAAACCCGAATTGAAGGCAAACGGGTTTAACTAGTCAACTGGTGAGGCACATTCTCTTAACTCAAGATGTTCCGTACAGAATGTCGCATCGACGGCTGTGCCATTCCACGGCTGAGGATACTGAAATCGTAGCGGGCCGACGGGCGGCTGGGCATACGGAATTCCCATAAAGCGGAATGTAAGATGGTCGCGTGTCCTGGATGACGGTCATCATTTAGCGCCAATTCCTAAGATAAAACTCCGATTACCCAGTATACGCAACGCCTTTCGACGTGACGGTGGTTCTCGGAGATGCCGAGAAGTCGGTATCGACCTTGATGGTGTGGGGAGCGGAATTCGTACATAGAAATTGCAATTTTCGAGTGCGGGATACTTGGGTCAACTGAGACGAGCTGAGCGGAGCACTGCAATAATGTGTCTGGGTAGCATCGCCAGCTGAGACCCAATATTGTGTCGTCGGGGTCGTATCTTTGAGGTATTCGAGATAAGCAAATTGCTTCGAGAGTCTACAGATGCATCATTAGCGCTGCAGTAGACCAGGAGAATGAGACGAACGCCGTTAGTGATTTAGAGCTCAACAGTGTCTCGTTTTGCGCCTTGCAAATTACCACTGCCTCGTCGTAAGTGACTGCGTTATAAAAAAGCAATGCACTCGGGAGGTTTGCGTAATTCTACGTCGATGAGGCCGTCAAGACTCGGCCAATCGAAGATCGAGCCAGTTGAAGGATCACACACCGTCCAATTCCCATCATTCTGGAAGAGAAGTGAAACTGGCGGGCTAGCACTACTAGCAGCGTGTACCAGGGAGCTGGCTAAGAGCAGAACATTAGCTAATTGGAAGAGGGAAAATTTGGGCACCATAATGCGCGTCGACGTCAAATCCCCATCGTCTTCAAGCATAAATATATGGTCGGCCGAAGGTCATGTGTGCGCTGGAAAAATGCAGGATTATCCTTCTTCCGGCGGGAAGTAGAGGAAACAGGGAGTCAGCTGTTCAAAGTGGTCCACCTGTTCATGTTGCCCATTTTCAATTTTGAATAACGGCCAGCTATGTGACTCCAGCACAAATTTTTTACTTGGGCAAAAAAAAAAAAAAAGGATTCGGGATTCAGAGCGCGATGCTGTTGAGAACTATGAGTGGGGAAGGAAATCAGAGGAAGAGCGGCGGCGTTAACGCTTACCGTGACGTCAGTACTCGGAAAGTGCCGTGACAATTAATCGGGTGGACCGGCCCGCCGACTGTCAAGTTGGAAAAAAAACACAATTGTCCCACGAAGACGGTGAGAAGGTACGCACGACTTCTATTGCGATGTAAAAAGTAAGAAGGGTTATATCCTTTCAACCCCAATTTTATCTCGCTTCGGCTTCCGAGCTCTTTCATATGTAACACATTTTTGATTTCTTCCAGGTTCAATTACTTATATAGTATATACCTAAGGTTTGCCAAGATGTATAAAAATGGTTTCAAAAGTCTCTAAAAATCTATGCAAAAATCACGCTCAAGTCTGCTATCTCACTTGAAGTCGAAGTTGAACCCAGGGCCCGACTTCGAGCAAAAATCAAAGGTCTCAAAAAATCTATGCAAAATCACGCTCAAGTCTACTATCTCACTTACAGTCGAAGTTGAGCCCAGGGCCCTACTTCGAGCAAAAATCACGAGTATTCTTGCCGGTTACTTAGGAAAAGGGTGGAATCCGAGATGCTGCTGATCAGCTGAGGCTCTCCTCTATTCCAGGAAGCTTTCCAAACGGTACACACATCTCGTACCGATGATGAGTTGATACGAGACAAGTCAATATTTTTTGGCTGAAGGTACTTTTCACAAGCGACGAAGACTTGAAGTCCTGGAATTCCTTCTCCCTTCACTGCTGCTGGAGGCTCGACTATTCACATAGCGAATTACAGACCCTGAAGCGAGCGACATTTGCAAGGTTGGCAAGCTTTACGCCCTTTTTTCCCAACCACTCCTCAGCTGACGCTGCCGCTAGTTCTGCCGAAAATTGACTGTCGGGATTTTACCCAGGATGGAAAGCGAGCTATATTCGTAAGGAGATCCCTCAGGAGCCGCATAGAATCATTCCAAACGAAAAGTCAAGGAAACTCCGAGTCTGGCACCCAAAAGGGACGTTAACGTTGAACAGTAAAAACCGACGGCCTGCGGACCTAGAATAGGCGGAATCGGAGTCTGACAGCGTCGCGAGTTCGTGCTTTGTACGAAACCGCGGGAACAGCTGCTTTTTTGTTTTTGTTTAAAAGGCTCAGTCCGTCCTTCATGCCCGTGAAGAGTCAATATCTCGATTGTGGTTGGTTAGCTGGCTTGGTCGGCGGTCGCTCATTGCTTTCACCTGGAAAAGTTGTGGGGAAAAAAAGGCTGATCATCCGGAACACCCCAGGAACACCAAATAACTTGGGTCCCTGCCGCGGCCAACCTTGGGCCACAAACGTGGAGCGAAGCTGCTTATGTCATGATCATCTGGACTGTTTGCCGGTCCTTTATCAGTACGATCACCACGACGCAGCTTTTGTCTAGCTCCTTGAAGTCCCGGCAGCCTGCTAATGCCCATGGCAGTTAATCACCGGGGTACCGCCTATCTTTAAACGCGGATGAAGGGTAAGGACCGCGGTGAGCGTGGAACGCGTCGGAAGGCTTTTGGGTATCTCTCTTCAAACTGGCTTTGACAAACGAGAACCCACCACCCTCCGATCGGTATGGCATTTCGCTCGGTCCCAATCTCGTGCTGTGCTGGGCTTCTTTTTTTCGGCCACCCACTTGCCACACACCACTCTAACTTCAAGCTGTCCGCAAGCCATGGAAATGCCAGCACTCGACCCAATGGAAGAATCCGAGAAGATAGCCAAAAAGTTGTCAGAGGGACTAGCGGATGCTATTGAACAGAGGGACACCCTATCAGACGCGATAAGCTTTCCGGACGGTGGTCTGAGAGCCTGGCTCATTGTCCTTGGAGTGCGTGTTGTGGCCACAAAAGTGTTCGCAGCTCCATTTACTATCAGGCTTTCTTCTCGGTATTTTCGTCGTTCGGATACGTGAATTCATGGGGGGAAAGTCGCTCTTGTCTTCTCACCACTGTCTTGTCTCATGCGGCACGCACACCACAGGTCTTTCAAGCCTATTACCAACTTGATTTGTTGAAAGACAGCAGTCCTTCTGCGATGTGTGTAATTTCTTTTCGCAATATAAAATGTTCCTGACTCAAACTTTGAAGCTCGTGGATCGGATCCGTCCAGGTATCTCCTTCACGATAAAGTCTGATATCCTACTCACCTCCCCGCTAGTTTGCATTGACGTATGGAATCGCTGTGTTAATGGGGAGGCTGTTCGATAACGGCTGGTTCGCGCTACCAGCTGCCTGCGCAAGCGTCGCCCTCGTCGCTCTCACAATCCTCACCGGCCAATGCACTAAATTTTGGCACTTTTTGCTTTGTCAAGGATTCGCCATTGGCATCGCCTCAGGCGTCATCTTCGGTCCCACATTGGCCATTGTCTCGCATTGGTGTAAGTGCTGCATTGATTTGAACGGATGGATTTCAATTCGGAAGCTATATAGTCAAACGCCGAAGATCTACGGCCTTGGGAATTGTTGCAGCCGGGGCATCTGTTGGTGGCTTGATCCTTCCAATCTTGGTGCAACAGCTTATTCCGCAAATTGGGTTGGTGTTTCTCAGCTACGATAATTATACCCTGAATCTTTTTCCCTGCATAGATTTAGCTGGACAACTCGTGTGGTGGCTTTGATACTTTTATTCACGACCGGCATCATGAACTTGGTCCGTTTTCATTTATCTGATCGGGTGATGGGCTGAGAGTAGTTCAAGTGCTTGAAACGTCGATTGCCTCCAGTGGAAACTAGTGGAGGGATATTCAATTGGAAAGCGTTCAAGTATAAGCCATTTTCGCTCTACACCTTCGCTGTCTTTATATGCTTTTTTGGACTGTTTACGCGTAAGTGTCTACTGCGGTTTAAAATTGACACGGCTGATTCCGGATTCACCTCCAGTGTTAACATATATAGATGTGAGCGCTACTAACGTTGGTATCGCGCAATCCTTCGACGTATACCTGCTGGCATTTGCGAATGCGTCCTCTGGAGTGGGTCGTATTATGACCGGCCTCCTTGCCGACCGCATTGGTTTGCTATATTCACGAAGAATATTCAAAAACAGTTTAACCATCCGTTTAGGGTCCATGTCTGTGATGATTCCAGGGACACTACTGGCGGCGATTGTCACCTATGCCTGGCCGTTCGCAGGAAGCATGCCATCCCTTATCGTCGTAGCCATCCTATATGGGTTTGTTTTCTATCACTACCACAAGAAAATTCGGTCTTAAATTTCACACTAGGTTCGCATCGGGAATATTCGTTAGCGTTCAGGTTGTGCCTCTAATTCACATGGGCGATATGTCTGATGTTGGTCGACGAACCGGAACCTTGTTCACCATCCTGTCCATCTCAGCAATTGCTGGGCCTCCGATATCCGGCGCCATAGCATCGGCCACTGGAAATTACAAGGCAGTCGGCTATTATGCAGGTATGTTCTCCACAGCTGTTCCTCTCTCCCACGTTCAGAGAAAGCACCCACAGGTTCGACTATAATGGTTGCACTTGCTATCCTGTGGTATGTAAGGTACCTAATGACTGGGAGGCTGTTCGGGGGAAATTTTTAGAATGAGCATGATCATAGTTCCTCATCAATGAATCTATTGTATATGAATCTCAATACAGGTAATGCGGCAATGGCGTGGGCCGTAAAAGCCTCACATCAAGGCAGAGGCTTTTTCTGGCCGTAGTTCGAACCCTCAGGGCCAACATGTTGTCAATGCGCAACATACATCACCGGTCACCAATCGATCTTGAAGTGTATCGCCGAAAGATTTACATAGCACTGAGATCATACGTCGAGATATCCCTACAGCTTCTCAGCCGTGATTACAAAAGCCTCCCAGGTCAAGGTAAAGTCCCCATCTTCGGGCCGCTCTCTCGTGTACAGGTCGTAATATATATATCTCTCACCAACTTCTCCCACCAAAACGGTGCTAAAAACTTGATGGAGGTCCCTGAGATATCGGGACATGTTATCTGACCTGTATGCTCGAATTTGAGGGCCTGCACATCGACGCTCGTGAGCCCAACCCCAGTCTGAAGGGCAGCGATGGATTCCTTGCTCGACACGGGCCCATGAGCGAACATGGGAGGCGGAGAGCACCCCTCCACGCCAGTTTTAAACGATTCCAACCAATCAGGGGCGGACCAGACGGTCATGCCCAGTTTCCCACCGGATTTGAGGACGCGAAACGATTCTGTTAAGATACGGATAGTACTAATAAACACAGGAAACACAATGTTCATTAGACTATGGGTGAAGTGATTATCTGGGAACGGGAGTGCCTGAGAACAGAAGTGAGTAGGGCATATCAAAGGGATTTTCGAGAGTAGGTGAGCATCTGCGACGGTCGCTTCCGCGTCCCACCCGTTCGTCTTGATTCGACAGCCAAAGCCACTGTAGCTTCCACCCCGGAGCTCCTCGAGCTTATCCTCGCCCGCCTACCCATTACTGGTCGCTGCGCTGCGGCTCGCTGTAAAACGTGGCAGACCATCACGCTCTCCCCCACTCTGCAGCATGCCCTCTTTTTCCGGGCCGATCCCTCATCTGACTCAGAGGCCATTCGCAATCCGTCACTGGTCGGGATGTTCCCTCTCTTCTTTGCTCCACCAGGCTGGTCGTTGCAATTTGGCAACGGCCATACATTTATGAGAAGGTTCGGTCCTCAGATACAGTTTGGTCTGGAAAGATGGAACACAAGATATCCGACTATTCCATCAACCGAAATCTCCGTCCTCCCGGTTTCACGATGCATTTCTAGGCTTCTGGCCTTCTTCCCCGCAGTAAGGGTGTATGAAGATAATTTGTGCGACTTGTTTGTTTTGGAAGAGGAAGGAATCCTGGCCCTATATATATTAGCTCCATCGGAAAAACGGAGTCGCTGATTTCCATATAAAGGCACCGTGATATTGTTGGGATGTTACGCGGAGATATATTGACGGAAAAACGGCGATCAACTTTTCTTCATTTGGTCATTGCGGGCAGTGGATCTGTTGGTGATGGGTTCCTTTGCTCCTGCTGTGTTTAGGAGGCCTTGTCGACGATCAGATTCGCGGTAAAATGGGCCTGTGTCTTTCTTTTCTAGGTATATTTCCCCGAATACATATTGTGCTCACTGTTTGTGTGAAGAGGAGATAGGGACATGGATATGGATGTTGTTAAACTCAAAATCGGCAAACTCCAACTCATACATAATATAAGAGGTGACACGGTGATGATACAGGTTGATATTTACACAGACTTGCTACTTCTAAAGATTGCGATTTATTCAAGACCAAGAGGTTCGTCGATACTGGACAAGTTTCTGGGGCTTGAACAGGAGGTTGCCGCTTTGGTGCCAAGAACTCGGGGGGACTGCATGTTTGATGAGCAGATGAGCGAAATCACCATATTCTTGAAATCGGGAGGATATCTTCGGACTCGAATATTTTTTCAAGCCAGCACCGTGCTCCACGAGGAGATGAACAATGTTATCATGCCCCTCCGACATGGCTGCCTGCAATGCAGTGCCATTGGGCCCCTCCGTATTGACATTCGCCCCGTTGGCGAGAAGCAAACGGACGATTTTCTCGTTTCCATCCGCCGCAGCCACCTGCAGTGCAGTGCCGTCCGGCCCTTTGGCGTCAACGTCCGCCCCGTGTTCAATAAGTAGCGCAACGGCTTCGTCGTTCTGCATGAGCGAAGCTCCATACAGTGCACTGCCTCGTTCCTTCGTCTGAAAGTTGACATGGGCACCGTTCTCGATGAGCATGCGGATAATCTCCTGGTGCCCTTCGATTGAAGCCATCTGCAATGCTGTACCGCTAAGCTGTTCCTTCGATTGAGTATTGACGTCTGCGCCGTTCGCAAGCAGCAGCCGAACGATTTCCTGGTGTCCCCCGTGAGAGGCCATCTGCAACGCTGTGCCGTGCTCCTCCGTCTGGATATTCACATCGGCGCCATTATCGATGAGGAGGCGGACGATGGCTTCATATCCCCGACGCGAGGCTTCGTATAGTGCGTTGTTGTGCCGCTTCGTTTGAATGTTAACGTCGGCCCCGCTCCTGATGAGCAGGCGAGCCATGTTTTCATCCCCGGCCAATGCCGCTACCTGCAATGCAGTCCCATGATACCCGCCCAGGGCATTTACCTGCACCCCGGCCCCGGTGAGCATTCCAACCATATCTGCGTGCCGATTTACTGATGCAGCATATATTGCGCCGGCGTCCGGACCTTCTTCGATCAATAAGTGTCCAGCTATTTGCCGCAAATCGAAGAATGCCGCAATCCACAATTTTGTCGCCAGTTCCGGTATTTTATTGTAGTAATAGACCCTGTTCCATAAGCTGAGCCATGTAGAACGTCGCGCGAGGAATGCCAGAATTAGGTCCTTGCTGTCAAACTCCGGCTGTCCACGAGCATGCACAAGACCATAGTTCAAGGCATAATTCAGAAGATGGTGTGTCGAAGGGGTTGGCAAGAAGAGAGCATTATCGAGTGTTGAATGTAGATGTGGGGAGAACGCGTCAAACAGCAAATATGTGATGCATGTCGTTGTAATTTGGGATTGGGCGTGTGGGAAGTCTCTGGCCTGGATACTGTTCAAATAGCTCTGTGCGGTGTAGTGGATGAGGCAGACCCGGTCGTCTTCGGCATTGAATATGACCAAGCCTTCGCAGACAGATAAAATCGTGTCCAAATCCAGGAAATTATCGAGGTCAAGCTCCGTGGTTCCTGGCTCGACAGCCAGGGCCACACGGAGCTCGGATGGCCGCAACAGTCTCTTTGCATTCGCAATCCAGGAAAGAGCGCGTTGTGCGAGCTCCTGTCGTCCTCTCTTTGACGATTGATCCGCTCCATTACTTCATCATATGTACGGTTCAAATCACTGGGCATGTTCATTAAGCATTCCCGGACGGCTTTGACTGTATGCTTTGTCGTGAGAGAGTCAATATGGAGTTTCGCAAGGAGAAACCTAGACGAATCGAAATCAATCAAGATTCAACCATACATGGGGCTACGCACATTCCACCACTGCGTTGTACAATCATGCTGTCAATTTCGTCCCGCAATTCGGGACGGTTGATGATGTGTGTACACAGACGAGGAGACTTCATGATTTGGGCGTCTACATATCGGCGGATGTCGTCCTCGCTCGCCCGAATTTCCAAGGTTTCCGAATCCGCAATGACATGCTTGATGTCAATGTGTGGTCGTGAAGTCAACATTAGACTGACAGTAGAAGGCAGAGCCGAGAGATAGCGCAGTAGAAGATCACGCTGTGTTTCTGGATATTCGTCAAGCGCGTCGATGACGAGAAATACACCGGAGAGTTCTGAAACTGTCGAGCAGAGGACCGAAGAAACATCCTCCAGTGACGGTCGGGTGCGCTGCTCGTGGTGTTTCACATACAACTCGTGTACGGCGGTGGATAGAGGTCTCCCGAATGTGAGCTGCCGCCACAGGGCCGCCAGAAGATTCGACGGAGTTTGGATTTCTGTTTCCTTGTGATTGAGATAAACCACTGCGACGCCAGTCCTCTGACTCTCGAGGTTTGCACAAAGATCGTCAATGACCATCGAGCTGTTTTAAGGTAAATCATCTGTCCGGGTCCAGACTCCGTGGAACGCACGCAAGGACAGTCTTTCCGGCACCAGCTGATCGCATGTCAGAGTAGAGTAATCAAACAACCAAACTAAGGGGAGGATGAACTCACGCATGCCGCGACACCACACAGTTCTTTGTTTACCCAATTTCCACAGCTTTATTTTATCGTTTTGCAAGAGCCATGTTCCTGTCCCTGACTGCTGCATGCTAGATATATCCGCTTGGCGTAGGAAGGAGTTTATAGGCGAAAACCAGTCCAATATTTTATCACGCTCTAGCTCTGCAGCTATATGAGCGGAGAAGATGGTCCGTTTATTTCATTGACTCACATGGATGATACATCTCTTGAGTCTGCGACACATGCGTGACCGATTCGTAAATATCTGAACAATGTTATGAGCGTGCGGCTGGTTTGATACAGAGCAATACCCACAGTTATGGCTTATTCGTTGTTTTTCTGTTGAATCCCGGACGGCGGCCGATATATCTAGATTAATGTCAGTCGGTGGCTGATTAGATGCACGGCGAGCCTTAATTCACAATCACGATCAGTTCTCAAGTCTTGCGTAGAGAGTTGGAGGGCCTGCATTACATCTGTCTGATGTTTAGCATTCGATTATCATTTTTCACTTGAACGCCTTTTACATTCGTGCTTTATTCGTTGCTCCTCGGCGATATCCTTGACCGTGGAAGAAATTTCTGGTTTCAGAAGACACCAGCATTGAATGGACTGGCCAAAAAATATTCGTTCAGCCTACCTTGAGTGCAGTCCCTGCTGCCAGTGAGTAGTTGTATTAATAAAACCATATTTGAAGCAACGAACCAAATGCTCATCCCTAGCCACAGATTCAGAAAACTCTTGAACCTCTCGATAGTGTCCAGCCCCTCATAAACTTCATCCTTTCCCCACAACGGCCAAGAAAGTTGGGCGATCGAGCTGCGTCCGAAAGGGACGCGCGCATGATGGTCGATTCGCCTGTTTTCCATTGTATGGCAAAATGTTAGAGTCGACAGACGACGGAGTACCGAGTTCCTCGTGCACGCCGTTGGGAACCCTGGCGTCGCGCGAGTGTGCCGCACCCGACTCTGTGCGCAGCTCATGGTCTTCCTCTTGTGGTGAGTTTGAATTTTCTATCGTTATCACGCGATTCTAAACCTTTGAACCAGGGACAGATATATTAGCTTTGTCCTCGAAACCCCGTACGCATTATCTCAGATTGCGCGCTGGCCAGACGGGGAGGCGACTGGAAACCTTCGAAATCGCACCAGTGGAACTCAGCTTCTTCGTCAACCGCTCTAGCGTCTGTTTCATCTGCACCAGAGGGTCCGTGAATTGTTGCATTGCGCCGAGCAATACAGCAAACTAGGAGTTATCCACTCTTAGATGGAGCTGTTTCGCCAGTGCATCGACACTTTGGATCTCCGAAAGCAGTCGTTGCTGTTCTTGCGTCGCATTGCGGAAACCCTTGAGATAGTCGTGTGCCTTTACCGCTGTGTCGATAAGCTGCAGGATAGTGGCGATGACGCCGATAATCTCTGCCATGGAGGGAGAAAGAACGTTTGAAGGCTGTATGGCATAGCGCCCCTTTTATGTATGGATCGAATTCTCGACATAGCATCACGACGTCATGATCAGCGGCGAGCGCTAACTCAATGCAGTGCCCACTGCCGGCGCCAAAATAAACGGTGACGTCGACCATACAGGTTCGACCGACGTTCAAATTTAAATGAGCAAATAACTTACCTACCTACCAATCATTTAAAATTCACTGGATAAGAGTTAACCACTGCGCGGGGGTCTTGAGGGAAAAAAGAAGACAGATTGTAATTTAAAATGAGACTTACGTCGTTCTTCGTCCGAAGGGGAACATCGCCGCCATCTCGTAAAAGTGGGTCTAGGCTGGTCGAGGCGTGTCAACGAGTTGAATTGATAAATATATCTCTTCCCCGTTCTTTGTAAAGTGTATACATTGCGTGAAACTCCGAAGGAGACTCGTTAAGTTGAGTAGATTCCTGTGTTTAACATTCCTACCCAGTATTATTTGCGAACTTCTCCGAGCTAACATGACATACGAGCTTGAGCCTATGTAGGTCATTATAAGGGAAGAAAGGTACGCACTCTTGATCCAAGGCAGTGCCTTATGCGCGCAGTGAGCATTGAGCGCCCATGCGTACCAGGGTACTGACTCCCATCCTTTGTGGTTTTAATTGCAGGAATTACCACCAAGACGGGTGAAGCCCGGGGAACAGGGAATGTAAAGACAGAAATCTATGAGCTACCAGTCAGGTATCGAAGCAAGACAAAGGGCCCAAGACGAACCAGACGACCAAAATTCAAGTTCACTCTCGAAGCAGACTGTTTCGAACAACCCTGGATTTGACTCGGTGCACAGCGGTGGCCAACATACACCGACTGCTTCGCCAAAGGAATAGAAATGAGCCTGAGGCAGTGAGACCATCCGGCTGAATGACGGTGGCGAAAAGTCGAGGGACGAACTCAAATAAATGTGGGCGTACCGGTACCGATAGTACTGGCATACGCTCTTGTGAATATGATGCGCTTTCGTTGAAGATGGCGTAGAGATTGACTGTAAGTGGAAGGCGATTTGCAAAGTGGCAGCCGCTTATGCCTTCGTTAAAATGCTTTGGGGGGAATTGGATGGGGAAAAAATCCGGGCGGCGCGCAGAATTGAAGAAACGGGACACCGACTGCGCGCCTACATGGGCCAAAGTAGCGAGACGTTAAAAGTAGCATACATCTGGTTGCGTATGTAGTACGGCTACCTGCTGTTTCAGTTTGGCACTGCGCAGGCAGTCCTCCTCAAGAGACCCGGGTTAAATATGGACCAGCGCCCTTACTACGTTGTGTCCGTCAGGCTGGACCTCTAATCGAGTTGAGCGCAGGGTCGGGCAATGTGAAAAGTGCTGGGCAGGAGGAGGTGAAGAAACGGAGCAGAGGGAAATGATTCGGATGCTGGGTGCGCAATTTGAAAGCGGTCACTGACACTGTGCCGAGCAAATATTTGTGCGGCTCGTCTTCTTCCCTCTCCCTCTCCCGAGTCCGCACCATTTGTTGCCCCGAGCTTCAGGATACGGTCCTATACTCCCTGCATATTTATCGAAGGCCGTCTACCCAGCCATTCGATTCGGACTCCGCCGTACATTGGGGACATTTCTATTTTGGTGTCGAGCCCATGCCACTGTAGGGCACTGTAGCCGGGTGAGACCCGCAGGTATCGATCTGGTCGGGGCGAAGGACCAGGACCCACTATTCAAATGGGGCTTGACGGGATTCTGTCGTGTGCGTCGTCTTTTCACTCTCGCTCGCTTCAAAAAATCTGGCCATTTTCTTCTCCGGCGGTCTTCAAGGTCATTACTCGCGACTCGCACAGCGCTTGTCGTTGAGGACATGAATAGCTCATTTGTGGCTTCCTGCGGTTTTTCAAGGCGATGCTTGGGCGCTGGCACAGAAGCCGAGCGGCTTGGGATAGTCGACGGCGAAGTCAATTTGGGTTCGAGATGGGGGTTCGTGCACTGTAAAGCTGAGTCGAATTCTCAATATTTCTTCTCTTTTTGCCCGGGCAAGCTCTTTGGCGCGGGCCGTATGTCAAGTCACAATTTTGTTATGTCTTGTCCAGCTCAGGGCTGAGGGATGCCTTGCCACTGGCACGGGGGTGTCGCACGGCTCTTCAGGCTCACTCTCCTGCATGGTTAAACTTCATTTGTGCTGGACTGTCGCACCGATACTCGGAGTTGTCGTCAACTCGCGAGGTGTGACTCGTTATGCGTCACAAGATGGTCCGTGCGTAAAGCAAAGAGCAGTGGTGCAATGGCAGTCGGTGCGCCGTCGCCAGACGTTTGGGGTCTGCGCAGGTTTTACACAGATAATTGAAGGTCGGGGGCCCTCCTGCGTCTCGTGCCAGGTGAATCGATCTCGCAGGTTTCTTAATTTCACAAACGAAAGCTCGCTGGAATTCGACATCGAATACGGTGGCGTCGACACCATTCCTTTCTTGCTTCTTGTAAAGGAAGAACGTCTTGGACCGTTGCCTTGCGTCCACTTTCATTTACTCGGTCGGCCTGCCCAGGCCTTCAGAACTCCTTCAGAGCATTATCGGATGCTGATCATTTCGTACAGGTTTGACAATTCGCCCCAGGGAAGCGCATCTTGAACCGAAGAAAGTCCTCCCCCACGACAGGGTCGTGGCAGCAACATGCAGTCATATTCGAGGAGAAGCTACTTGTATTCCTGCGACCTTGGAACTGCTTTTGGACTTGACAGAATCTGTCGGAATGCCTCCCACCTTGCTGCTCTATTAGACCTATCGAACGGATTCTGGCGGCGTCCGCGTACCTGCGCCCCTTCTTCTAAATGGCTACCCTGAGTCTCGCTTGGTCTTGGTGTTCGGATGTATAGTTCGCGGAAAACAATCGTCAAATGAATTTCCCAGAATGGCTAGTTCCATCAGACGGCGTCAACCGAGACTTTTCTTCTTGCGCGGCCCTATTTCCCTATAGCCACCTTAAAACAGCCCTTTATCATACCATCATCTCCACCGTTCCTGTATTTAAAGCGACCCCGCATTGTCTAGTCACTTCGCCCAACTCGAGACTCCCCACCACCACCTAAATGTCGCTAAAACTGAAGCTGCGGCTGAAGACCCCGGCGCCGTCCCCGCCCGCCGAGCCCTCGCGCAACTCGTTCACGAGCACCGACTACTACCGCACCACGCGCGAGGAGATCTACTCGCCAATCTCGCGCGTGGAGTCGCTTAGCGTACGCCCGGCTCGTCCTCCATCCCCCCCTGTCTTTCTTTATGCTGATTTCCTCCAAGCCAGGGAGCCCATACTCGGACTTGCCCCAGTCTCCGACGCGCTCGACGCGTCTCGTACGTCTGCAGCCCATCACCGCAACGTCACTTACCTACCGACGTTCCAGGCGCACATCTATGAGGGCAGCGATGAGGCCGATACTAGCGATGAAGGGGAGGAGGACGAGGCGGCGCAACAGCGCGTTCCGAAGCGCACGGCGGCATTGTGGGTGTGTGTTACGTTCCCCACAGCATCTGCTGTGCTTACTTACAGCACACAGCATGTCTTTGACGCCCTGTTTCGCAAGTGGCGCCGCCAAAAGGCTGAGGGGAATGATATAAGATCCAGACCCAAGGCCCCGCCTGCGCACTGCCTCTGAGCCGGACTCGTACACATTACACATTACACTATTCGTTCATTATCTTCTTGCTACACCCTATATTGCTTTTCGTATAATTCTATTATTCGTCTGTACGCCTAGTAGAGGAATATCCACGCCCTTCGATTGTAACACATATATTCCTACCGGCCTCGTCTCAAATGTACATCGCCGACGAGATGCTTTGTTTCGAGAGGAGTACATTCACCAGGGAGGGGCGATGATCGCGGGCTCTTGTGGTGAATATCGAGAATACAGCCTTGAGCTTCCGTACCCCATCTAGTCCATCATGAGCCACACACACAGCGTGTCACGGGGGGGACACACCAGCCCTCTCCCCTATCCACACCTTCCTAACACCATCGCCCTCACCGGACGTTTGGCTGTGGAGTAAGACCGCGTGAGTAAGAGCCTTACGATGGGCACAAAGGCGCGGACGCACTGGAGTTCTCTCCTTTGAGTTGGCGACAAGACCCACAGAGACGGCGCCAACCGCGACGCGGAGCATGACGCCCCGCCCATGGCGCGCGACGTGGCGGTGGCCATGACCTACACAGGAGAGCGAAGCTCAGCACTGGAGAATACGGAGTGAGTCGGGTCAGCATGGCTGGCATAGGTTCACGCACAGAGTCCTCCTTTGCGTTGGCGGTAGAAGTAACGAGAAGTAGAAGAGCAATGAGATGGCAACTGGTCGAGGGTGGGAAGTGGAGAGCGACCAATGGGTTGGACGAAGTCCAAGATTGAGGGAAGTGGAGAGCGACCAATGGGTTGGACGAAGTCCAAGATTGAGGGAAGTGGGTGGAACCTTCAACGAAATGGACGCGTTGGCGGTGGAGGGCGCAGCATAGGAAGGAAGAGGCCTGGGACGCAAAGGGATATCCACGGTCTGAGGGACGCAGCAATAGGTATAGTGGGAGCCCGCGAGGTGAAGGAACGCGATAAGCCCGATGTAGCCGCCGCTGGGGAGCTGTGTGAATGCACTGCGTGCAGGTAGCGCGACAGGGGTGGCTGAGTCGAAGAGGCCCAGCACGTCAAGGGCTACACGCCACACTGGACTGCACCCCCCGCGATGCTCAGCAATGCCACAGGATAAAGAGACCAGGGAGGGGGGAGCCGAGCGGAGGAGGCGCCTCGGCCTCTTCCTTCTTTGCCGGTCCTTGTGCAGGAAGGACGGGGCCGAGTGGGAGTCGCAAGCAGGCATGTCCAGGTTACGTCTTCGGCGAAGAGAGGGTGGAGAATCGATGGCGGTCTGTTCGTCTGTCGCTGGCGTCCACTTGATGATATCGCGAAGATGGCGCCGACCACTGCCGGCTCCACTTTACGCTTCCGCGTATAGCCACTGGTGCCCAGCTCCGCGCCTCTCGGTATACCCGAGGAAGCGCGGGAGATGATCCATCTGTGGAATCACTCTTTAGTCAAGCTCGATGAGGGACAGTGGAGTAGGCATGTACCCCGCGCC